>OZ012660.1:92328051-93528051 GCA_963942545.1 Oxycera nigricornis | reverse complement strand
GACATTACTTTTTTTAAGTCTTATTTGAAGAGTTTTCAAGGTTAAATTTATAAGAAAAATAGCAATAGATTTTTAAGATACTTCTGAACAATCTGCGCAAAATATTTGATATAATATTATGTATATAAAACTGTTTTTCCTTTTTAAAAATAAATAACCGATTGCATTTTTTGTCGATTTCAGCTAACAAATCTGAATAAAATCCCCGTCAAAATGGCTGAGAAAAAAGTTAGTGCCTGGAAGAAGATGACATTCAGGGAGAAACTTTCACATATCTATGATAATATAACGGTAGAACCAATGTTAGCATGCTATATTATGCCAAGTGTATTAGCCGGATTAGCAACGCAAAATTTAAATTTGGAAAAAGCATGTCGCGTAAATATGGCCTACGACGATGCTGTTTGTGATGCATTGACACGTCGAGAAACTGCAAACTATACGATGTAAGTATTTTTTTCTAAATAGATTGTTTGTGAAAAATGTTTTGAGAATACAAATAGATATATTCGATATAAGTTTTTGTGGGTCAAAAAAAAGTCAATACCTAAAAAAATTGAATTTGATGGGCTTGCTGAATTTTTTTCATTTAAGAAATTTTAAGTAGCGTTTTCCAACTTAAACTTTAAAGTTTCCTCAAAAGAAACATTATATGCATCTATGTATGGTTTTCCACGGAATTTTCAAAAAATACTCCTTTTGTGATAGAGATGGATCTTGGTCTTGGAAGTAAATTTATCTTAAAAGTGGATAAAATGAGGTTTACTGCAAGCTCTTCAATTACAATCACATGTCTGTGAAGATACGTTGATTGAGGATGTATGATTATTCACAATTTGTTTATATGAATGTCACACGTACATATTTTGTCATCAGTGTAGATTTGATACAGGATTTAAAGTCTCCAAATAAATTAGTTTCATAATTGGAACCTCTCTATAATAAGTCAGAAGTAGGAAAAACCAGATATGTAAATAGAATTTTTGTCACTGAAGTATCAAACGCTCGGTTTATCAAAATCGCACAAGACTCATTAAGCCGTTTTTCATATATCCCTGTGCTTCACGCATTCTCTGAGTGAATCAAATATTTCACTGACTGACTAACGTGAAATTGGCGCAGCCAGTGAATCCTATCCACAAATAAACGTATGCGTAAAGCTCCACAACATAGCTGATCTAAAGATCCTTTTTTTTCACCCGCGATCCACGTCACCTTTGATGCATGTGTGTCAAAAAATAGAATTCGTCATTCGTGCATTTTGCGCCGTGTTGAGTTCATGTGATTGCAAACTTCATCTTCATTAAAAACAGCGCTTCTTACACATATAACGAAAATAACTATTGTAAGTTTATTAAAATCATACAATGAAAGTAATACTGTTTGTAAACTGGAGCATTTAAAATCAAATTGAGTGCGAATTTGCGATAATGCTTAGTCAAAAACCAGTAGCGTATCATCAGTTAATGCTACCCGGAGCTGATGCAGAATTTCAGAGTTAAAATGAGCGCACAACGTGAGTTCTGTCGTCATTGGGGCTATCCAATTTTCTTCTTTGATAGAGATTGTGCGTTACTTTCACTGGGTCTTGGACTTAAGGGGGGGGGGGGGGGGAAACACATTAGACGGTGAAAAAAGTCGACTTTGTTTTTATTGCAGAAATCGAAAGTTTAGCTATTCAAAAGTACGCTTTAAAAGTTTAAGGCCGATATTATTAGTCCTTCTCATATTTTTGGTGCAGGAATTTGAGCGCGCTTGAGTATACCACACGGCCTATTGAATGGAGCGATCGCATACAAACTGGGCGGGACCACGCAGCTGTCTTTCTATGAATCTATCTTACTTTGTATGTATTGGGACAGTTATTACAAACAAGCCGCGAGGTGCGACCCTTGAGGTCCACACGGTCAACTTCCCAGTAATATCTACATAAACATCAAAAACATTAAACACAATAATAATTTTGAAAATACTAATACTTTAAGTAATAACAATGAGAGGTATTCATAGCAGTAACAGGAATGAGTTAATATGAATCATATCGTCTACGGGAGGGTCCATTGATTACGTAAGGTTTTTGGTCGATGAGGACAGATTGAATATTCACGCGGATCAATCGGTGGGGGGCCTTTTTGGTCTGTAAATTTTTTGTTGGTTTTCAAAATTTAAGCATTTTTTTAAATTAAAAGACTATAAAAACAATTAAAAATCTGCTCAAATTATGCAAATATTTTAAAACTTTGATTGAATTTACAACAATTTTTTTAGAATAAAAGATATAAAGTAATATCATACGTATGAACCCTCTTTACACGGTAACTTTGAATGATTTTTTATTTTTTAATTTAGTTTTTTCATAATCATGCAAGAAAATTTTGCCGGTTCCTCTTCAAAACCTGAAAAGAATGTATAAATTTTATAAAATGGTATTACAGTGCTGTGCAAATCAGGTTAAAAAATATTTTTTATGAAAAAAACTATATATTTTTTGCATTTTCTTCTATTAAATTAAAAAAAGGCTGAAACGAATTTTTATAATGTTAAAAACTTCACAAAGATGTTAATACACGTCTACTGACACCTTAATGATGCAAATATTATATCTGGTTCGTGAGATATAGTGGATGATAAAAATGACCTTGAAAATCATGATGATTTTTAATGATTTTTTATTTTTAATTTAATTTTTTACGTATATATGAGAAAAAGTTTTGATGGTGTTTCTAAAAAACTTTGTTTGGAGTATATAAATTTTCAAACATTGATTACTAAGACTTGACAATAAGGTTAAAAATTTATTGTTTTTGAAAAAAACCTTAATTTTTGGCACTTTTTTTTAAAAAATTTGAAAACCGCTCCAAGATTTTTTTTAAAAATTTGATAGAATCACGCAAACGTCAATACACGATTGACATCTAATTTAAAAAAATCGTATGTTTGGTTCGCGAGATATAGCGCATGACAGAAATGACCTTCAAACGGACAAAACAGCAAACCCCCCCGACCGAAATTTCCCAAAAACTAATCAGCTCTTAAAATTGCTAAGACGCTTCGATTGACACCTTAACGAAGTTGATACGACTTTGTTTACGTGAGTTATCGTCGTAGAAAAAAGTGTCCCCGAACGTACATACGTACGTACATACGTACGTACATACGTACGTACATACGTACGTACATACGTACGTACATACGTACGTACATACGTACGTACGTACGTACGTACATACACACACACACACACATACATCTCCCTTTCTAAAAACACTTTATATATACTCTATAGACCTCAAAACGTAAAGAAATGTTGAAAATTTCAATTTCGATTTTCGAGGCGATTACAAGAACTTCCCATATACTGGGAAGTTAAAAAGAAGATGTATTTTCCTGGTTCCCTGTGTGAATAGGAGTAATACACAAGTTATTTAAATATTCAGTTTTGGGTAATTTGTTTTAAATGCGTTTTTTCTCGAAGCGCGTTTTTTGGCTTGTAGGCATTGTATCTCATTCTTATTAAATTTGCGTATAAGTGAACCTGAAATAGAGATAAAAAATTTCCATTTAGAGGTTTTTTATGGCGAAAGCACGAAAAAATTGTGAACTGCAGCATGCACGGCAACGAGAGACTCGGACGAGAGATCTCCATGAAGAACAGCTTCAAACTTTAGTAATTTTGATGATAATCACTTGAAATAACTATGAGATATAGTTCAAAATATAAATAAAATAGCTTATTAATTTCAATTAGTTCCAATCATTTCTTTCTTTTCAAAAAAGTGAACAAAGGACCCGGCCCAGACTTACTTCCTCCTGGTTTCTTGGTTCGTTGCATAGACCAACTTGTCACTCTTTTGCACCTCATTTTCAATAGATCTCTGTCTCTCGGTGTCTTTCCGTCCTCCTGGAAATCCTCGCATCTTATACCTATTCATAAAAGTGGTGATAAGCGATCTGTTGATAACTACCGAGGGATCGCTATTTTGTCAGTAATCCCCAAACTCTTTGAGAAGCTAGTCTGCGATATTCTCACTCCCATCGTAACGAACAGCAGCATGGATTTCGTAAAGGCAGGTCGACTTCCACTAATCTCATGATCCTAGTTTCTGACGTCCTCTGTGAAATGGAAAAAGGAAACCAAGTTGACGCGGTCTATACAGACTTTGGTAAGGCTTTTGACTGGGTTGATCATCAAATCCTAATACGTAAAGAACGTAATTTTGGAGTATCTGGTTCCCTACTCAATTGGCTACAATCTTATCTCTGTGACCGAACTCAGATGGTCAAATTCCAAGGTCACTTATCTAAAAGAGTTTTTGCATCCTCTGGAGTACCACAAGGCAATCATTTAGGCCCTCTAATGTTTAATATATTCATTTCTGATCTATCTGCGACACTGTCTAACATACCTCACCTATTCTATGCTGACGACTTAAAAATTTACTACAGCATCAAAACACAATCGGATGCAGCATTCCTCCAGTTCAAGTTTCATGCATTTGCACACTGGTGTAGTCAGAATAAGCTCTATCTCAATGTCAGCAAATGCCACGTGTTGCGCTTTTCTCGTAAGAATGCAGTTACTACCTATTCTTATTACCTTAACGACATCGTATTAAACAGGGCTGATCATGTCGTTGACCTCGGCGTAGTCTTAGACAACCAATTGCGGTTCAATCTGCAATATGACAAAGTCCTATCAAAGGCTAATAAACAGCTTGGCTTCATTAAGAGACGAGCCAAGGAATTCAAAAACGTTTGGGTTACCAAGTCCTTATACACCACCTTCGTGCGGCCCCTGATCGAATATGCTTGCATAATTTGGAACCCCGTTTTTGTGCTCCACAGCGACAGACTTGAATCTATCCAGAAACAATTCTTGCTTTTTGCCTTGAGAGACCTCTACAACCCGAGTGTCTTTCATAGTCTTCCTTCCTACAAATATAGACTAGACCTTCTAAACTTAATGCCTCTTTCATCTAGAAGAACACTAATTAGTGCCAGTTTCACCTTCGACGTTATCAGCGGCGCAGTAAATATAGTAGCCCTCGCTGATAGAATAAAATTTAATGACCAACAACGACGTACTCGACACACAACCCTGCTTAAAGAATATCGGCATCACACGGCCTATGGTCATAATGAACCGATAAATAGATGTTGCAGAATATTCAACACAATTAGTAACCACTATTCTCCGGGTATCCCTAAATCGTCTTTTAAACGTAACCTGACAAAGGCCCTATTGTCATCATAACCACGCAATCCCCAAGTAAGCCTGATTAAGTTTTAATTAGACTAATTTACTTTACTTTAACTTATTAATTATTTATGTATTTTGTATTGTTTACTTGATGCCTTGTTTGGTGTAAATAAATAAAAAAAATCAGTCGAACTGTTGCTAGTGGAATTGCTAACTAAGCAAAAATTCCGGACCTTTTGTCTGGCTGCTCAGGAGGTTCATAATAAATACAATTTTTGATAGTTCATTGTCCACGTGGAATAAATTTTTGGCAATATTATTAACTCCGCATACTGTTGCTCCTTCAGATGGTTGCAATTGAAATTAACATCAAATCAAAAAAAAATACGTTTGAAATAGAAATAGCTGCAATTGATTTGAAAGCGATTCAATTTACTTTGGATATGATTAAAAATGGTATGGTGAATGTTGCAGTAGACTTAAAAATGGTAAGAACTATTTTTTTTATTATCTAGACTTTTTCCGCCTTAATTGTACCAAAACATATTCGTTTCAAATAGTTTCTGACTTAAGTCGGATCATGCGATCGACTCTCATCATTGAAATTTGCAACATTTTGGAGGATTTAAATAAATAAAGGCCATTGAACAGACAAAAATAAACATGTTACCGAAAACCCATTCAAATTCAGATTAATGGGTTATTCATCTGTTGTGAGGGTTTTCATTCTGGAAAAAATATTCACAATCCCGTGATAAGAATAGAATGGCAAACATGATGGAAGTTAATATTAAACTATTAGAAAATTTCTCTCTTATATATTCATAATTTTATTGTTCGTTAACCCTCATCAAATATTCAAATCAATAGACAAAAAGATCCAACTTTTTTGGTGATTCTCAATCTGGACTTGGTCCATTCAACGTACGAACATTAGATGTACATTATTAATGTAAAAAAATCATATTACTGCATTTCAAATATCTATCTAGCTAGTAACCATTCCATTCCAAACAGAAAAACAATCTGTTCAAGTGTTAACTCCAATCACATGGAACATGACCATCGCGGACGTATGATTGCGAAAAACAACTAAAGATATTGCTAGTAAGTTTTCTTCTTGTTGTTGCTAAATAAATGAGCAACCCGTACATTTCAGATACACATGGAAATGAGTCGAGGTTCAAATTAAATTTGAAATGCATGGCACGATTGAAAAATATCCTCTTCTGTTTGCAAGTCATGCCAATGCAGATACAGATATATATGCATCTATAGATAAAATCTATGATGTCGGTTTCAGTTACAATGATGCAGATAAATCGACTTTCTTTCTAACAAGTGGATGAACTAGGCGAGAAGAAAATTGGCAATGTGTGCATAGAGATACAAATATCTAACGGATCTTTGGTGGGTGAAAGGTGCTCGAAATACATATTTTTTGTAAACAACTTCAAGATAATCACGTAAATGGTGAAGCGTTTGTGATAGATGTTTAATTTAAAGGTCTTTGACTGGTGGACATAGTTTAGTTTAAAAGTCATTAGTATTTTTATTAATACTATTCAAATAAAGGAATATTTGCTTCTTTTCTTCAAATGTATGCCAAAAGAAGAAGAAGATGAGGTTTTATTTTGAACAAGCGATTTTAAGATTGGCTCGTCGTAAGAACTTGTGATTTACTGATTCTGCAGTTGATAGGTGATTTTGAAGTGTATGTGGATTATGTTGGATTCCCATGGCACGTAAAATCACACGCCCGCTTGTGTTAATAGTCCGTGGGAAACTAATGGTTTGTAGTGAAGCGTATTTTATTTACGTGAAACTATAAATCGAGGAACGCCTCGTGAAAACACACCCCGTAGGAAAATTTGTGGGCACATATCGTTATAGAGTTGCTGTCTTTCACAGGACCCATACATGATTTCTTTCTATTTCTGCACACACGATAAGGAGAAGTAGGGTAGACGTTGAGCCTTTATATAGAGTGTGGTATTCGCCAGAGAAAGTAGACCTCATTCCTCCGATTCCCTGCTTCCACCACAGTTTCAAGTCCGTCATCCCTAGCAGAGATGACTGGATCATGGAAGGAAATAGGATACAGGAATCGGTCGACATCTACACTGATGGATCAAAAATGGAGGGAAGAGTTGGCTGTGGCGTGTTCTCAGAACAGCTAGCCCTGAAACTATCTTTCCGATTACCAGACCACTGCAGCGTCTTTCAGGCAGAGGTCATTGCGATTTATAAGGCAGTTGACTGACTGAGAAGTCAGAAAATTTCCATAAGAAATTTAAACATCTTTTCTGACAGTCAAGCTGCTATCCAATCATTATCCAACGTGTATACCTCATCCAAAATTGTAATGGAATGTCGCACACTACTGAACGCGATGTCACTTCACTGTGAAGTGATTCTTTGCTGGGTGCCGGGTCACAGTGATATACCTGGGAACTGCGAAGCTGATGCCCTAGCTAGAGCTGGCACTGAGCTCCAGGATTATACACTAACACCCCAAGTCGGCCATCCGTTGGCCTCTTTCAAGCTAAGTTTCAAGCAGTATTATACAGAGGCTGCAAATAGGGCCTGGCTGCTGGAAGAAACTTGCAGGACAACCAGGCAAACTTGGCACACACTAAGCTCTTAGTGCACCAAGCAGCTCCTCAACACTAAGTTTCATCGTATCCGTGCTGACGGGGCATTGTCTCATTGGCAGACACACAGAAAGACTGGGTGCCCCTTTCCACGATTTCTGCCGCAGCTGCAGATTGGAGGAGGAGGAGGAAACGATCCAACACTTTCTGTGTGAATGCCCAGCACTATCCAAGAAACGCATGCAAACTTTAGGCTCACCTTTCCTGGACAGCCTCACGGAAGTAGCCAGTTTGAATATTAGCTGCATAGCCAGCTTCATACGAAAATCTAAATGGTCATCCCACAGGTTCTAGTGCCGTACCCTATCTCTTTGTGGTATCACCAAGGGCCTATCTTGGGCCTAAGTGAGCCGCCTTTTGACAAAGAGGGCTGACACTACAACCAACCATGGTATTCTATGTTTTTTTATCTGATTTTCCCTTTTCTTCTGAATATTGTTGAATATTTGGGCTGGTTGCAAAGTTCAACGGAAGAATATATTTTCAGGTGTTGGTCCTCTAACTTTTTTTCACTTCAGATTAGATGTCCGAGCAGTCTCGGCACAGGAAGTTAGTGGCACTGAAGATATAAAATCACTCCAAACTACCCTTCTTCGCGGTCGATCGCTAGGTGAGCTTGCTCGTGACCAGTCGTGGCTATGTAATTAAAAGTGTACGTAATATATCTTTGGAGGCAGTTTCAATCTCATCTTAGGCCACGATACCACTAACCGATATTTAGCCGGAAGCTTTCGGGTTCGCCATAGCTGAGATAGAGTAATTTCTTCCGTGTTCCAGTCTAGTTAAATGGTTCCATCACTACTGATCCTATCTCATTAAATGTGTTGACATTCATTGAGTTAGGGTGTCTAATTTTGGTTGTTTAAATGCTCGAATTTGAATGCTGTGCTGATTTGTTTCATTCAACTTATCTTGCTTAGAAACTAGTTTTTTTCTTTTGAATAAAGATTTTATGGGGTTCTGTGATATTTTTCACCCATTCGTGAGCAAATTTGTTCTTCTCAGAAGACTGTCAAAAGAAACATGTTCCATTCTTTTGAGGATCCTAAACTAGAGCTGTCCTGAATAAATCCTGAAAATAATGTGGCTTAAGAGGACACATCGGCTGCTAAACAGGTTGATTTATTTGCTGTTATCTAGGTAGGGTAGCGAACACTTATGGATGGATCTGTAGAGGATCAGTTGTTACTCGAAATTAGAGGGGGATGGCATTTTTTGCGTCCAATTGGACATGATAATATTTGTTCACAAGGACGTTTTGTTACCTAGATCCACTTTTCTTTTGGGAAGAATCTAATAACGTCCTGTTATTCTCTCTCGTCGTTGTCGTCTCTACTGATCTGTGTATGCAACGTGGCCATGGGAGGTTTATAATATTCCTTTAAGAGAATATGTGGTCAGAGTCAAGTCAGAAATAAATCAGGAGTAATAACTCAACTGAACCTATATGGTTAACTTAATGATGCTGAGTTCGAACGTGGTTAGTGTTATCCAGGATACACCACATCTACATTTCAGAGTAAATTAAACCAAGATTAGATTTTAGGCGTTTCTCTTGCGGTACCACAGCTGAAAGAACTCGCGAAGTTAAGTGTTGATAAATTTCACAACAAATATATTCCCCATTGAAAAGTTTTTACAAGCATCACCAAGTATGAAGTGCTTTGATTCAAACCATTATGGAATAAATTGTAAACTTTAAATATAAAAATATCCTCTCTTCATTCACCGTTAATTTTTTAAAAAAATTAATATCAGACCAAACGGCGCCCAACGTGGGCTGAAATATTAAAGAGGCATGTGAGAATCTACTTAAATTTTACTTTATTGGTTCGGTGCTACTTTTTCATATCTTATATACCTATTATTTATTGTCGTATCATAAAAGTATCCATAAATTATTGATGCATCAATTGAATTTCCCAGGGAGGAACAAGTGGTACAACAACTGGTGGCAAGAATGGCTGGCTGGAAAACTGTGATACAAAGTCTTATTCCGTCCCTTTTGATATTATTCTGGGGCTCGTGGAGCGACAGGTGAACACACACACACATAATTCATTTTGTTTGGATCCTATTCAATATCTATATTTTATAATACTCTTAATCCTTTCGACAGACATCGAAGAAGAAAACCATGCATGCTAATACCAGTCGTTGGCGAATTCCTGGCAACAGTTGGACTTATCCTTTGCACGTATTTCAGAAGTTGGCCGATGGAAGTGGCCGGGTTAGCCGAATCCTTACCACCAGGACTTACAGGTGGTTGGTTTACTATGCTGATGGGTGTTTTCAGCTATATAGCCGATGTGACGACGGAAGAGGAACGAACCCTTCGAATTGGTATATTGAATTTGTGCTTTTCACTGGGGGTTCCAATTGGAATGGCATTGAGCGGCATTCTATTAAAGTAAGATTAGAATTATCCTTGTGAACGTTTTGATGGTAAATTTTTTTTTCATGGACAACAGATATATTGGATTCTATGGTATTTTTTCGATATCTGCCACTCTCTATTTGATTTCGTTCTTCTACGGAGTGTTTTATGTAAAGGAACCCGCACCAAGGATGGAAATCGAAAAGGAGCAACAGTTGGCACAGCCAGAAAAACAAAAGAATTTGCTATTAGATTTCTTCGATCAAAAACATGTGGTTGAGACATTCAAGGTGGCATTTAAGAAAGGATCGAACAAGAGGAGGTTACGTGTGATAATGCTGATAATCGTTGTGATGGTGGTGATTGGACCTTTGCATGGTAAGTGGTAATTTCAATATTAAGTTGAAGATAATATTTAAACTATAACTATAACTATGCTGATTCTTAGCCATAAAAATCTTCAATTTCAATCTGTATTCTAGATAATTTCAAACGGTAATTAGCCATCTAATTTGCTTCTCTTAAGATTCAATTCATTCTGAAGACCACACTTTTGTTAAATTCAAGACCAAACACAAATTGAATACTACGTGGTCACTCTTGATTGATTGTAATTCTTCACTTCCTTATTAACACGATTCTGTTGTCTCTACAATATTCATTTCAACATTTGAGCGTTTGTACATAATGTGCAACTACGACAAGCTTTCATGTCGCCGTTGGCATTAAAAGATACATGAATCTTTTCTGATATACTTAGATATGCAGATTCACGAGCGATTCCTTGATTTAAGCTCTCGTGACATTAATTATCTTTAGTAGAATCGTGTGTTTTAATGTGATTAAAAGAATATTGCATAATGTTTTGTTGGAGGTTGTCGTAGGAGATAAAAATAAGTAGTTAAGTACGTAGCGTGTGTCCAATTGTTTGTAATAGAATTAAAATGAGAATGCGTGTTAAGTAAGCATTTTCTATGAACTTTAAGCAGTGTTGAATTGTTTTGATGTTGAAAGTTATTTATAATACTAAAAAAAACCGTTGTTCGGCATGAAAGCGATCAAAAATTGTCCAACAGTTTCTTTTGGAAATGTGTGTTGGAGATCTGCGTAACATTCCTGTAAATATTGCAATTAAAATACAGTTCATCAAAAATGTTGTCTCCCATTCATTGGAAACATACTACATATTGCAAAAATATCAAAAAACTACCAAGAATCTAAAAAATACCTTTGTTTGAAGACATCAATATTTACAGTGAATCCTTCCGTAAAAATTGATATCTTTCCCTTCACTTAAAGCGTTTACAAATAATTATTTTTTTTTTGAAAAATAAAATTAATATCCTGTCTGGAAATAACGACAAATGCGCAGAGGATATAGAAGTTCGTACATATTTATCTAACCAGGTGCTTAGACGGCTGGAACTTATGTATATCTTTTCAAAAAGCAAAATGAATAATATGAATGTAATTTTCAACATTACAAACTGGATAATTTTGTGAGGAATGGTCGAAAATGATGTGAAAGTGTAGGCGTTTTGTGGAAGGTTTAGAATTTTATTTGATAAATTTCAATGACTCACTAAAGCTGCAAAAACGTTACTCAACTTACATGAAAAAATAATGTTTACTATATAGACCAACAGAGATATCTGACCTAACAAGTGGGAGGAGAAACGCATACAATTGGATCAAACAAAGATATTAGCTACCAAAAAAGCCTTGAGAAAAATAACAACAAAACTATAGAGGCTCCTTCAGCAGAATAATTGCGAAGACTTCACGACATACCTGAATAACCTGTGACCTGGTGTGGACGACAACTATTCTCTATGGCTAGTCACAAAAAACTTCAAGAGACCTTGGCAGAATGAACCACCTGTTAGACTGCCCTCCAGTGAATGGGCTAGAGGTGATGAAAATAAAGGCAATGCAAGAATTTTCTCATCAGATCCGATCGTCTGAACGGTGGACATCATGCTGCCGCTCACTGCATGGCAGCGAATAGCTACTGAAAACGTAAGAAAGCGCCAAGAAACTATAAAATTACTGGGAAAATGCTACAAGAAATAGCCAACATCACCATATCTTACTTTATCCAGATATTTAATGGGGTGTTCAGAACTGGTGATTTCCCACATCAAAAGAAGCTTGCCATTATCACTATGGCACCATGGACCCAATCATCGTCAAATCATATAGATCAAAAACTCTTCTACCGATACTATCAAAAGTGTAGGAGAAAATCCTAATGCACCAATTAAATCCTTCCCAGAAAAGGGTGATATTGTTCCCAGCTAACAAATTTGGATTCAGTTCGGAACATGGCACTATCAAACATGTCCATCGTCTGGTAACTAACATCAAGAAAACCTATAACGAGAGTAAGAACTGCTCCGGTATTTTCCTGGATGTTGTCCAGGCATTCGGCAAAGTTTGGCACGAAAGATTAATTTTCAAAATTTGCTCCCTACTACCTGAACCTGTGTATAATTTTCTTAGCATATTTCTGAGAAAACAATCAACAAACAATCACAATAAAGTACAAACGACACGTAAATGAGATCATATATGAGATATCAAAACTGGAATACCTCATGGGAGTGTGTTGCAACCGATGCTCTACTTCATTTATATTGATGATCTTCCTAAAACAAATCCATACTCACCACGACCTTATGGGTAACACTGCAACTATGTATTCACCAGTGGTGGCTCTACCTTTGGGGCTAGTGGGGCTCAGCCCCACCACTTATTGATGAGCCTATATTAGTGCAAATGTAATAAAATATCATTAAAGATTTCAATATAGTTTTCATAATTTCATTTCATTTCAAAATATAATGTAGCATTTTTTCGCCCATGCTGTAGTTTACTTTCACATAATCTTCTTGTCACGCACTGTAGAACAATTTGTTTTTCTCTTCGACTCCCTTCGATGTGCCTGCACCGAGTAAAAGCTGAGAGTAAAATTCAAACTTATTTTCTCTTTGATAATTTTCCACCTTTACTATGAGGTAGGGCTACATGAAATAAGCCTCGATTAAGAGAATTTCAATTTGAATGGCTACGTGAATTCTATGGTGAAGCGGCGGGAGTGTGCGTGTTTGAAATAACATGTGTATAGATCGCGGACGGGCTAATCATATGCAGCCCGTTCAGTGCTTCGACAACGTTTAGTCTTGGCATGGTCTGGATAATATTTTTGAGCAGGCATGAGCAACATTTTTTTTCGACGGGCCGCAGGGGGTGAAGGTGATGACTGTTAATGCAATAGTAGTCTCATCAGTGTAGTGCATGGTATTAGTACTTAGTGTGTCTTCGTAGTGTTTAGTATTTTTTTACAGTTTTGTAGTGCTTAAAGCTTGTTTCAGAAAAGGGTTCTTCAGGTTATGGTATTTATGATTTTGATTAAATAAATAATTAACAAGATTTTCCTTGCATGTGTTAAAACTTGCTAGAAGTTTGAATTTCAATTTTAGTAAATTTTTCGGTATTTTCAAAATATGAATTCAGTAGAAAATATAATTAATATTAATATTACGCTATTCGAACGAAATGTTTCAAAATATGTCTTCCATTGTTCAGCTTTACAGTTTTTTTGAAGATAATAACCTTTGTTCGTCTTCGCTTGCAGTACTCTCTGTCTGTAATAAATTCATTAAAGAAATACCCAAAATGAATTAAAGGGTGATTGATTTGTTTGCTCAACAAAAAAATCGACGTGCTGAATATTTATACAAATAAAACGTCTAGATAAAAGAAATTGCTTTTGTTGTTGATGTTGATTGAAGAACTATATACAATGTAAAACTGTTTTTGCTGAATTTATTTATTGATGGTTTTTGCCCTTGTTATTGTTGCTTAAGTTGAATTTATTCATTACTAGTTTTTTCGATTGCTATTTTTGTTTTTGTTGCATTTATTTTAGTAGAGAAATTATTTATTTTGAAAAGTGCGACAGGCCTAAAAGTTGTTTCGTTGCAAGAATTCAAATGTTTTTAAACAATTTTTTTTATTCAGAGTGCACTGAACTTTTATTAAAGCTTTGAATGTTATTCAAAACACGATAATAGGAATATATCTTTGATTGCCAGCGAATTTACTTTTGGGGAAACTGATCACTTAAAATTGCTTAACGCTCCACGTGTGGTACCTCTTGGGTGGAGTGGAAACTCACATAAGAACTTATATTGGTGATAGAAAAATTCGTACCAGTAGCCCCACCATACTTAACTCCTACGAGCCGCCACTGGTATTCACTCAATAGCCCTGTAATTGCCTCTAGAGATCTACAGGAGCCTCTACAAAACATTGAAATCTGGATTCAGGACTGGAAAATATATATTCAAGCAACCGAAAGCGCCCATGTTACCTTAGCGCTCAAGAGAGGCAATTGTTCATTTGTAAAAATAAATGGTTGTGTGATCCCACCAGCAGAATCTGTGAAATATCAAAGAATACACCATGACAGAAGGCTAAAATGGATCTTATCTTATCAAGCTGAAGGTGAGACCTATCTTCTGGCTCCTTGTGAAAAAAAACCTATGTGCTGAATTTCGACCTGCAACTGCTTATCTGCAAAGCAATATTCAAACCAATATGAAGATGTATGGAGAACAGAATCAGTCTCAATCAAACAGTAGATACAGAGTTCCCAATTGAGGATAGTAAGGATCATCACCGGTGCACCATACTACATGAGAAACAATGACATCAATTGAGATCTGAATAACGAAACACTCGATGAAGAATTGGCCAGGGTAAAAGATCTTTACCGCGCAAAGTTAACAATGTATTCAAATCCATTGGTACAAGCTATTGTCAATGAACCTCCGAACCAACGTTGACTGAAAAGGAAGTATCTATGATAGTCCGAAGTACTAATTATACATTACGGCCCCATTATGAACATCACAGTAGAAAAATTGAATAAGCTTAAGTTGCATAACTAAATGACACAAAAATTGCACTCAAGCATTAATGTAAAAAAAAATGTTAAGTCATAAGGCTACCCTACATTTTATTCTAGAAAAATTCCCTTTATGAAAAGGAATTGTCAGTAATAATTGTAAAGTTTAAAGACTGCATCAAAACTGAGCTTTGAACAAGCATTGTTATTCGCACTTAATAGGATACAATTAAGAATAAATTAAGTGATATTAAAAATAAATTAAATGAAACTTATTCGTTTTCAATAGAAAGGTAATCTCTAGTACAATCGCAACTCAAATTTTTCCAAAAAAGATTAATTTTCAAAATAATCATGAGAATAACTCTTCAAGGACATTCTTAAATACTTAAGGTTTTTATTAAAGCACTTTAGTGATGAATAAACTTCCGTCCAAAAAAATTTAAACTTCCTTAAACTTGAATCAAATCGTTTGATACTCAACGTTTCAATTTCAAGATCAACTACAATTGATACATGAGTAAAATGTGACCAGGTAGCTGCCGCAAAAGCAATTTTAATTTCATCAAAAAAGATTGCCATTGAATTATCTCCAAACTGCAGTTGAAATTATCATCAATCAGCACATAACCAAAATATGGTGGCATGAATGAACAATAAATGTTTTAATCGAATTATTTCGTATTGTAGTCACGGTACTCGCGGAAGGTTAAATAATAGCCAATTATATTTATTGTGTATTTTCCGTATTTTTGTAGATATGCTTGCAATTTTATTATCAATTTATATTCATCATTCCTTTCATTGCAGGTGAGATGTCGGTTATGTATCTGTTCACAAGATATCGCTTTAACTGGAGCGAAGTTGAATTTAGCTTTTTTTCAACATACGCTATGATCACGAATTTGCTGGGTAAGATATTTATCGAATGTTTCAATTATTATATTATTATCGCGTTGCACAGTTACTTGTTATTATTTGTATATGTCAATAAAATACCCAAAAACACACAAAAATGAAAGAAAGAAAACCTCGCTTGATAAATGAAAAACGAGAAATTTGTAAAGCTGGTGGAAACTGTTATATTGCACTTGCATGTATATCTGTGGGAAATCTTAAGTTTGAAATATAACTTCCTGCCTTGTAATTATTCCAATTATTAAATGAAAAAGAAAACCTTAGTCGGAACGAGAGCGTATGAAAAAATAAAAGAAGGCAGAGAATACAGTTTCCTTGAAAAGTCAGACATACAAAATTGAACTATTTTCTTAGGTTATAACCTATTTACACTGCCACGAAATTACACCGTTTTAACGCTATTTGTAACTTTGATCATTATCGATTTTGAAACACGTATTTTCGCATACATTTCCAAACCATCTGTGGATCGTAATTTAGACAAAACTACGGATCAAAACACGATAATAATCGATGTTGCTGTGGCTAATAGTTGTCGCTAGTTGCTATTGAAATAGGTTGGCAGTAGAAGGATCGCCATGAAATATGCTTTGCTAGATGGGGCCATTGTGATTTTTATTTAGAGGAAGGAGGGACTCACCTAAATATCGGCGTCTAGCGCCAAAGCTGTTGACATGCATGAGCTGCCTATATTTCTGAAACAGCGCAAGCGCTGCAATTAACAATCAATACTAAAAGGGTGCCGATGCAGGCAGTCCAAATTCACTTGTATGAATGTTGTTTTATTCAGTTAATCTTGCTACTTTTATACAAAAATATTGCTTATGTACAACTTACTAACTAATATTATTTACATGTTACTGACCTAAATCTATTTCCAATATTTTCCCATGGTCAAAAAATGCAAGTGCAAGCAATAAAGTGTAGTCTATTGGCTTCAAGAACCTTACTGCAGATGAAAGCAATAAAATGCCAACAACCTCGGATTTGCTTTCACTGTTATGCCATGCTGAACTCGTCCCCAGTGCACATTGTTGGTCTTCAATTGTTTTGCTGAGTCGCTCTAATTTCATTGTTTATGTTTGGACTCGGGACTCCACAAAGCCTGACTCACAATGTTTTGACTCGTGCCGGGTTATCAGATGGCAATGTATGAATATTGTTTTGTTTGCTGTGGCCTGTATTACACTACACTATTTTCGAATTCACCACACTTTTAGAAACATACGTCAGATAGAAAAACATATCGGCGTAAATGCAAAAACTGTTTCAAATAGATATTCATCGACTTTTACTTTAGTTTTTAATGGGAATAATGACATTCCTGAAATTATTGTTATTCATACGACATTTTCTAAATAATTTGGCATCCAGATTTGGAGACCGCAACTGGTGAACATATTTGTCTGCCTCAAAATGTAATATAAACGGAGCGAGGCATTCCGAAATGTTTCAATCGAAAATACGTATTTTTGACGAAATTTAAATATTTTATTAAAAAATTATATTATGTTTATATTCCTATCATTCAGTAACAGAAAAAGTACTTTTTACGAATGGATCGGTCGAGATGAGACTAAAAACAAAAAGAAAATAGACAAGGTTTTTAATTTTATAGCTCATTAACATTTCTACGAAAATAAGCGCCCAAAAGTCTTGCAAAAAATGGAATTTATTCCGAATTGGACATGTGTTAAGACATAGGATGCGGCACAAAATTTGAAGCAAACAATTTTAAACAGTGTACATGAATGCATATAATCACAAAATTATCTTCATTCTCCTTGAAATCTAAAGGAAATATGAATGAAGTCAAATTTGCGACAGCTCTTTTTTAAACTCAACTGTGTTTGAATTCGATTTATTTTCCTGGAAGTGGAAAAATTATTGTAGGGAGTGCTACTTTTCTTATGATGTATTCGTGGTGAATTTGAAAAAGACAACTAGCGACATCTATTGCATATGACAACATCGATTTCCAGCTTAATTTTGTCGTGTTGTGCGTTAAGACGGCACCACATTTGGTACTCGTCGAAGTGCGGATAAATCATCATCGATGGCGCACCAGCCCAAATCGAGCCTTGGCCTCCCGAAGACACTGCCTCCAACCGTCTCGGTCCAGCGACCGCGTCCTCCAATTAGCGAATCCCAGCAAGGATTCGCTGTCGTTGTCAACTGCATCCTCCCATCGTTTGCGTGGTTTTCCTGGTGGGCGGCTTCCTGTTGCTCGGCCTTTCATGGAGCGCTTGGGAATTCGCCTGTCATCCATACGCTCCACATGGCCAGCCCACTGAAGTCGTAGCAGTTTCGTCAGAATCGATACCGGTGGCTCGTCATAAAGAGCGTACAACTCATGGTTGTACCGGATTCGCCAGTCCGGTCCGTCCTTCACGGGCCCCAGAATACGTCTCAAAATGCGGCGTTCGAAGACGTCAATCCTTTTTTCTGAGGCTTGAGTCAAAGTCCATGTTTCACATCCGTAAATCAATACAGGACGGATGATCGTTTTATAGACGCGCAGCTTATTTTTTCGGTGCACTTTGTTACTTTTAATCACCGAGAGGACTGAAAAGTATATTTTATTGGCTAGACCAATTCGCCGTTCAATTTCGTCCTTTTCATTCCCGTCTTTGGCGAGGTTGACACCAAGATAAATAAAAGAGTTAACGCTTTCCACACTGTAGTTATTTATCGTCATGTTTTGTCTATTTGGCGTCTTTTTCCTTGACTGGGTCATATATTTGGTCTTGTTCACATTGACCCTTAGGCCGACTTGCCTAGCCGCTGACTCCAGCTCAGTAAACGCTTCTTTGGCACGAGATAGAGACCGGGCCATGACGTTGATGTCATCGGCGTACGCTACTATTTGAGTAGACTTAAAGAGTAGCGTTCCCGCATTGTCTACTGTAATCTTCCTGATGACATACTCTAGGGCCAAATTGAAGAGTATGGGGGCGAGGCGATCACCCTGTTTAAGACCTGAGCTGGTGTCGAAGCTTTGAGTTAGATCGCCTTGACATCTGACTTTAGATCGTGTGTCGGTCATCGTTAGTCTGGTCATTCGTATTAGTTTGATAGGTATCCCAAAATCAAGCATTATTTTATATAGTATATTTCGATCTATACTATCGTATGCTCGTTGGAAGTCTACGAAGACCTGGTGCACGTCAATATTGTATTCCCAGCACTTTTCCAGCACCTGTTTTACTGAGAATAGTTGATCTATCGTCGACATACCGGATCTGAAACCGCCTTGGCATTCGCCAATTATTGTGGAAGTGTACGGTGTCAACCTTTTTTCAATAATTTTGGTCAGGATCTTGTAGGACGTACACAGCAGTGAAATGCCTCTGTAGTTGTCACATCTAAGCTTATCTCCTTTCTTATGTGTGCGGATAAATATTCGTCTAATTTCTATGAATGTAGATGGATAGTTCGCGTATAACCGGAACAATGATTTGGGATTTGGAAAACCGATGTTCGATTGACAACAAGTTCGCCGAACTCATACTTGGTGTTCGTTCACTTATACATAAAAGCGAGTAGTTTCTGTCGTTAGACCAGGAGGGGTTAAAAGTCATAGCGCCATTTCTGAAACAACGAATTTGTGTGTGGCGCTGGACCAAACTATTCGGCAATTGGCAAACATTCGGCTTACGTCCAATACCTACGAATGTGGTGTCACATTTAGACTAGTATCGTTTAAATAAATTGTTTCTCATATTCATAGCTAATGTCACCTTCCTTTTATTATTAACTTTCAGGCACGCTATTCTCAGTGGGTGTTTTTTCACACATGCTGAAAATCGACGATGCATTAATCGGCGTCATGTCAAGCATGTCCAAGATATTGTCGAGTTTTGTCTATGCATTTGCCGTAACCGATTGGCAGCTCTACCTGGCGGCCGTAGTGGAAATTCTAAACGGAACCTCATTTATTGCGATGCGATCGATTGCATCGAAACTAGTTAATAGCAACGAGTTGGGGAAAGTCAACTCACTTTTCGGGGTTGCTGAATCGTTAATGCCACTCCTATATGCACCGATGTACACCAGTTTGTATGCCGCAACATTGAACACATTGCCAGGGGCATTCTTCTTGCTTGGCGGTGCACTAACCGCTCCAGCAGTATTGATTTTCTTGTAAGTTAATATGGTTTTTATATATATGATCTGATGGCATTTTAAAAGTTAACACGTTGACTGCCACTTGCTTCTATTTGAAATCTTTTCCGATAAATACGCATAATTTTGATATTGTATCTATCAAATAAATAATAGAATGAATTTACATTAAATTGGCGGTACAGAAGCTATTTTTTATAACAAGGCAGTCAAAGTGTTAATTCAATTTATTAAGCTATGCAGCTGTCGTCAAGCACGAGTAAGTCATATTTATTGTGTCTATTGATCACGTGATTTTGAATGATATTGAATAATTTTTTTTACGAAACCAATAGTGATTCTCTTGAAAAATTATTTGCAATTGGTTTTCGCACATTTAATGCTCTAATCCCTGGCCTAAATTGCGCCAACCTTGACATTTCCCAAATAAATAGGTACCATCCTACATTGTATCTGCAACTTCAACTATCCTTAGATGTCTCACAGTCATAATTAGATACTGCAATTAGCATGGCATCACGTCTGTTTTACACTCTTTCTATTATTCAATCTTAGATGGATGTATGGCATTCACAAGAAAGATGATAAGCGGAAGGCCCTCGAAGCAAAGAATAATAACAGTAACGGCAAATCAGATGAAAAAGGTGACAATGGTTTGGTGATTGCCAACACCAACATTGTGGGTGGTATTGACATTGAGAAGACCAAATCCGTTCGTGGTGCTGCTGTGATTCCAACCGATGATGGTATCGAAAATAAGGCTTTCGAAACTGAAGAATCCAATCGGGTGTTAAACGAAACGATAGATATTGTAAGGGATCTTCCAACCCTACACGTGGAACATTGTAAGCTGTGATATTTTTGAATGCAGAAATGTATGTATTGTTCGATTAAAATATTATCCAAGTATTTTCGTTTTCTGTTGTCGTTATCTTACATCGTAATTGAAAATGAGTTTCGTACAAAATGTGATGTTACACCGACAATAGATGATTATTTTAATAGTATTTTGTACAACTACTTGAGCAGAGGATTAAGCACGAATTGTAATAACGATAACAATTTATTAGACTATGATTTTAATGACTATGAAACATGTATAAGCCTCTCTATATATTGTTTATTGAATAGTGATGCAATTGTTAGAGTTACCTAGTTTATATCTAATAGACAAGAGTATTATATTTTTATTGTAAATTTTGATAATTAATACATTAAATAAATAATTTTTTCTAGTTTCCAACTCTCGAAAGATCATTTACAATCAATTGGGACTCCTGTAAATAAATTGAGGTAGCCCCAAGTCAGAATATGTTATGTGTGTTTCGACAAAACTCTGATAGATACAATGATTCTGTAGGGCCGCAACAATTTACTTATTAAGAATTAATCTTACAGACTAATATAGTTCAATAACAAGATAAGAAAAAAACAAAGGAAAAGAAAAACATAGTATGGTGAAACTAATTAGATAATATACACTTTACATTCGGACCAATTTCTCTCCGGAATTCCCAGGATTGCTATTTAATGTATGAAGAGCAGCTTTATTTATATTTTATTTTTATTGTACATATTTGGGCCAAAAATCAAAATCAAACACTCTAACATTCCGTAGCTATTTGAAAAGAAGTGAACACGTAATCAATCAATATCAGTAAAGATGGTCAAATTTCCCGGCGAAAATTTCTAGTCTAGCTCGAAGTTTATCACTTTGTATATTGCATATAATCTATGCTTGAAATACCCTACAGTGGTGAAGGATTTGGAAGGATAGTCTGAGGCCTAGTTGTTCAGACAACACACTAAGGCCAACCTTGTCCTCCCCCCTGTTTTTAAGCCTAGCTAGCTTTGCCGAAGCTAGCCATCAGGTAACATCTTTTATCAATGATTCTTTTGCAGTAATAGATTGCACAAGCTTCTTTTGGCAATTTTTGTTCAATATTCTATTTCCAAAGCTAATTCAGAGTTCAGATGAGCTAGTTCTAGACTAGTCTCATTAAGTTTAGGCCGGAAGAATGATGGAATATCATGCTTTCACGTTAAATTCTAATTAACTATGTTTTCTGGGGACTTATCCACGGACCACATTCTTTGCTCCATCTGAAAATAATACCTAGAACGATGTTTAGTCTTTTTGATAAGATATTGACGAATTGATGCAATATTGTTATTGTAACATTGTCTGCATAGGGCACAGCTTTGCAGCCATCAAACAAGAGTTTATCCAGCACTAGGCTCCAAAGCAGAGGAAATAAAACAGTGCCGCTGCAAATTTTCTTTTGCAAAAACTATCCGCGGCAACAGGATCGTTCCCATAAAAAATTTCCTCGTGGGAAACTTGTGTAGAATTAATTTGCAGCACTTTCATGTTTTCTCAATAATACAAGAGTTTTAAGCTAAAACGACATCTAAAAAGGGACAGAAGTGTGTGATGTTTTACGTGGTCACCTCACTTTAACACTGCTGCTCCTAAGGCGCGGGTTACGAAAAAGCTTGCACCAAGGCCCCCCAAACACATACTAGTCAGTAACCCATAATGAGTATGATCACTGCTTTTCCGAGTCAGGTACTAGTGTAATGTACGTAACGTATGTAATGTATGCGATGAGATTATTGTTGTCTCATCGTGCAGGCCAAGTGATGAGCGTCTTCTTTTATACTCCTCTAAAGTTATATACTTCTTCTCACTAGAAAGAAATTATACTCAGAAAGGATAACAATATATATGCGAGGAGGACCTACCGGCATTTCGAAGATTGCCACATGTTTGGCGCAGTTCAAAAGAACAGGCGGCCGATATTTCTAATAATCGTAATTGCCGAAATTTAAGGCAACTTGTAATCTGCCGAACTTTCCAAGGCAGACTTTGCTTAAATGTTCCTTTCAAACACTTTGCCGATATGAAGGCAAGGGTTGCTGATTAAAACAAGCAACTTTGTCTGGCTATGGAACCATTCTGCCCAGTGCTAGACCCGTTCCTTCCTTTTATTTACAAACTTTTATGTACATACATTGAATTTGCTTATTCTATAAAAATTCCTACTCTAGTTTTAAATCTACTTACCATAACCAATCGAACGCGTTTCAAATAGGTTCCCACGGAATTCGTTGCTTGCAATATTGCTTGTTCTGCGTTGACCCAATTGTAATTTTGCTTACTCTGGGTTCAATGCTCTACTAAGAGTTTCTCACGGTAATTTAGATTGACACGCGGGTTCGAGAATGTGCTTATTAGAGAGCTTACTGAAATTTGGGTGGGACATCACAAAAGTTTGTGTAGGACATCACAAAAGTTTGTGTAGGACATCACAAAAGCTCGTTTGGGACATAGTTGTGTATTGGCTAGTTCCAGGTTTGGAACTGGGAATACACTACACTAGTTTATCTAGAGTTTACACGGATTCCTCCATATCTCTGGTATGGATTGGATCCATCATATCCTTCCCGCGTTTTGGAGCCTGGCTCCCCTGTTGAAAGCGCACAACACGCTCAATGCACCACAATACAGAAGGATTACCGAATAGCTACCGGTTTCAAATTGCATTTGTAATGTTATAACACATTTTGGGTTAAACTACAGCCCCCACGTTGCAGCCAAATAGGTTCGTCATCGACGCCAACAAGAACAAGCACCTGTGGCCCGGGCTTCCTTGGTACCAGTATACCCCGGGTAAGGTTTCGTGCAAACACCGCCACTTCGATTAAGTTCCGTAGAAAAGCTAGGGATCGATCGCCGTTTTGAGGGTAATCATCCATTAAACCATTGTTGAAATATATGATATACCTTGTTCATCGTCATCCCTTTATCTCAGATCTTCCTTGTTGCACTGGCTTGGAACATTTCTCCCAGCTGCTTTCAGCCAAGTACTAAGCATCTGCTGGTCAACACCACCAGACGCTCTTTCTGCAACGAATTTATTCGGCTATGCGACCTTTTTCAAGCATACTCGAGGCTTCAATCCTTTTTTAACGCACAACACACTCGGAATTTATTTAAGAAAATTTTGTCGCAAGCCGTTTGCGGTATTGTTTGTTATACTCACTGTAAACTGACAAGAATACTTGTGTCCCGAAAGGGGAGAAGACACGTAAAAACGTATCTTTAAGCCAAATAAATGACTTCTGAAAACAAACCCATCAGTGCAAAAACTCACGGAGCATTTTGGCAGGCCGGTAGTTTTTTTTTGTAATGTGTAGTGGATCAAATTTTGAGCTGAAGTTCAAAAAATTATTGGGTGTATGCATTGAAAAACGAACTTTAAAAACAGATGCCCCCACTTACACATGCCCTGTTACATTCCAATGACATATATGTCATTTTGAAGTACCATTGGTCAGCTGTCAAAGCCACATGCTAACATTGTGTGTGACCTTCATGGAAAACTTCGAAAAACAACATTTGCGGAAAGTATTGTTGGGAGAATTTTTTGCCAAGAAAACTTTTGCCGAAATTCATCGTTTGCTGGTGGATGTTTATGGTGACGATGCTTTATCTACAACACAGTGTTTTGAGTGGTTTAAATGCTTCAAAAGTGATGATTTCGACATCAAGGACAAAGAGCGTCCTGGTCATGAGAAAAAATTTGAAAATGAAGAATTAGAGACCCTCATCAGTGAAGACTCGTGCCAAATGCAAGATGAGCTCGCAAAAGCACTAGGCATGACACAGGAAACCATTTCCAGCATTTGGAAGCGTAAGGGTTCATCCAGGATGTAGGACATTGAATGCCACACGAACTAAAGCCAAGAGATGTTGGAAGGCGATTTTGAATGTCTGAAATGCACCTCGAATGCTACAAAAGATAGCTGTGCTTGCATCGAATTATTACTGGCAACGAAAAATCGATACATTATGATAGCCCAAAGCGCAAGAAATCGTATGTGAAGCCCGGCCAACCAGAAACATCGATGTCTTAGTCGAATATACACGGCTCTAAGGTAATCCTTAGTATTTAGTGGGATCAGAAGGAAGCAATCCACTACTAGTTGCTGAAATCAGGTCTATCCATTATAGGACAACTTTACCGACTGCAATTAATTCGTTTGACAGAAAAACGACCGGAATATGCGACCAGGCACGAGTCTGTAATTTTCCATCATGACAATGCTCGACCACACGTTTCTATACCGGTCAAAATTACCTGGACAATAGTGGCTGAGAAGTTTTACCTCACTCGCCATATTTGCCAGACCTGGCGCCATCCGACTACCATTTATTTTGACCGATGCAAAACGCCCTCACTGGAATACGCTTTACTTCTGAGCAAGGTATCAAAAATTGGCTTGATTCGTTCTTGGCCTCGAAAGACGAAGTCTTTTTCCGACGCGGAAATTATTTACTACCAGAAGGGTGGGAAAAAGAGATCGCAATCGCATGGACAATATTTTTAAAAACATTTAAATTCATTAAATAAAACATACATAACATGTAAATTCATTAAAAAATTAAAAATCGGGTTTCAATGTATACACCCAATATGTTACAGCTACTATACTAGCACAATACTTTTTGTAGATGAGGTATTTTGGATTTTGTGATTTGATGAGATATTTAGTCTTGTAAGTAAGATTTGAAGAGAATGATAATATTATAAGATTAGAATTGCTTGCCATTGAAATTATTCAAAGCAGTTCATTGTTCAAGTTTCGCTGTTGTTAAAAAAAGGTTACCGAAGTTAGTTACCAAAAAGGTACTGTCAATTATACTCTCCTACCATCATTTTATAAAAATGATGATAAAATAACCGTTAATTTATGAAAACGTTAAGTTTTCTCGATTTTATAATCGAAATCTGGAAATTCAAAGTCTTCTGCCCGGCATTTGGTATGCTGGACCAGGCAACACTACCCGTACAATACCTCCTATATGTACATTGCAAATCTTCCAACTAACAAAAACTTTATCGCATCAATATTTTTAAATGCCTCAGACAAACTAACTAACTATACAACTATAAATTCCATAACAACATCCATGGAACTGCAATTTTATATTGCCAACTGTATCATAGACAGGACCCAAAAATGGAAAATCAAATAAAATGAACCCAAAGCATAACAAAATGCTCTGAACTAAACTCTGAGAAAAAACACTCGAGGGCTCACACTCCTTAATAACGTGATAGTTCTTCAAATAAATGTCCTGAAATATATTGAATTAAATCTTTACAGAAAACTTACGTGGAGGAACCGCCTTTTTTTATTATAAAGTCTATAATACCCCTTGACTCTATAGTAATGATTTATAAATCTACCGTGAAATCCATTTAGACGTATGGAATACAACTATGGGGTTCCAGAAAACTATCAAATATAGAAATAATCATAATGAAGGTTCAAAAATAGAATTAAAGCCTTAATCAAAATAAACTAGAGACTAGTTAAAAGTCAAAAAATTTATATATAAAATATTAATAACATTTCTATAATGACTCATGCATAAAGAACACGTATTATAATCTACTATAAATCACATACATGTAACAAACTAATTTAAATCCTGTTGCACATTTCTCTTCATCTCCGAATATATTCAAACAGCATTTCACCATCAGCCATTTTCAAATTTAGCTCACGTCAACATTTAAATAACCGTTCGCACGATTCCCATTAACATTTGAAATCACTTCTGAAATATCCTTTATTTGTATAGACACAACAATAGCAACATAGTCACGTTTGTTTATCAGTCTCTATATCGGAAAGCTGTTCATTGTCAGGACGAAAGATTTCAAATTGAATGTTAATGTTGCAGAGAAAGGACATAAATTCTTTTGTCGAGATATTTTACGAATGTGAGCATGAAATCATTTAAATTGTGTGTAGACGGAAATCAAACATTTTAAAAGGATCTCGCTTATAAATAATTCAATTTCAGGACATGTTTCAAAGAAAGATGCTGGCTCAGTGAATAACGTAAACCCACATAGTCATATCAATATCGTTGTAAATTGACTATTTATTGATACTGTCTGAAATTTAACTCAAATAATTTTAAAGGACGATTTTTTCTTTAAGAATATTTAGCATAAACGAAAACTAAAACTAAGGTACCAAAATGAAATGACTTTAAAAAGGAAAAATGTAAAATAACAAATTCCTTCAAACGGCATCTGATTTTGTCGTGTCAGGTTCATCGCCCTAAGAGGCAATAAATATCCTAACCTTATTGTAATAAATTCAAAAAAAGGACGCAACGACATTGTGGAAATATCACTAAAATTATGCAAAAGCAAAAAGGAAATTGATTTGGCCTGAAGATAATTTCAAGGAATTTTTCGGGTATTATCTTATTATTAAAATGGCTTTTTAGGAAGTATAATTTAATATCCTTCAAGAAAAACATCGAATTCAGGAAACATATACAGCGAGATTTCCTACGGCTTGAATACAGTGGATTTGTTTATTTTGTCTTTTCTTGAGGGTTTCTTCCGAGTTAGATTATATGATTGTATAATTTTCAAGAGGACAAGCATTATCCTTGTGGCGAGGTTGAAGTAAATATTTGAAATTTATTAGCGATAAAAATTCGAAGGGTGGTGAATATTGCCAAAACAATTTGAACATGGCTTACAAAGCTTAGATAGGATCAATATTTTTTATTCTTTCAAAGGAAGAATCTTACAGAGGAATATTTTATTATGCTGATTTGAATTGGATTTAGAAAAAGCAATTATCGTGGATTTACCGAGATATCTACAGCTTATTTTGCAGTGAATGAACGAATATATTCTGTTCTTTAATTCTGCAATTCATCAATCTGTCTAGAGACAAAAGCAATGCCACTTACAGAAAAATGGTAGATTTATTAATTAAAAGTATTTATTTTTTGTAGTTTGGAGCAAAGGATATTGATGAAGAACGTCAATTAGATGATGAACAATTGTTTCCAAAAATTCAACCATTCAGCCGGGCAGGTGTTTTCTAGTATTATCTTTGAATTGATAATTCCGTTAAGGACGAAATACTTAAAACGAAATATTGTGTTGGTAGCGCATATTTAAATCGGTATATTGTGTTTATTACTATTTAATCCAAAAAATGCTTTTGGGCGGGCCAATTTGCTACAAAATAGCTAGTCTGATTACAGAGTTTTATTTTTAATTCTAGTCTTATATGGTGCTAGGAAATGGCCGGAAGGATCAAATTGAAAGAAATCATGATTTCAACGACAGTGAGCTAGTTGGTACTATAAAACGTTAATCAGGACCACCACTATGTGACGTTGTGTCACTCTTCGCGAAGCATATCATATCGTGGACTTTCGGTTGAAGTGCGCTAAAACTGGTGAGGCCTTCTCTGGTTATTGAGCCCGCAAAATGTTGTAAATACTCACTTATAGCTACGCAGATGATGCGTTTTACATGAGATTCGCTTTGTGAGAAGGTATTAGAGTCAACAATTGGCAGGTTCACCGCTCATTTGGTAGGTCAAGTTAAGAAAAAGAAACCTGGAGTTATTTCCACGTAAAGCAAACATTACTCAAGGCTAAGACCAACGATTTTGAGAAACAGTAGACAGTCTCCATAAATGACTATTTTTGGTAACTTGCTCGGACGATTTTCAGGAGAAAGAAATAGTAACCAGGTTAAGTTTTCTTTTGAATAAATGTTGGTAAGTTGAAATGGATTGAAATTTTATTTGATTTTGGAATTCGTTGGTCAAAATTTGTGTCAATTAAGCGTGGAGTCCCACAGGGAAATTACAATGGGTTTATTGTGGCCTAAGTGAGCCATCTCTTGATAAAGAGGGCTGCCACTTCAACCAACCCTCAGGGAAAGTGAATTTTCAAGTAATGAATTTTCGTCACTGAACCTGGATAGTTTCGGCGAACAAGCGAATGTCATCAGTGACAAAAATAGCCAGATCCTTTTTCCCAGGTGAAACCCGGTTGAGGCTACCTACCTTGTGACCAGTCAAGGATTCGGAGAAAAATGTTCACCTACCGCAATAAGCACCTTTTCGGTCCATTTTATACCAATGAAGTATACACAGGGGAAATATTCTGTGGAAGGAACCAAGAACTATCGTTGAACCTAGGCAAAAGTGAGTGTATAATAATATCAATTGCATGTAAAAAGTAAAATGTATTACAAATGATGATGGTTATTGAAACCTTACGATTACTAAAGAATGAATCTACTAAAAACTACAGTTTTTTATTCGATGAAAGCTTTTCAAAGCATATGATCTTGCAAAGTATTGACTACAAAACATTTTACCATTCGAAGCGATGATACCGCAAATGCAAATTTGATTGAAGTTTTGTTGGTTTTCAAAATTTAAGCAGTTTTTTTTAATTAAAAGACTATAAAAACTTTTAAAAATCTGCTCAAATTATGCAAATATTTTAAAACTTTGATTGCATTTACAACAATTTTTTTAGAATAAAAGATAAAAAGTAATATCATTCGTATGAACCCTCTTTACACGGTAACTTTGAATGATTTGTAATTTTTAATTTAGTTTTTTCATAATCATGAAAAAAAGTTTTGCTGGTTTCTCTTCAAAAACTGATAAGAATGTATAAACTTTATAAACTGGTATCACTGTGCTGTGCAAATCAAGTTAAAAAAATAGTTTTTATGAAAAATACCATAATTTTTCGCATTTTCTTCTATCAAATTAAAAAAACGGCTGAAAAGAATTTTTATAATGTTAAAAACTTCACAAAGAGGTTAATGCACGTCAACTGACACCATAATGATGCAAATATTATATCTGGTTCGTGAGATATAGTGAATGATAAAAATGACCTTGAAAATCATGACTTTTAACAATTTTTTATTTTTAATTTAATTTTTTACGTATTCATGAGAAAAGGTTTTGATAGTGTTTCAACAAACTTTGTTTGAAGTATATAAATTTTATAAACATTGATTACTTTATTTCGAAAATCAGGTTAAAAATTTATTGTTTATGAAAAAACCTAATTTTTTGCACTTTTTTTTTAAAATTAAAAAACGGCTCCAAGAAATTTTTTAGAAACTTGAAAGAATTACATAAATGTTAATACGCGTCGATTGACACCTTGTTCAAGGAAATCGTACGTTGGGTTCGCGAGATATAACGCATGACAGAAATGACCTTCAAACGGGCAAAACATCAAATCCCCCCGACCGAAGTTTCCCAAAAACTAATCAGCTCTTAAAATTCCAAAGACGCTTCGATTGACATTTTAACAAAGGCAATACGACTTTGTTTACGTGAGTTATGCTCGTAGAAAAAAGTGTCCACGAACGTACAGATGTACGTACGTACGTACGTACACACACACACACACATCTCCTTTTCTAAAAACACTTTATATATACTCTATAGACCTCAAAACGTAAAGAAATGTTGAAAATTTCAATTTCGATTTTCGAGGCGATTACAAGAACTTCCCATATACTGGGAAGTTAACAAATGATTATTTAATAAGGAAGAGAATGCAAGATAAGGGACTTTATTATTCTATCTCAGGTTGGAATTGAAATGGTGGAAAGAGGCAGCTTCCTAAAAAGAAATGATACTATATTCATTGTATGTACTATTCTTAGAAGCTATCGAAACGAAAGTGAGTTGAAGTCCCAGCAGATTTAATGAAAAATAAAATCTCTAACAATAAGAAAATGAGAAGGAAGAATTTCTTCTTTCCTTCCGAATCACAGTAGAAAGGTCATTTAGCAAATTATCGTGAACGATAGGAACACAGCTGCAAGGAATATTGGAATATCGAGTAACAGGTTGCAAAGGTGGTACAGGGAGAGCATTCAAGAAGAACTAAGTGGCAATTTTTAAAGGCAGAAAGACGATAGGGACATATCGAAAGAAATAGTGATATTCAAAAAATTCTTTATCATAAACAGTCACATTCAGCCAAGTTCCAGATAATCATAGAAAATTGCAATTGGCAGAGCAACAAGATAAATTAAATTCCTGCAGCTTGACCCTTGGATCACTCTTATTTTGCTAATATAATGAGATACCATGCATAGTTGAGGATATGATAGTTGAGATATGTTTCCACGTAACTGCCAAAGTATCTCGAAATCGGTTGGTGTTATCCTTCTATGCGATAACCCAACTATGCATATCAAATAATCAAAATAATTACAATCCTGCTATGACTCTACAACCAAAAACAATTAATTGCAAAATACAGTCAATTTCTAGTTAATCTAATTTATCCACATATTATACGTTTATCATTATCAATCTCAACTCCACATGCTAATTTAAATAAAGTGTCAGGACTAATTGGATGAAGAGGGGAAGGATAAGTGCTGAAACAGAATCCATATTCCCATTAACAAGCATAGATTGAAGATACCATGCAACAGTAAAGATAATTTATCTTTGATCCCATTTGTTGCTACATGTATCTCATGTTGAAGCTTATATGAGTGAAAGGATTATTGACAGCAGTCTGGTTGTTTTATTATAGGTGCCAGGATGTGGAAACCACATCCACATTGTAATTTATCGTCGAAAGGATCTGAATGTTGAAGCTAGACCTCGAATTTCTTGGGTGGATGTAACGAAGTGTGCTGGTGAAATATCAAAGATACAAAGATGTAATATGATGCTGACTGTTTGGTCATAAAGGATGTATGTAATAGTGTATAGTAAGTTTCTACGGGAAAGTCAGTTACATTTAACCGTAATAAAAATGATTGATAATCGATAGTATAAATTGAGGCATTGACTAGTGCTTCTCATATCTGAGATGAATTTCTAGCTTCTCCGTAACATCTCAGCAAGGCATTGGCCTTATTGAATTAGCTACGAATTGTACAGCAATTTACATCTCACAAGAAACAATCATTTCTTTGAAAAGTCCAACACTCACTTAGAAATTTCATTAGAGACTTTCAAATTGATTGAAATTTTCGGGACACTTCGTTGGGGCCCCCCAAACGAACGGGCTTTGCAGTAAAATCTACTTATCTCCTTTTCTTGCTTTTGTTTGTAAGAAGCGGCGTAGAGGTAATATCCCTTGAATAAATAGGATGCATGGAATCTATCCATCACTATGCCAGAAATTCATCCGGATTTTATATTTATATGAAGTCGGTAAGTTACAGTATAGCTGGAAAGATGAGCTCGTTATATGTTTCATGAAATTTCCGAAAAAATTAATACAAGCAGGCATACTTTTCTTATTGATTTCAATCCTTGATCACTAGAATGACTTCCATATTTCAATATAAACGAGGTCCTTACTTTCCGGAAAAATGCACCACGAAAACCTATTCACACATAAGTAACAACCAGCTATATATAAATATTTATTTATATTTATATTTCCCCGATAAAAACCCTAAAAATTCAAATGCGATACTGAACAAGGTGAATTCACCAGCCGTAGCTCTTCCCTACGCTTCGAGGCCATTACTCAAAGGGTGGTTGGTAGTGGGTGGCTTACTCAGGATCCCTTTCAACTGAATCGTTTTGGGAGTGTTGTGGGGGCTGTCTCAGATGCCCGGTTGGGAATGGCACTGAGAGTGTTTCGGCACGCACTCCTTCCTGCTTGTCCATCCTTCCCTCAATGTTCTGCTGATAAAAGGAAACATCAGCATCGTAGCGAGGGTAGTTCTCGCTTGACTTCTGCAAACGAAGGTTTCCAAGTTGGACCGCTGGCACGTTTCCCTTAGCGGCTCGATTAATGTGCGCACCCCACGGGGGGTAAATACTCGCAAATCACGCATAATTGTGCCCCATTGAAAAGTGATTAAGAATTGCGGAAATTAGTTGTGCGAATTTGTTCCGGACGCAATGCAAGATGCATACTAATTAGTTTGGAAACAGTGTGTGGTCAGAAAATTGTGGTATAGCGAATCCCGCGTAGCGGTACGAGTGCGATTTTAGCTCGGTCAAAGTGCTATTGTCTGGTCAATATGTGAGGAGTTAATTTATGACCCATATCCAAATCATGCGTGAGTGAATGGTGTAAGTGTGTGTCACGGGCATAAATAGGTTTCCCTAATTGTGATTGACTCAACACAAAGTTCTGGTTGTGATGTATGATTATTTGCGGTGAGTATGGCAATTTCATGAACGAGGCAGAACTTTATTTGCATAACAAATTGTGAAAGTGAAATACGAATTGTATGTGTGTGTATTACAAGATCTCCTAGTCAACATGAAGTGTGCTTCTGTTCGCGAACATCGAATTGTGGGGGATAAGATAAAGATATCTATCCTATTTATAAATATTCTGTCCAAAAATACATACCATAGTTGATATTATTGTGGCGGGAAAATGAGAGAGTATTATGCGATTTCTTGACATTTGGAAGAAAAATTGAACGCTTTTAGTTTTTTTGGTACAGTGAATATGTTTTAAGATGAATTTAAAAATTGTCTTCCTCTCATTGAAAGCACACAATGCCACAGACTAAGATGCGTCCTAAATCTATTGAAAACAATTTAATTGTTGGCGTCCTAAATCAGTTTTAATTATTTACAAAAAAAATATTTATGCTTCCAAGGATGTAGGACAATGAAATATATTCCAAGATAGTAGCATTGAGCTTCGAAAATAATACGGATGAGAAAATAATCAAAAATTTATATTCAGCGAGAGTGTACCAAAACGGTCAGAGTTAGTTGAGTTCGGAAGACTTTTGTCTTAACTTGAGAAATGATTCTTAACTTTTTTTATCCATTTGACGATTTTTCTAAATCTAAGACAAAATTCTGCAAAAGGACTTTTCGAATTCATTTTTATTTTTTCAATAAAAATCTAGAGTTGCTATTATCAGTTCCAGATAATATGATTTAAGCAGTCGGGGTTAAATTTCAAAAGAGACCCCTTTAAAATAATTTTTCGGATACTCAATGTTCATTGAATTCATATTTGTTTCAATTCAGGAGATTTTAAATTTTTGGAACTCTAACGATGTTGAGGGGACGAGGCATTGTTCGTAATAGGTCTTTAATGCGAATTTGTTCGTCATGTCTGTTCTCGAATACTAGAGGAATTATGGTTGTTGGTAGGGTAACCCAGTTCGGTGGAAATTCGTTCACGTTTAGCTTTTTACTAGTCCTTTACTTTGATCACTTTTAAAGTCATAAAATTGCCTAATTACGCAAAATTACCAGGAGAAATACCTTAGTTAGAAAAAACAGAACCAATTCGCAATTCAAAACTTCACCCTTTATACTACTTGTATCTGTTTTTTTGCGCGCAAACGGACTTAACTATCACAAACGTAAAAGTTATATTACTTTTTTCGAGATCCAACATCCTGAAAAGAAAAAGACAAGAGAACAAACTAAAACTGTGCATTCCCTGCGGTATATTCACCTCCAGACAGCGTGATTTGTACCAAACTTGCCAGGCGTTTAAGGCATCTACCACGGCTCATCCTTCTATAACTTACCGTGTGCGATACCGCATAATTGACGCGATTAGGCCCTATATTCAATTTATAAATTCTGGCTGTCTACCAACTTTCCTCCACTCCTTGACTGCTGTGGACAGCGATAGTGATTTCAGTTACGGCCAGCTGTGACTATGAGACTGGTAGCAGTCGTTTTCACATCATAGTGGAAGCATTTTATTGTTAATACTTCATTACAAAGGCTTTGCAAAACTAGTGAGAAAAAATAGATAGGAAGCATTCAGATCACTCATAATCATTCATGATGTTTTATATTCACGAACATTTATCGTATTTACTTTTTCCTGAGCAAAGCTTGCTTTGATGTCTTTAAAATCTAAAGATTGAAATAATTCTTTTATAAGAACCTTAGACCGATGCATGTTTGTTTGTTTAAAGGGAAAGTTATACACCCACACACAATTAGCGTAACCAGGACCACCTTCGCTCCTGGTATCACCGCCTGTTAATTAGGGACTTCCAAAAATCTGATAAGAAAAAACGTTAAAATACCCAAAAACTTCGTCAAAAATTGAGAATTGTCAGCAGAACAATGTGAATTTGATAAACATCAGGTTGAACCACCAGCTGATGACGGTCGGAAGTCACCATAACCAGGCGACGAAACGAAATGAGTTTCAGTTGAAGTTCATATTGGGGATCACGGATCATTCACTGACAATGTTGCAGCAGAATCTTGAAGGAACATAAATGGAAGTGAAGCAAGCAGAACAGTCTCATTCTGAAAATTGGGAAGCGGTCGTTTTGTTGTGAAAGAAAAAAGAAAGTATTTTTTGGGAATCTTATCGTGATAAAATCACGTTCCGTGTAAAATTCGTGGTAATATGTCGAAGAGGTTTCATTATCTGAAAGATATCTGATACTGATGGAAGATACTGAATGAAAGGTTGTGGTATTGGAATTAGCGTATAACAAGAAGTCTTATCTACCTGAACTCAAGAAAAATAGAAGGTTACAAGTAGTCTATGACTATTGTATGGCCAGTTAAGTCAATAGGTTATGACAAATAAAATTTTATATTAAGCAAGATTAATTTCTACTTTCCCATCGACTAGGGTCGACTATGTGTGTGTGTTGCGAATTTACTTCTTTCTTTGTCGGAAGGGTTTTTCGCTTAGTTGATTACATGTGTTTCAAGCATTTAAACAGTAATAAGATTAAGTTAAAAGTCAATTGGGTGAAAAGAAACGGTGCAGACGTGAATATTGTAGCCTACTAGTATTAAAAATAAATGGTATCCATCAGCACCTAATGATTCTCAATATGCTACATCAAAACGGTGGAAGTGTACGGCGAAATCGAACCCTCGTGAAAATCACTTGTTGTTCGTTGTTGGGAACAGGGCTTAGTTGCATGTTTTGGGCGAAAGCATTTTCTACATCAAATTATTCGTGAAATTATTGCTCAAAGAGGAATCTCGAAGATCATATTCAAAATAAATATTGAAATAAGTTTCTACCTGATCAGGAAACCGCAGTGAAAAGTTATATGGAAAATTGGAACTAAGATTGACGGTACTAGTCGATTTCTCTGAAGAGTTTCTGGGTTATCGTATGTACTATATATTCCAAAAAAACAAATATGTTGTCATCAGAGATTTAAAATTTCTCGAAAAGGAGAGAAGAGCTAAACAGGGGTCTAAAATGTACCGACAAGATGAAGAAGAAGTTTGACGATGAAAAAGATGATCGAATTGATAATATATTCCTAAAAGTAGACAAACATAAAGAAGCTCATCGATGTTCATCTCAGAAATCTGACCCTCCTTGGCTCACTCAATCGGTTCTTGATGTTATCAAGCGGATAGACAGAGCTCGAAAACGGGTGAAAACATCTAACTCTTTTGAATGGCAATCTGATTTCCGAAGGCTTCAGTCTATTGCTAAGCAGAAAATACGCCAAGCTATTTGCGCCTAACACAGTTCTATTGAAAATTCTCTCCTATCTAACCATTCTAAACCATTCTGGTCATATATAAGGTCCTTAATGTCCTTATCATCTATCCCTAGCGGCATGTAATGGAATCATAACTGTGCTTCTTCGATTGTGGACATAAATAATTTCTTTGCCACCTACTTTTCATCTACGTTTTCTCCACATACGTCAAACATCTTCACTCCTGACAGAAATGTTCAAAATCCTGCTATTTCGTCTATACTTGTCGATCCCACCTTATTAAATCCATTATTGATTCGTTAGACCATAATGTTGGTCCAGATCCTGATGGTATTCCTAATTTGTTTATCAAATCCTTATCCTCATCTCTGAGTATTGCTCTTTCCTTCATTTTTAATTTAAGCCTCTCTTCAGGTGTTTTTCCTCAGTGCTGGAGAATGGCCAACATATTACCCATCCTCAAGTCTGGTGATCCTTCAAGTGTTACGAACTATCGTCCCATATCACTCTTGTCCGCTTTCCCTAAAATTCTTGAGCGTATTGTTTACTCAAATGTATACATGGCCTTAGAACATGTTATTGTCCCGGAGAAGCACGGCTTTCTTCCTAATCGTTCCACTACCTTAAATATGCTTGTCCTTTCAAGCACTGTTGCTACTTCTCTTGATAATCATCTGCAAGTTGATAGCTTTTATACCGATTTTTCAAAAGCTTTCGACACTGTTGATCACTTCATCCTGTGTCGCAAGCTTGAGCGCTTTGGAGTTTCAGACTCCGTACTTCTGTGAGTATATTCCTATCTCTCGTCAAGGTATTGCCGCGTTTCTGTCTTAGGCACGCACTCTGTTCCCTTTCATCCCGAATCTGGTGTCTCGCAAGGGTCCTTACTAGGCCCTCTCCTATTCACCCTGTACATAAATGACCTTCCTTCAATACTCAAACCTCCCTGTCTTTTTTATGCTGATGAACTCAAGATATTCCGGGTGATTCGGTCTCTTGCAGACTGCAAAGTTCATCAAGATGATCTTATCTCACTGAGTTCCTGGTGTCAAGCTAATTTCCTTTCACTTAATATTCCCAAGTGTCATACAATGACTTTCACTCTTAAGACTCCTTCCATCTTCATTGTGTATTTTATTGACTCTTTTCCTTTAAATAAAGTTGACCGAGTGAAAGATGTTGGTGTCATCTTTGATCCTAAGCTAAAATTTGATGCGCATGTTTACAATATAGTTTCTAGAGCCTCAAAGCTGTCAGGATTTGTGATGAGACATTCGCTTATTTTCCCTATTCCGCTGTACAATTGTATGTGACTATCGTACGTACTATTTTAGAATATGCATCCCAAATTTGGTCTCTTTATTTTGTTTCCCTGATCAATCTTGTTGAATCTGTGCAGCGTAAATTTACCAGCTTTCTACTTTTCAAATTCAATATCTCTTATATTCCCTATGAAGAACGCCTTTCTTTTTTATGTAACATTCAGTCTTTAGCCTCGCGAAGGACATATCTTGATCAGTGCTTACTGTTCAAGCTTTGTCATAACTATTAACAAGTTAATATCGACCATTTAGTTTCTCTGCGACAATGCTCTAGACCTTCCCGGTTTTCCGATATTTTTGCTTTGCGTTTCGCTAGAACGGAGGTCTAATTCCATTCTCCTCTGCTTCGTTTACCAAGGACTCACAATAGACTCCAGCTTGGATCTTTTCCCTCTTGCATTGTTGCTTTCAAAAGAATTCTTGAAAATGTTTTGTTTATGTGATTACTTTTCATGTTCTTCAGAATTTGCGTTTTTGTATGTGTTTTTATTCCACATTTTGTAAATGGATTTCTTCTGCTAAATGTGCAAAGAATAAATAAATAAATAAATAAAGCGACCACAAAAATTAATACGGAAACTCTATTTAAATTTTTGTTTGAAATGTGGTGCTATTTTTCTTATTGAATTGGAAGATACTTGAAGGAAATTCGCGCTAGGAAAGCCATCTTTACTGAGACTTTTTTCACTGGGGTCGATTTTCCATCCTTTGAAATTCATTTGTTGAAATAATATTTTATGTGCCCAATGTACAAAAAACTAAAGATCGTTTTTGAAAACCACACTCCATTGATGTAATTTGTCGATAATAGCTTTTTGCTATTGAGTCCTTTTTCTTTCATGAACCTTTGTTTCACAAATATAAGCGCAGATGATTTACCGTTCGTTAAAATCATGAATAAATTATACTGGACACTTTCACCGTCCTCGTAATATACTGTAATCGAGCCCGTGAAAACATGTCAAACTTCATAACAACGCCTCTTCTACGGTTTTGCTGTTATGAAATTTTATCCTTTTTGACACCCTCATAATTAATTCCCACTGATGGTGTTCCATGATATTTTATATATTTCAAAAAACCAACAACTGTCAACGAGATTGATATAGTAGAATAGGGGCGCATTTTTCCAAAACATCCTTTGTTATGTTAGATTGACTGTAATAAACAGTACATGATGGTTAATTTACTTTAGAAAGAGAGAAATTACTTCTTGATTTAATTAACCACGTATTTGCCTTGATGAATGATGGGTCTCTTTCGATGAACTAGCAATCCATTAATTAGATACATTCAAAGGTTTCACATTGCCAATCCAATAAACTGTATATGCAGAATTCACACATATCTTATATGTTGTCTTAGTTTTTCATTTGTTGATCTCTCCTCAGAGAAGGTCAGAAATTTCAAGGAAGTCAATGAATTATATTTAGGCACACATTGAACCCTGCTCGTTTATCATTTCCTTCAATACATGACTCGAAACTTTTCATGGACCAAAATTTGTCTGCAGAAAAGTTGAATCCTGGACATGATTAACACCAAGAAATGTGTCAGCATGATACTCCTGATAGCTTCCGTTACGTGCCATTTAGTAATCTTTGACGATATTGTGCATAGTCAGCAACACCCAATAAGGTGAAAATGAACAATACGTTTTTTTTTGTTTCAGATGTGTGCTACTCTTACCAACGATCCTTGTTCACATAGCGTTAATTCTTATCGCAGCTGTGTTGGATAGGATGAAAATGTGTCGTTCAAATTATTCTCATTAACTATGAAACTTATCTCATATCTGAAGATGTTCGATTCTATCTAATCCTATATTTGCCTTGTGTCAACAAATTAGTGGCTTCGTTGAAAAGAATAATGTCCTTCCAAATCATATAAGAACTGGCTTCTATTGCAGTGGAAATCCTTAATGAATATCCAGATAACCAAGTTAATTAATATTAGATTCATAAATGAACCACGCATGAGTTATCTAAAAAGGACTTGTGTATAAGTCATATCCATATTTCCCAGAATTCCCTTATTTCGAACAGAACATCAAAAGCCTCATGTTCACCAAATTAGAGTAGATTCCTCTGTACATTCTGAGTGACTAGTCATTCGTATTTCAGGAAATTTTGTTTCATCATCACTTTCAATTTGCCTCCCATGAAACGTTCAACAGGACTCCATTCACTTTTATATTTTTTTCATTTCAGAAAGTTTCATTTTCATCTGTCTTTTCAACTTTTTTATGAACTTATCGTCCACTTGCTCTCCTGTTTATAAATGACTAAATATATATTATATAGCCCCCGATGGGAATAAGAGGACTGAAAGATATATCATTTAATTTTTATTTTCCCATGTTGTGATGGTCAGTTGTCCTTTTCAGACTTCAAGGATCTCATTCAATAATTGCTGGAATACAAATATTTATTTTTAAAGCGTTATATACAATTGAAATAGGTTGTGGGAATCATTGTCAAATTATATGAAATGTTTACGAGTGTAATTTAGTTGTAAATGGAAATTCTCTCTTTATCAATCTGTTGAAATTTTACGATGGTCAACGAGGGCAACATTATTTACATGATGTAAGCAGGACTAATGGGCGCTATTGTTCAGTACTTAAGGGCAGCCAAGGAATTACAGGCTAGTGAAATGAAAAAATGGGATGGTACATATTTTGAGGATAAATGTTTGAGAAATAAATAATTCTTCACTTTTCTTATCTATATGTCGATTTTTCTCAATTTAAGACAATATTCTGCAAAAGGACTTTTCGAATTCATGTTTTTTTTCAATAAACATCTAGAGTTTCTATTATCAGTTACATATAATGTGTTTTCAACGCTCGTGGTTGAATTTCAAAGCGCTCCCCTTTAAAAGAATTTTTCGTGTACTCAATGTTCTTTGGATTCATATTTGTTTAAATCCCGGAGATTTTAAATTTTGTGAACTATAACGATGTTGAGGGGACGAGACATTGTTCGTTAAGGGTCTTTAAAATTATTTTTTTCGGCATCGTTGTTCTTGAATATTAGAGAATGGTGGTTGTTGATAGGCTAACCCAGTTCTGGGGTAATGTGTTCGCGGTTTTTTTACTAGTATTTTCCCTTGATCACTACTAAAGTCATAAAATTGCATCATTATGCAAAATTACCAGGAGAAATTTCATCATCAAAAAACAAAACTTTCTATACTCGAACATAAAATAAAATAAATAAATAAATGTTATACACTACATATATATATATATATATATATATATATATATATATATACTATATTACTTTTCGAGATTGATCCTACGTCCTGAAATGAAATTGGCAAGAGAACAAACTATAAATTTGCACTCCTGCGGTATATTCTCTTAAGATAACGTGACTTCTATGTATAAAATTTGCCTGGCGAAGAATGCAGCTACCACGACTCATCCTTCCATGAACTGTCGTGTGCCATACCGCATAATTGACGCGGCTAGGCAGTCTATCCGATATAAAAATTCTTGCTCTCTATAATTTTTTCTTTTGGATACAGTTGAACCTCGATTATCCGTAATGCTCGGGACCGAGATCATTACGGATAATCGAAAATCTCGGTTAAAGGAGGGCACACATAAACATTCGAATATTTTAATATTTTTATTTATTTTTAAAAGACACATGAAATTACATTTATTTGAAAAAATCTAATAGTGTAGTCTGTCTTATCTCTTTAACTTTCGATTGCTCTTCGAATAAATGAGCTTGTATGCGATACATTTGTAGTTTATCAGGCTCTGAAATGCCTGGACAATTGTAATTTTCGAAAAACATTAACAGAACATTACTAGCGTCAATTGCCTGAGGCAATGTGGGCGTTTCCTATTTTCTCCACCTGATTCCTCGGAATTTGAACCAAACTCATCCTCTTGCGTTTGGTGAACCATGTTTACGATTTCGTCTTCAGATAAAATAGCAAACGGTGCAATGTCATCGTCGCACTCTACCCACTTCGAGATATCATCAGTCGTTAATCCAGGCGGTATTATTATATCTGATTGTATCTCAACAAGGCTATTTGAAGCATCTTCATCATCTTTAGATTGTAGTAAATTACTCCAAACGTTTCGTAAAATCTGTGGAGTTACAGTGGCCCAAGAGGCCGCGGCTGTCCACATAGCTGTCTTGATGTTCAAAGATTTAACGAATTCACGTCTTTCATTTCCATTAACTAGTTTTTGAACGATCAATATACGGTAATGACATTTAAAGCTTCGAATTGCTCCTTGATCCATAGGCTGAATCAAGGATGTGCAATTCGGTGGAAAATATTTTACTATGACGTTTTTAGATATCATAGCACTTACATCTGGGTGTGCTGGACAGTTATCTAATAGCAAAAGAATTTTACAATTCTTTTCGAGGCCAATGCGCTGCAGATGTTCTTTTGCTTCTGGCACAAAACTTTTATTAAACCAATCCAGAAATAACGCCTGTGTTACCCAAGCTTTCTTATTGGACTTATAAATCACAGAAAGGTCACCAACGTTTTTTAAAGCTCGTGGATGAGCACTTTTTCCAATTATCATTAATTTACACTTGTGTGTTCCAGCTGCATTTGCACAAACTAACACTGTGATTCTCTCCTTGGACTGCTTGTATTCGTCAATAGAATATTCATCACCACTAACCAGGGAAGTCTGAGGTAAGCACCTCCAAAATAGACTGGTTTCGTCTGCATTATAAATCTGTTCGGCTGTAAGTTGCTCCTTTTGAATGAATTCATCTAAGTCGTCCACAAATATTGTAGCAGACTCATAATCAGCACACTCCTTTTCTCCAGTTGATTTCAATCGACGAGTTCCATGTCGTTTTTTAAATTTTTCCAGCCAACCTGATGAATACTTGCAGTCGCCATTTATCTTTAACTTTGAATGAAAAACTTTGGCCTTCTCAGTTATCATTTCGCCTGAAATTCAGAAGCAAATTTCAGTTTGAGTTCGTAAAATGTCTCAATAGCATCGTATACATCGCAATCGTGAATACGTATTAAACTGTTCTCGGTTGAGGTTATTCTAGTTATGATTAATTCGAACCGAGCCTTAATACGGACTATGTTAGTACGTACCGGTGTATACGAGACCAATTTGAGACAACTCACCTGTAATTGGAGTTCTCTTAAATCTTTCTTGCCGAAACCATTCATATGTTGCGAAATCGACTTCTGGATTTTCGGATTTTTTTAGTGTACGCCTGTTTTTAAGGCCACATATTGAATCACTTTCAGAGCAAAAGTTTAAAATTTGTTCTTTGTTTTTTAACAAATCGTATACAGTTTGTAATCCAACACCATACTTCTCCGACAATATTTTAGCCGATATGTTACGTTTGCTATGATCATTAATAAGTTCCATTTTGTCTTTAATTGAAAGAACTTTTCTTGGTCTTTTTACCAATTTAGCCTTTGACGGTGGCATTTTCAAGAACTACTTAGGTGTTATTTAATCGAATTTCACACAGAGAATGAATCTAAAAAAATTTAATACACAGCTCATTGCAGTAAAATAGCAAAGGGGAAATCCCCAAATTTTATGAGCATTATACGGAAAAATGGACACATGCATAAATCTGTATCACGGATAATAGAGACAAATCACGGAAGGTGGAGGTATAAAATCAATCACTCTGTAATCCGGTTAACAGATGTTCCCGGTTAATAGACTCCCGGATAATCGAGGTTCAACTGTATTTAGAAAAAAGAAATAACGTAAAGCGAACTGATAAACCGGAAAATTAATTTTCGTGGCACTTTTCACTAACGTTTTGATTTTAAAGGCTTTAAAAAACATAAAAAAGCTTTTAATGTGAAGAATCATTTTTAATGGCATCTGGAATAGTTTTTGGATGTCTTTAAATATTTTATATTGTATTTTGTTTTGCTTTGTTTCTAAAATATTTTCCTGGTGGATGAAGAGCGTTTTGATATTCAGAAATGATGTTCTGAATGAAAAAAATATTTTTCATCAGTAGTGTAATTTTTTTAAAGCTAGAATTACTTGTGTTATGTTTTTAATGTTTTTTTTCAATGCCTCAGATATTTTTTACAGCGATGTTTGTAATGAATGGTTATCAAGTCAAGTCAATGAAACATAAAGTCTCAAAACTACATGCACATATAACCCAGGGATTTGGTAACGAAAACTTGATGTTACACTGACGAATACATTCGGCTTCCCGTCAAATAGGGAGTGATGGAGGAGAATGCCATCCCATTTCCTTTTACTTTCTCTAAGACATTTGTAGGGTGCGCTGATCAATCTTGAAATCGTTATTTAAGAGCGAATTAATATTACTGTACTCAATTTGCGTTTTGATACCAACAACATAAAATTGAAAACCCCGGAGACAATTAAAGCTTTAGAGTGTCCGTACATTCAACACATGGCTTCAGTTGAGGCTCAACAGGTGTTGCTGTAAATAAGTGTGTGCTTCTCTTGATGGTCTATCTCGAGCCATAACGCATAATATGCGTGGTTAGGTCCTCTATTCTTTGAATAAAGAAATGAAGTGATCTGCAAGGAAACTTCACAGAACTGGTGGTATTTATTTCTGTTGCTGGCATAAGATTGAAGCTGTTTTTTTTCAGATAAGCGACAATGCTTGGTGATTTGTAAAGATTCACGTCAGGCGCAGTGGTGTATGTCTTCCATCTTAATTAAGGTGACCAACCAGTAGCATTCTACACTGTAGCGGGTGGTTTTTCGGCCTGACTCAAAAATGATAATGGTAGAAATCCACCGTTGTTTTGTTGGGTTGACTGACGTGAAATTGATTCTGATCGCACGTAAAAGATCAAGGTATGTATATCGAACTCAAACAGTTACACCAATGCCTGGAAAGTTCCATTGATATTGTTTATCCCGCGAGAGATTTATAACCACCCGGGGAACTGTTTGCTTGCAAAAAAACTAGGGTTTTCCTTAAAAAATAAATTTTTCACCTGATTTGCACAACACAGGAATAAATATTTATACAATTTATAAACGCGTGAATATTCAATTATCCACCTTACCTATGTAATCAATGGACGATTAATATTAACTCATTCTAATTACTGATATGAGTACCTTAAATTATTAGTATTTAAAGTAGTAGTATTTTCATAATTAGTGTTGTATTTAGGATTTTAAATATTTATGTAAATATTACTGGGAAGTTGACCGTGTGGACTTCAAGGGTCGCATCTCGCAGCTTGTTTATCTTTGGAATCAAGTTCGACTATAGAAGTTTGCTTGTTATGCCCCCCTCCACTCCGACAGGAATTGATTGCAATTTTAACTCAATATGGATACGAGATTATGATTCTGCGTAAACTTCAAAGAGTAGCCCGAAACATGAATTGTTTTATTTTGAATTTTGTGTTTTTTTAATGCGAGTTTTATGATTACTGAAGAAGACTAGAGACTAATGGAAATGACCCACGATACTAGCCCTTAAACTGACCTGACCTGCCAGCAATCACCAAACCTCTAGTATTTGAGAGGCCAAGCAGTTTCTTCGACATGACATGAAACGTTCGTTGCTTCGTTTCTGGACTAAACGTCCGTGGGTATAATTAGACGTATGTCTTGTTGTCTTGCACTTTTGTCGTTCGACATATATATATATATATATAATTAAACGGCTAACATGAATTTTGTGGTACCATTTTAGCCGTTGTTTCTGGACCGATTTTCATAAAAAATACATCAATCGAAAGAGAATATCCTAAAGATGTGCAGAATTGTATTTTTTGTGAAAATCTGTTTGGAAAATATAGAGAAAAAAGGAAAATAGATTTTGTTACTAATACATACACAACGTTGAACGTTCACACAGCGATAAATAGGAATGGTATACTAACCTTCACTACCAAAATAGAAACCCTTATTTTCTATGGGCTGTGTTTTGTATGCGGTGGTATCTTGCCTTTGCACGCGGGAGTCCCAGGTTCGTATCCAGGACTGTTCCAAGTGATTTAGTTTCTTTTTTGAAAGCTAATTAAATCATCAAATTTCACCACATTTAGCAATATTTTCATTCTCACACGTTCATGTGTTTACCGTACACCGTTACACCGTATTGTATTTGACCGTTCGGTGTTGTATGATAGCTTTCTCTTTGTGGACCATTCGTGTGTATTGTATTTAGCGTCGCCGTTCATTATGTAAATGTATACGCACATTTCATCACTATTTGGTCATATTTTTTTAGTTTGTTTTGCTGTAGGTCGTCTAACATTCCACAAAAAAGCGTTTTCAGTTGAAGAAAACTTTCAAGATTTAAAAACGATGTTTGATTTTCCTAACATTATTTACACAAACCAGTTTGGTAGATTTCACGAATAAAAAAATCGAATGATGACATGCGCAAAACGCTTAGCATTGTCATACGTTCGAGACGATTTGAAGCGCCAATAATTGAATAATGATTTTTAAACATTATTAAAATTCATAAACATTATTTAATCACAAAAGAAAAACAAATTTCGCTTGCCGTTTTATTATATTGATTGATGATTTAAGTTAAATTCAAAAACCTTAGGAAATGAATCAATTAAGCTGATTAAATTTTGCGGTAAAAATGTAAAATGTTAGGGATTAAAATAGAAACACAGAGCTTAGGGAATTAGTCATACACTGAATAAGCCTGGGTGTGCCAGACGAAATGTACATCTGGTTTAATAGTTTAAATACACGTTTTTAAGGAAATTTTGGAAAAAGGTTTTTGAATTTAACATAAATTTGTGAAAGCGTGAAAATAAGGGTTCTAACTGAGATTGAAGATTATTCGATCGAATTTCTAGAGTCAGTTATAATAAAATCATCATTGCACTCGAATTTCGAGTGCTAGGTTCTGCTAGTATATATTAAAACATTACTATAGTGCAGTGGCGGCCTGTGAGAATTATGGCTAAGGGTTCTGCACCTTATCTTTTAGGTTTGCTTGCATCGAAATTTTGTAAAGACTTATACTCGTATATAACAGAGTCCAAAGGTAACACGCCGCAAGGTGCAACCCTAGAGGTTCACACGATCAACTTCCCACTAAACATTAAATTTAAGTTACATTAATAATGAAATCAGCTCATTGAATTTAACAAAGAGTTAGTAAGGCAAATATTATTCATTTCATCTCTTTATTTATTATTAATATTAATTTGTTTTGTCTTAAAGTATCTTCTACAGCATCAGACAATCAACACATGACTGTACCAAACTGTTGGAAAAAAAGATTCTTTCGAAAAAGCCACTTTATGTACTTTACACCATCGATCACAATAACTTTTAATCAAATCAAACAATTTTTGGATAACGATAATATTGCTAACAGAATTTCAAATGTTTATGTGTTCTATTTGGTATAATAAACTATACGAGTAGGTAGGTATCTATTAAATGAAAACGAAGATATTCACTTCACATTAGAATAAAAATCCATTACTTAATACAAGTTAAGATGAGGTTCATATTCGGTTGTAAATTAAATAAAACATATTCTAAAGACTGGACTAAGAAATTTATGAAAAACTGATTTTTTTCAGTACTGTGGCTTTTCAAAGAGACATTTAAGTTTTGCCTGGAAAATTAATCTGTTTTTATGATAAAATAGAAGGTAAAAATAAAGAAAACGGTTCATCCTTTCTCTGAATAATTATATAAGAAATTTGCTGCAAAAGTTTGAATTGAATCGATTTAATAGTTTTCGAGTAATCATTGTGAACACTCACGATTGGAAAAAACTACAATGAAAGTTTTTGTTAATGCACCCAATAGATTTAATCTGTCCATACAAAAACGAAATATTTTTTTTGGGGTCTGTAAAAAATTTTGTTCACATATTTGCGGGCCGTTGTATTTTCAGAAAATAGCAAATAAAGGAAAATCAATTTGTCGAAATTCATCTTGAGGTGTAGCTTCTTAAATTTCTTTCTAAGATAATTAACATTTCGGATGTTTTCCGCTCGATAGGTTTCCTGTTGACTACGATCAAAGATTTTATGGTATCTACGTGAAACCTAGAAACCTGCACTATTTTTTTCGAAGATACCTTGAAGTATTGAATTACAACTTTAACTGTGTTTTGTGGACGCTGCCGTGAGCTACATATTTTTTTGTGTTCTAAAATATATTCCAATAAATTGTTTTATAATTTTTTTAATGATTTCCAACGCTGTAACATTTGGATCGGTAAAGTCTGTATAAAAAAGCAAATTTTAATTTCCTGTTATCTACGCTACATTGTAAACTAATTATTTTAATTAAGTAAGCTCTTGTTGATGGCTTTCGTACGTGCCAGGAACATTTATGGCCTCTCAACACTTCCATGCATCCAAACCACCACCCTGGCATCATCTCTCACTATTATTTATACATAAATCTTTTCACTTGAACTCAAACCAAAAATGGGGGAAAGCTAGGCATGAATTCCCAATAGGCTACCATTTTCAGCTGGATCAGCTCAAGCAATTAAATAAAATCGAGAATGACTGTTAGATTGATTCGAACGTCCGGGAGTACAAATACGAAAAGATATTTCAATGTCTCATAAGCAAATATAAGGAGTCTTTGGAAGCATGTCACCAACAAGCATAGTCACACTCTGTACTGCGAATGGAGTTTCCACTGATATCTTTTCAGTTGATTTGTTGCGAATTCCATTTCAATAAATGGAAAACCTTTATCACTGTATCTTTTTCAAAATTTTCTGATCAGATTCTTCATGTTTAAGTTGAATGGAATTCTAAGAGCGATATATTTGTGGCGAGTTCAAGGACGTTTGGTTACCTTTTTTCTGACACCATAAGGATTTTCTAGTTCTTCTGTTTATCATATCATTCAAATATATTTCCCATCGTTGTTCAGGACACAAAATAAAAGAGCGAACACCTTCCACGAATTTTGCATAACAACATTAACAACAGATACTATCGCAAAGATATACTTACATTCAGAAGATACATCACTGATAAATTGACTCGTTATTGCAAATTAAATCACTGACGCACGACTTGACTAATTGCTTATTAGGTTTGGCATAGTCGACACAACTGTGAACCAAAAGAACACCAGGATATCTTCCTGTTTATTATTATGCAAACAAAAGATAATTTATCATGACCGAAAATGGAGAGAATAGTTTTTCTTTTTGTGTAGGAAAATTTCAACATAATGATGACCTACAATTTGTTTTTATGAGCTCTACCATTTATTTATTCTGTTAATGATGGAAAGGATGCTTGTTTGTTCCGGGAAAAGATGAAAAATTGTGATTTTGGCATGGAAATTTTTGTTTTTGAAAACAGTTACAGTTGTAAATAGGTGTCGTTGTTTAGATGAGGGTGGAACTGGTGAAAGTTGTTAACACTAATTTTAGAATTAATTTAAATGTTAAATCTAGTAAATTTATATGTATACATATGTATATGTTGTTACATTACAAACAGTCAATAGGATTTTAGTCGAAATATTTTCCAAAACACAAATAAGAACTTTCGGCAACAAAAATGTTTTCTTTTTTTTTCGTTTTGACTTCTCTTGAATGATTTATCTACTCTTCTTATCCTGGCTGAAATTTCAACTCATTTCGTTTCCTCAAGGTTGACTTTATTAATATATTCTGTCTATTCTTCACACAAGTAACATTTCATCCAAATGACGACAAAATCAATGAAATCTTCTCAGAATTTTATCAGGACGAAACAAAAAAAAGACATCTTGAATCGCACAAAAAACGCCATTTGTTACACTTTATCATGATCAGAATGGCAATTGCTACCCTAAAAATAACAAGCGTCATTATTTCCGTTGATTTGTTTGCAGTCAAGCTTAAAAATTAAATTATAGCTTAGCATACGAAAATTCACAGCACTTAAATTCAAAAATAATGGCAAGGCACCCCAGATGCAAACTTCCTTTGGCCCAGGAAAAATTAATAGAATGAGAAAGTGTTTTTCTTGCTCCGTTTCTGATAAAATGAATTCACACAAATTGTATTGAACTCTACTTTTTGCTCACACGTGCAGTTTTCCTTTACCGGAAAGTTCTGGTACGCCAAAAAAAACATCAAACCACCTTATTCTCAATTTTTTCACTTACTTGATTCGAAAATGTATGCACGCATCCCCTTGATGTAATTTTCAGCAAGGAAGCAGGCTACAATTCCATTTTCCTAGTTTATTGGTATTTTCGGTAATAACGTAGTATATTCATTTCTTTAGACTCTGCAAAAATGGAAAAGGATATATTTTTGTTGGTCTGATTGAAAGAGAATTATGATCATACCTACTTGAAAAATTATAAAGTAGGTTTCAGGCTTGACGGAAAGGGGATGAAATAAGCTCGATTTGAATTTCAATTCCACGCTAGTTAGGAAGTATTGAAAGTCTTTAATCGATATCTTTGAACTTTTCTTCGGGGGTGGAGTCAAGAAAATGAGAAGATTTTAGATGTTTTGAGAAAATAGGGGATGTTGGTTTCAATATTCAATCTTTTAATGATTGAAAAGTTTGCCGTTAAGTGGTAGAGTTCATGGTACTTAGAATGTTGTTTGATGAAATGTTAAAATTCAATTTAACCGAAAGGACTTCAACGGAAAACTGTTAAGTGATTGTGGTGAGGGTTGAATTCATTGAAATTTGTTTGGTTCTAATGAAGCATGAAGAGTGATGATAAAATGGTTTGGTCGGGGTAATTTAAAGTGGCAAGAAATCGAAATGCTGGAATAAATTTGTTCTATTTTAAAGTTCTACAATTTGTGTGAGAATTAAATTATTGTTGATTTCTCTTTCTTGGATTATTCAACCAGTCTATAACCGCCTTAGGTTTTATACATTTTTGAAAATCGACGTTATTTTTTAAAACTTATTTCGATAGGAAATACTCGCAAAAATATCTTGTTAAAATTTTAGAAAGATCCAGGCTTTATCATTATAGTTATGCTCGATTTAATGTGCGCGCCTTGTGTATGATCGTAGACACACGCGGCTCTGTAAGACTCTACCCCCTCTGCAAGTGATTAGCTCTGTATATACCAGTGGCGGCTCTACCTTTGGGGCTAGTGGGGCTCAGCCCCACCACTTATTTATGAGCCTATATTAGTGCAAATGTAATAAAATATCATTATAGATTTCAATATAGTTTTCATAATTTCATTTCATTTCAAAATATAATGTAGCATTTTTTTCGCCCATGTTGTAGTTTACTTTCACATAATCCTCTTGCCACGCACTGTAGAACAATTTGTTTTCTCTTCGACTCGCTTCGTTGTGCCTGCAGGGAGTAAAAGCTGAGAGTACAATTCAAACTTATTTTCGCTTTGACAATTTTCCACCTTTACTACGAGGAAGGGGCTACATGGATTCTGCCCCGAAAAAGAGTATTTCGATTTGAATATATGCGTGAATTCTATGCTCAAGCGGCGGGAGTGTGCGTGTTTGAAATAAACATGTGTATACATCGTGGACGGGCTAATCATATGCAGCCCGTTCAGTGCTTCGACGACGTTTAGTATTGACATGGTCTGGACTTTTAAGCAGGCATGAGCAACATTTTTTTACGACGGCAAAAGGGGGTGAAGGTGATGACTTATTCAAAGTGCACTGAACTTTTATTAAAGCTCTAAATGTTATTCAAAACACGATACTAGGAATATATCTTTGATTGCCAGTGAATCTACTTTTGGGGAAACCGATCAATTAAAATCGGTTAACGCTCCACACGTGGTACCTCTTGTGTGGAGTGGAAACTCACATAAGAACTTATATTCATCATCATCATCAATGGCGCACCAGCCCAAATCGAGCCTTGGCCTCCCGAAGACACTGCCTCCAACTGTATCGGTCCAGCGACCGCGTCCTCCAATTAGCGAATCCCAGCAAGAACTTATATTGGTGATAGAAAAATTCGTACCAGCAGCCCCACCATACTTAACTCTCACGAGCAGCCACTGGTATATACAAAAAACCAAGTAAATTAACTATAATATTAAATTTAAAAAGAGAATGTTGGCCTCATAACCTTGCCCAACTGATATTTTGATTACTAGTAACGTTTTGAATTTTGGAGAGAAATCATCTCTCTCAAAAGTTTAAACGCATTTTTCTCAAAACCGTTTTTTTTTTCATGCCGTGACAATGATTTCTCCGAAACTACATGACCAATCCTTCTGAAATTTTTACAGTATATTGAAAAAATGTGTAGTTGTCGTGTGAATCACGAAAATTTCAGAATGTTAATTTTTTCTATTTTTTTAAATCCAAAAATCACGAAAAAATCAAATTTCGAAAAATTATTTTTAACTGGTCGCAATTTTGTTATTATTGTATATAACTTGATAATTTTGGTTCACACAATAGTCACTGGCTTTTTAAATAGAACCAATTTTGAAATTTTTGTTTCACACCATTTCTCGCTTCAGGATGATTGTTACCGTTTAATATGCATTTTTATATGACTAGGAGAATGCTGCCATTTTGTGTAAAATAATAATAATAATTAGTACGCTTTGATATTGTATTAATTGAACCCAAAAAGAATTACCTTGATATCTACTCGAGCGACCTTGTTAAGAATTCTTAAAAAAAGGTCAGTTTTTTGGGTGTATAAAGCCTATAACCCCCTTAACTGACATCTTTGATATACTTTCACTGCCGTTGATATATGAAAGCTTTTTGTAACTTATTCTTAGCGTTAATACAATGCAGCTGTAAAGTCCAGATTATGTTATTTGTAGAATAAAAACACCTAATCTAATACATAGTTGGGGCTTTCCTAGCACAAGGATGAACACGATTATCGTTATAAGGGAGTTGTTGGAGTGTTTTAATGAGCTGATTTTTGAATCCTTGTATCTTGAGTTGGTATAGGAACGAAATTTATACCATCGAGGCTAAAAAATTATGGTAATTTCGTTTGTTTTCATAATTGCTGAGTTGATTACTTCCCCTTGTTATCCACTTGCTTCGTTTAAATTCCTTCAATATTTCCTGGAGAATACTGACTAGTTTTTGTCTCCTTTGGTGGCTTTAATGGGTATGAGTGTTGATTTATAAACTATAGTTCGAGTTGTTAGCATCATCTCAGATTTCCCGTGCAATAGCTAACATAGTTTCGTGAAGTAGATTTTGAACTGCTCTGGTTTCTGGATTATATGAGACTCACAGGTAAACCGGCCATCTAGATGAATTTTTAACTATTACGGTTAGTGAAATTTTTCAGGTTTTCAAGATGAAGGGTCACCTGGACATTTAAATTGAAACCGTTAATACAACTTTTACCATTTTTTCTCGTTGATTTCAATCTTCCACGTGTCACCCCAGCCTAATATTTTAACAATAATAATAATAATTTTATTTGTCAGTCAAATCTTTCTTGGGGCATTTAGATGGCTAGCATGCTAACATAGGATGACTGTCACGTCCGAAAATACCATAGTAAATATTATGCGGACGGAATCTAGAACGCTTCTTTCTGGAACTTTAGATTCTAGTTTTTGAATTGTTAGTTTCGCCACTAATTGCGACTGGTCTAGATACGAAAGCAGCCTTGAATCATTTTCACCCGTAACGAAATTTTCGCAAGCTTAGGCAAACTACCCTGAAGAACAATATACATCTACAGGGTGCGTCATCTTTTGTGTCGATATGTAAACACTTATTAACTTTGACATTTGCCAAACCGATTGATTTGATGAGATATGTTTTTGAAACGGCAATTCAGTACAATTTGAACCATGAATCGCTTCACACCGAAACAACATGCCGAAATAGTGACGATGTACATCGAGAATAGTCGTTCAGTTGGTTTATCTCAACGTGCGTACTGTTGAAAATATTGTGGGCAACAAGCACCATCTGACAACACAATTCGTCGTTTCGTGTCGAATTTCGTTGAGCACGGGATAGTGTGAGATCTTCGCTGTGCCCACAGTATATGGAGACCCAGTAGGTAATGTTTCATATAGAGGGACACTATCAAGTGCGTCTCGCGGTTCTACGGGACAAAGTCATATGTTTGTTTTCATTTATCATATGTTTGTTGTCATTTATCAGATGTTTGCTGCCATTTATGACAAAATGGCAGCTATCTACTGGTCGGGACACTGTCAGAACTCGTATACGCACGTGAAAACGCCGTTAGAAACTTCGGTTCATTGAATTATAATAGTGAAACGTCTTCGTGCACAAATTTCAATTGCTTTTGACAAATTGATTTAGAGAAAAAGCCAAAATGACTGAAAAAATGTCTCGTGTGTTGAAGTGAAAGATGAAGTCCGCGAAAGTGCTTTATCCTCTGCAAATCTGGCAGTGCTTGGCACTCGTCAATTTTTGCAAGCACATGGCGCCATTTCTTGGAAGAAAATTTCGTATTTGAAGGCTTCGATTGCATACTGGGTCTTTATTTATTTATTGTATTTATTTATTCAAGCACATTTAACAGATTTTAACTCCAATTACAAAATGTATAAGAAAAAAACAAAGAAGTGCCTTTCATCAACGACCAAGACGTTCCAATGAACTGGTTGAAGCGGTCAGAGTAAGCGTTTCCCAGAACCCAAAAGTGTCGTCTCGTCGCCGCGCTCAGCATTTTGACGTCAGTGGAACTACTATGCTTCGAATTTTGAAGGATGATTTGCATTTGTTTCCTTATAAAGTGCAATTAACACAAAGAATGTTGCCAAAGTTAGTAAGTGTTTACATACTGTCATGAAAGATGGCGCACCCTGTATAATAAGTGAATATATGTGCTGATATTCAAACCATTCCACTGGCGCTCCTAATGTAGAGCAAAAATTCAAATTATTTTTTTGGATTTGCAATAAATATTGTATATATGAATGGATTATTGGAGGTAAAACTAAGCATGAAACAAATTATTTATTATTGTTAGGAGATAAAGGGGCCTAACATTGCATATTATGCGCAAGTGTAAGGTCCTGGTAGGACGAGCCAAGGTAGTACTAACAATGCCTGGTAGTCCTAACTAACGTAGGCTGTCCAGAGACAAAATTTAGCTAACGTGCCAGTATCCATTATTACTCATGTCTTTAATGTGTTTGTTCGATCGTGCTGTGTTTTTCTAATGGTCTAGGTTACTTAATTCTTTGCTTAGGGATCGGGCAACTTGAACGAAGTAGATTCTTTTGAATATCTTTGAGAAGATGAGTAGGATGTTAGTGGGGTGCGTTAGATAAGTCGGCCTTGGGTTTTTCTTCTTCAAGCTTTTGCTTATTACACCAGGGCGGATCTGTAAAAAAAAAACGATTAAATTTGGCTGTTTAGAAGCGGCACATTTAATTACGTAACTTCTATTTTCGCACAACTTTGCTCTAAAATGAACCGTTATAAAGTTAGGAATAAGAAAAGTAGGAAAAAATCGAGTTTTTTTTCATAATTTTTGAACATTTCGTTTTTTTATTAATGTTCCCGACTTTTTTAAGAGGGAGGATAAATCAATTATTGTTATACGAGTTATTCAACAACTTTTTTTGCAAAAGTCAGTGAGCCCCCCTCAACGGCCAACTCAAAACAGATCCGACCTGATCTATAACTGTAATACTCCCATTTAGTAATGAATGTATGGAAAATGATGGCTTTGCCGGATAGTTTTATAATTTGCCAGTTGCTAGGTTGTGTCAGAAGCTTCGTATGAACTAGTTGCTTTGATGTTTTTACTAGTAATGAGAATATGAGCCTTAATAGTTGGCCGTTGTTTTTTCAACGCATTGGGGCATTTCAGGCGTAACACTTTCTATTCTTTTGGTTTTGAACACATGGACAAGTTGATTGCTTCTTTATATTAGTTGGATATTGCTCCGTATCCCTCATGATGTTTGATTGGGGTATCAAATGTTTTTAATTCTTTTCGTGATTTTCCAAATAGTAAAACTTATATCCACAATGTGGCTTCATTAGTTATCTCTGATGTGCTCCTGAGGCAGCACTTAGCAAATTTATTTAATTAATTTTGCTTGCCTGATTGTCCTTAGTTGTATATTTGAGCTGCAGGAGAAAAAAATAGCTTGAATTATATTTAGAGGCCTTGTGAAACATGTACATCCCGAAATCAGTCCAATTGGTCGAAACCTTTCCCACAACTCCTTTAAAAAATCAATGCAAGAATTCATTCGTTAACATTGAGTAAAAAATATAACGTATTTATGTTGGTTACTATTTTTACAACTAATCAACATTTTTTTTCAGAGATACGACGCTAATCAAAATACTTCTTAATCCATTATTCTTCCAGACAATATGTCTACAATTCAATTCACCCCAGAATATGTTTTATGTCCTTCCAGTTGTAAAGTGTATCGCTAGTAATATACAATTTGGCATCACACGAATGCATGTACAATTTGCAAATCTAATTGTGTATTCACAACCCAGGAACGTCATGGTTTATGCTACTCATGTATCTTGTACATTTTATAGGATACTATCCTTTTACACGGCAACAAGGATAATCGTAAAGCTATAAAAAAGCAGCGATTTTGTTCTAACGAAAGAATGGAGTTGTTCTAACAAATTCACACGAGTAAGAAACTACCATTTTGGTGTGGTAGTTGAAATTCACTAGGGCTTTGTGCAAGGACAATGAGTTGATTGCAGATTTATTTTATTGTAGTTACAGTCATAAAGAAAGTTATGGATTTGAATGAGATTCATGACATGATACTGGTTTAGCTTTGATTTACAAATTGGATTTCAAGAATCATGAAGATTCATTGTTGATGACATACAGTTTAACTAGACAAGAAAATCATTAATTAAGAAATAATTTAAATGGGTCTTTTGATCCTTAGATTCAATTTGATTTACAAGGATATTATTTACTTCAATCTTCAATCCTGCTTAAAAAAAACAGAGATGAACCAGCAAACCTCTGCTACAGTAAGCTCATCAATTAAACGCTTCATCTCACAGTATCCTTCGTCCTGTCCCAAAAATGAGTCACCGCATACAAGACAATACCATTAAATATCTAGTGCAAAGATCTTTAAAATAAAACATTCCATTAATTTTGTAGATTCGATTCGATTGGAGAGTAGACAGAAAAAGGACACATTTAAGGGACACATTTAAGGGATTAGAATCTGAAGCTATTGTCACAAAATTTAAAAGCCTTTAAAAGCATCTCAACATTTTCAGAATCTTCCGTCATAAATTTCTAAAATTCTCAATTGAATTCCTGGAAGTAAATGAAGCACAGCAAATTAAATATGTCTTGAAAATTGATATCCTGTCAGATGCCAGAATTCAATGACAATTTTTTAAAGGAACGCGACACATGTCTTCGCAATAAGAATTGAAATATCGTATGTAAAATTTTAGCATGAAAGTTTACATACGTGCTGGGAGTTTATTTTAGAAGGAAACGTGAAGCTATCAGATCAGTATTTTTACATCCTTGTTGATAATAAGCAACATCAAAACAATACCAAGAAGTTTGAGCTAATAAGTTTTTGTCGAATGGATGGATTTCAGTTAATTAGTGTCATTTTCACGGATTCTTATTAACTTTTCTTGCACCTTATAAAGATGTCTTCTTTTCGAAAAAGGTTAAAATCATTGGAATACCCACATACGGTGCATTTGGTTTCTAAATAATCAACTACGAGAATATGTTTAACCAAAAAGAATCATTAATAGGGCGACAAATATTTGTAGCACGTACTAATTGGATTCTTACAAACTTTACCAACCTGTATAAGTGGCACCATCCACATTTTTATTTCTTTTATCCCTTTTACACGAAACTTTTCAAATTCATTATCCTTTACGGTTTTCCCAAACGTAAGGTATATTCCATAGCATTTAGCACTTCATTTCAATTTGATGTTGTTTATTGCTTTGGTGTGCATTGAAATTTAATATTAAATTCGGAAAGGATGCTTTCAAGGATATTTGGGAAGAATTTATTTACTTAGAAGAGATAAGAATGGAAATTATTTGAGTGCAGATATACTAAGGCACTTTCGAGAATCATAAAGTTAATTAATTTGGGTCTTGTTGAAATAGAGATTTCGTAATTTTATCAAGCATAGCAAATTAAGCTAGTCTTGGTGGATATTTACGTTACCATTGCTGCGAAGCTTATATTTGCTCACCGGTTTTAGCTAGAAAGGATATTATTTAACTCCCTCGTCAGAGCAGTCTGTATCATATTAAAGTTTTATATTATGTTATTAAGGATATTCTTGGAAGGAATCTGCATTTATCTTAAGTTGAAAATTAACATGAAATATCAAAAAAGCACTGACAAAATCAATTTTTTTCAACAAAAGTCGGATGGTTGTTGTTAAATATAAGTATCTAATGATAAGCAGACAAACATATAATCATGACAATTCACAATTATTTGAATTAAATTTATTAAACACGGTCGATGGGAATGAGATAGTGTGAATCGATGTGAATATAATTAATAAAGGAACTGTACAACTTGTAAAGTCATGACTAGAGGACGAAAGTACCGCTTGCTCATGTGAAACCTTACCCAAATGCTCCAAAGAAATCAACCCAGCAGATTGAAACCGCCACCAACAACGCCATCACATTTTTTGTATTCTGTCCATTTCAAGGCCATCCAGCAAATTGATCAGGCTTCTCGAAACTTTCAAGCAACTATGCCTCTCAAAACACAGATTTAAGTGTTAATCTTCCAATAACAAACGGGAATAATCAAAATTTGAGTGAAGAGCATCTACGATAGGGTTAAAAGTATCTCCATGTCTAGATCTAGTCTTTAATCCAAATAAATTTGCTAGAAAGAGCCTTTTTATGAAGCCACGCCTCCCATGTGCATTTTCTTTTCAATGCAAACTGTCTTCTACCACTTCGCGCAAAGAGAAACTTTATGTGTAAAACTCAAGGAACCAAACAGCTATAACTAATTTGAAATCCCTCTAGAATTCCCAATCCTTCTAACCTTTTTTGAACAATCTTCTCTACTTATTTTTTTTGTTTTTCCTACGACTGTTTTGGTAACGGGCTACTCTCTCTCTGTCTTAATTTTTTCCATCAAAGACGGTGTACAGGAGCATCTGTTCTTTTCCGCTGCTCATTCCACTTCCGTGTTTATTCGCACATCATTCTGTTCATCGCTTTTCTTTCTACCCTTTCTATTTCTTTTTTTGTACTTGTCTTATGTAAAACCTCCCAAGAATCCTCACACATTCCAAAAACCGAGTCGCAATTGATCCAGCAACTATGATCTAACCATCAACGCACGTAACTTTGCTACAGAAGTGAAGGATCTCACTGTCCTAAAACCGAATTTGGCAGATTTCTTCAGCAACAAAAACAATGAGATTTCATTTATGGACCCTTTCCTGAATTTACAATCAATATCACTGACTTTACGAAGGGTTGAAATTAACAGCAAATGTTATTCCCACAGAACCTCCTGCTAATAATAATCTTCATTCGAGGCAAAAATTACTCAAGGCTTAAAAAACTACGCCGTGGGGCATTACTTTCCCACCATGTACATTCCCTTGATAATATGAAACCACTCCTTTTAGGCTCTTCGCTTCTTAGTAACAGATCTTGCGTTAAGGTGGTATTCTTTTTTTGTACGACTCACGACACTCAATTCCCGTGGATCGTGCCTCAACAAACAAAAATTTTTTGATGCCGGGTCACCGACGTGATATCAAAATAAACTCTAACAAATTTCAATATAAAAATTGTCAAGGCAACAGATATTGTCAGCTGGACGTTAGAGCCTTCCATTTGACAAAAGGTTAGCGTTCAGAACCTGTGGTTTACATCAATCGACTTTGGAAGAATGCTATGATAGAATATAAATGCGCATAAGAGAGCGATTGTCCCCGCTGCGTTTCTTATTTTGTGCCGAGGTTACGGCCACAGGCGATCGAGATCATTTTGAACTGCAGAGCTCACAACGATAGCGATTGATTAGCTCTTTGGCAAGGACAATCCTTCATGTGGAATTCAATGTCTGGCAGTTATTATATTTTTGGAAAATTGGTTCTGAAGTCCTTTTCAATTAGGATTCGGTGCATCGACAGTCTCAACGCAAAAATCCGAAATCAAACCCCCGCTCCTCGTTGTGGGCGAGTGCTCGGCGAAACTTGATGCCTCGAGGCGAGATGAGCATTCGGGGTATACTTACTGTTTCCCCGTATGGCAAGCAGTATTCCCCACCATTTTCGAAGACTTAGAAATCTTCAAAGATTTTCATCACCTGACAAAATAGTCCAGACATTCGTCACCAACAGTCAACTATCTTATCCAATACAATCTTATCTTAATTTAACAAGAACGAATGTAGAAAGGACACAAGCAAAAATAACCTGATAATATAATCAATGTGATACCATCAGGATCAACTTTACAAACTAAATTCTCAACTTCTGCCCAAATTGTGTCTTCACATCCAAGTTCACTGCTCTCGCTTTATTTCATCAATTTTTCAATTCACCCCCGAACAATAGAATCCTTTTAATGTGTGTACGTACGACCCCACAAATCAATTCGAAAAGTCTCAAAGTGCTATCAAATATAAAAAAGAAATTCCTCAAGTAAATCCACTAAATCCTCTTCGGGCGTAGTATGACTTTTCTTTCGGGAAAGTTGATTTTACACATAAGAACTAGACTTGAAGAAACAAAAACAAAATGTTACAATTGTTAGTAATAGCTTTATCTTTAGATGGATGATGATGATGGTGGTACAAGACAGAGGCGAAGCAACATGTCCAGCCGCAAAAACCTATAAATATGTAACTTTTTCTAGAGCCTCCCAAGTTGTTACCAAAGATAAAGTGATGCGGAGCGTGTAAAGATTTCGTTAAAAAAACATTAGTTCGTTGAGTAGCAGATGTTGCCACTTTTGTATCATGATTATAGAACGACTTTGAACAGGACGTAAATAGCTTAGTATTGTTTTGTGTCCTTCATCGTGAAGTTCCCGCAATTCAATAAGGCATTATTAAATTCTGTAATGAGAAGCAGTTTCTTTGAAAGGAAGCTTGGCTACTGCTAGAAGATAAGATTGTTACATGACTATTGCAGGATGGAGAGACGGAGGGTTCTTAAATGAATAGATTGTAGAGGGTTTGGTGACTTATTAAGAAAACGAAATATGTGACTTGCCCGACGAATTCCACGTATATTGTCAATTAAGCGACGTCAGGAGCACTTGCAGATTTAATTAAAGCATATTTGAGAACGAAAGTGATTCTCTTCAGATTCCAGAGCTAAATAAAGTGCCAGCAAAATAGGATCTGATGAAGAACTTGTCTGTTTTTGGGTGCCTTTAAAGTCGTATTCATCAGAGCAGAAAACTTTTGTACCATTTATTCAAAGAACATCGTATTTGAAAAAATTTGCATAAACAAATCACCAGCCACGCATTATATCTTCAAAAGTCACTCGTTTTCCAAACAAGGATTATTTACCCATCCCTAACAAATTTCTCTAAAGCATATTGATGGAGTGAACGAATGCGCCTGTTAAACAGATAGACAAAAAATATTGTATCTTTCCTGATATGGAAAATATCTAACAAAAAAAATTTTACTCACTACGTGCAACGATTTACGGTTCAAAATTATAAGGATGCTGGAATGTGCACGAAATGTAGAAGTGAAGATGTCTTGAGGACATTTTCTATCTGAACAGGATATGAACAGTGGATTCGTTTAATCGTAGATTTTATCATCGTGTAGCTTCGTGCTCACAATTTTTATATTCAAATTATGATAATTTGATAATCCTTGCCGTGGGTTGAATGAAGTTGACGAAAGCTTGTTTCATGATCGATGGTATTATGGGATGTGAAGAGTGTGATCTTTCAACGAGTAGATAAAAGGATGATTGAGTAAGATAGAAAGTGAATGATTTATTTGAGGCAGTCTTTTGTTTGTTCTTTATGTAATTTATTGTTTTTTAAACTGAGAGTACTTTAAAATAAAGAGTAATTATTTTTTGAAGACGATATCTAAATATGCTCCCTTAATTTTTTGAGGTTAGTCTTTATTGTTCTTAGAATTTTTCTCTTGCCACAATATTTTGTATTCATCTGGATTTTTAATTCATTAACTCACAGCTACATATGATGAATATTTACAACTTTTGCTTTAATTGAATTTTTACTGAAAAAGGTCGCTTAACCCTTTGCAAAATCTTTACATTAAAAAGCAAATGTACGGAACATTTATAACATCCTTTTTACATTGCCACGTAAAGAAGTGTTCTTGAGACTGTTCCTAGTATTGACCATTCTTGGCTAAGCGACATGTTTATGCATATAAACACCTCGAGAAGGTGCTTTTGACAAAGCATGTAAGCGATCCATGTTGCCATCAACAAAAGATGTCGCTATTAGATACTTTCAAATCAACCAAATTTTTTGACATAATCTGTTGTAAAAAACGGAGCGTTTGCAACACGATGTTTTTATAATACTTTACATACTAAGTTTAATTTTTATAGATTTCAGATTCACATGTACTTGATACGTGCGAAATTGCATACCTTTAGCGGTTAGACCTTCCATGTACCCACCGAGACAATAGCGTCTTTTATCTTATCTAAAATAAAACGGCGAAGGATCCGCGATTATATTTTCTCGATTTTGCGGTTTACTCCATTTAATTCAATTTTTATTTTGTAAAAAATAATTTCTAGGCAACTGCTTTAGAGTTTTGCCGAGGTCTATAGAATCTGCTAGTGAATTTAATATGGCCTACCCAGGGTTTAACTAGACGGACGTTTTAGTTTATTGCTGATGCTCCTAACAGGAGAATCGAATTACATAGTTGGAAAAAAAATAATTTACGAAATCGATCTGATGCTACAAAACTCAGTCCTAGGTGAATAATTTAAGAGTGAAAAATACTATTCCATATTTTGATTTTGTATGCCCCTATGTGCCGAAGGAACCAAATTTCATGAAACCATGATTTCTTTGCAAGCGGATCAAAGGCGAATTCGAATCAGTGATGCCAGATCAGGGTTTTTCACTCTAGATTTAGGATTTTTTCTCACTAGCTAAAGAAAAAATAAGAAGCACGGGGCTTCAGAGTTTTATTTGGGGGTTTCCAAACGATTTTTTTAAGAACTTTAATTGAAACTGCAATGATTTCTACAGACTTGAATGATAAAAATGAATTTCGCACATCGAATGATTCCAATGAAATCGATCTGAAATGGAGAGGGGGATATCCCGTTACATATTTCAGAAACATATTTTTGCAATTTTTCGTCCTTAAGTTTTCGATCAAACTTCACAGTCATTCTTCAGTTAGCTAACAAGGAGAGGCCACTGTCTCGTCGTCTCAGATTTGGATGAAACTTGGCACATAAGTAGAAGACCTCAAGGATATTCAATCCTTAAAATATTAGAACGTACCATCTCCCATTCCTCCTTTTTGAGAAAAACGCTTCGAAAGTTTTTAGCATCGCTTATAGATTAATAAGTTTTTGTATCTGACGGAAGCGGTATAGTGTAGGAAGCAGAACAGTGTAGGAAGCAGAACAGTGTAGAAAGCAGCGCGACTAGCTCGCGATCAAGAGGTCGTGTGTTCGATCCCCGGTTGGTATTGTTTTTTTTTTTTTGAATAATTGTCGTCGCCGTGTGTTCGCTTCGAGCACATCAATCCGAAATTATAGAACTGTTAAACAATAACGTCCTAAGTATCTACTATATATCACAATTACTCAACACCATAGCATTTATGGCTAGTCACGTTGGGCATCATCATGTTTTCTGCCTAGTTGGCTATGAAACACAAGTAGCCACAAGGGTTGATTCAAGGAAGAAGTAATGATTCCATCGTCAACTATGGTTTTGCTTCGATTACAACAGTTTTTAATAATCCAACCGTTCAACAATGAGTTTTATTATAATTTACATATCTAAATGAACGAACAATTTGCTAAATTCTAAAAATAAATGTATTTGTAGTTGAACATTGCTGATTTACCTTAAACTAATATCATCCACAATTATTAAAAAAAACAATACGAACCGGGGATCGAACACTCGACCTCTTGATCGCGGGCTAGTGGCGCTGTATCCTACACTGCACCGCTTCTGTCATATGCAAAAACTTACTAATCCATAAGCGACGCTAAAAACTTCAGAGGTGTCTTCTCAAAAACGAGGGGGGGGAGGTTGTTGCGATCGTACATTTTAAGGATCAAATATCCTTGACGTTTTCTACTTATGTGCCAAATTTCATCCAAATCTGAGACGACGAGACCGTAGTCTCTTCTTGTAAGTTAGCTTATGGATGCCAACGATCTCTGTCCGGCTTGAGAACACGCAGCAAATACACGCATGCTTCCAATGCTACCTTTTCGTGAACCGCTTACAAAATAACCCAAAACTATTCGATTGATTTATTTCAAATCACATAATTACCGTCGTTGCAAACCTGAAGTGTTCTTGAAAATTCAAACGTCTTTTCAAACACTTATTTATTGAATTTTCATTTTTCATATAATTTTTCAATTGTTACTGCTGAGATCTGCGCGCTATTTATGTTGGACAAACCGCACACACATATTCTTGAGCTATTGCTTATTAGAAATTTGTTAAAACCTTAAAAGCGCCAAGTTTGTGAAGTTTACCAGATTTTGAATAAACATAAAAATTACTATACTTAATCCAGTTATTTTAAATAGGCACGCATCTATATTTTTGTGACCATTACTGTTCAACATGTGTATTTGTCAAACAATACCATCTGCGTGCAATGTACACGCTTTGAGATAATTTAAAATGAGCGAATCAAAAACATGTGTTTTCATTGTAATGGAAATGTGCGATTAATTTGGCACAAGCAATGCATGGCGATTCATTTGGCAAAACTGTAGATGTATTATGACGTTTTCAATAGTTAAATATTTTTTTTTTCAATGAACGCTACTGCTTAGATACTTCAAGTGAAAATAACTACTGCCTTTCAACATATTGCACGCTCTTAAAGACATCATTCAACCCTCAACTTTTATTGATTTCATGTAAACGCTGTTCTGAAAGAATAGAATAAATGACAGGCTGTAAATATCCTGATTGTATTAAAAACAGGCCATGAATTCAAAATAGGATCTCATATTACGTTATAGACTGCGAAATTGGCTTTTAAGCTATATTGAACGAACGTAAAATGTACTCCTACATCATTTCAGAGCTTACATGATTCATTGGATTGTAACAAATTTTGATTTTAACATCCTTTTCATGTTATAATTTTGCTATGATTATGGTGTCTACACATGTTACGTAGCTCTGATGTAATTTAAGTTCCATAAAAAATATGTTTATAAAAAAATCTGAAGCTGAAAATCTTAAAGAATAATATCTAAAATTTAGCAAACGACATTTTATCGGCAATAAAATTCCATCATAAATTACAATGTTTCTTGCACGAAACAACCCAAGCAGTAAACTTATATGGTGAAATGATGTAAATAAATTACATCAAGGTAAATAGTATCACGAAAAATATGTTTTATGGATACATCATAAATGGATGGGGTGAAGTCCCAAATAATCCAATGAAATTTTGGGGGTGACAATCAACATTACAACCGCTAAACTCGATTGCCAACAAGTAAGCACCGATTCAAATTCAGATTATCGATAATCTTATCTTACTAGTTATTCCATATGTATAGTATTTAAGATAGCATCTAAACGACCGTATCCACTCCTATAACAACCCCCACCCACCTTCATTCGTGACCGAAAAATGGCTAGAAAGGTCCCAAATAAACTAATAGAGTAGTTGATCCCAATTTTCGAGAATTGAATTTCAACTAACGTGTGATACCATGTGTTCGGGTGTATTGTGTTGAAATGTGGGATTCGATTAACAGTTTTGTGGGTTGCATTTGTGATCCTTTTGAGAGTTACGATGGTTTGTTTAAGTTGAATTTAAGGATACTGGTGATTTTGTTGCTTGTATCGGTCAGTTGAATTTTGAACTTTGATTCTGGAGTTTTCTGGAAAGACATGATTTAGCAGAAGCAGACTGGAAACTTTTATCCGTATTTCAAATACACGAAGGATTTTGTTCTGGTAATTTAATGGATTCTGCGTTCCATTGAATTGGGCAAAAATGAATAACGATTAGAGTTTTAATAATATATAGCATTCATTCAAATCGTAATTATTTTAGAGGATGGTTAATTGTTTGATTGTAGTGGCAACCCCCTTTATCCAAAGACGGCTCACTAAGCCACGGTAGACCCATTATGATATCACAAAAAGATTAGGACTAACGGGATGACGAGAACTATTTAGACTCTCGTCTGAAGTCGGCTATGCAGCTAATGTTTAAATTAGCTACTTGCGTGAGAGGCTATCCAGAAACGGCGAGCCTAGAGTGTGCATGCGTTTCCTGGATGGTGCTGGGCATCCGCACAGAAAATTTTGGATCCTTTTTTCCTCTTCTTCCGATCTGCATCTCCGACAGATATCGTTGAAAGGAACACCCAATCCATCTGAATGTCTGCCAATAAGACAATGCCCCGTCAGTATGGATGTGATGATACTTAATGTCTCACGGCTCGTGTTGAGGAGCTGATTGGCTCGCTTTGAGCTTAGTGCGTGCCAAGTCTGCCTGGTTGTGCTACAGGTTTCTTCCAGAAGCCAGGCACTGTTTGCAGTCTGCGTATAATGCAGCGAATTCGAGCTTAATGGAGGCTAGAGGATGGCCGACTTTGGGTGTTAGTGTACTTAGTGTAGCTCAGTGCCAACTCTTGCTAGGGCATCTGCTTCGTAATTTCCAGGTATATCACTATGCCCCGGTACCCAGTAAAAGATCACTTCACAGTGAAGCGATATCACGTTTAGTTATGTGCGGCATTCCATTACAATTTTAAATGAAGTTGGATAATGATTGGATAGCAGCTTGACTGTCTGAAAAAATGTTGGACATTTCTTATGGAAAATTTCTGATTTCTGAACTAGTTCACTGCCTTATGTATTGCGATGACCTCTGCCTGAAAAACACTGCAACCGGAAGGATAGTTCCAAGCCTAGCTGTTCTGAGAACACGCCACAGCCAACTTTTCTATCCATCAGTGTAGATGTCGACCGATTTCTGTATCCTACTTCTTTCCATGATCCAGTCATCTCTGCTAGGGATGACGGACTTGAAACCGTGGTGGAAGCATGGAATCGGAGGAGTGAGATCCACTTTTTCTGGCGTTGGTCCATCCTTCCGTAATATGGTGGAGTGGCCAATATTCCCCTCATGCCAGAGATTTAGATTTTTTAATCGAACCGCAGAGCACTTGGCCTGTTGTTTCGTAAGGAGCTCCGTCAGGAGCCAATCTAATAGCATAAACAATGCCTTTGTCGGGGTAGTGCGCATAGCCCCGGTGATTGCAATAGCTGCAATCCTTCTGACCCTGCTTACCAGGTTCGCGTTTGATGTTTTTGTCATTGCTGGCCACCAGATAACCGCGCCATACAGAAGGATTGGTTCCACCACAGTGTATACAAGAGACAGTATGCAAACAAGCTGTTAGAATCCAAAAAGAAATTGGGATTTAAGAGAATTTTAAGAGAGAATCCAGCGATTTCTATGCGAAACAGAAAATCAAATACTTGTGCTAGACAGAGTAAAGCGTATGATTATGTCCGGTAGAACCGCGGGACGCACTTGATAGTGTGCCTTTATATAAAGGATTGCCTACTTGGTCTCCATATACTGTGGGTTCCACTATCGCAGTATAGAACCATGATACAGTTTTGGGTTTCAGTTCCCACCACCTTGCAACAGTTGATTGCGCATGCCACTTTACGCGCTCTTTCTGCTGTGTTCGCTTTCCACGCGAGTTTGGAGTCCAGAATTAGACCTAAATATTTGACCTGATGAAATGGATTGAGACTTGTCTCATCAAGTTTAGGTGGGACAAATCGTGGAATTTTTTATCTTCTCTTGACGATCACAAATTCCGTTTTCTGGGGAATAATCTTGAGACCGCACTCTTTGCTCCACTTGGTAAGAATACCTAGGGCAAAGTATAGTTTTTCAGATAGGGTGTTAACGAATTTGCTCGATATTGCTATTGCAACATTGTCGGCATAGGCTACGACTTTGCAGAGAGTCACGTTTATTTTTGGCAGGAGCTTATCCATCACTAAGTTCCATAGAATGGAAGTCCTCCTTTTTAAGTTGCTGTTTCCTAGTGTTGAGTTAATGTTCCTGCTGCTTAGCCGTTGTCTGATGAACACTATCAGGTTGTCATCGACATTGCTTTCCCCTAGTGCTTTCCAGAAAGATCTTATGGCAGACATTGTTTAAAGCCAAGCATTCAATGTCTAGAAAAACCGCTTGCGTATATTCTTTGTGGCTTGCCGATTTTCCAGTGTAGCTGGTGAGCGACTGAAGAGCTGTTTCAACTGATCTCCCTTTTGCGTTTGCGTGCTGTTCATTGAAGAGTGGTTTCAGAGCAACTTTCAGGTGGATCTCTATCAGTCGTTCCAGAGTTTTCAACATAAAAGAGGTGTGGCTGTGTGGCTTCCATCTTCTCTTGTTTCTGTCTCTAACTCAAATTTTCCGTATGTTCCTATTGACCCGCATCATCCTCCTCTTAATATCTTGGTAACTTTGCCAATGACCAGGCAACCTGACTTTTTTTTCCCGACTGCTTACAATTTCTTTAAAGCTGACTATCTCTTCTTATCTCGTGAGTTATCATCAGTTGATTGGTTCGCATTCTTCTCAAAGCTCAATTGCGAGGAATCCGTAAACAAATTTTACCAACTGCTTTCCAATCTGATTGCCCACTTCACCCCCCCGTCGTCGTTCTTCTAGAAGAACGGATCCTCCATGGCTCACTATTACGGCTCTCAATGCCATTAAGTTTAAAGACAGGGCTCACTAAAAGATGAAAAGTTCTTATTCACTTGAAACGCAACTCGAGTTTCGAAGGCTTCGGTCCTGCGCTAAGATGGAAATTCGTCGGGCTATTCGTACTTACCATTCTTCCATTGAAGACTCATTCCTCTCCAATCAGACCAAGCCTTTCTGGTCCTATATAAGATCTCTAAGGTCTTCCTCGTCTATTCCTAATACGGTCCACTGGAATGATTCCGTTGCCTCCTCTGCTGTTAGCATCAATGATCAGTTTGCTTCTTACTTCTCATCAACTTTTTCTTCTAGTGTCCCCGCCCCCTTCATTCCCAATGCAGCCTCTCACAATGAAGTGATCTCTTCAATTACAGTTGATCATCTCTTAATAAGCACTGTTATTGACTCCTTAGACTCCAATGTTGGTGATGGTCCTGACGGCATCCCAATTTTTTTCATTAAATCATTATCATCTTCACTTCTTCATATTTAGTCTGAGCTTATCTACTGGTACTTTCGCTCAATGTTAGAGGATGGCTTATATTTTACCTGTTCTCAAATCTGGTGATCCTTCGTCCGCTACAAAATATCGTCCCATATCCCGTCTCTCTGCTTTTCCTAAAATCCTTGAGCGTATTGTCCATTCATGTCTCTACACTGCCTTGGGTCATTTTATAGTTCCTCAGCAACATGGCTTCCTTCCGAACCGCTCCACCACCTCCAACCTACTGGTCATGTCTAATTCTATTGCTGTCGCTCTTGATAATCATCTTCAGGTTGATGCCATATACACGGATTTTCCCAAAGCTTTCGACACTGTTGACCATTCGATACTATGTCGTAAGCTTGAGTTGTTTGGGGTTTCTGGTTCCCTTCTATTATGGATATCTTCCTACTTGTCCTATAGAGCCTGTCGTGTTTCCGTTTGTGGTAGCTATTCCGCTCCATTCTATCCCCGATCTGGTGTCCCTCAAGGTTCCATTCTTGGACCTTTACTATACATTCTCTTCATTAATGATCTTCCTTCTCTGTTTGACTCTTCCTGCCTTCTTTATGCTGATGATCTCAAGTTATTTAGAGTGATTAGATCTCTTGACGACTGCAAAGTTCTTCAAAAAGACTTAATCACTCTCTGTTCTTGGTGTGAAGCAAACACTCTCTTCCTTAATATTCCTAAGTGTCATGCAATGTCCTTTTCCCTTAAGTCTACGCCCACTTCCTTCGATTACTCCATTGACTCCATTATATTGAATGTGGTTGATCAAGTGAAGGATCTGGGGGTGATCTTTGATGCTAAACTGAAGTTTGATGCTCACATTTTCAGTGTTGTTACCAGGGCCTCAAAGCTTTCGGGTTTTCTACTGAGGCATTGCCGTATATTCTCTAATCCTCATTCTGCGGTGCAATTATTTGTGAGCATCGTACGTTCACTGCTTGAATATTCTTCACAAATTTGGTCACCTCATTTTGTCTATTTAATTGCCCTACTTGAATCTGTTCAGCGTAAGTTTACACGCTTTCTCTCTTGTAAATTTAAAATCCCTTATTTGCCTTACAATGAACGTCTTTTTCACATTTCTCCATTGGTTTCTAGAAGGGTATATCTTGACCTATGCTTTCTCTATAAGTTGTGTCACGGCTACATTGAAATAGATATATCCAACCTTATTTCGTTAAGGCAACGCTCCAGATCATCTCGTGTTCCGAATATTTTTGCCGTACCATTTGCTAGAACTGAAGTTTACTTCAATGCTACATTACTCCGTTTACCACGAACTTATGATAGTCTACAGCTTGGACCTTTTCCACCTTCTCTTGCTTCATTTAAGCGTAACTTAGCAAATGTAATATTTAGTTAATGGATTTATTTCACTTTTTTACTTAATCATTTAATTACTTTTTATGATTTTTATTTACTTTGTTGTTTTTTCTTATACATTTTGTAATTGGAGTTAAACTCTGTTAAATGTGCTGGAATAAATAAATAAATAAATAAATGTCTATAATCCCTAGGTGTGTAGTAAGATATCTTGCCCGCTTTAGATATGAAGACTAATTTAGCTTCCTTCCACCGCTGTGGAATGTAAGCCATCCATAAACATGTTTTAAAAATGGCGTTTAGCGTTTGGAGGGTGGAAATCTCAGTCAGAGAAAGAAAAACAGCAATAAATTGATATTTTCTTCAAAGACTCGCATCCGTTTAATCTTTAAAAAACTACTTTCTATTAGTAAGCATCTATTACTTATAGACTTCAACAAGAAAAGACTATATTGAACCTACAAAATCTCTTATTGATGGGATGGGATGAGTATCCTTGTGCTCTACCAAGCGAACGAGTGATTTTTCGGTCCTCGTAATAAAACAACCACATAAAAACTTTTTTTATAACACTCTGGAACACTGAAATCGATGACTGTTTTTACTGATCTTTCCGAATAATGTATGACTGAAAATAGTATGTACGAAGAATAAATAGTAAATTGTTCGTAGAACAACGTACGCGCACGTAATTGTTTTCATCGTAACTCACATTCTTATTTTCATTTGTTATTTCTAGGACTACAACTTCTTATGCTTTTCCTTCGCATCCAAGGAAGGATAATAAAACAATCGAACAATTCCCAAAGGAAATATGCGCTCAATGTGAAGCTATTTGCTATGAAAGATATGTATCTTTAACAAACCAATTGGATTGAGTCGTCATCGAAATAAATAAAAAGATACAGGAGACGAATACGCCAGCAAGATGTATGGAATGCTATTGGAAAGTGTACAACATTTTGTGCAGGTAAATATCAAGCAATTAGTTTTTGCTATTAAATATTGCATGTTTCAAATATTGCAAACAAATTTTTTTCCTCAAAATTAATGGGCGAGTATCGTGCTGGGTGAAATTAAATACAAACTATCTCATTAATATCCTTTTTGATATCAGATGTTACCAGGTCAGCTTGCAATCAATTTACGTAAAAAGTTAATTTAATTGCATTCAATTAAGCCAATTGTTATCGATGGAATAAATGGCACAGCACGCAAAGAACGGAAAACATCTAAAAAAACATTACACTTTGGCTAAAATTCTACCAAAATTCAATGGAGGGGGCTAGCAAATGGAGCCAATTGGAACGGGAAACGCGTAAATTTGTTTGGTAATTTCTTAATTTGTTTGTTGGCTCCCTGATGGAGAGCAATTACAAAGGATGTGGAGCAACTAAGCAAAAACAACATTAAGAAGGATACGAAATAGTCTTCAGAGACATAGCTGTGCAAGTCTTCCTTTTTTCCGAAAAAGAAATTGAACAGAACCCTATGCAATGTAGTTTGTATAGATATATATTGTACTGCATCAAAGCATACTTTTCATCTGTTGTGAAATCATCTTCAGAAAATAAGATTGGTATTAAATTCCATCGACTGTTCAAGGATCCATTTTAATGGTTCATGTAGGATTAAAGTCGTCAATTGAAAAAAGGCTCATGTTTCGTTGATTTTCCATTTGAGAAGAGCGATAAAAGGAATGTGTTTGGATAGTGTCTATCTTGAGAATATTGAAAAATCTTCTTTTTTTTCAAGAAGGAGTATAAATAATTCAAATCAACTTATATGAGATTTATGGAACGTTTGTTTAATACTAGAATACTTGAAGGATATCCAATAACACGTTACGCATTTGATCATTGCATGAAAAATGTCGCGTGGTGTTGTAGTTTTAGTTATTATTTTAAAAGATATTGTGTCGTTGCTAATGCCAAAAAATCTTTTACGATTTTTTGATGAAATTTTAAGGAGGTAGTACTGGTTAGAATGCCAAAAAACAGCCTAATTTTCAATATTTTCTCCTTCTTTACTATATGTAAATTTTAAAATTTGCATGGGTGAAATACACATTATGAAGATTACAAAAAAATTATTTTTTTCATTTTTCTACTTATTTCGCGAATGAAAATTGATGTCTCGAAAAATGCCTCGTATCACAATCTCAGAAATTAAGAATCTGAAACAAAAAAACCGGACTGCATTTTAAAGAGGAATGTTTCTTACGTGGTAATCTACCACAATATTTTAAAAAAAAATTATTAAAAAAAATTGACGATTGTTTGAGTTTTTTTTAAAAATCCGGTTTTTTTCACTTTGTTTCGCTTGCCACATTTTTTTTGGATAAATTTTTGGTCTATATTGTGATAGATTACCACACAAGATAAAGTAGCACACCAAAATTAACTTAAATTGGTGTCCGCAGTATAAAAAACACGTAATTTCGAGAAAAACGCGTTTAAAGTGTTGCACTTTAGGATTCCCGTAAAGCCGAAAAAACGAGCGAAAATTACAGGATACAATACGTATGGCTGTCAGTGAGCTTGACTCCAAAATCATTGTTCTTAGGTAATTTTCTCGTTGATTCACTCGTAAACGAATTATCATGCTCGGAAGTATGTTACCGAAAATAATGTCGCGCTCAAACTGCCGTAACTTCTTTATTTTTGCGAATATCTTAATAAAATTTGGAGACGTAATTTCTGAAGGTATAATAAATTGAAAAAAGTTTTTTTCTCTAAAATTATAACCGGTACTAAGTATTTTTTAAAAGATACACAACACTAGCAAGTAGTTCAAAGCGTTGCGGATACTGTTACAATTTTACAAATGAAGCCGTTTTTGACCACGTTTTGAACAGTCTCACCTAGAGTTCACCAGCAAACAGGGCATATGAATGGAAATTATAAAGGGCGCCACCCATTATTACACTGGTATTGTCCTGAAGAGTAGTTTGAGAAGAAGATTTATTGCAGCCCTCACACACCAGCAATCGATAAAATGGAAAAAACCTTTCACAAAAAGCAAAGAATATTCATGCAACAGAGAAGTGATTCGAATATAGTCATAGTTAGTTTCGTGTGGCAAACAATAGGCATTTACACCTCGCAGGGTGGTTATTTAGCCTTATGCAATTCTTGCCTGGGGTGAAAATTATTCAAGGCTTCTTTTGTTCTTCATCATGAAACCGGTGATAGATTTAACGTACTATTTTTCAAATTCTAGTATAAACTTAAATGGAGATAAAATCTTTATAAAATTAAACACTCGATTTTTTTGACTCACAAATTTTTATTAATACGCAGCGCTTCGATCGTTTGATCATCTTTGGGTTACATACAGTTTACAAATATTTCCTGGTTTTATTCTAAAGTAATTAATGGTTGAAGGAGTGGTGATTGGAAGGGAACAGTAATTTCATTCAGCAGATTTTCGTTTATCTTTGTCACCAGCTTAATCTCAAGGTATTCCAGGTCGTCCAACTTTTGCCCCTTGCCTATTTTAAAGAGGATATTAAAATTATTAATAATAAAATTATGACCTGAATCTAAAATGTGTTTGTTTATCCCAGAATTTCGATTTACTTCTCTAAAAAAACTGAAAATGTTTTTATCAGACGATCACGAGAGTCACAGCACGAAATCTGACAAAGAATTGGTCAATTCAATTTTTTTTCGTTTTCAACCCTACGCACGAACCGTTATTTTGTCTAACGTAAAAATCAACTCCTCAATCTCTCTAGTCGCGAATTAGTATTTTTTTGCTTATTTGGGATATTTTATTACAAATTATTTTGTCTAGGGTAAAAACCAACTCTACACCCTGTCTCTGGTATTTTTTTGCTTATTTTATTACGTTCCATTATTAGCTGATGACAATCGTTTCTGACGAAAAAAAATTACGGATCAGCGCTGAGATTCAAAACTTGGCTGTCATGAATGGGAGATAGACGCTCTATATGATGCTTTTCTATAACACCATGCAAATGCATGTTCCACGATCATAAAATCATGTTTAATTATAAAAATTCATTCAGTATTTTTAAACTTAACATAGTTTAATTTTTAACCTTTTTTATTTTCGAGCTAACATTGCCTACTTTGAAGCTTTATAGATTTACGACTTATATTAACAAATTTATCAGTTTCCACTTATTTTATAATAATTCTCTCAAAATAACATCCTTACTGGCATCCTTAGTTATATTCTTACAAATAGCTCTCAAACGACTCGCTCCAATAAATCAAAACAATCATACAAAGTTGACAGAGTGATTACACAAGTAATATGCTTTAACTCCAATTGATTGACGGATTTACGATAAAATGTCCTTCACTCGATTGTACATATAACAAGCATTCTTCACGCAAAACCTCTCCATCTCCATCGCATTGGAGATTGATTACGTCCTTATGGTGGCAGTTTCCTTAGTCACCCTGGATCCTGAAATCATTTTCCACAGTGCTTTCGGCTACCACTGTCAAGTTATGTTTCTTTTACGTGATAACGCCATCCTGTTCGTTCTTAGCATTGAATATACTAAAGTGATTTTTACCACCCAAAATTATTTCTTGGTCGTCTCGAGAAAAAAAATCAGGACGAACACTTATATCGAGTTTTATTTGTTGCGGCTAATATAGAAATGAATACTAACTTCTCGTTATTGATTACATTCAAAAGATGGTAAAAATAAATCCGGATTTCTTGATGATTTGCTTTATGTATGTTTTATTTTCGTCCTTAAGGGAGTTTTCGCCACTACTTTTCATTGCGAATGATATTTTTTGTTGATCGTTTTGGTGGTTTTGTGCAATTTTTCTTTTCGTCTGTGTTTCTCAAAGTTGAATCTATTTGTTTTATAATTATGTTGGGAATTGAAGTCGGGATTATCATTGAGGTGATGCAGAGATATGTAGCTTTGTTGTTGGAAGATTTTTAAAAAGTAAGCAAATTCATGTGCTGTAGGAAATGGGATGTTTTTTTCATGAAAAGAATGTAATTGGAGAAAGTTATTCAATTTCACGCCCATAAGCTAAATCCAAGAGTGTAAACATCAAATTTATGAAATCCGTCGGAGAAAAGAAACTCGCATGGAAGTGATATTGTAAATAAGCATAAAAAGTATTATAATGAATTGTTTTTTTAGACATCAAGTCCTCATAACAAGCCTTCTGACAAATGTTATTGTACTTGTTACATCACTGACCCTTCAGATCACCCACTAAGGCAACTTGCTGTGTTAACTGATATCAAAAATTAACTGATAGCAAAAACCCTTGCTCGTCGTGAATGGCATGCCTTCACTTCATCGATAAAAATTCTGGACGAATTTTAGCTACATATTAATGTTAACTTGTATATATAAATGGACGGCGTTATGCAGAAGCCAACCAACCCACAAAATGACAAAAATTAAACTAAGTACAACATTCAAACAACCATAAGCCAATCTTCGATTTCAGAGACCGACCAAGCTTAACCTAGCTTAAAATGTAAGTAAAACTGGCTATCAACCAAGCCACATATCATTTTTAATCTATATGAGTTTAGCAGAAAGCATCCAACCCACTTGGAAGCTTTCTGCTTGTTTCGAAATGAGTTATTGGCGAATACTCAATGTGGTTGATAGAATAATAGATAACAAAAACGAAAACCACCTTTTGAAAATGCATAATGAATTGCAGAGTAAAAGAGTGTAGAAATCCGAAGAGAAGAGTTTGAAAAATTTTGGGCTTCGAAAAGCTATGATTGCCAAGTCATGTTCATAGCTGCATCCATAACAGAAAAACAAAAGAAACGTTTTTATGGTCAGGGCCTCGAGATAAGAAAATATTCAAGAGTTTATAGTATTTCACAAAGCATAGTTTGCAGGGAGATGTTTGTAAATACTCCTTGTATTTCAACATATCGAGTGAATACCGCTCTTAAAAAATTTTGGACCAAAGAGGTAAAAAGCAAGGAGGGAAAAACAAGATTCCCGATGAAAAGGTTCAACAAGTAGTGGAACAGATAAATAAAATACCTAAATATATCGCCGAGAACAAACGGAAGCTCAGTTTTTGTCACCAGAAATCACTTTAAAATCTATGTACGAAAAATAATCGGCAGAATTCAGTCCAGTGAGTTTTTCTTCCTACAAAAAGATTTTTTACACTAATTTTAACTTAAGAGTTAAATCATTAAAAAAGGGATACTTGTAATATTTGTGATTCACTTAAAACGCAAATTGAAAATGAATTAGATCCCGAAAGAAAACTTGCATAGAAGCAAAACATAAAGACCATCTAGAAATTGCTGAAAACGCACAAGCAAGACGTAAACATGATTTTGCGATGGCAAAGAACCCGGAATATGAATGTCTGACTTTTGATCTGCAAAAAATGTTACCTCTTCCACGGATCCCAACAAATATTGTATTTTTCTAGCGTCAGCTGTGGTTGGATAACACTGGTATTCATAGCGGGAAAAAGGATCAAGGAATTTGTTGTGTTTGGCAGAAGGTAAGCTGGAAGGGGATCTCAATAAATTGGCTCTTGTTTGATGAAACACATTAATACTAATTTTTTGGCTCCTGAAGTTCGTCATCTGATTCTGTGGATTGACTCTTGTGGGGGACAAAATCGAAATATAAAATTAACTTTATTTTTAAAATCAATTTTACAAAATCATCCTAATTTATTAGATATTACCTTAAAGATTTTTAATTTCCGGTCACAGCTTTTTGCCTAATGATTCAGATTTCAGCGATATAGAAAGTACATTAAAACACCAGCAAAGACTTTACCTTCCATCAGACTACATAAATATAATGAGGAGTTGCAGGAAAAAGAAACCATTTATTGTCACCCAAATGGGTAAAGACGACTTTTTCAGTGTAAAAAATATAGAAAAACAACTAGTGAATCGAAAAGTCTCAGTTAACGAAGAAAAAATAGTTCGGCTACACATAAGAGTTATAACAATTGAAAAATGTTATCCATTTTCAATAAAAGTTGAAAATGATTTCACTGAACCATTTAAGATAATAGATCGAGCGAGGACGACCCGCACAAAATTCTGAGAATGTACTTTTTTGTGATTTGACAGCTTTATGGCCAAACGGAAAACCGATTTCTGATGCCAAATATAACGACCTTATACCTAAGGATTGCCATTCTTTTTATAAAAGTTTGAAAGGTTGCTCAGACATTCAGGAAGATATAGATGGCTACAATGTGAATCAGTTAGATTTGCAGGTTGACGAAGAAGAATAAATTTTGAATTCCCAACAGTAATATTATTATACACTATTATTATTTTATAAAATGATTGTTTTTTCAACGTCATAGCTATTATTATGATTTTGGAAATAAACGTTGTAATACGAAACATTATTATTGTTTAAATTATTTTGGTTTTCTATTTTTTAAATAAAAAACCTGTGAACTTTACCCAAACTTTTTTTAGAAGGCACTTGATTTGTTTTTATTTTATTTTGCAATATTTTTTTCAACTCATTTTAGAATAAATGCAACATTGGATTTACGAAAAACATATATAAAATAATAATAATAATGAATTATAAAGTTGATGAAAGTTAAAAAAATCACTTAATTAATAATAATCTAATTCGCAGAAACAAACCAAGCCACAAAACATTATTAATTCTTATCATAAAATTTAAAACTAACCAAATTTACGTTAATTCGACCGAAAAGTAAACATAATCAATCAAACTTGAAGATAAATTTGTTTTTATTTTTTGGCTGAATTTAAATTTATGTCAAAACCTTCTTTTTAATTGATCTCTATTGATGTTCTTGTGGGTTGGTTGGCTTCTGCATAACGCCGTCCAAATAGCATATCGGTGTTTGAACTCGAACTGCATTCTACATAATGAAAACAACAAAGATTTCGTTGACATCAGCTGATTGCAGGCATCAAGTGTCATGTTCAGTGACAGCATTCAGTTCAACTAAAACATTTGATTGCACACATGTCGTTTATTGCTTATGCTTTTGGCTATTTAATTCATGAAAAAATGTATATCTCTTTATGGAAAATAGTAGTAAAAGTAAGTACTTTGATGAAACCGCCATTTAGCAACGAAATTCAATAAGCTGATTTTTGTTCTAGCCATTATGACGCTTTCAGCGAAAACCAAGATAGTAGAATAGCATTGAATTTCGTTGCTATCTTACTCAGAACAGATTCCGCTAAATCAAAGACAAACATTCACTCTCGCCAGTAGATGAAAAACTGAATGAACTCTCTATACACGAAGAAAGTTGAATCGTTATTGTCGCTCATAAAATATATCAGGTGGCATGCGCATCAGTTCCCGCCAAAAAGCTTTCTCCATAAAAGCTTTCTAATAAAATATCTTTTGGAAGTTTATTCATCTGACTTGAGTATCTTTTCTCGCAAGGTAAACTTCGTGCGTAGCTTGAGATAATTTCAAAAATGATAAGAAATGGAAGCGTAAACTCGAATTTTGAAAGACGATTCAACCTCGAATTCATGAAGATTAAAGTTATTATTATGTTTTGTTTTAATATTTCTGAAATTTTTTGAGGTTGACAGTGCAAAAACGCATCTCCGAACTTCGCAGTCGGTAGGATTCGAACCTACGCTCCCAGAGGGAATCTGATTTCTAGTCAGACGCCTTAACCGCTCGGCCACGACTGCAGCTTCGTAGACGGAATGTCTGCCTATATTTAAAATGTATTTGAGCTGAATTCCAATAATTTGATTAATTTGGGAATATAATAAATAATTAAGCGAAATTTACATATATATTATAAAGAATTAAATAAACAAGCCGCGAAGTGCGACCTTTGAGGTCCACACGGTCAACTTCCCAATAATATCTACATAAATATTAAAAATATTAAACACAATAATACATAATAATGAAAATACTACTACTTTAAATAATAATAATGAGGGGTATTCATAGAAGTAACAGGAATGAAAAATTAAAATTAATCATATTATCTACGGGAGCATCTAGTGATTACGTAAGGCTTTTGATGGATGGATGATGATGATTGATTATCACAAATGCAAATTTGATCGAAATTTTGATGGTTTTCAAAATTTAAGCCGTTTTTTTAGATTAAAAGACTGCAAAAACTATTAAAAATCTGCTCAAATTGTCCAGACATTTTGAAACTTTGATTGACTTTACAACAAAGTCTTTAGAATAAAAGATATAAGGTAATATCATCCGGAATAACCCTTTTCATATGGTAACTTTGAATGATTTTTTATTTTTGATTGAATTTTTTTCAGAATCATGAAAAAAGGTTTGCCGGTTTCTTTTCAAAAACTGATAAGAATGTATAAATTTTATAAACATTTATTACTGTGTTGTGCAAATCAGGTTAAAAAAAATTATGAGAAAACCCTAAGTTTTCGCAATTTCTTCTATTGAATTAAAAAATAACGCTGAAACGGATTTTTGTAATGTTAAAATAATCAAAAAGATTTTAAAACACGTCGACACCTTAATGATGCAAATATTATATCTTATTCGCGAGATATAACGCATGACAGAAATCACCTTCATGGCCTTCAATCATGGTGCCTGTTAATGATTTTATTATTTTTTATTTATTTTTTAACGTAATCACGAGAAAAAGTTTTGATGTTGTTTTTACAATCACTGCTTGAAGTATATAAATTTTATAAAAACTAAATACTGTCTTCCGTGAATCTGGTTAAAAATATATTGTTTATAAAAAAACCTAATTTTTTGCACTTTTTTCTTAAATTAAAAAACGGCTCCAACGAATTTTTTCAAAATTTGACAGATGCACACAAATCTTAATGCGCGTCGATTGATACCTTAACCATGCAAATCGTATATTTGGTTCGCGAGATATAACGCATGACAGAAATGACCTTCAAACGGGCAAAACAGCAAACCCCCCGACCGAAGTATCCCAAAAACTAATCAGCTCTTAAGATTGCAAAGACACTTCGATTGACACCTCAACAAAGTCGATACAACTTTGTTTACGTGAGTTATGCTCGTAGAAAAAAGTGTCCACGAACGTGCGTACGTACGTACGTACATACGTACACACACACACATACATACATCTCCCTTTCTAAAAACACTTTATATATACTCTATAGACCTCAAAACGTAACGTAACGTATTTCAATTTCGATTTTCGAGGCGATTACAAGAACTTCCCATATACTGGGAAGTTAATATTTATCCTAAATGAGTGAATCAAACATCATTATTAATTGTAACTCGAATTATTGAATAAGTGAATTCATAATTAAAATAATTATAATAATAGATCATCCCATAATGATAATTAAAATATTAATGCAAATCAGTTAATAAATATCACATCATTAGGCGAAAATATCGAAAAATTCGAAATTCAATGAGCTCACTTAATTTCAGAGCGAATATGGAAACGATGTTTGGGCGAAAGCGCTTCAAGCTACCGAATGTAAATACACCGTGTTCAATACACATCAGGTAACACTCTAAAATACCAAAAATTCAATTGAAAACTAATGCAACAACTCCTTTTCAGATATATCCGGATAGCTTCATGCCTGATATTGCAGCCGCTCTATCAGCCATCACTGGAAAACCATCCGACTTTTTCATGAACTATTTTGGGAAGTGTTTTGTTCGATTTTTCAGTAATTTCGGGTAATTTCAATACGATCATTGTATTCTCAATTTTAATTAACACAATTGATTTCAGTTACGATAAAATGCTGAAAGCAACAGGACGATTTTTTTGTGATTTCTTACAATCCGTTGATAATATTCATTTGCAAATGCGATTTACATATCCGAAAATGAAAAGTCCTTCGATGCAATTGACACAAGTGGACGATGATGGTGCGGTTTTGGTGTATCGAAGTGGACGGACTGGGTTTTCCAAATACTTTATGGGACAAATTATTGAAATTGCAAAAACCTTTTATGAAATGGATGTGAAAATACGCGTACTGGAGAGTGTTAATGATGCAGGATCGACAGGAACGGCGGGACCAATACAATTATCAGGATCGAATGCGTTGAAATCGGTTGTCGTGAAATATCGTTTGGATTTTGATAATCGTCATTATGTAAGTTATTCGTGTCGATTGAGTTCATTTATTTGTTAAGGGTTAAAAACTCATATTGTTATTAGCGATTATGTTGTAATTTTATCAGTTATCTGGATTGATTCTTGCAGATTGTTTTTAGGCGCTTGTTTGGAATACCGAATGGTTTTTCCAATACGGTTGTGTCCCTTTTATTCTTGATTTAGCATCCAATGTATCTATCTATGATACAATATTGGAATCTTCACACCACTTGTAAAACATAGAGCTCAGCGATTCTAACTTGGAAATGTAGTATAAAAGATAAATGTCGATGCTAGACACTGACTCCTCCATTTATAACTTATCTAATTGAGTAGTTGTTTCAATTACATGGTATCTTTAATTTGATTTCGATATCTGCAAACATTTCGTAAATATTCAAAAATAATCCATTTCAGATGGCACAACGAGTTAACATTCAAGCGCATCCATCACAATTGGCCTTAGGAAGTGTCGATATTAGCATAATCTTGGATTTGTTTCCTTTTGCCTTAGTCCTCGATCATGACATGACTATTCAAAGAGCTGGAGAAAAGGTACCCAAACCACTACCAATCCATTCCATGTGAATTCTTTTACCAATCAAAATCGCATACCTATTTGATTTCAGGTCGTTGAAACTTGGATCCTTCACAATCCTAACAAACGTCCTGATAAATTTTTCGGATCGGCGCTCACCGATCATTTTAAATTGCGTCGTCCCAAAGGAATACCACTGAATTGGAATACGGTCATCAATATGCATACCGTCCTGTTTGAATTGGAGCTATTACGAACTGGTCCAGGACATTTACCAGTTCATTCGGAGGATCCGGATGATATTAATCATATTCATGCACCAAATAATACAATGGGCGATACTGATCAAGTACCACCACACGTTGTGTCGACGGATCGGCGTGGCTCGCAAGGATTGCGCAGTATCTTGTTACAAGGGCAACTGTTTTATATCAAGGATATTGATTCGTTGGTGTTTTTGTGCAGCCCATTGTAAGTATGATATCGAATATGTTCTATCTTCTAGTTTTTCTTACAAGCCATTCAGTTCAAGGCTTAAGGAAGAGTTTAGCACGTTTCGAAACCCTTATTTTTAGCAAAAAGTTATATTTTCTGGTACAGCCTATCTTCAAATTACTTTTCATACAATTTAAACCTTTTGAACGATCGGGCTTCATGGTTTTGTGGACTTTTTTCGTCATTATATATCAGAAATGGATGAATTGTGTCAGAATTATAGAACGTTAAATTATCTTTAAAAATTACTTGTTATGTAGTAAAATTGGTAGGTCGTATGATTATTATATACATTTTATTAACCAAAGATTATGTTCGACCAATGGTGGGTCATTATGAGAACACGCCATTTAGCCTCTGCGCAGTTTTGTTGTACATGCTCGTCTTCTTTGATGTGTGCTAGGTATCGGATTGCTCGCTATGCCATCCACGGCTATCCATCTTTATCATCCACCGCTTTTGGCCACTACAGGCCATGATCCCTCTACACAATAGTAATGACTCATAGTGGCTTCATGGGTCATAGTGTGGAGGGGCCATTAACAATTACCCCTTGAAATGTTTCATCGACACCACCACGTGATTTTACCTGCAAAACAACAGAAGCTGTTCCTTATAGTTTAATCAAATTAATTCAAGTTTTGGAATAAATTCCACGGTTTCGATCCTGAGTTTAACGTGATTGCCTGACTCGGTACACCACGGGTTACGATTAGCTCGCACCAAAGCACCCATAAACGTACTAGTCAGTAGCCCATAACTTATGTTATGCGTACTGCTTTTTCGAGTATGGGTACCAGATCTTACCCTAAGCTTGCCTGGACTCCTTCATAGTCCTTGGTTTGGATTCGGACCTATCAGCATCCTTGCCGCTGTTTGAGAAGCAGCACCCCTGTCGTAAACGCAACAACAAACCAACGATACAGAAAAGGGTTGCCGAATAGCTTCGGTTCCAAACTGTATTAGAAATGACTGTCGGTCGTTTCCGAACCTTGCTTTTGTTTTCAGTATTGTTTATAATTTGGTGCGACCACTCGGAAATCGTCCTGTTCAGTTGACAAGCGATCATCGACGACTGGCACATGTGAGCGTCACTCAAAACACCAGTCTCCCTCACGCTAATGAACAGGACGATATCCTTCGTCATCATGGGCACGATTATCTTTCGGTCATAGCCAAAAAAGATAGAAGACTTACTACAGAACTGATCCTGTGAAGTATAGTCTTGTTCAATTGTGCGACTTTTCCAGCACTTATTGTGCTTATAACACAGCATAGCTGTGAAGCCTAACTGTCAAAATGTACAGTTATTTTTAGTTCAAAAGATTTTACGCGTGGGTGGCGCATCAGTCGCTCGCTATTGGTTGTTCAAAGAATGTGGATTGGGAAGTGCGTTTGACGTGTGTAAAATGTGTTTTATTTTGCAACAAGTAGTGGTGAATTGGACAGTTTTCGACACACAATAGTTTTATTGTTTTATCAGGGTCTCAAAGCATGAATTATTTACTTCTGCACGGACCTTGTAATCCTTATAATCGGGTGGTTTAAATTTACATATCCGTGGTGCGTCGTCGAACCATTCATCGCAGAATGCAAGGAAACCATTTGGCACGAATTTCTGCCGCAAAACTCAGACAATACAATGTCGCAAAAATGACGCTTATACTTAAGGAAAAGGAAAACAAGAAATGTGCTGCTATGCAAAAAGCAAGTATTACAAAAATACACGTGTTGGGCTCGTCCGGGATTTGAACCCGGGACCTCCCGCACCCTAAGCGGAAATCATACCCCTAGACCAACGAGCCAGGTGTCTATAATTTGTCAATAAATAATTTTGAAGAAGATAATTATAAATCTAGTAGAAATAATCCTGCTTTGTGTTAAGGTGGGTTTAACCACAGTATAAAGACAATTGGTAATATATTCCTGACACTATCTCTTATACCGATATTCACCGTCTGGAAAGTACTAATAGTAAGCCAACATACAAAAAGTGAATAAACATATAGTGCTAGCAAAGAGTGATGGAGAGAGGTATGGAGGAGGCGGAGGTGGATTTAGTCGGTAAAAAACCCGACATACAAGAAGCAGAAGTGACCTTCTTTCGAAGATTTCCACCTCCCAATCTTGTGCTTATGTCAGAAATTAAATGCATTTTGTATTACGATTTGCATTGATATTTGAATGAGTGGCATAACGTTCTAGGCATGCAGTATAAAAACTATTTGCTATTTTTAGAAAGGTTGATTCAAGTGTAATTATAAAATACAAAAAGTGGTCTAGGTGCGACCATTCAGATCCACACGACTAACTTTCCAGTGGGGTGAATAAAGAAACAATGATTTGTTTTTATTTTTAATTATTTTATAACAATATCTAATTATTAACTGCACTAGCGTCACTATTGCCGTTCTCCCAAACCTGAAAATATATATCTAGAATTTTAAAAATTAATCTTGTTAGTGTTTTTACCTATTTTTAAATCACATTTTTTTACAACATTGATCAAAATTTTACTGAAACACACAATAATAAAAATATTACTATGAAAGTTTTTGAAATCTGCACGAACAATTTTTTTTTTCAGTTTTTTCATCCTGAACAAAAAACGGCTGAACTGATTTTGTCGAAAACACTTTCAGTTTTAAGTTACGTAATTACGCACCGACTGAACCGGTCCCACGTCAATATGATCTTTGGTTATTGAGATAATCGAGATGAAAAATAATTCCAAACGCACATCCGCACATACGTACATACACACACACACAGACATCTCTTTAAAAAACGATGAATTTGTACTCTAGAGACCTTAAAACGTGAAGATATGACAAAATTTGGTATTTGAAAAATCGGCCCCATTACAAAAACTTCCCACTGGGAGCTGGGAAGTTAATAATAAATTCAAAAAATGAATGGGGGACGCTAAAAATATTGAAATTTATTCGAAATACAATTCGTAAAGTTTTCCTGAGACACTCTTTGGATTAGTTTTACATATTTCTGGTAGATTACACACAGCTTTTTTGTCGAACATTGCATTTTTTAATGTAAACTACCAATACACGGCACGCACCAAGCAACTCCTCAACATAAGAAGTGTTGAGTTGCATCGTTTCCGTACTGACGGGACACTGTCTGATCGGCAGACACGCAGAAAGATTGGGTGTCCCTTTCAGTGATTTCTGGCGAAGCTGCAGATCAGAGGATGAGGAAGAAACAATCCAACACTTTCTGTGCAAATGCTCAGCCCTGTCCAGAAAGCGCATACAAACCTTGGGCTCGCCCTTCCTGGACAACCTCACGGAGGTAGCTGATTTAGATATTAGCTGCATAGCTGGCTTCCTACTAGAATTTGGATGGTTCTCGTCATCCTGCAGGTTCTAGTGTCGCCCCAATCATCAAATCTCAGATTCAGATTCTCAGATGAAGCTAATACATGTAATTAACAGATTTTATGAACCGAAAAACTCTTCTACATATCAAAAATAACTGATCCACACCCTTTTCAGGATCAACAATCTTGACGAGCTTCATGGCATGGGACTGTACTTAAACGATCTCAACCCACATGGACTAAGCAGAGAAATGGTTATGGCCGGATGGCAACACTGTTCCAAGCTGGAATTGATGTTTGAGAAGGAAGAACAACGTTCTGACGAATTGGAGAAATCCTTAGAGCTTGCAGATTCCTGGAAACGACAGGGTGACGAATTGCTGTACTCTATGATCCCGCGACCAGTGGCTGAAAGATTGCGTGGCGGACAAAATCCATTGAGTACTTGCCAAAATTTTGAAGAAGTATCCGTATTGTTTGCTGAGGTCCTTGTTAGTTTTTTAAGAATTAGCCAAAAGACTATATAAACTATCAGCTATTAAATTCTAGAATCTATCCTACTCTGGAAGCAACATCCAGGATGCTATGAGCTCCGTTTCTACACTCAATGTTGTGTTTTCCGCCTTCGACGAAGAAATCATCACACCAATGGTGTATAAAGTGGAAACAGTCGGACAGGTTTGTAATAATTGAATAAATAAAGGACTCTTAATGAATGCATTATATCGATTAGGTGTATATGGCTGTGAGTGGAGCTCCAGATATAAATCCCCTGCATGCCGAGCATGCTTGCGACCTAGCGTTGAGATTAATGCGACGCATCCGTGAGCTTAATTTGCCAGGAGTGTCAGTGAAAATAGGTAGGAAAATTTAAAACCTACCCGAGAGTTCAGAGTTTTTTTTAGCAAATAAAAATTCCAGGCATTCATTCCGGACCCGTGGTGGCGGGAGTGGTAGGACTAAAAGTTCCTCGCTACTGTCTATTCGGTGACACAGTCAACACTGCTTCACGAATGGAAAGTAGTGGTGAAGCAGACAAAACTCAAATTTCATCATATACGGCCGCGAAAATACACCCGAAAGGATATAAAACCGTATCTAGGGGACACGTTGAAGTGAAAGTAATTACGTTTTCTTCATCTTGATTGAATGTTGATTGAATTTTCCTGTTTTTTTCAAGGGCAAAGGCAATATGGAAACATTCTGGCTCCTCGATGGACCCGAAGCAAGCACAAGTAAAAGGAATAGGAGTCAGTATTAGGCGCTGACCAAATGTTCGTTTAGAACGATTTCTATTTTTGCACAGTTTGAAACAGTTAACGAAAACAAAACCAAATGATTGTAATTCACGTAATTATTCAAAAGCTTGGATAAATATGGGAGCAATGTTTTTCGAGACACATGAAATCTTTCAAGTAGTTGTTGTGTAGTGTTTGTGACAAATAAAATATTTTGATGAAATCAAAATTTTGATGATTTTTAACTACATATGAATCGGTATTGTCGTTCAGCCCCATATAGGTATGAAAATACTCAAAGAGATGGAGCCTTGCGTTATCCTGGAAAAGTTTGAGTTTCACCTAGATACAAAATAATTCGAACCAGAAGTAGTGAAACTCGTTTTAATTTACATAAAATGAAACGTCGAAACTGAAAGCAGCTGTCGGTCCTATTTCAGGCTCACTTTTAATAAGGCGTCTTCTTGGATTGGTTGCTTACCAGTTCGGTTGAATCTCTTAACCGTTAAGCGCATTAAACAAATAACCAACCCCTGGACAGCGGGAACTCCCCGAAAAGATGAATCAACAAAAGATGTTAATCTATATTGTGGTTTCTTTTTGTGCGTTTCTAGGAGTTCATCTTTGGATTCGATCGCCAGTGTTTATCACCATTTTGGGAACGTCGATGACTCTGAACACTAGCTTATGCTTAGTACACAGTTCGGCGCAGAAATTTGTATGAAAATTCTGCAGTTGCAGAAATTCCGCACCGAATTTCAGACTCAATTCTGCAGAAGCAGTACACAGTTTTCTGCGCAGAATCGATGAACTCGGTAGATGGCAGCACCGCAGCACCAAGTACTCTCCACACTTTTTAGACTTAAATTTTAATTGTTTCGACATTTCTTTGATGCAGAAAGTTGGCAATAGCTGTCATTAAAACTGTCATTGAAGTTGTTTCCAACATCAACAGCAGTCGGCATTTGCGAAAAGATAAGTGTTTCGTGAATAATCTCCACTAGTCTCCATTGTCAAATTTCCAGCAGCAAATTATTTACCAAATGTGGAGACATGCAGAATTTTCTGTTCTGAATCGAACTGTGTACTAGGCTTTAGGACGCAATACTTGTCACTAATAGGGAAAAAATTCACGAAACACCATAACTATTAAACCTCTTTCGACGACACGTAAGGACTTCTTGTGAATTTTCTTGTTTGCTTAGCAGATTAGGCCTGTTTTTAACTTCCCAGTATATGGGAAGTTCTTGTAATCGCCTCGAAAATCGAAATTGAAATTTTCAACTTATCTTTACGTTTTGAGATCTTTAGAGTATATTTAAAGCGTTTTTAGAAAAAAAGATGTATGTGTGTGTGTACGTACGTACGTTCGTGGACAGTTTTTTCTACGAGCATAATTCACGTAAACAACTATTGACTTCATTGAGGTGTCAATTGAAGCGTCTTTGCAACCTTAAGAGCGGATTAGTTTTTGGATAAATTTCGGTCAGGAGGGTTTGTTGTTTTAACCCGTTGAAGGTCATTTCTGTCATGCGGTATATCTCGCGAACCAAACATATGATTTGCATCATTGGGGCTTCAATCGACGCGTATTGACACTTGTGTGATTCTGTGATTCTTTTTAAAAAATTGTTGGAACCGTTTTTTAATTTATTAAAAAAAAACAAAAAAAAATATTTTTCATAAATAATAAATTTTTAACCTAATTTGCACCACACAATAATCAATGTTTATAAAATTTATATACTCCAAACAGCTTTTGTAAGAAAGCCAGCAAAACTTTTTTCATGATAAAAAAAAATTAAATAAAAAATCATTAACAGTCATCATGACCTTCAACGTCATTTATGTCATTCATTATATATCGTGAACCAAATATAACATTTGCGTCATTAAGGTGTCAATCGACGCGTATTAGCATTTTTGTGTTTTTAAATTTAAAAAAAATATCATTAAGCCGTTTTTTAAATTAATGGAAAAAATGTGAAAAATTAGGGTTTTTTCATAAAAAAATAAATTTTGAACCTAATTTGCACATTACAGTAATAAATGATAATAAAGTTTATAAACTCTTGTCGATTTTTGTAAAGAAAACAAAAAAAATTCTTGTGATTTCAAAAAAAATGAAATTAAAAATAAAAATCATTCAAAGTCACCAAGTAATAAGGGTCCATATCAATGATATAAGTTAATCGAAGTTTAGTAATATTATTTTAATATTAATAATTTAATGAAAAAACTGCTTCAATTTTGAAAATCAATAAAAATCAAATCAAATTTGAATTTGTGGTAATCAACGTTTTGAATGTTAAAATGTTTTGTAGGCAATACTTTCCAAGATTATATGCTTTAAAAAGTTTTCATTAAATAAAAAATTGTAGTTTTTAGTAGTTTTATTTGTGAGATTTTTATTCAATGTTTTTCAAGACCAACAGAAATTAAGAAATAATTATTAGTCTCATTGATGTAAAATCATGAACACAAATTCAGTGATTATGCCGAAGTAATGGCAATTTTGAACGCAACTATTCAAAATGGTCAAAATCTCTTCAGTGAGCGTAATAACAAAAACTGCATTCATTTTTGTTAGTGCTCTTTTGTCCTTCAAGCATCGATTTGAAAATAACAAATAACGTAGAAAAGGCTTTGTAACCTGTCCCCCTCCGATTGATCCGAGTGAATATTCAATCAACACCTCATCCACCAAAATCCTTACATAATCAATGGACGCTCCCGTAGATGATACGATTAATATTAAGTCATTCCCATAACTTATATGAGAGGTACATTATTATTATTTAAAGTAGTATTATTTTCATAAGTATTATTGTGTTTAATATTTTTAATATTTATGTAGATATTATTGGGAAGTTGACCGTGTGTTGTTGTGTGGGTTGTTTCAACATGTTGCCGCATATATTTAATTTCTCAATTTCTGCTTCATAAAATTTAGCATGCCCAAATAGTAGCAAGTAAAGGTAATCGGACACTAGAATTGGATGTAGATGACGATGTCTACAAAGACAATCATACTGTAAATCCGGAAAAAAGGTGAAGGAAAAACTGTACAACAGATATCGCCTTCTACTTTTATTGTTTGCGACGAGCACAACGTCTTGCAGAAACGCCATAAAAAATCCAATGTGAAACTTCGCCGCTCACCCCGGCTAAATGCGAATAAATGAAAAAAGGCGTAAGAGTAGTGGTATATGTAAATTGTACGCTATCTTAGTAAATCCAGTTTGAGTACGAGTCTCGCCCAGAGCGGATCGCGTGCGCGTCTATCTCCACAAGCCTAAATTGTATTTCATTTACTATTATTTATAATAAAGCTTACCTCCGGGTACAAACCAGAAATAAATGTATATTTATTTATATTTCACTACACCACATATCAAACGTATAAATATATGCTGAATATTCTATATTAATAACAATCGAAGAAACCCAAGAAAAAAATTGTAAATGTTTCAATATATTTTGTCACTAATAATTTCTTTACGTATGTGCGTATGTTTCATCAATTGACAATTTATACATCAATTAATTCCATGCATTAGAATATATTCGAAGACTTCGTTTATTTAGGCCATTAAGGTTCGTGCAAGTTTCACTCTTCACGGTGCGTACATAATTCAAGCATATGTATAACTAGTGCCAGTCATTTTCCACTGCAATTCCATTATTAGTTTTCCATTCGCTAAGCACAATGCCTACTTGACATTTTTGAACATTTAAACTAGTTCCCGTAACTGGCTTATGATAAATTTGTCGTGTTGTAAATCTGAAATGATGAAACGTTAACGTAAATTAATTTGCAAGAAAAACACAAAAAAATAATTCACCCCATTCTATAATACGTATCTCTTTCAGATTCCTGCCATACATTCGTCACAGTTTCTAAATTATTATAGTTATGAGCACAGCATGTCTTCAAAACTTGTATTATCAATGGTTCGGCTATAGTTTCGAATATATAATTGTTATCAACAGCCAATTCAGTAATCCATCCCGATTTGTAGAGAGCATTGTGCGTATCGAGACTTACAATTCCAACTATCTATTAATCTTACAAAATTAGTAATATTAATAGATATTTTTAAAGACCTACCGTTTTGCGAAATTTATTTTCATAGACCGCATCGTACGGCGATTCGTTAAAGAAAATAAGATAGGATCGTTCTTTTGGAGATGTGAGTTCTAATAAAGGATTATATGCTTCAGCGATCCAAGTTTCTTTGCTTTTTACCTTCAAAGAATACAAAGGAAAATAAAATTTTGAATGGAAAGTTCGGTTTTGGCGTGATTATGAAAATGATAGTTACTAAAAGACTTCATAAATTTCATAGACTTTGCCAAGCACTATCAAGACCTAAATACTCAAATGTACTTATAATACTGTTACAACTGTAATTGATGCAACCTGCTCCTGCACCGCAGACGATCCTGGCTACTGGTTGAGCAATCCCACCCGGCTTTAACCCGCGAATAGGGGTGTGGGGATATTTTTTTAAAGGCGCCACCCGTTTGTATGCCGGGACTGCCCTGTCCGCGAATCCGGAAACGGGAACTGGATTCGCGACGACCCAAAACCACCGACCGAAAAAGAGAATTTGAAAAAAATGAATCGGAAACGCGACGACCGCTTCGCAACTTCACACAATTAACTGACAATTTGATTTCACATTAAGTCACTATTTTCATTTTCTTATCTCACCTAACTAACCCTATCTATGCTTAACTCTACTCACAACTTTTCTCTTTCCCTTTAAACCTATTTCCACCGCTGCCTCATGAATTTCGCTGCTCTCACGCCACTTGCTGTCCGTCGTCCTCCTTATTTTTTCCACAAGAGACAAGATTCACAGATTATAAAAATTTGCACCGAACTTCCGCACTTCTAGGCTTGGTTTCTCCAGTCCTTGCCTCCGACCAGCACACAAAAGAACCCATAACAGAACGGACCCGTCAGCTGTTCTCCCGGCGATATTTATTCGATTCCCCGATCCCGTTCGCTGTATCAGCGGTCAACTACCAGCCGAGTTCGCTCAACCCATTCCAGGTTTCCTTCGCCTCAGCTCGTTTAATGCCAATTGCCGATGCACGTCAGCTAACGATTCAACCTCCGTGCTCGGTCTTCACGATTGGCCGCAGCGTTGCACCTCGGTGGACACATTGCGACGCTGGCAATTGAGGGCCGCTGTGCAGATGAATCATCGCAGCCATGGGGTCGGGTGAAGATCGAATTGGCGGCGATCTGAGTGGTTACATTGATAGGACGACGGATAGCGATGAATTCAAATTGTTGGATACGACGACACGGCACAGTTCAAACCTCTACGACAACATTTTAGCAGGGGCGTGGCGAGCTTCATGAATTTGGGGGGGTGATAAATGTTGAAAATGCCGACTTGGTTAGAAAAATTTGCCGACTGTCCGACTTTACAATCAAATTTCTTGAATATGCCAACTTCGGCACGAAAATGCCGACTCGCTACAAAATTTTAGGGGGGTGTCACACCCCCAACACCCCCGCCTCGCTACGCCCCTGCATTTTAGCTATCTTATCCACTATTCCTAACCTAGATAAACCCAATTCATAATTAAATGAATCCAAATATAATTTATACGAATCAATATCCTAAGCAAATCTATTTCATATTTATTTAATTCGATAAATATTTAAATTTATTACCCCAATTATATATACATATTTAATGGCTTGCCTAGACTGTGTGAAGTGGCAGCCCGCGTATCCCATTTTAAATTGATCTATTTGTCGTTTCCCGCGCGGTGGTTGGAGGTCTTCAGGGGCAAGACAGTCCCTTATTTTGGTTCGTGGATTGACCATGCTGCGTGGCAAACGTAACAATACGTCCAGGATATCAAAATGTTTTCAATGTGGGTTTTTTCTTTGCTTACGAGCACAAGTGTTTTTTGGTGTTTTTATATATTTGCTTTTCAATAATATTCTTCCCCTTTGTATTGATTGCATCGCCTATGACGGTCAAAATGAATGAAAACATTTACAATATGCTGTTCCAAAATAGGCACAAGCATTTTTTTTGTTGTTGCCAGAATATAATTAGAGTAACGATTGATTCGTGAAGTGTTATCTATGTATGTCTCAATGGATTTAAACGTTATAAATATTTATTTTAGCAATGATGTATTTGAATCATAACAAAATGTCAAATTACCTTACTACACTCGGACGCTTTCATGAAACAGGATGCGTACACAACAATCAGGATAACAAACAAACAAACTGGAATGCTAAGAGTACAATAAACAATCGGTACGCCAAAAAATATGAATAACACAGCCCAAGATATGATTATTGCCTCGATGGTTACCTGAAAAGCAAATCAATTACGACTCTAGAAACTGTATTCAAACTAGAGAATTGTGTTGAAATACTCACTTCCTTGAAAATACACGAAAGGAACGTTTTCCACGCGAAAGACATGATATAGTTTCTTTTCAATTCATCACATTTTAACTCGTCCTCTTTATGCTTATGCCGAATTAAAATAAAGCCACTCATGACGATTAAGTTAATGTGGTAAACTTATAAGTTGCTTTGTGAAAATTATGAACATTATAGAAAATATAGAATGATTATGTACTGCAACAAAACTTGCATTGTCGACTTCGTGTGACAGTTCTCGTGTCGGATCGGAAATATCCAATCGTTTTCAATTGCTTTGGATGAGAAACAATGCCTAAAATCACCGCGTGCATTCACTATGTAAAGTAGTGAGGATCCTCACCTATCCCATGCCCTGTCTGAAAAGTAGATCAACAATTTTTGGATGTCTTTCAAAACAAGCCAGCGGAAACCAGCATAAATATGGTTAACTTACTTTCTGTTGGGCACATTTAACTGCCATACGCACAACATGTGCGTATAATTTCGAGTATTTTATATTAATGGAATGAAAGCAGCGCGAACGAAATTGCGACGAAAATTCGAAGCCACCGAAACTTTTTTTTTGATCCCACCGATACTGGCAACAACCCTTTCTGCATCTTTCTATTAATGGGCTGCTTGTTCAAATCGTTTAACATTCCCTCCTTACTATCTATTTTCGATCCATCGTCTTTTGTGGCGCCTGAACTAACCATCCATTCTACACCTTCTAGGCACTCTCTTCTCCCGAGCTATTATTTGCACACTTTCACATTTTATATTTATTCTACAGTCGTTGTTCAAAATAATAGGAACACTCATCATTTTTATGACTTATTCAAAATTTTCGTTTATGGTGTCATAAACGTTGAGATTTCGAGCACGCTTTCATTTTGTAATTATGCCTGTAAGTATTCTGAAGGCGTTTTATGCGCTATAGAAAATCCCTATCATTTGAAATCCTTCCAAGTACAGTGTAATCTCGCTAATCCGGATCAATTAAAACCGGATTATGCGGGGATCCGGATCACCAAAGGCATATCAAAATTATTAAATAAAAACATTGAGAAAAGCTTATTTATTTATTTTAACATCTAGTAAAAGTATCTCCAAGAAAAACCAGGTAATCCATTCAACATAAACGCTAGAGCTAAGTATAAAGTAATGAAATATCCATCAACTAAAAATTTATTTATAAAAATCGGTAACTTTTGTTTGGCAAATGCACCCTTGCTTAGCCTCCATTGCTCGCTTAAGGAAAGTTACTCTCTCTTTCGAGGTTTTTCTCCCTGGAGCAACTCTTTTCGTAGTAGACACCAACATTCGATCCGGAAGTAATTTCCAGAATAATGCAGAATCGTCCGCATTATATATTTGGGTGGGCAATTTATTCAGCTCATTAATTTTTTGGGAGAATTTTCGTAGAAAGGGTTCCACGTTAGATGAGTCGTTAGATAGTTTTTCTCCAACCACTTTGAGGTGACGAAGATCACGTCTTTTTTAAATCTATTGACCCATCCTTTACTTGCAGTAAATGTTTTATTATTAAAACATTTAGAGTGAATTTGAGCAGCATTTTCTCGTAAAATATTCGTTGTTACGGTTGTATGTCTTTCTCGCTGCACCAGAAACCATTTATACAATTTTCGCTCCATTTATGAATATTCTGGTCCCCGCAAAACTGTCCTTCCCTTAGGAGTTGCGACGCAATTCGCGATGTAGCTAAAAAGTAGCATTCAAATATAACCGATGCACATTTGAAAACTAAAACATACCTTCTTATTTTTTATTTTTCTTTATATCTGAAATTGTAGATGTACCATATTTTTCTGCTAGCACCTTTCCACTAGATTCATTGTTCAGTTGAATTAAAATCTTTTCTTTTTTCGCGAAAGTTGACGTTTTATGCGACCTTTTTGATGCCATTTCAATGAAAAACTGACTAAAATTTTTCCTTTTATTGCCTTTCATTCTTATTCGGGGATTATTCATTTTTCAAAAGTGAAATAAAGCGCACGCAGAAAAAGCCAATGTAAGGTGTATGAGCGAATCATATAATTGGGGAATTCCCGGTATAAAAGACGAATACATGGCGAAAATGTGTTATGTCCATAGTTCAATATTGTGGGGTACATAAAAGTAGGAGGCATGATTTCACTGTATTTTGATTATTGCACAATGTAACAAGCAATTAGCGGATCATCGGAACTGCATTCGCTACGGATTACAAAGGACATAATGCACATTTTCAGTATTTTTTAATTGTACATCTTCGCGGCTATTATCACATTAAAAGTTCTCCTTATGTAAATCGGGCAGAAAACTACAAAGTCGTTGGTCTTCCACTAGTATTTGGAAAGCAAAAGTGTTTGATTTGTGAAAAATTTTTGGAGGCAAAAGTGATTGATTTATAAAAGCAAAAGAATTTAAGTTTTTTCGTGGTGGAGTGGAGGTTTCTTCTCAAACGGTGATGCGAATCAATAAGATTGCGATTGAGAGTCATTTGCAAACTTTCAGCAAACGAAAGAATTGTGGCCGGAAGAAGATAAGAACGACTCGCACAGATCGAGCATTATACAGAAATCCTGTGAAAACCGTTTTTCGTCCGTACGAAAGTTGCATCTGGATCTGGTCGCCGAAGGAATATTTACATATATCGCGGATGACACTCAGAAGACGATTAAGAGAAGCGAATTTACATGCCAGGCGACCAACAAAAAACCCGAAATTAACGGCCAAAATGCCCGAAGCTAGATTGGAATTTGCAAAAACGCTTCAAAATTATTCCGTAGAAGATTTTCGAGAGGTAATTAACATCTTTTAAGGATTTTCTGCTATTTTCCTCATTTCAAAGTAAAATTTTCGAATTTTGATTGTTTTTCATATTTTTCAGATTGTATTTAACGGTAAAAGCAGGTTAGAAGCGGTAACAGAAAGTCACCAGTTCGTTCGGAAAAGACCACATGAGCGATACAATGAAGCTTGTGTTGTGAGGACCGTCAAGCATCCACCACCCGTTATGATATGGTCTTGCATTTCAGCAAATGGATGTGGACTGCTGTATTTTGTCAACGGAACAATGAACGCTTTCCCGTACTCTGAGTTCGTGGAAGACATATTAATTCCATACTTCAATTTTTTGAGATTCAGTGGAACCGGCATCACCTTTATGCATGATGGTGCTCCATGCCATCGTGCCCAGTACGTGCGAAATATATTTGATGGCGCCAGTCCTGTTCTTCCTTGGCCTGGCAACTCCCTCGACCTGAATTCTATTGAAAATATATGGAGCCTCTTGAAATCCGAAGTTTATGCCTCTGCTAATCCCACTGTAGATATATTAAAGGAACATATTTTGAATATATGGGAGAACAGTGAAAAAATAAAGGACATGTTTGTTACGTGCATCGACAGTATGCCCACAAGAAGAAAAGCGGTTATTAAATCTAAGGGTGGTCTTACGAAATATTAGTATTTAGACACAGGTTGTACTTAATTTGTTATTAATAAATAGTCAAAAAAACATCATGTTGTCGTCATTTCAAATAAGAGTTGTCAGGGGCGAAAGGGTAAATTTTTGCAAAAATCTTAGTGTTTCTAACTTTTTGATCTTGGACTGTATATGTATTGATTTTTTCGTATAGCTTAGTGGCTCGAATCTCCTCCAGGATTGTGCGGCATAGCCGGTCAAAGCTGAGTGCGTCGAGGAGAGTTCTTTGGGTAAAGGATATTCGTATTGAACGCTTCTGACATACATTGATGGATCTTGGCGCAATTTTACGTAATACGCTAGTAAAATCATATTTAATGAGGAAAAACTTTTTCCTTTTTGTTAACAAAACTCTTTATTGGACCACAAAACGGCTCTCTGAAAAACTAAATGTTCAATTGCAAAACGTACCCTGAAAATTGGTAAGCGACTAAAGTACACTTCCATTTAATCGAATATAATTAGCTTTGAATTTTAATTTTAATTGATAGTATCGATTATATTGTACTGAAAAATCTAATCAAATCCATTTGTATGCTTTTTCAGCTCTATCATAATCAGAACAACTGCTAAAAGTTTCTATTTCTTCATCTTACTTAAAATGTCCTTCAATTTTTCCACAGCCATTGCCATATTAACTCGTTGTTCACTTTTCTTCGCTATTTCGCCAACCAGCGCATACAATAATTTATCTTTACCCTTTAAATATTGCTCGACGATCTTCGGATTATCCGCTATGCAATCATTGCATACCTTTTCAATCTCGTCGGGATTGTTTATTTGTTTCCAATTCTTCTCCTCTATAATCTAAAAAAGTAAAACACGTTTAGTCGTTAATTTGAACGTAATTTAACCCAATCAATACCTCTGCTGGCCTTCTGTCTGGATTGGCATGCATTTCTTCAAGTAATAGTCGCGCGAAATATAAATTGATCTCTTGCGACTCTAACAAACCAAATATTTCTATAAATTGATCAGTTGAAATTTTGCTGAAATAAATCGCTATTTAATTAAACTGACTGTATTCGACATGTGTATACACACCATTCTTCAATGCGAATATTTTCACGGTTACAAGAGGTGAGAAAATCATTTATAAGAAAATTTGCCACGGTTTTAGGAGCGATTTTTGAATTACTCTTCAAAATTGTAGTGAAATAAGTAAATAGTGTCTCCTCGTTCTAAACGACTCAATTTTTGATTCAAATTCGTTTGAAAAAGGAAAAAGTATACTACCACAAGAATAATACATGTCTCCTGTGTTATATGATATTTTTCCATCAAGTCTTTTCTCTTTTTTTCGGGAAGTTCAGGCATTGTTTCTGCTAAATCCTGCACATTGATAATGTCTTCATTGGTGCTAATTGGTGTAGATTTAAGAGCTAAGTGAAGCGGAGGAAGATTTGGCTCGGGCATAAATCGATAATCTTGCTGAACCTCTTTGTCACGCATCGGCACTGTCGTTTTAGAAGGCGCATCCCACATCCTCGTTTCATTCTGTATATCTTTCCCTGCATCAAGCAGCACACCTTGCCTTTCGATTTCATAGGTCACAGCTTGAGCCACATTCCTAACCGAACCGATATTTTTCGTTTCAGTTCGAGTTCCCAATGGGGTATTGCATTTATGCAATGAAACATTGGCATCCACACGAAGTGCGCCCTCTGCAAAATATTATATTATATATATATATATATATATATATATATATATATATATATATATATATATAGAGAGAGAGAGAGAGAGAGAGAGAGAGAGAGAGATTTTTGCTCTAGCTTATCACACCTTCCATTTTACATGTGCAGCTTCCAATCGATTTGAGAATCAATATCAATTCTTTGACCAACGATGCAGCCTCCTCCCCATCTTCAATTTCAGGCAGGAACACAAACTCGATAAGTGGCACGCCCGCTCGATTTAAATCTACCAAACTCCTGCAATGTTATATTTTTTGTAGTCAAGAAAATTATGCTGGAGCGAAGTTACTACCTGCCAGCTATATCGTCATGCAACGATTTACCACTGTCTTGCTCGAGTTGAATTTGTTGAAGGCCAACAGTTTTATAGTAAAGTTTCTTTTTTGCACCCGGCGATAATACTGGAAATGTTATAGAACCGTTGGTAGCCAATGGAGCTCTTTGTTGGGTTATTTGATAACCAGCCTCAATAAATACAAATATGATAATTAAATAAAATAACAAGTTATTGTAATAGATTCATTAAGACTACTCGTACATTGCATCAGGAGTCTTACGTTTTTGATTCGAACTGACCAATAAATTGAACTCTGACCAATAAATTCGATTGATCTCACTCCATGAAATTATAGCTACTCAGCGCAGTAAAAAATAAATATGTTTAAAAACAATTTTTTTGAACTGTTGTATGTTTTATTTTATTTTATTAACTGTACCAAAGTTCTACCAGAGCTGCGAAGTTGAGCCGTAGTCCCGGAGACACATCGAATTAAACAGGAATCGGAATTAAATTCGGAGTGGCTATTAATTATATAAATACCGACTACAAATGTCATAACCATTATTAAAACGGCAAATGGCAATCAGCAAAAATTCAAAACAGAATCCTATAAAGCATTCCACCATGTCGGAAAAGTGATCGCACTAATACAAATTGCTGAATTTACAATCACTAAACGACTCAACTGTGTGTTAACCTACTGTTTCCACACTAATAATCATAAAATCAAACATACAGGGAGGATTCAAGAAAACGGATTTAACTGACGCGATTTTTTTTGTGATAAAAAATAAATGCTGAAACTAAATTCAAAGGTGTGCATATTTTTGTTGAATTTTATTGCGAATTGTTTGTTTTACTTTAATTCGTTGAAACGACTGACAGACTTTTATCTTCGATACCTGTTACTTTTTCTTGCATTGTTGAATGCAATCTTTCATCATCTGCATTCCCAGTATGGCTATTAGGTTTTGTCTCGTGTATTTCTCCGTGACATTCCTTAAAATATTCTTTCATTTGTTCTGCTATGAATTCATTGTCTAGTATCATCTTTTTTAGTGTACCAAATTTAGCAAAATGTCTAACTAAAATCGCTTTCTACGCCTTCCAATTTTTATCATTTATGGTGTATGCTACTGAAAATTTGTGCATTTGTGACTATGATTGATAAGCTTACTATCAATCATAGTCACAAATGCTCGTTTTGACAAATAAAAAATGTCCAAATGTAGGGTTTCATTTTTTGTGTCGGGGTCTCAGTTATTTGAAATTTTGGTTTAATGGGATTACGGTTGTATTTTATTTCTTGACACTTTGTGCAATTATTTATTACCAGTTGCATATGTTCCTGGAGTTTAGGAAAATATACCTTTGATTTCAATGAGTAGTAGGTCTCATTTATTCCGCTATGCATTGATTCCTTCGTATAATACATAGAAATTTGTTTGTGAAACTCCTCTTCAGTTTGAATCTCTGTAGCTTTTATTGTACACCTAATAAAGTTAACGTTTTCATCATTCGAAAATAGTTCTATTATCGCTTGTTGGACTCGATTCTAGTCGTGATTTTCCACTTCCGAAAATATTCTTTCCTTTCTTTATAAATCTAGTTAGTTAGTCCTTAATTTTACTGACTCCTTCCGAAGGGTTTAAATATCTAATTCTGAGACCGTGTAAAGTTTCTATCTCCTTACTTACATTGTAGGTCAATATTAGCTGTGTTTTAAATTGATTTACTATTTCATCTTTTATTTGAATATGGTCCAACAGCTGCTCTTCTACAGAATGTATTGTGTCCGTTTAGTCCATATTTGATTCGGTATCATTATTTTCTAAAATTTTAGGTGTGTCCTCGAGTCTACTTAGAAAATCTGCGACTTTATTATCGTTCGCTTGTAGGTACTCTCTTTCAAAATTAAATTCTCATAATTTTAAAATCCACCTTGATTACGTTGCAAAAACTCCTTTCGTTTATACTTGCTATTTAGATATTTTATGAGTGCATGGTCAGTAATAATTTTGAACTTTCTTCCATATAAATATGGACGAAAATAATTTACATAGTAAACGATTACTAAAAGTTCTTTATCTGTAACGGTATAATTCTTTTCATAATTATTTGAACTTGTTGATACAAAACAAACTGGATATCCGGTTCCAATTGCAAAATTACTATCGTCTGTAGTTAAGGTAAATGTTTCGTCATACTCTAGGGTGAACTGTTTACTTTTGTGCGGTTAGTTTCCATTCGAGAAAAAATGTATTGAAATATTCAAAGATAATGTTGAAGATCCATGAGCTCAATATTATTTACATGCCTTAGCATTTCATAACGTGATAAAAAATTTATAATTTGAATCCGTAATCTGGAGTCGCATTTAAATATGAGTCAAAGTTAAAATTGGAATCAAAGTTAAAATTGAAATCGTAGTCCCAAAAAAAATCTCTTAATAGAGTTGGAGTCGTAAAGTTATCAGATCGATTGTTAACCTCTCTCTTACAAATAGTGCTTCGCGGTGATAATCAACACTTTTCAGTCGTTTATTAAAAATTAATTAAACAAAAAATAGTTATTAGTTAAATAGTTTATCTAGTGCGCTTAATCGATTTTTTATTATTTTATTTTAAATAAATAAAAGATGAGCCTTCTCTCACCCCTTAAAATGCACAAGTAAACTTCCAGATGCCACCATTTTCCTTAATTTGAAGTAAAAGGAGAAAGCTTCGATTAGGCATTGTGTAAGCTATTAAATTAATAATTTCTTTTTATTTGAATGATTTTCGATAAACCACTTACAATTAGAAGTACTGATGGTCATCGCGTGGCACTGTTTAAAAGACACTCGAGCTTATAATTAGCTCTAGGATTGATAATTTCTTTTGAAAATTTCGTGAAAATTACTTATAATATAATTGAAGAACATGATGTTTATTTCATATAAAATATATCGTAAAACAGTTTTAAAAAAATCTTTGAAAATGTCCATTTTTAACGCCTTTGATTATTCCTAGCCGCTCAAGTGAAATGTCTTATACTGAACGTGTGTACATCTTCTTTTCTATTTTCTAAACTATTTAAGTATATTATTCACTCCAGACACTATCCTTCTCTTGAAAACAAGATTACTATGGAGCAATGTGGCTTTCAGTCAACTGCGATCAGTTTAGTGGAGATTTTCAACACAGTCTCGGCTGCTGTGGATGCTCAACTAAAAATTATTAGTATCGTTATTGGCTTTAGAGGTCACGTAAACTTTACTCTCCGTCCATATCAAAATCTTCTTTTAGATGTAAATAAGCATTTTATGTGTCGTAGTTAAATTTTAGTTTAGTTCAGTAAGTTTTAGCTGTAGGCAAGTTCGTTCCTATAAACTTACGCCTGATTTAGGAAATGTATAAGTAAATTTTAATCCATTCCATTTTCGGGAGAATGATACGTGGATTTGCATTATTGAATGTGTTAATTTCATATTATATTTTTTTCGTAATTTATGTTCCTTCTGGCTAGGTGCTATAAATATTCCCAACAATCCGTTGAATCGGCTCCATTACAAACGCTCAATGTTTTGTTTATTAATAAGGAAGGTTGCACATTTTTAAATGTTTGAGATGCATAAGTGTCTTTTTTCCCACACTTTTTAGTTTTATGATTATACAGGGTGTACCAAATGTCTTTTTATATTTCAAACGATGGTAAAAAAATTAGTCACATGAGATAAAAACTGTTTATTTATTATAAAAGTAAACAAAATGTGAGATGTGACTCTTGATTATTTTGACACTGCTGCAACCTGAAGCGGAAATTTTCAATTACTGCCTTACAAGTGTTTTGTGAAATGTTTCAAATTTTCTCTCGGATATTTGATTTTAATTTCTCAAGAGACCCTGCGTTGTTGTTATAAACTTTACTTTTACTTCAATGGAAATAGTCCATTAGGGATAAGTCTGCGCTACGAGCTGGCTAATTAATGTCAGCTCTTTTGAATATTTATTTACTTTTTTCTCAAAAATTTCGGGAACTGCATTCAATGAGTCGTTGGAGATGTGACATGTTGCTCCATCTTGTTGAAACCACGTATGTACGTTGATTAAAACCATTAAAATAGTAGCGCTGGAGCAAAAAAGTTCTATAGCATTGCAATATACCGCTCTGTATTCACTGTAACAGAATTTCCTCTTTGGTATTCATAAACGTATGGACCAATAATTTCTCTTGCTGACAAAGCTGCCCATCCATTAATTTTGAGTAAATGCAGGGGGTTTTGATGCTTCAACTGCGGATTAGTGTCACTCCAGTATCTGCAATTTTGCCTGTCTACATACCCATTTAGGTGGAAGTGCGCCTCGTCTGAGAAAATAATGTTGGTGAAGCTGGTGAACATCTTTAACATTTCATTAGCAAACTGCCACCTGTGAGGTTTTAAATCCTGCACAATTTGAATTTTGTACGGATGTAAACGTAAGTTTTTGTGAAGAATGCGACTTGAAGATGTTCTGGACAAATTTAAGACGCTAGACCGCTGTCGAATAGAGAGTCCAGGTTGTTTGCGAACAGGCGCTCTTACACGCTCAACGATTTCCGGATCCCTTGATGTTTTAGGTCGGCCGGATTGTGGTAAATTTATTGTTGAACTCGTCCCCTCGAACTTTTACACCCATTTTTAATTCAGTTGAATCGATGGAGCTTCATTTTTATGCCGTATGTTGTAATGAGCGCAGAACGCACGTTGTGCTCCGGTGAACGACGCCATGGCACTAAATTCTCATTGGCCGCTCTTTCGATGCGTAACCTCTCTGCCCCACATCGGCGTCGCTATGCGACGTAGCTACCGATTTAAATGTTAACGGACTTTTGGTCCACCCTGTATTTCTGGCATTTGAAACACCTTGTAACGTTGTGAAATACGCTTTGTTAGGGGCCATTGTGATTTTTACTTAGAGGAAGGAGGAACTCACCCAAATATCGGCGTCTAGCGCCAAAGCTGTTGGCATGCGTGAGCTGCCTATATTTCTAACACAGCGCAAGCGCCGCAATGAACAATCAATACGAAAAGGATGCCGATGAAGTCAGTCCAAATTCACTTGTATGAATGTTGTTTTATTCAGTTAATCTTACTACTTTTATACAAAAATATTGCTTTTGTACAACTTACTAACTAATCAAATATTATTTACATGTTACTGACCTAAATCTTTTTCCAATATTTTCCCATGGTCAAAAAATGAAGTGCAAGCAATAAAGTGTAGTTTATTGGCTTCAAGAACCTTACTGCAGATGTAAGCAATAAAATGCCAACAACTTCTGATTTGTTTTCATTGCTATGCCATGCTGAACTCGTCCCCAGTGCACATTGTTGGTCTTCAATTGTTTTGCTGAGTCGCTCTAATTTCATTGTTTATAATTGGACTCGGGATATACCCACAAAGCCTGACTCACAATGCTTTGACTTGTGCCGGGTTATCAGATGGCAATGTAATAATTTTTGTTTGTTGTGGCTTGTATTACACTACAGTTGTGTTATAATCCTCTTTCACAAAGTATGAGTATAAATTAACATTTATTTTATGAAAGCCTTTTCAACATTGGTCGGACGACTTCCAAACTGTAAACCACAAATTAAATTTTCTATCTCCTACCAAATGTCTCCAATTTCTTTTTGAAATTGTTCCTATATGGGAGTTCGGATTACTTGCTCGCTTTGTAATTTCGCGAGACTAAGGTGCTTGTTGCACTTGGTAAGTCTGTTTATTCATAGTCAGTGGGAACACTCACCTTCGCTTACAAGCACAGCTTTAATTTAAGTAAATCATCGCAATTCACAATTGTGTATTGCAATTCATTTCATGTGTTTGTTTTGGCGCCCTCATTCTATTAACATTTGCATACATATATAAGCAAATTGACAATTATTGATTCGATTGTAAGTCTGATTTTCTATATATTGCCTATAGTCATTATTAATAAAGTTGTCGTTTTATAACCACATTTTTGATTTCATCGAACCGTTTTGCAGGGCTAGCGTTTCCTAGATATGTTGGTAATTAATTCATCTATGACTAATAATTCTCCTTAACTGTTCCGCATTGTGCTTAGTGTTTTCTAGACGCTTGGGTATCAGTTTAATAGAATACAGCAATAGGCAGCGAAATAGGGTTTCTAGAGATTTCTGTGGATAGTTTAAAGTTGATAGGAAACGTCGAAAATCGTGCCTAGTGGCCTAGGCAAATTGCTACGCTGCTTATAAAATCGTTACATTTTTTTTATCTAAAACTTTTCGTTTCGCTTGATGCTTTTTACATTTACCTTTTTTAGTTTTGTTTTTTATATGATAAACTTTAAAATTGGATTCAGCTGTTAACTTAAATTAAACAAATAAACGGCCTTAAGCCAATTTTCGCGGCGAAGCAAGTATGGACACCTTTTTTGTAGAAAATCGCTTGAGTTGATAATTTTTAGTAAATTTTTTGGAGTAGGTAACTTTCATCGTTTCGGAAGAATGCTATTTTTTGTTATCTTCAATCTTAAACGGATCTGAGCCAATTTTCAGCTTAAAGCGAATTTTAGTGAGATTGAAAACTTAGCCATTGGAGGCATAATAATTATATCTTACCGGCAAATCTGCATAAAAATAATGTTTCCGATCGAACATGGAAACAGGATTTATGGTACAATTTAAGGCTAACGCCGTCTTAACAGCCAATTCAACACAGCGCCTATTAAGAACCTGTGGTAAATGATAAATTTTACATAAATTGGACTATTTATTATTCATTTTATCCTTCTCAAACCGGCAGGGTTCCAGGAATAGCTGCATCAAAAAGTGAAACTGACGAATTTAATTGGGCGCCAAAAGTATTACCGCTACCAGAAAATAATTTAGAATTTGTCGTTAGTTGGGCGTGAACTTCAAGTCCGATTACACTTTTCCACTGAGACCTGGAACTAGTCAATATAGTTGAAAACTGTACAGAATATTCAGCTTCCAAATATTTACCTTTTTGGTGCTACTTTGACATGGGTCCGCGCTATAAATCTATTGAATTTTCCAACAATCAAAGCTTTGTTGCATGTGTTCATTATGTTGAAATGCTATTAACAGCCTTTGGCTGCGAAATTGTTACAACTTGGATCTGTTTCGGTTCATAAATGTGGATTAAAACAATTTTACAAATTGGACGACAAGCCGGGACATATTTGAATGAAAATGTCAACACACTCAGCTGTTAGGCGTTGTTGTGAAGTCATCGCTTGCATCTTTTCTATTATCCAAGACACATTTGCCTGAAAACTCAAGTGAAATGTTTACTAGCAAGTGTCAAGTTTCTAGCCTATTTACTAGATTCAAAAAATGGCTAATACGTTTTCCATAGTGTTGGATAATCTTCTACACAACGATCACCAGAAATAGAAATGTTAATGAAGACAATTTAATTTTTTTACTAACATAATAAGTTTAGCCTCAGTTTTCAAAACAAAAAATACGATGATTGTAAATTATTTTATCAAATTTTAAACTCTCACAATTTCTTTGTCCACTTTTTAGTTTTTTAAACTTTTTATTAAAACTTTTCTTCACATTTCAGCAAACAACAATTAGTTAGCCTGAAGCAAATAGGCCACATAAACACAAACTTGTGTTAATACATTTTTGAGGGTTTGCGAGCGCTGCACACTATTTTCCACAGCCGCTTTTCACTTTTCAGTACACAAACTAGGTCAAATTCAACAAATTGCCGATAAGATTGTAATGACATCAAGTGCAATCTCATCCACCCCTTGGATGCTATAGCGTATAGTCAAAACTGCAAAAATCTGAGTTTCTGATAAGCATTTCCAAATACAGCCAGCGCCCTGACCAATCTCGGAAAGTTTAGCCGATCAGCCACTTAATAAACAATGCATGCATTGAAAGCGATTAGTTTCAGTTAAGAGCCGATCTAGCTTCACACATCAAGCTGGAACGCTGATTAGGTATCACAAAATCGCACTACTTACACTCAACAATGGCTAATTTCAATCCAACAGGTAAAATTTGGAAGTATTGATAGTGGTTTATTCGATTCTTGAACTTAAATTCTTTCACAGAACACCAGCATGTAAGGTACAATCCCTTAAATGGTCAATGGGTCCTAATAAGTCCGCATCGTCTTCTTCGACCTTGGCAAGGTCAGGAAGAAACTATGGAAATTAATGATCGTCCGGACTTCGATCCGACAAATCCTCTTTGCCCCGGAGTAACTAGACCAAATGGACAGGTTGATTTAACGGCATTTCCTAGACATATGCGCTTCAATTTTCTTTACTTCCTAGAAAAATCCTCAATACAAGTCTACATTTGTCTTTACGAACGATTTTCCAGCTTTGTTAGAAAACGTTCCGGATCCCCCAATAAGCGAAGATCCATTATTTCAAATTGCTCCTGCTAAAGGAACATGCCGTGTTATGTGCTTCCATCCAAAATCGAACAAGACGTTGCCTGTTATGTCCGTGAAGGAAATCTCCGATGTTATAAATGAGTAAGCTTGTGTTTTTTTAGACTAGAATGCATATTTTTATTGCAGTTTTGTGAATGAAATCGCGGTTTATTTGATATTACAAGTTTCTTTCGATGCAGATTAGATTAGAATGTGACAGCGAGCAGATACATTTATTGTTTGCAACTGTAATTATTTATTAAAAATTTGCATTTCTCAGAGAATCTGTTAGCACTCAACACGTTCCTCCTTAACTCTGTTTGCATATCGGATTTTATGACAATCGTTTTACAAGTGTTTGGTTATGTAAAATATACCGAGGCACTCTTCTTAGACTGTTCAAATGTTTTAAATGAATCTACTCTCGATGCCTAAGAACAGAGTATGAGTTGTTCGTTGAGCATTTCCTTATGATTATATATGTTTAATTCGTCTGCATCTTCTGCTATTGCTTTCAATTAATTTTTTCGTTGTGTTATATACGAAAAGCAAGGATTAAATCTTACGGTCGACCTCTAGCTTACTCTATTACAACGTTCAAAAACTAAACAAGATGCGAATGCCGGGAGTTTAGTGTACATTCAATGGATTTTATGAATTAGTTATTAGCTGCAATTTACGCTCGTTACATTTCATGTTTCAAGAATGATGTTGCTTGCGTATTTTTGGATAAGACCTCTTGTAGACCTTGAGTATCTGATACTTAATGGAATTCCCACAGACGAGATGAGGACTATCGTGTTGTTTCGATCTGTTTAGATTGCATACCTGCTGAAATTACTACAATAGAGTTTATCACTTCCTCGATGTCATGCATTTGTTTCATTTGGGAGCTTCCAATTTTATCGCTCGATTTTATTCTGATGCTAAGGCTTACAGGATTTTCTAGTACGTTTGAAGGTCGTCGTTGAAATCTTCAAAAGATACCGATTTGTTCCTGCTTTCGCATGTCGGATTTTTACCGACTAAAACCACCTCCGCCTCTTCCAAAAACCTCTCACTCCATCACTCATTGCTTGCACTGTTTCCTGAATGCTTGTTCATTTACTTAGTACTTCCCAGACGATATACATCGGTATAAGGGATAGTACCAGTATCTCAACCATTTTTATTCAGGGATCAATGTACCCAATTTTGTTTCATATTTGTAGAATGAATCTTTGTGTTCTTAATTATTGAATTGATTTTTCAGTAAATGTTTACGTAGCATGATTTTAAACGATATTATGACACGCGCTTCTCTTATTGTGTGAGGTAGGTTGGTTGGTTGTAGTGGCAGCCCCCTTTGTCAAAAAGGTGGCTCACTTAGGCCAAGATATGCCCTTGGTGATACCACAAAGAGATAGGCGGCACTAGAACCTGTGGGATGACGAGAACCATTTAGATTCTCGTATGAAGCTGGCTATGAAGGTGATATTTAAACTGGCTACTTCCGTGAGGCTGTCCAGGAAAAGCGAGCCTAAAGTTTGCATGCGTTTCCTGAATAGTGCTGGGCATTCACACAGAAAGGGTTAGATTGTTTCTTCCTCGTCTTTCAATATGCAACTTCGGCAGAAACCGTTGAAAGGATCACCCAATCTTTTTGCGTGTCTGCCAATCAGAGAGTGCCCCGTCAGTACGGATACAATGGAACTCAAGGTACCCGGCTCGTGTTAAGAAGTGTTTAGAGCACAGTGCGTGCCAAGTTTGCCTGGTTGTCCTGCAGGTTTTTTCCAGCAGCCAGGCCCTGTTTGTAGCCTCCATATAATACTGCTTGAAACTTAGCCTGACGAAGGCCAATGGATGGCCGACTTGAGGTGTTAGTGTATAATCCTGGAGCTCAGTACCAGCTCTGGCTAGGGCATCAGCTTTGCAGTTCCCAGGTATATGAATATGACCCGGCACCCAGCAAAGAATCACTTCACAGAGAAGTGACATCGCGTTCAGTTATGTGCGACATTCAATTACAATTTTGGATGAGGTTTACACGTTGGATAATGATTGGATAGCAGCTTAACTGTCAGAGAAAATGTTGAGATTTCTTATGGAAATTTTCTGATTTCTGAATTAGTCCCCTGCCTTATGTATTGCGATGACCTCTGCCTGAAAAACACTGCAGTGATCTGGTAGCCGGAAGGATAGTTTCAGGCCTAGCTGTTCAGAGAAAACGCTACAGCCAACTTTTTCATCCATCTTTGATCCATCAGTGTAGATGACGACCGATTCCTGTATCCTACTTCTTTCCATGATCCAGTCATCTCTGCTAGGGATGACGGACTTGAAACTGTGGTGAAAGCAGAGAATCGGAGGAGTGAGGTTCACTTTCTTTGACGTCGGTCTATCCCTCCGTAATATGGCGGAGTGGCCGATATTCTCATCATGCCAGAGATTTAGAGCTGTCAATCGAATCGCAGAGCACTTGGCCTCCTGTTTCGTAAGGAGCTTCGTCGAGAACCAATCTAATAGCATAAACAATGCCTTTGTCGGGGTAGTGCGTATAGCACCGGTGATTGCAATAGCTCCTCCTGACTGATTGTGTGAGGTAGCTCATTGTAAAAATTTGATGCAGCATTAATCGGATCGCTCGTCCTGGCAAATTTTATTAAAATATAATTGACGTTTTTCATATTGTAGCCGTCCCCCCTCCCCCATTTATATCTACTTTCGTTCTTTTCATTCCTTCATGGTGTAAATTTTTAAAAATGAATTTCCCTTTTCCCATGTAAATCAGTCCGTCTACGTTAAGTTCTTGTGCTATTTTATATACTTCAAATGTAGCGGTCATTCTTTGCAAGTTGTATATGGTCTTGTATGTTTTGGTTAGTATTCGTGACATGCTCATGAGGTTATTTTTTGTATGTAGTCTGCCTTCAAATTGTGATCCCGTATGTAATTCTTCAAAGTATATAAGCATTTTTAATTTGTATTTTATTTTTAACTGAGAAATAGCTTAAACGATGGAGCAGACCTACGATAGCTGCTATTTTTTCCCGCTTGTCATTTATATGCGGTGTCCACTTTAGTTTTTCATCGATTGTAAGTCCAAAGTACTTCATTTGTTCAACTCTCTGAAGGGTTTTATTTTTTTACCAGTGGCTAAATATCAGTTTTATTTTTTTGTTCAAAGATAATGTATTTGATTTTGTCTGTATTCAATGTCAATTTGTTCTGCATGAGCCATTGGGTATATTTGTCTAAGTCAGTGTTTATCCTTTGTTCTAAGTCAGCTTCATTTTTACCTGAGTGAATCAGTACCGTATCGTCAGCGTACATCACAACTTTCCCGTCAGCCACTGTGATTCTAATGTTTCGTTTATTAACCCAATCGGTGATTATATTCGTTTGGTTTTGAATTAATCGTAAGGTTCTTTTTCTGGATTTGTATGAGAGAAAAGTATAGCAATGTCATCTGTAAATGTTGTTGCTAATATGTCTGAGCTTGTTGGCTGCTTGTATGAACTACAGAAATGGGCCCAGGATGCCAACTTTTATTTGGTAGATGTGACTTAAATCTTCCCCGGACATATTTGACTCTAAAGCTTCGATTGCCAAGGTTGCTGATGATGATAGTATCTCATGGAGCTTCTCGAGAAAATTATTAGTTATTTTGTGTTTGAGACCCTTATGTAACACTTTGTCTTGGGAAACGTTTAGAAATAAACATAATTGGTTGGTTTTAGTGGCAGCTCTCTTAAAAGTAACTTACTTTAGTTTATCTTTCATAATCACCATAAAAAACCTCGTAATTATTTAAAAACGATCTCGCGCCGAGTCGAACTGAATATTAAAAGACATAATTTGCGATATATTTACGGAAATTTTCTCGAATTAAAAGTGAACATAGACTTTTCTACATTGACCATTTCGCAAAAAAAAAGACTACTATTCCAGTTATTTTTAAACTAGACTCGGAGATTTTTCGTAGGAACGTTGTTTGAAAAATGATACTTTGATAGGCAAGATAATTTTGAAAAACTGCTTTTTATGTTGGTCCCATTTGTTCATTGTGTACAATTTAGTCATGGAAGAAAATCACAAATTCATTCACATTTTCGTAACATATTTTTACAGATGGATCAGCGAATTCAATGAACAATCGAAAAAATATCTATGGGTACAAATCTTTGAGAACAAAGGTCAAACAATGGGTTGTTCAAATCCTCATCCGCACTGTCAAATCTGGTGCTGTTCATTTTTCCCGAACGAACCTCGAATCAAGGACACATATTTGCGTGAATATTACAATGAAAATAAGACGACATTGCTCGATGATTATGTTCAACGAGAAAGTGTTAAGAAAGATCGAGTGGTAATCGACGATCCTGATTGGCTGGTTTTAGTTCCTTATTGGGCGGCATGGCCTTTTGAAACCATGATAATTTCGAAAAATAAAAATAAACGAATTAATGATTTGACTAGCACGCAGAAAATTAGTTTGGCCACCGTTATAAAGCAGCTGACAACGAAATATGATAATTTATTTAAGTGCTCGTTTCCTTATTCCATGGGCTTCCATGGAGCACCGACCGGACCTCGAAATGTTGAATCAAGCGATCACTGGACATTCCATGCTGTTTACTTTCCGCCGTTGCTAAGATCCGCAACCGTTCGTAAATTTATGGTTGGCTTCGAGTTACTCTGCCAGGTGCAACGTGATTTGACTCCAGAACAAGCGGCGCAACGTTTAAGAGAAGTAAGCGGAAGCAGACATTACTCGTGTGAAGTGAAGCTATAAGTTATGTCGACCGTTTAGTAGAATAAAATGGGGTAAGAAAAAGTATATATATATGGTGATTTTGACTATAAGTTTCCTGGTGTAGAACACTAATTTAGAAGGATTTAATAAATATATGAATTGATAAATATAACTTGAATTCGTTGATTTGTAAATTAATTTATAAAATCAATCCAATTCTCTAAAAATCACACCATTTCAATTAAACGCAGTAAACAAGGTTAGAGTGAAATGGTATGCTGCTTTAAAAGCAACGTTTAAGATATTTTTGGAATTGCTATGATCTCTTCCTTTCATATTGATGATTTATTGTAACAGATAGTTTTTGAGTTTAACGTGCTTTCCCCGAAAACTAATTCTTTAAAACACGGGCCTCTTAAGCCATTGGTTACGATTTCTTCGCAACAAAGCCCCCATAAACGTACTAGCCAGTAGCCCATAACTTATGTTATGAGTACTGCTTTTCCGAGTATGGGTACCAGATCTTATCCAGAGCTTGCCTGGACGAAGGAGTCCTTGGTTTGGATTTGGATCTATCAACAATTTTTTAAAAATATAATTCGCTTTCTTTACTCTGCAAATTCTTGTGTGCCCAAGGGCCCCAGCATAGTTTAAGACGACCCTGAACGTAATAAAATTACTCGGTATTCCCATTTGAGTCTTCATAAGTGTTAATTGTTGATTGCGAAATTTCAACTAACAAAACAAGTCCAGGGCATTGAATACTTATTATACGTCGACTCTCTAGATAGGATTGTTATTGATTTTTAGGTCAAGTTTGAAAGTTTTTTAATGTTGACATTGTAAAAACAATTAAATTCATTTTCTGCTGGCGAAGTTTGATTCAAGGCTTGCCATATAATTTTTTTACTCTTTCCAAGTTTTATCTGCACTATATTCTCTAGTTCTCTTAAATTGTTTTGGTGCAGAATTGCAAGTCGTATTTCTTGAAACGCAGGTACCAGAAGCTTAAAAACTGGTGGACTTGATTGCATACATATTTTCCCACAGCTGGGATGTAGAAAATATAGTTTAGAACTTTCAAATGAAGAAATCATTAGCTCTTTTAACTAGTACGTATTAGGGGAGGGGCTCTGAGTCTAACAAAACGAAAGAATGGAACCCCTATATCAGTAACCGTGGCTTTCACAAATTTTTGTGGATGACAAACTTATGGAAAATATATTTATGTACTGTGTGCGAAATCCTATCAACAAGTTTAAATAATGAAACTTCATACTTATATACGTACGAGGGTTGATCAAAAAGTAATGAGAATCACAATAAAAGACGGTGATGACAGTTACAAAAATAATTTATTTTTCTACATAGTCTCCTCACAAGGCAATACATTTAGTCAATCTTTTTTCTAAACCCATGATTCCCTGAAAAATTATTTTTTTGTCTTCACCCTCCCAAAACGTCTCAACAGCGGCCATCACTTCACTATTGTCTTCAAATTTCTTGCCTCGAAGGTGTTGCTTGAGACGAGGAAAGAGATAGAAGTCACTGGGAGCTAGACCTGGCGAATAGGGTGGGTGTTCCAGCAGTTCGAATACCGTTTCTTGAATGGCAGCCATCGCAATTGCGGCTTTGTGAGCCGGAGCGTTGTCTTGGTGAAACAGCACTCCAGCTCGCAGTTTGCCGCGTCTTTTTGCCTTAATAACTTCCCGCAATCTTCGTATTTGGTCCGCGTAGTAAGAGCCCGAAATAGTGGCCCCCTTTTCCAAATATTCCACCATAATTATTCCTTCGGCGTCCCAAAAAACGGACGCCATAACCTTTCCCGCCGAACTTGACACTTTGAACTTCTTCGGTGTTGGTGAGGAGGCTCGCTTCCAAGTCATCGATTGTTGTTTGGTTTCAGGATCAAAATGGTGGATCCAGGTCTCGTCCATGGTCACGAAACGTGATAGAAATTTTTTCCGATCTGCTTGGAACTTTTGGAAATTCACCCTTGAAATATCGACTCGTTTTTTCTTGTGCTCGTCGGTTAACATTCGCGGTACCCATCGCGCAGAGACCTTTTTCATCTGCAATTCGTCCACAAGGATTGTTCGAACGCTACCGTATGAGATCCCCGTGACCTCAGCTACATGTCTGACGGTCACTCTTCGATCTGCCAATACAACATCTTCGACCTTTTTCACGTTATCTTCAGTGTGGGACGAAGATGGGCGTCTTTCGCGGTGTTCATCTTCAGTGGATGTTCTTCCCAGCTTAAACTCCTTGGCTCAGCGTGCAACTGTGTAATATGGAGGAGCAGAGTTCCCCAATGTTTCTTCTAAGTCGCTGTGTATGTCTTTGGTAGAAATTTTTTTCAAACAGAGGTACTTAACGACTGCTCTAATTTCGTTTTTCTCCATTTTGATGTTATCTCTTCGCCGGTTCGTATTCAACTGAATATCCCTCCCGTGAATCGTAGTCTATTTATAACCTAGTGAGTCTATAAGCAAGCGAAAAAAAATTTTGTTGGATTTTTATGCGGACTGGTAATAACCGTTTCTCATTACTTTTTGATCACCCCTCGTATATACGTCATTCAAACCGACGCCTTGTTTCTTACTTCACTGTCGTATGAATTATACTGACGTATGGAAAAGTTAGAAGTGTTCAACTTTTTTGATACCTACATACACTATTGAAACTAGCACGCCAGAAAAGGTTTACATATGCAATTTAATTTTACTGGCGCGCTAGTACTCAATGGCGCCAATAAATCGATGCCTATGTAAACCCATTTCATTTTGCTTCAAACGCACCAAGCAGGTCCTTAACACGAGCCGCGAAACCTTGAGTTCCATCGTATCCGCACTTTCTGATTGACAGATACGCAGAAAGATTGGGTGTTCCTTTCAACGATTTCTGCCGAAGTTGCAGATCAGAAAACGAGCAAGAAACAATCCAACATTTTGTGTGTAAATGCCCAACACTATCCAGGAAACGCCTGCAAACCTTGGGCTCGCATTTCCTGGACAGCCTCACGGAAGTAGCTGATTTAAACATTAGTTGCATAGCCAACTTCATACGAGAATCTAAATGATTCTCATCATCCTGTAGGTTCTAATGCCGTCCCAATCTTTTGTGGTATCACAATGGGCCTATAGTAGCCTAGGTGAGCCATCTTTGGATAAAAGAGGCTGCCATTACAACCAACCAACCAAACCCACTTCAAATAAAGAGCCTGCATTCAGGTGGGATAGGATATATTTATTGGCAAATAATTTTTTATACGTGAATATCCTACTGCACGTCTTGTAATTAAAATATTTTTGATGTATTAGTATCATTCTATTTGTAACCATACAATAGTGATATTATGAAGTAGCGGACAATACCTGGGACTTAATTAAAAATATTTTAAAATATTAAGCTTGAATTTCGCGTCCTGTTTATAAAAATTATGTAAGCATTTTTTTTTAAAAAATATTATTCTTAAGAATATTTGTTAGCGGTTTTTCAAAACGAATTATTAATTTGGCAAACGGGAAATGTAATATTTTCACTATCACAATAAGTTCGTCTATAAAGGCCCGTTTCCACGACGATAATATTATTGCGACAGTACTATCATGATACTCGTGCGTGATAGTATTATCATGAAGTGCGCTGTTTATAGGTCATGTGAATCCTACTAATATTTTATTTATCATCTATGTAGCTAACTTTATTGTAATATACAGAAATTTGATACCATTATGCGTTATTTGCATTTGCTGTCTCAAGAGTACTCTGAATTATATAGTTGGACGTGAAAATGGGATAGAGCCGTTCGCGACTATCATGATATTTACACGATGATAGTTTTTGCAATACAGGTAATCCCCATATTTTTATTCACTGTGTTTTGTTTATACACGGCTCTTTTACAAGTTTAAAAGAAAACAGTTTCCTTGACCGTATAATAATTTTATTGGAATAATGTATATACGTATTTCGAAGTTAACCTAACTTCTTCTTCAGTACAAATTTCTAATGTGAGAGATGTGAGAGTCCCCGTAAACGAAGAATTCTGGGTAAGAAACTAGAACAGTTCCGTAGTAAAAATCAACAAAAGGAAATACCGGAAGTAATTTCCATACCGAACTTTGTAATTAACAAATCAGAGAGCGAATTCACTGCAAAAGTAGGTGATATATACGGAAAATGATCTCACTGAGATATTCACGACGTTCATCAAAAAAGAAGTGGAAATAAAAGATATCATGCCGAAAGTCTGGTATCGATTTGTAGATGATGTCATCATCGTAGTCCAAAAAGATAGAATAAACGAGACCCTCGATGCGATTAACAAACTTAATAATAACATTAAGTTTACCGCCGAAACTGAAAAGAACGGATCGATACCTTTCCTCGACATAATGATTAATCGAGTGAGCAGCCACTTAGACTTCGCTGTATATAGAAAACCAACAGCGTCTCAAAGGACCATAACATTCGATTCAAATCACGCTTACCCCCAAAAAATGGCTACATATCATATGGTTCATATACTGCTTAGCATTCCGATGTCACACGGTAACTTCAACAAAGAGCTAGCGTATATAATGGAAACGGCAACAAAAAATGGTTACAAAAAGAAGGAAATTGAAAGTGTCATCGCCAAAAAACGTAAGAAACTTCAGCAGGACCACCTCTCTACATTTTTTAGACAAGAAATGATGTCAGAAAAGTTGGCAGCAAAAAAAAGCAGCATACCAAATTCGGATATATTCAAAAAGATCCAGAAAGAGCTGGAAAAATACGATATGGTAGTATGTGGGACCAGCAGCAACAATATGCTAAGAAAATGGCTTAGCAAAGAAACAGGTGTGAAGGCTAAAGAAGAAGTCAACGAAGTATATAAAATTACCTATCCTGAGTGCAAAAAAGTGTATGTTGGCAAAACCAGGAAATAAGTGGGAACCAGATTCTTGGAGCATAAAAAAGAGGCTGAGTGTTTACTAAAAAATGGGAGTCACCTCAAATACCATAACTTCAAATCGTCAGTGGCAGAGCACATAATAATAGAAAAACATATAATTAACTTTACCGACTTGGATATAATTAAAGTATTGCCCAAATTTCAAAAATTAGACGTTATAGAAACCTTAGAAATTAATAAAATACCCTCTGAACTAAGAATAAACAGCGATACAGGTAATTGTAACATTATCCATTTTAGGCACGTTAAAAGATATCCGGTCTAATAATATCCTATTTCAAGTTAGTGGTTATATAAACTTGTAAATCATTAAAATTTGTTAGTAATCTGTGCTTAAGAAGAAGTTAAGTTAACTTCGAAATACGTATATACAGTATTTCAATAAAATTATTATACGGTCAAGGTAATCCCCAACAACGTCTTCCCCGTACTACATTATTTCGCATTCATGTCGTTTTCAAATTAAATCAGGCACTCGACATACGTCACTTGAGTACAATTGACGTGCGAGTTATGTGGGATAATTTTACCAGGAAAACAGTGTAGTACATACATACATGAATTTAAAATTTTCCTAAAGCAAAATGAGTTGAAAGATTATACACTACTGTTTCGTTACTGATGATGAATGAAGATTGTTTTTCTAGGAAAGCGTTAGAAATGTCTGGGCGACATGAAGTGAAGGATCCTAGAAAAGTTTGCTGCGGGACGAAAAGCGGTTGACATTGCACGTGCCTTGGGATTGCAGCCGACAACGATACGGACTGCACGCGCAAATGAGTCAAAAATACGTGAGTATGCGACTTCATGTGCCACTAAAGAGATTACCATTATGACGAAGGAAAGATCATCTACGATAGAAACCGTGGAAAAACTTTTAATAACGTGAATTGAAGATCTCAATCAAAAGAACGTTCCTATAAGCACGACCATCATTCAAGAAAAAGTCAGACGCTTGTTTCATGATCTTAAGACCCCTTCAACAAAGCAGCAACCGGACAAAATTAAAAACATAGCGAACCCAACTTTCTTTAAAATGACACTAAAAAAATCCTCCTTCAGGACCAAATTTCGAAGTAAGTTACAAGTAAAATCAGCTCCACTAAACTCAAAACCAAACATGTAATCAACAGGAAATAATTCATAAACAAATAGTCTGAACTATTAATCTAAATATAAGGACACTAAAATCTACAGATTTGGTACTATCCCTTATACCGATTCTTATCGTCTGGGAAGTACTATGTCTTAAAATTTTAAATACGGAGAATTACTAAATTTTGATGGAGAGAGTGATTGAAGGAAACGGAAGTGGTTTTAGTCGGTAGAAATCCGGCATGCCGAGAGGCAGGAGCTGATCGGTATCTTTTGAAGATTTCCACCTTCCAACGTTGAAAAAAAGACGAAGTTTTTGTAGCAAGCCGCGGTTGGTTTGATCGTTTTAAAAAGCGGGCTAAACTACACAACCTTAAATTAAGCGGTGAAAGTGCAGATTCAGATGAAGAAGCTACTGCGAAATTTATAGATACGTTTAAATCGATTGTTGCTGCAGGATACTCGGCACAGCAAATTTTCAATGTAAACGAAACGGCTCTTCATATAAAGCGAATGCCTGGGGGGACCTATACGTCGTCTGACAATGCACCGACATTTGAATTCAAAAAAACAAAGGCTTACTTTACTTCTAGGCGGAAATGCTTCGGGAGACTTTAAACTGAAACCTCTTTTGATTTATACTTCGGAGAATCTAAGAGCCTATAAAAATCTTAGGAAGGACCAAATATCAGTCATTTGGCGTTCTGACAGAAAGGCTTGGATGACGGACGCCTTGTTCAAGGATGGGTTCCAGTCGTACTTTTGTCCGTCAGTGAAGGGATACACGAAGAAAAATAATTTGTTATACAAAGCTTTGCTAACTCTTGCAGTAGATAATAGATAGATTGATAATCCAGTAGATCCAGATGAAAATGATGAAAATATTAAAATCATTTTTTCATCGCCAAACACAAGTCTTTTACAGCCAATGGACTAGGGTGTAATCTCTGCATTTGAAGCGTATTATTTGCGACGAACATTGAAGCATTTGATAACTTTTATTGATTCTAAAGGACCAAATGAAGAAAAAGAAAATCTTATTAAATATTTCTGGAATTCCTACGATATAAACAAATGTGTGGATGATATTAGCGCTTCATGGAATGAAGTGACGAGCTCAAATATGAAAAAATCTTGGGCCAGATATTGTTCAGGAGGCAAATGTATCGGAGGAGCTAGTGGAACGGGATGAAGTTGAAAGCAAAATTATTGCTTTCGTTGAACGTATAGGTTTCATTCATATGGACAGAAGTGATATACAGGGTGCCGCAAAAGTTTCTGACCTTCGACATGAAAAATCAACCCGATTAAAATTTATCGACAAAAAACTATCTTCAAAAATTTTGACACCCACTTTAAATTTTCTTATAGCAACATAGCTTTAATTAATTTCTATAAAGAGTGTAAACAGAAATTTAAACGATAATACGAAAATAATGACTTTTATTGAAGATTCAGCGAAAACAGGTACGAAAATTCGAAGAGGATTTGTAGGTAGGCCTAATTACAAGTAAAATATGCAGACCTATAAGTACTTAAGTATTTTTTTTACTAGCCTTAGATGTTAACTCCTGTACAGTAAAAAGACTTTTGAATATACAAATTTATCCATTCCGATTTGGTTACTTGAAGTGAAAGTACCAAATTTATCGAAAGACCTTAATTTCAACGCTCTTTTGTACAAACTCTAAAAACTTCGTGAACCTTCAACGAATTGAATTGGGAATTTTTTGCGACGTTCGTGGTAAGTGGTCGAATTCAAAAACGTATCGCAATTTAATGCATGCATCGATTAGGGTACAGCTGCAGCGACATATGCAGAATACTTAAGATCAGCAAGTCCACCGCGAAAAAATGGTGCAATGCCGAAGAAGGAAACGTGGAGGATATGCAAAGAAGTGGTCGACCGTCGGTACTTTCAGGAGAAGCAAAAAAAATCGAACATTGGCTGAAAATAGACCAGGAGTGTGGACGCGAACAGTGACGAAACGGCTTAACAGCTCTCTGGCGGCCATTAAAAACGTGTCGAGGCGAACCGTTCAGCGATACATTTAGTACACCAACTGGGGCCGGCAAGCCTATAGACAACGCTAGAAACCTCTCCTTTCCAAGAAGAACATTCGAGACCGGCTGAATTTCTGCCAAAATCTCGAAAACTTCGGATTTGCTGATGACAATGCCCGTGGTGAAAGGCTGCGTGCAAACATTCTTTTTACGGACGAGTCGTGGATCCAACTGCATCCAATATCCAATCGACAGAATAGGATAGATAGATAGGGGTTTAACGTGCCTTCCCCGAAATTTAATTCTTTAAAACACGGTTAATCCAATAACTAGGTTGGAACAAAGGCGTCAATCAGCGCCCCTCCTTACGGGCAAGCTTCGCATCGTCGATGCGAAGCCTCTCCATGTGGGGGTACCAGTTTATCGTCGGCTCGACAGGATAGGACAGTAAGAACCAGCAATCCCGCAAATATTCTCGTAATACAGACTCGAAAATTCGACTTGACAATCATGGTAGCTGGCGGAGTGAGCAGCCGCGGAAAAAGCCAACTTCATTTTGTTCAGCAAAGAGTCTCTGTCAATGGAGAATATTACAGGGAAAATATTCTGCCTGTTTTAGTGCAATGCCTTACTAATCGCCAACAATTCAGGACGGAAAGGAAGTGATTTTGATGCAAGATGGTGCCAAGCCGCATACTGCTTTGAAAACTTATGAGGCGATTTATGAGTATTTTTCTAATGTGCGGATTAATTGGCCTGGTAATTCCCCTGTTTTAAATACCATCGAAAATGTGTGGTCCAAATTAAAGGAGAGTATCTTTAGAGATCCTAGACCAAAAATAGGCAGCAGCTGATTTGACGTGTACAAGTTGAGTAGGAAGCAATTTCTGCCAACTAACTAAAAAAAATTATGTGAAAGTTTCAGAAAACGACTTTTAGAGTATATAGAAAACGAAGGGGGACATACTTCATAGTAATTAGTTATTATATTACCTAATGTCTGTAGTTTATAATAAAATTATAATATTAAATCAATCTCTTTTCTTTCAAATTTTATACAAGAAATACTATGGTCAGAAACTTTTGCGCCACCCTGTAGATGCATTTCTAAAGTTAAATGACGAACCACTCACAAATGAAGAGTTCATCCATCTATTAGAAGAGTCCGAGGGAAACCCCGAAATCAAAGAACGAGAGAAGCAACCATCTTTAACATTAAATAAATTATCAGAAGCTTTTCATTATCTTGAAGAGGCAATAGACATATTTAAAAATAATGATCCAAATTGCAGAAGAAGCGAAGAGGAAACTAACGCTCTTTCGAAGACTGTTTCGTGCTAGAAGGAATAATATATTGGAGAAAGAACCAACCACATTATGTCAGCCTAAAATTCGATCCTTTTTTCGGACTAATCCAACATCTACTGCATCCGATCTTCTGTCGATTAGCTCTCGTCGGAGGACGAGTAGTTTAAGGTTCGTTCGAGGTGAACTTTTCATTTGTGATTGCAATAAGGAAAATTGTTTTGCTACCCATGTTTAGTATATATATGTATTATGCACATATATACAGTTTTCTATAAACTTGTGGATTTTTCTTGCTTCTACTTCAACTTACGTTGATTTCGATTTACGTCGCAATCTCTTGATACGCACTGACGACGTGTGTAGGTGATGTACTGTAGTCGCTTCCACGACGGAGCTTTAAGGACTGTTTGCACGATAATAGTTGCAGTTGCGAAAGCAGTCATTACAAAAACTATCATCGTGTAGACAGCATGATAGTCACGCTATCACGTCTGACTAGATAGTTGAGAGTACTCTTGCGTCAATAACAGGAAATATTGCACCTACTACCCCTACGAAAATCGCGTACACCACGAGACTTATTTAAATACGTTTGCTGACCGCTTTTGCAGTAGTTTCGAATCGATTAGTCCTGTGTCGTGCATACTACGATATCAATATTGGCAATGGTAACCTCACGAATTGTGAACAGCACAATTCATGATAGTACTTTCGATACGATTCTCATGATAGTACTGTGAAGACGGGGCCTTAGTCTTGGCCTTTAACACGCGAATAACTTATAAGTATCCTAGGGAAATTTTCGGATAACTGAGCGATTTTCCAGGGTTTGGATTTCTTTGAGCAACAACGCCACGTTGTATCGCAGTCGGTGAAAGGTCGCGATGGGAAACTCGAATGTCTTATAGTCGCCCGCGACTGTCTGAAAGTGCAATATTACGGTGGGCTGCGACAAATGCGAGTTTCCCGTGTCCATCAGGGAGATGTTGATCCGCCACTGGAGACGACGCGGTGGCGATCGTAAACATTTGGCTTCGTAAAAGTTTTTCGTCAGGGAGTCGCGGTGGTTATACAGCACCTTACTGATGTCCTCGATGCACTCTTCCGAAAACCTGGAATCAAACTATAGTTAGATAGCTGTTTTGCGATCGAATCACTGCATTGTACTTCAACTCTCGGAGGCATTCCCTCAGCTCCTCGTCCTTAACCGTGCCTTTGGTCGTACGCAGGAACAGTTGCATGATTTGTAGGATGGCGGCGAACAGCTCATGGAAGTGCTCGGGTGCTTCGCAGCCAGAATGTGCTAGTTTCGTTGAAGCCAGATCAAGGACCTCGGGCGAACACTGTCGGCTCTCAATGTAGTGCACGGATACTTGTATCAACACTCGCAGCACTGGCTTCGTGAGTTGGGGAATGTATTTACAGTAGGGCTTCATAGTCTTAAGCATGGTATATTTGAAGTTTGAAGCCATGTCTAATCAGAAGAGATGGAAATGCTAGGCCTACATGCGTTTGAGATTACGAAGCAGCTGTGTTAACTCGGCCTATTAAAAATATCAACACAACAGCTGCTTGTCTATTAAGACAGCTGTCAGTTGATAGCTTCGGCCTTGGGATGAAATGGAACGGGAACGGAACGACCTGAACGATGGTTAACTTGATTGTGAATCCCTAAGACGATTATCTTAAAAATAACCGCTATTTGCTAATTTTTTGTGTAAAACAAATAAAATAGTTTTGCACTGCACGACTGATTTTAAAAATTATTATATTTACCTTTGGATAACGGACTAATATATCATATTAAATCATTATAAAAAAAAACAATATACAATTATAATATTGTTGTGACCCAAGCGAAATCCTTGCTTGATAATTGGAGTATCCCTTGTTCTTAGAATCAAACCTGGGATTTCTCCTTGCCTCGGAACCGACATGCGTAAATAGCAATAACACGTTGAGTGCCACCATACAAAAACAAAGTCTCTCCGCAGAGGCCACCATGCAAAATATTGTGATCCTGCCGGTGGTGCTCTTGCAAATTCTATTTCTGTGTATCTACTAGTTTTCAATTACGATGCAAAAGTATGCATTTTGATCCCGCTGGCGGGGCGTGTGGCCTCTTAGACAAATTTAATGATCCCGCCGGCGGGGTGCGTTGGTACTCAACGTGAGAAAAAGGATAACCCGTCGGGACTAGACATAAAACTCAAGTGTTTACCAATTGTGCAACAGTGGAGAAGTACGTAGCAATTAACACTTAGGAAGAGACTACTGATAACAAAAAGCACGTGGGTAAATGGTATGTTGTGACTGTTTATGTGTGTGAGTACAGTACTGTGCAAAAACTTTGCTCACCAATAATTTATGTTTAAACTTTTGTGACTTTATTTTTTTTAAATTTTTTTTACTGAAAACTGTTTGAAGACACAACAACTATAAGTAGTATTTGTCCAAAAATATTTCAATTTTGTTTAACAATCAAAAAATGGAAAAAGACAAAAAATTATTATTTTTTTTTTGATAAAAGTGATTTTATTTTTTATTAAAATTTAAAAAAAACGGTAATGATAATAATATTAAAAATATTTTATTTGAAATTGTTATACAGTTGACATTTTTTTTAATATTTAGTTACCCCCCCTTTCCGCCGTATTACTTCTCTGCATCTCTTTGGCATAGATGCAATAATGTTTTGTAATGTCTCCCGTGATATCGTCTCCCAGGTATCTTTAACCAGATTTTTTAACGCTTCTTTGGTGCTTGGCCTTTCCTTTGTTACTTTTAATTTAATTATAGCCCAGAGATTTTCGATTGGATTTAGATCTGGGCTATATGGCGGCCAATTCATAGCGAAGATATTCATTTCTTGGAAGTAGTCTGTGATCAACAAAAAAGAAGAAGTGATTTAAAATTTTCCGAAAAATTTAACATTAAACTAGGCAAGATAATCTTTAGAATGAAACATTTTTTTTACCTTTTTTGCTTTGTGGCATGGCGCATTATCCTGTTGAAATATGAAGTCGCACGTTTCCCCGAAAAGCTTTAGCACACTAGGTTCCAGGTGATGATTCAAAACATTTAAATACACATCTGCGTTCATATTTCTTTCCAAAAATGCTAATTCCCCAAGCTCATCTCCAGAAAAACAGCCCCAGACCATTATACCTTCCGATTTGGGAGGTAGTGCCTGCATGCACTGGTCACAGAGCCTTTCTCCCGGTCTTCGACGGACGCAGATCCTTCCATCGCCGACATGCAGTTTAAATTTGAATTCATCTGAAAAGATGACCCGGTACCACATCTCCTCAGTCCAAGTTTGATGTTCCTGCGCCCAAATCCTGCGAGCTCATTTGGCCGAAACACTAAGAAACGGCTTTTTAGCACAGCGTCGACTCCTCAAACTGGCTTTTATGAGCCTTCTTTTCACTGTGCTTGAAGAAATCGTTTTGCCTGTAGCATTGACTAAGTCGCTCCTTAAGTCTGAAGATGTTTTAAAACGATTCCGTAGGCTTTGGACCTTCAAAAAACGGTCATCCACTGAAGTGGTCTTCCTAGGCCTTCCGGAACCGCTTTTTCTTTTTGTTGTGCCTGTCTCGTGATATTTTTTCAATATCCAGGCCACCGTACGTTGGGAACAACCCACTCGAGCTGCGATAGCTCGAGTTGATAACTTATTCTTAGACATCAACAATGTATTGCTTTTTATTTCAGCACTTACTTTTCCCATTTTGTGCACTTGTAGCTTCAAGTAACAACCTTAACTAAACTAAAAAAAATCGTGTAAGACCTCAGCTATTTATCGACTCTTAAAGGACCTAGGTAATACCAGAAAGCAATTAAAGGTCGTTGCTTTCTTGGAAGTTGTCAAAATATGGGCATTTCCAAAAATTTGTAGGGTGAGCAAATTTTTTGCACAGTACTGTATATGTAACAGCTAGTCTTCGGACGGTTTCCCGATAAAGAGGTGGCAGATTAGTCATTGATCGTACGTAAGGCGAGACAGGGAGTTGTTCCGCGACGGGCTCTGATTCGAGCGTGATTTTCTGTGTTCTAAAATAAAATCAAAACAATATAAAAATGCACTTCAATGGCTGTTCGAGCGAGCCGGTTCAAAACCGTGCGGCAGAGCTCAACTTCATGCAGCAAGAACCTGATTCTATCCATACAAAAAATTGGTTTTAAAGTTTATTACCACCTAGAATACTTGAAAGCATGCATTTCTTATAAACAGAACAGTTTTAAAACCGTTTTCCATTGTATAATTTGAAATGGTTACGGATTCATTGTGACCCACAGTTCGTACAGTTCAAGGGGACTCCCCATTAAGCCCACCATTGTGAATCTACATGTACTTGAGCGCAAGTGACCGCTCGCTGTCACAATGACATTACGTTGTTTACCTCCTTGCAATAAAGTCAACAGCTAGCAACTTTGAATGAACGAGTCTTAAGCGACTTTTGCACGAGCATCATTGAATGCTTGAGCGCGTAGAATGGCCTTGCACTGGTCGGATAACGTTCACACGACCGCATTCACTCCACGCGACTATCAGGTAGAGCTGCTGGCAGCCGCCGTGGAAAAGAACATAATAATATGTCTAGGACACAACTCCTCGAAGGAGTTCATAGCCCTGAAGCTGATCCAAGAACTCGCCTACCAGATCCGTTCGTCCGTGCCGCGCAAAGTTTCCTTGTATTTGACCAACGGCACGCCCGGCGAGTCCGCGTACAATTTAATCTACCACCTCACGGACCTCAAAGTGCACAATGCGAATCTGGAGGACGATCGCCCTGACTGGGAGAAAATATTCCACGCGAACCAGGTGATTATCATCAGTCCGAAACGATGCCTGGAAGCCTTGGAGGTCTTCCGATTGGACAGCGTGAACATGATAATCGTAGAAGACTGCCATAAGGAGGGGGAACCGGGAGTTATCCGGCACATATTCGAAAACCACTATCGGAAATGTGCCCAGAAGCCGAAAGTAATGGGCTTGGCGGGTCCACTGCATAGTGCAGGCTGCCTCCCTGGGAAGCTGCGGCCGGAGCTGGAGGTGCTCGAACGATGCTTGGATTCCAGCGCGGAGACTGCAAGTGATATAGTCACAGTCTTGAGGTACGCACACGTGTTCTTCGACGTTCTATACAGTGTGTCCTTCCCACAGGTATTGCACCAAGCCGTCCGAATTTATTGTGCAATGCAGTCCATTGGCCAACGATGCCTTCGTCCGGTTTCTGGAGGAACTGGTATCAACCCGAAAGGCTTTTATAAGTGACCACCGCTACGACCCCTCTGAAATATACAGTGACGAATTCCTGGAAGAATTGCAAGGTATCGAATAGTTGAATTAACTGAAATCATTTTCAAACGGAAATATTTTTTTAGCTATTCCGGACCCCAAAAAGGAACCTATCGAATTTCTCGACAATTACCTGCAAATACTGCACGAAATGGGACCGTGGTGTGCAGATCGAGCCGCCCTTCATTTATTGGCGCAAATCGAAAAGCAAAAAGTAAAGACACCATACGAAAGGCATTTCCTTTTGCTTTGTCTCGTTTCCACGACTTTTGTGGAAATACGAGCGTTTTGCGATCACACGTTTCAACGAATCACGAATGATGTCGAACGGGTCGCAAAGTATTCCAGTCCGAAAATCTTGAGATTATTAGAAATACTAAAGCTTTTCAAGCCAGAAGCGAACAAAAATCAGGATACTGCCTATGCTGACGTGAGTCCGAAATGCGACGAAGTCGTAGAGAATGTAAATGAGTTGCAAGTTGCCAACTCGAATGAAAACGTGGATCATATTACATCAGATAAAGTCAATAATCACGTAGTGCCACCATCAAAGCGACTGGAGAAAACATCAAGTCTCGCTGATGAAGAGAGCTGTGAAAAGAAACCAAAAGAAAACACGGCAAAGGTAGGAGAAACGAACTCAATCAAATATGGGGTCAATTCAAAACGGCCGAAACGAAAATATCCGCCAGGGAACAGGAACAAAGCAAACCACGCTGCTAATGATCCGGATGCGCTTTGTGGCATTGTATTTTGCAACGACAAAAACACGGCCAAAATACTTTTCAATTTGTTGTACGAAGTATCACGACATGATCCTGATTTGAGTTTCCTGAAAGTGCAATACACGGTAGATCGTGTGGCCGATCCGTTACGAGAAGCGAAAGAAGCCGAAATTGAACACCGGAAGCAGGAGGAAGTTCTGAAACGGTTTCGAATGCACGAATGCAATCTTTTGATTGGAACGTCCGTTCTAGAGGAGGGGATTGATTTGCCAAAGTGTAATCTAGTTGTGCGCTGGGACTCGCCTGCCACGTATAGGAGCTATGTGCAATGCAAAGGCCGAGCCCGAGCATCGCTGGCTTTTCATATGATTTTAGTGGGAAGTGATTCAAATGTGAAAACATCCGAAAAAGAATGTTTGTGTGATGATAGTCATTTATATCTTTGTTCAACAACTAATAATAACAGTGCCTCGAAATCCGAGAAAATCCATTCGGCAATAGAAGAAGACGAACAAATTCGTTGTGAAGTGATTCCATCCAATGAAACGGAAATGCTTCACAACGAGGTTTATGAGGAGCGCCTTTGTTCAATGAAAAATTCTACAGAGAAAATAGTCGAATCCCTAGCACAGTATATTGAAATAGAAAAGGTATGTCCATGGGACAACTAAAATAGTGTATTAACTCCTTGATCTATGCAGATGTTACTCCGAAAATGTGCCAATGTTGAACCGCCCGAAGCAGAACAGCAAGAAGCCGAAAAGTTTAGCGAAAGTATCGAACCGTACAGACCACTTGTTGGTAGCGCCAATGGTGCATTTGTAACCCTAGCATCAGCCATTTCACTAATTAATCGATACTGTGCCAAATTGCCTAGTGATACATTCACGAAATTGACTCCGATATGGCGCTGCGCCCAGACGACACGAAACGATGTGATCTTGTACCAGTATACGTTGCGGCTGCCGATCAATTCTCGACTGAAACGAGATATACTGGTAAAAAGAATATTTGAAATTTGGTGCAACGATTTCTGCTACTTGGCTTCCCCTGATCAATGTGACAATGTAGGAGATCCACTGACTTATTTTTTTCTAGAAAAAAATCACTATAAAACTTATCCCAAATGATAAAAATAAGTCGCAGGTCTCGTAGTATTTGAGAGTAACCGAATCATTGAAAATATTTTGGATACTCTCGTCATTTTACTATTTTTCTTTGTAACACCTGTAATAAGCGCAACGTCCGCTACTACACCGCAGCCGATCCTGGCCACGGTTTGGGCAATCCCATTCGGCTTTAATCTGCGAAGAGGGGTGTGGGAATATTTTTTTAAAAAGGACGCCACTCGTTTCTGCCGCGGGACTGCTCTGTCCGCGAATCTGAAAACGGAAACAGGATTCGCGACGACTCATAACCACCGACCGAATATGGAATGTGAAAAAACCGAAAATAAAAGGAACTAAACCGCGACGACTGCTTCGCCACTTCACACAATTAACTACACTTTCTTTATCCTTAAGGCACTATTTTATTTTTAAAACCTAACTAACTAACTCTATCTATACTCAATTTTACTTACAATTTTCCTTCTTCTTATCCTAACGCTGCTGGCTCCTGTTTACCACGCCACTTGCTGATCGTGCGCCGCTTGCTGTCCGTCGTCCTCTTATACCTACTCCAAAAACGCTTAAGATCCGCCAAGTTTCTTCCAATCATCCGCGATTTCTCCAATCCGTCAAATCCGTAATTCTCGGCTTCACTGCGATCAGCACCAACAAGAACCCAGAACAGAACAGTCCAGCTGTTCTCCCGGCGATATTTATGGAATCCCCCGATCCCGTTTTGCTGTATCGGCGGTCAACGGCCAGCCGAGTTTGTTGAACTCGTTCAAGCTTTCATTGTCTACGACAGGTTTTGTGCCAATTTCCAACGCACGACAGCTGTCGATTAGCCACAGCGTGGCATTTCGGTTGATACTGTTCTGCTGTATGGGTTTGAGCGGCCTTTGGGCAGACACATTGTGACGCTAGCAATGGGGGACCGCTGTGCAGATTGGTATCAACGACGTTGCCGACCTGACTCGTTTCATCGGTGCGTTGAATTCAAATGCTTAGACGATGACGGCATGTTTTAGCATACGTCATTATCAAAGATATATAATCAATCGATCTATCTCAAGGAACTGGTTTCGCTGTTGATGATACTTTAAATTACGCAGCTTTCGCGTACCCGATCAGGAACAAACTCTCCATAACAACCTTACTTCCTACTTATCTGTCTAGTCCAATATATGTGTACATAATTCAATATCCTTAACCTATATAAATCTTCTCTATATTTATAGAATTTAATAATTCTAACCTAAATTGATCTACTCCCTAATTATATAATGCAATATCCTTACAATATAATTCACTAATGACTTTCAATATAAATTGATTAGTCAGCTGCTTGTGTGAAGTGGCGACCCGCGTGTAACATTTTTAAAAGACAGCGCTTGCTCGGACAGTGGTTTGGGGGGCTTCGGGGGCAAGACAGTCCCTTATTTTACTCTTATGGGCTCGTGGATCGACCACGCTGCGTGGCGAACGTAACATCTTATCTAGTGTAAAGTTAAACGGTGTAAGATATCTACAATCCATTTATATACCGAATTGTTTTGTGAAGCATGTGACAAAACATGCTGTTTTACCATTCTTGCCAGCAATTGCTATTTTTTGTGACGCTTCATATAACAACCACTTACAAATTTCATAATTAACCCTAGATACATAACGTTCAACGACACACCTTACAGCATAACGTGAGGTCGATATGAATCACACCAGATTTCTACCCGATTACGCTTTATTATTTATTTTATTTAATTTTTTGGTTTCGTCTATGAGTTTATGTTTTAATACTTGTTGAAGAAATGGAATAAATTAATTTATAGGTTTGTAATTTATTTATTTTTCTTGGGAACATCCGATTCGCGTGTGAGTCGTTTTGACTCACGTTATGTATCTAGGGTTAAAGGGTTCCTTTTAAGAACGTTCCATCTACATTTTGACAACTTATCAGGAGCAAAAAAAACATGCTGTGAATTATTCAAGATCCATCGTTTTTCACTGACTGCAAATTTTCGTGCTTTGAGATAGTTTTTAATTATTCGAAAATCAATCAAAATAGAGAGAACACCACTAAACAGATTTGATCGTTAAGATTTTGTTATAATTATATAATTATAATGTCTTTGTATTCAATTTTTTCGATAGAATCTTTTTAGAATAGCTCTTCAACTATTCGTGTATATTTAATAAAAATGAAATGAAAGCATCGATGACAAAGCTATGCAAATTCGAGTTCTCGTTGTTGTAGCATTGTAGCCCCTCTCGGGCCTTGACTTCTAACAGATGATGCCTCCAATTGTCTCGGTCAAGTAATGGCCTCCTCTAATTATAAAAACCGAGCAGCAATGCGCAGTCTTTGCCGCCAGAGTCAGACCAGTGTGTCCTGTTTCCTTTTACTTCGAATACTTTTTTAGGTGCACGATGGTCGAGCATTCGTTAATCAGCCCATTGCAACTTTCGCAGCCTGATAATTGTGGAGATCTCTGACCCTTAACACGTTGCGTGCCAGTGTATAACCGGTGAGCCCTCTAAAAACGTTTCCCCACAGGACAATGTATTACGGATGATGCATTTATAGGCTTTTCTTCTACGAACTTTCTACTCGAAAATCATATATTTTTTGATGATTTAGTAACATAATCATATTAATAGTTAATTATATTACAAATAGCCTGGTTTCTCCGTTTAATTCGTTTAGTTAATAAGTAGCCTGTTTGTTGAAGAATTTTATTTGATGCATTTCTTCGACTTCTGCTAGGGGAACCAATCTTGTTGGCGTTTTTTCCAAAGTATCATGTAGCCAAAGTTTTTCTCATATTTTGGAGGCTAAATGTGCGAAATTTCATAAACTTGAAGTTATGTTGAAGATATACGGAAAAATTTATAATAACTTTCCATTTCAGAATATATGGCTATTATATTAAATAAAGTAAATCACATTTCAGTCACTAAACAAAATAAATTTCATCACAGAAAAAAACTTAAAAGAATAATAATAATTAGTGCAGCTCTTTGAAGTGTGTTAAGCAGAGATACGGCATTTGGGGACATTGTGCACAGTACGTATCTACTTGCTTGGATTTTTTTCTCGCCGTAACTGAAGTGGAAGCGCCGGACATGTCAGAGTAACACTTCCTGCAACGTTGACGCTTTCGTCTACCGTCCTTCGTTAGGGCTGTCGAATTGGTTAGAATAGGTTCTTCTTGTGTGCGATCTTTGTTACCATCTTTTTCGATACTGGATGTTAATCCCAGAATTAAATCCTGCTTGAATTCAGAGATTTGCATTCTCGGATGCGCCGCATTATATAGAATATATGCATTCACAACAGAAATATTCAATAGGAAGTCGAACGCCACCGTGTAGTACCATCTTATGGTTTTGCGGAGCGGCGAAAAATGGCTCTCGAGTTGATCAGAAAGGTCTATACCTATTTCAAATGCACAAATAAATATTTGAAAACAAAAAAGATATTTGGTAATCTTGCTTGCACTTGTTATATTGCAGTATTATATCCGGCTTTGTTACGCTCTCCTGCTTTTTTTCCAGTTAGTGTCATTTTCCCAATGTCTTTCGTAGATAAATATGAAACTTCTCTTTGATCCTTACAATGACCCACCACGATTCTATTTTTTTCAAAAGTAACGCATTCACCCTACTTTAATTTGTTATTATGGTTTGGAAGGCCTTTGCGGTTCCTTCGCAATGTTCCCTGTAAATGCGTCTTTCGGTTGTGACAAGCATGAGCCAATTCTAGGGATGTATAAAAGTTATCGAATGGCAAGGTGCAATTTTGATCGAAGTATTCGTTCATTAACGAAAGGCACACATTGCATGATAAAGACATTCCAGTTGTACCGTCTGATTTCCCAGTGTATATTTTGGCATTGAGTGTATCTCCTTAAGGATCTGTCAGTTTAAATAATTTAATTCCATACTTGTGTGCCTTCCCGGGTAAATATTGCCGAAAACTTACTCGTCCACGGACCGGTATCATGCTTTCATCGATCATTAGGTTTTCGCCAGCCAAACGGTTGCTTTTAAAATTCGTTATCAACTTTTGGATGAGGTTAACCACTTTGTATATCTTGCAGGTTGTTGATGCAGACTGACTGTTGTCAGCAAAATGAATAAACCTTAAAAGAATTTGGAAACGATTTCTTGGCATGACACTAGGTACAAACTGGTTTTCAAATAAAATGTTTTTTCAATAGTATGCTATTGAAGGATATTTCACACGTCCCATGTACAAACCTACGGCCAAGTATTTCATCAATTCGATCTTATCCGTATCTCTCCAATTTTTGTTACGATCATTTCTTCTTATCATTGAAGCCGTGAAAACGAATCTCGTATTCTTGTTTGTTTCTTCGACGATCAGATCCAAAATATCATCCGTGATAAACAGTCTTATATAATCGTAAGGAGAGTTTAAATTCAAAACGTTCCCTGTTTCTGTAATAATATTATAACACCACCAGATGTCACTGCTATCAAGATATATTCAGGTAGTTTTTGAACGCACCCATCAATGGTGGTGATACCACACTGACAGAAAAGGAGGATGAAGGTTAGGAAGAAACAATAAAGATGTATTAAACGGAAGGGAGTGGAACTACGGAACCATTGTGAGTAATGTTAACAATCGATCATATATTATCAGGGATAATTTTGAGAATCATTTTAGACGAAACCGACGGTTCATTGCCAAGACTAAAAACAACGAGGTGAATGGGGGAGAGGTATTATTTGAAGATAATGTTAGATTTAATGTGGCAAGTCCTGATAAATTGAAACCAATTGAAATTGTAACGCCACGTGGGCGCAACGTACAAGAAAATGTTAACAGTGGCAATGAAAGAATTGATTGTAATGTGGATGAACCGGATCTACCAGAATTGAATGATAGTAATGCATCAGCAGATGAATATCAAACCGCTGGTAATTCGGAGTCAGAAACAGAGTCGGTAAGAGATCAAGAAACACCTGTACCGGTGATTGTAAACGAACCAGATGTTAGGAGAACTCGTAGTGGTAGGGTCAGTAGACCACCTCAAAGATATGGTTGGCCGTAGTTAATGTAACAACCCTTGCAGTCCAATTATTTTAGAATATTTAATCAAACATAAGTCAATTGAAAATGTCAATGAAATCTCTGTTAAAAGAAAAAAGCGTGTAATAATATTATAACACCACCAGATGTCACTGCTATCAAGATATATTCAGGTAGTTTTTGAACGCACCCATCAATGGTGGTGATACCACACTGACAGAAAAGGAGGATGAAGGTTAGGAAGAAACAATAAAGATGTATTAAATACTGGACATACAATAGGCTTTAATTTCAAATAGTCAACGAATATTACAGTTTCCAATACACCTTCATTGAATTTGAGGAAAGACTCGCCGTCCGCAGGTGAAATCCATTATTGATCTTGCTGCAAACCGTTCTCATTTCCTTCATCACTTCCGAGCTCGACGAATATTATAACGAAAAAAACATTGGCATGAAAATGATATTCTCACTTGTGAGTAGCGCGCAAGAATGGCTAAACGTGAGGTGGGACGAGCATAAAACAAGGCTAGGGAATGAGCGCCTGCGATGCCTCCAGGAGCTGGAAGAGGCAAAAAGGAAGATATTTGAAGGAACGCGAGTAAACGTAGAAACGTTTATGAGCTGGAAAGTGAAATTCGAGGAAGAGATGGGCATATCTGCGAAGCGAGAAAAGGCCCCGATCGACGCGAACAAGCTTACGGGGAGGGAACTATTTTTACGCGATATCAGATTGAATGAATCTGATATAAAATTCCTGCTTGAAGCAGGCGATTCGATAGAAAACGTCAAGATCGTTGAATCGCTGTTTCAAAATTTGGATAACTTGGAACTAGACTCGGAGGATGATGAGTATGACGGGGACTATATTCCTGGGAAAAACTCGGATTGAATAGGTAGATTGTGCGATAATTTGTAACGATTCTTTGTTAGGAAAAATTAAAAAGCTATCGGAACGAGAATTCTGAAATTGTTTCTGAAAATTACCGTCAGCTACTCATTTTCAACATAACAGCAAAAAAGTAAGATTCTGTAGATCTATTCGGAATAAAAATTACCAAATAACTAATCATTTTAGTCAAAGTCGGACGCTGATACACTAGTAATAAATCGCATAAAAAACTGTGATAGAAATGACGATAATTAGTGTGTTATGAAGCATATACCTATAAAACAAAAAAATATACTCCATTTTGATTAATAACAGCACCTTCGAATCGAAATCGTAAGAAAATCATGCATCAGTGTAGTATTCCTTGTTTATAATCAACATCGCCAGGCAGAATCCACGTTGAATTTTATTCCATTATTTCCCTATCATTGATTGAAAATCCGCTTTGTTGAAAATAGTTTGTTTGCAATTTTTTTTATATAATGATCCCATAATTTTTACTAGGGTCTAAATGTGAGCTTTGCGGTGCAAAGCTGAAATCGAACGGTATAATGGTTTCCGGGGTCATTATTCAAGTTTAAATTCATGTTACCACCAAGATTTCGTTGCCGTACATTTTTGCTGGTTCAGTTTTGGGTATTCGCAAAATCTTCATCTAATCCATCGTAAGTTCTTCGTTGACATTAATACTTCTTTTCCAGTTGCTGCACCCTCAAATCATCATCGAGCCAGCGCCATACTTGATATTTTTATTGTCGGGAGATGGAAATCCTCGAAAGATACCGAGCTACACCTGCTTCTCGGCATGTCGGACTTTTACTGACGAAAATCCCCAACACTCTTTGCTTGCACCCTCCGCCTGCAATATGTTTTTTCGTCTTCCAAATGCATCGGAATCAGATTCCGGATATTCAGTTGGGGCCGCACGGATCTCCTCACGATTCATTTTTATTTTTCACTACTTATCAACCACATCACACGAATAAACAATGCAAACCAATTTTCGCGGTCACGTGTGATGCACATTTTAGATTATTTTGGAATGTGATCATCCGTGTGCCAATGTATCCCCGGTGAACATGCATTTATTCCGACGAAAACCGGCGAGAAAATTCCTGCTTGGCCTGTGGGGAATAAAACCTCTCGTAATCAACTGTAATGCATTGGCATGCAACGAGCTAAAATATTTCGTACGGCTCATAGTTGACACGCTCAAAAGAAGAACGGAAAAGATATAAAGAAACGAAACGACGAAGAGAAAAATTCGCGAAAGGACACGCACGCGGCACGTTCAGAAGAAAATCGAAAATGCTTCCGTTCATGGACAACAACGCAAAGGTCGTGAAAGAGGGGAAAACTCGTGAGAAAAACGTAAAAGGAAAGGGTTCATGGTGTTGTTCTTCGTTTTTCTCACGACTTTTTTGCTTACGCGTTTTCGCCTTTATCAAAACCAACGATTTATTGTTGCCCTCATCTTCATCGAGCCCTCGACGCAACAAGGCTGCTGGTTCATCATTTGATAGGATGGCGATAAGCTTCGTTTCAAGAGTTTTTGCAAGGTTTTCTGCTACTGGTGCTGTTTGTAGCTTTTCTATGTCGAACATACGTAGAGGGCCGATCTTCGTAGCATACGCCTTTGACATAGGATATTTGAATTTGACCAAGTAGTAATCCGAGTCACAACGAGCGGACGTCAGGTTTGCTAGAATTCCATCTTCGCTAAATGAGGACACGGTCAATTTGGTTGAAGATGTTGATGATACCCATGTTCCTTTGTGGGTGCGTCGATGTGGAAAGTATGTTGAACTTATGCCTATATCTTTAAAAGTCTCTCAAAGTCTAAAAGGCGTTGTCATTAGTTTCATCGTGGAGGCTGTTTTCTTCAGTCGTGCTCCGACTTTTCATCCCCGGTCTTAGCATTGAAATCGCCGAGTATTATTTTGAGTCGTTTCCCTCAATCTCTCTAGGTGGTTATAGAATACGTCTTTCTTTCGTACGACCCTAAAACCATTTAAAATCTTATTATAGCACGTTAAAAACATACATTTTGTATTTGGTAGGGAATACCAATGCCAACGAAAGTGATAGCAAGACGTGTAGCCGCATTAATTGCCTGCAGGGAGTTGCACAGATGCAACGAACTGGACGATGCATTGCAGCCCATCGGAAAAGAAGCGTTTAAAGCAAGCGAGCCGGATTGGGAAAATTTTGAACTGGAAAAACTCGATGAGCAAATAGTGAATGAAAACTTAGAGCCAAGGCCGGGTACTACAAAGCGTAGACAATACTACTATAAGCGGGTACGTAATGATTTTGCATTCAAAAATAATGTTGTAATTAGCACAAGAAATTGTGTTTTAGATAGCTTCGGAATTTTCTGATTGCCGGCCAGTAGCTGGTGCAAGCACTTACCTGTATAACATCAAAATGACTCTCGAATGTCCTATACCGGAAGAACAAAATACACGCGGTAGAAAAATATATCCACCTGAAGATGCTGTTCAAGGGTTTGGTATAATGACTTTGAAAAAAATTCCGAAAGTTAGCGCGTTTCCAATATTCACGAGGTCAGGTGAAGTGAAAGTGTCTCTGGAACTATCTAAGGAAAACGTAATACTAAACGATGAAGAGATTCAGAAAATCAATCATTTTTTGAATTTCACATTTACGAATGTTTTGAGATTACAAAAATATTTGATGCTATTTGACGCGGAAGCAAATGAAAATTGTTTTTTCATAGTGCCGACAAGAAACAGTGAACGAGGCATTCAAGTTGATTGGAACTTTCTGAATGCCATTTACAATAATAGTGAAAAGCTTCCAAAGCCAATTGCTGAGGACGCAAGGAAAGCGCATGCTTTTGACCCAAACAAATTTAAAGATGCCGTTGTGATGCCATGGTATCGCAATCAAGATCAACCACAATACTTCTATGTGGCGGAAATTTGTTATCATCTATCGCCCGAAAGTTCTTTTCCAGGCGAAAACTATAGCACTTTCAAGGAGTACTATTTTCGAAAGTATGGAATCACCATTCAAAATTCCAAGCAACCATTGCTGGATGTGGATCATACAAGCGCACGATTAAACTTTCTCACACCGCGTTATGTAAACCGAAAAGGAGTAGCACTGCCGACTAGTTCAGAGGAGACAAAAAAAGCGAAACGAGAAAATTTAGAGCAGAAGCAAATTCTCGTGCCCGAACTTTGTACGATACATCCTTTTCCTGCGTCACTGTGGAGAGCTGCAGTATGCTTGCCATGCATTTTATATCGTATTAATGCGCTCTTGCTTGCCGACGAAATAAGGAAGCAAGTCTCATATGACATTGGGCTGGGGAAAATAAAGATCTATGACGATGACTTTGAATGGCCGATTCTTGATTTTGGTTGGAGCTTATCAGAGGTGTTGAAAAAATCACGTGAATCCACTGTGGTTGATGTGTCTGACAATAACGTTCCGATATATATAGAAAAGGTTAAGGAACGGCAGCAGGATGAGAATGATGTAAGTGAAAAGAACGACACAAATACAGATGAAAAAGTAGACAAGATCAGCGAAGATGAAGAAACTAGCAAAAAAACTGCAAATGATTTACTAGAGGAAGCTGAGGAAAAACTAAAGGTATTTTTTTCTAGTCATGCTTGGCTGAATATCAAGCTGTTTGTTTTTCTGTTTAGAATGAACATTTTATTGAGATCGGAACATGGTCGAATGATATGGCTGATCATATTCTGGATGGTGATATTGAAGCTAGTGATGACGAATGGGGCCTTTTGCCACCGAACGTGAATCTCTGCTCTCGAAATAATAGTGAGTTATTTGGCTAAAGTTTTGATTATATATACAAATTCGCTTATTGATTATATGTGTTTCGCCTTGTTCAAACTTAGGACTAGCTCATTTAAGAGATTAGACGCCATTCCTTCTTTTCAGTAGTGCTTTTTACAATATGACTATAATTGTTTTTTTTTAAATTTATGGTTTAAATTAATAGAAGGATTTTTAAGAAACTTCTGCTAGTGTCTCTTTTGTGTTTGTACGTTTGTACAATACGAGATATAACTTTTAAAGCGTTTTTAATGTGGGCCCAACTTATGCGAAGTTCCGGTTGATGCCGACTAGATAATCCTCTGCGCGGCTTCTGATGTTTTTCGTCGAATTGCTGCGTCCATTTTTGTTTCTGCTTTGTCATACATATTATCGAGTGTCGTCTGCTTTCGATAATTGATGTCGATAATGTTTGTACCATTCGATTAGTTTGCATTTCAATGACGGATTTTCAAAAAGTTTATTGTGAACATTGAATAAGTACGGTCAGGCTACAGATGAGCTCTTCATTCAGATTATTTTACATACATATGTAGATGCCGTAAATATCATCATCATTTGCATAAGACAGTTAAGCGTCTGTTCTAGATTTGATGTTGTTGATAAGTTTGGTAGTTTTTTCCCGAAATTGTTGAATTGCACTTTCCTGGGACTGGTTTCGCTTTTCATTATTGTGATGACGTGTTCAGCATTGCTGTCGTAATAGTCGACATCAATTGCATCAGACACAGGCTTTGATCTTCTAGATGCTGCCTCTCGGATACTGGAAAGAGGCTCTCGCGGTGGCGTTCTCTTCATTAATTTCATTCAATAATTTATTAAATGAGACTATCCGCATGAAAATGACATGAAACGACTAAATTTTATGAATAAAATACGTCCAATAACACTACTCAACAAATAACAAACTTTTTATTTTATCTGAGTTCCTACTAAGTGATTATAATTCCTTGTTATTGACCTAATACAAATATGTAAATAAGATTTTTACATCACATCACATTTTCAAGATAAATAAAATTAGTCAAAAATATGATTTTCTTGCAAAATCAAGCTCACCCGTTAGGTTTCATTGATGCTTTGATTGAAAAGGCGAAGTTTTCTTGATGCAGCTGGCTTTCCTCTTGTAGAGAGATCCTGGAGTTTCTCTAACAAGGCTCCAACAGTAATCTGCGAGTGAAGCAGGCTCCCATCTTCTTTGGAAACGTTTTTCGATTGCAGCCTCATCCTGATGAAAGAGTTCATCGCTAACTGATCCCATATTTTCGGGGAAAAAATCCAAGTGCGAATAAAGGAAATGCAGTTTTAATGACATATTACAACCCATTTTATGGAAACAGTCCAACATCAGCTTAATTTTTTGGCGAAAGCCAGCGGATTTTTTGTTACCAAGAAAATTCTTTGTCACGTCAATAAAAGAATCCCATGCTTGTTTTTCAGTATGGTTAAGAGTAGATGTAAAAAACGAATTTTCAATCAGCTTTTTTCTGTTCGGACCTATACGCCCTCTTTGATTTTTGCCTCACTAAGCTTTGGAAACATTTGCTGGAGAAATTGTAATGCAGGACCATCTTTGTTAAAGCGTTTTACGAAATTTTTAATGAGGCCCAATTAATGTGTAACGGCGGCAGATTAATTTTAGCCGGCTCAATCAAAGGATCAAATTTAACATTTTTCTGTCCCGGTACGAGAGAGTCACGTGATGGCCAGTTTTCTTTTATAAAATGTTGTGATCGCGCTCGGCTGTCCCACTCGCAAAGAAAGCAGCAGTATTTGGTATAGCCTGACTACAAGCCAGTTAACAAAGCAACTACTACTACTTAGATCTGCACAAATTTGCCATTTATGTTTATTGTAATTTATTTTTTCTAATACAACTATCATAACATCATTTGTTTCTTTCAAATTAGCGCTATAGGCGAGCGGCAAAGATGGTAACTTATTTCCATTATACAATAAAACTGCTTTTAAGCTAGTTTTTGAAGAATCTATAAACAATCTCCATTCTGTGGTCATGATCAAGTTGAGGCAGCAATCCATCCACATCAATGCAGAAAACTAAACCATTTTCTTTAGAAAAGTACGGAACTAGTGAACCATGTCGATGAAAAGTTACTTTTACGTCAGGTTCACACAAATTCCATTGTTGTAATCTTGAAGTCAATAATTCTGCTTTATTGATGGGTAAATTCAAATCTCTTACCAGGTCACTAAGCCTTTTTTGGTTCACCAAAAGTGGCTTCGATAAGTCTTCATCATCGGGTATAAAATCCTGTTTGTCACTTTTTCCGCTGTCTGTCGAAATACAGCTTCTGTTTTCATTAAAGAAACCGGGACCTTGGATACAAGTAACTCGTCAGAATGTGGCTGAGGTTTCTTTACCGATGACACTTCGGCATACTTAATACTTCATTTAGATTTTTCAGAAAACCTCTTTAATTGTGTTAAACAGAAGTAACAATCCACGGCATGATTTGTTGGTTCAGTCCATACCATCGGCGTAGCAAATGGCATTTTTTTAACTCTTCCATTGTACCAACCGTTCAAATTCATATAACACCTTAGACAGCATACTTTAGGAACCCACGTCTTATCTTGGTTTTGCACATCACGGTCAAAATAGGCTAAGTAACACTGTTTAATTAGGTCAGAAAGAGGTTTTTTTTTCTCATTTTGGCGTAAATTCGCCACAAATGTAACAAAATAAGGTAGGACTGTTAACACACACGCGTGGCATTTTCAAGTTTACCAATCAAACTGACCTATACAGTAAGTTTTGTTTGTAAAATAATTTTATTTTTGAAACACCCGCAATATAAAAATCTGATGTCAAAAAGTTGTGATTCATATTTCTCAGCTTCTAGACGTGATATCAAAACAAAATGCCTACATATATTTATTATTAGTCAACCTCGATATGAAACAATATGAGCCAAATCAGATATTTTTTAGTGTTGAGTAGTGTAATTTATCAAAAATATAATTTGGAAATAATCTGCAGAAGTCACTGTTCACAGCACAACCAAACGAATAAAACCATATACAGTGAAACCTTGTTTATCCGGCACTCAGTCAACCGGCGTCTTAATTATCCGGCATAACAAAACCGCTTTATTTATGTAATATATATTATCAATTTATTTAAAGAGCATTACATTTGTATACAGCATGATTTCTAATTTATTGCTCTCAATTGTATATACATATTTATAAACCGAATTTAACTCATTTTACATGAAATTTTTGCTTTGCTCGATTAACCGGCGTTTTGCTTATCCGGCGCCCTGACTAGCCGGTGCCTGCTCGATAAACGAGGTTCCACTGTATAGTCCAGTCATTTAAGGTTTTATCTGCGGAAAAATTCCTAGTGAGCTGAATTTTTGTATACACCTTTATTACGGCGTTGTAATGAAGATGTGAAAAATTGACATTGATATCGTGCCGGCTAAAAAAGTTATAAAGGTCATAAGGTCACGAAAATCAGTTATTCGCAAATATCTCGCGAGCTATTGCTCAAAGATCAATAGAGGTCATTATGAAAATTGTTGGTCGTGAAATTATCTACAAAAAATGCCTCTTGCATTTTTCTGTTAAATTAATTAATTAATAAAGCGACTAGAATGCACTCACATACGGTATTGTATACCGTACACCAAAGTGTAAACTCTATTGCTTTTTATTCATGTTTGTAAGTGTCTTCAAAACTTCTATCTGTCTTCACATCTTCATTACAACGTCGTAATAAAGGTGTATACAAAAATTCAGCTCACTAGGAATTTTTCCGCAGATTGGGGTTTAAAATGCCTAAAATGACTGGGCTAGTAGTTATGTTAAAATCGATATACATTTTATGATATACAGTAAGTCTCCGACTTACGTAAGCATTTCGTTCCAAGTGGGTTTACGTAAGTCGGATTCATTGCGATGCGTTTAAAACACATAAGTAGCAACATTGCTTTCGATGACAAACAATTATAAAAACTTCGAATTCAAAAATAGTTTATTTATAACACAAAAATAAGTTTTCATCACAGCAAATTATAAAATTAATGACTTCAAAATTAATGTTTAAAGTTATAAAAATGACATCAAAGCTGGAATCCATAGAAGACATGACAAAAAAAATCACTTCGAGCTAGTTGATGGCTCCGAAATATCGACATCTTGAGTTCCTCTGACGAAAAATGTATCCAAAGTTGATTGTTTCATTATTTTCCTCTTTTTCGTCATTGATTACTTTATATAGAAATATGGCATGCTGAATTTCACGATCTATTTTCAAAAAAACGCAAAACATCAGGATCCATTTTTTCGAGAAGCGACATAGCTATTTGCATTTTTTTTAAATGCCTTGAATTTTTTCTAATTTAAACCCAGCCTCCATAGCACCATCATCGCTGTCTAATTCTTCTGAGGGGTTAATGCTCCTTTGTGCTTCTAATTCTATCAGATCTTCTGTTGATAGTTCCTGCTTCATCAAGTCGAGCAACTGCTCAATGTCTTCTTCCTCTAGTTCTCAACTCAAATGCCGTTACAAGAATGTCGTTGGTGAATTTTATTGTCCACAAAAATTTCAGAATGTTCTTCCCGACTCCAATCATAAACGATTCCGTCACCTCTTTCCATGCTTGAAATATTATGTCAATCGCTTTGAGGACATCGACTGATTTTCAAAAATCGATTAACATCATTTGAATGTCATCGGTTTCTGTAATAGCCTTTGGAAAGGAGTTACGAAGATAGTATGCTTTAAAGGCTCTTATTACTCCGGGATCCATGGGTTGAATGAGACATGTTGCATTCGGTGGCATGAAAATCACACTCACATGCTCATTAATACTGTCGAGATGAGAAGGGTGATCAGGAGCATTATCTATTAAAAGTAAGATTTTGAATGGTATTTTCTTTTTCTTGCAGTAGCTCTCAACTTCTGGAATAAAGCACTTTGTGAACCAATCTTCAAATACGGAAGCTGTTACCCAAGTCTTACGATTTGATCGGAATTGGAGTGTCTCTTTTTTAATTCCTTTAAATGCACGCGGATTTTCACTGTGATATATCAACAAGGGTTTTAATTTAGCAAGATTGCCACCAAGAAGTAAAGTCATTCATCGTGGTAGAAATATAGGTTCTATCAGGCATTTTCCCCAAAAGAGTGCAGTCTCGTCAGCGTTGAATATTTGTCCCGGGAAGTAATTACCATCTTTGATTAATTTTGCCAAAGTTTCTGTATATTTGTTCGCAGCGTCAATGTCCGCACTTGCCGCCTCTCCCGATATACGAACATTATGAAATGCGCTTCTTTTCTTAAACCGATTAAATCATCCGTGGCTTGCCACAAATGTAGTGTTTGTATCGTTATTTCTTTTCTTCATATCTTCGACAATGCTCTTTGCCTTGCTCTTTATAATATTCAAACTTAGACGACATCGATTCTGAAGGTGTTCTTCCATCCAGACAGTTAGTAATTATTCGGTTTCACAAATATCACCGGATCTTACCTTTGAAATGATGGTTGATTTCATTGAGGAAGATTTTTTCACAGTATTTTCAATTCTTCCCGGGACACGCTGTACTCATTATGCTTGAAATACGAGTAAAAAGATTACTAATTGATTATTATTCCAGCTAAAATTCGATACGGATCGCCGACATCATGGGATGTAGGACCTATGTCCAACAATCATCATCCAATCAATGGCTACTACAGCGATTCAGACGGATCATTTCAATCAGACGACGACTATGATATTGCCTCAATCGGCAGCAGTGATGATCATGACGGTCCAATTCGTATTGAATTCAAAGCAAACAATGTCGCAGAAGCTATCGAAACCGAAGAGGAGATTCTAAAACGTGAAAAACAATTAGCAATTATACAAGATAGCAATGCCAACGAGAAGTACTATCAAATAATGAAAAATATTGAAACTGGATTCGATTGTTTTTTGTGTGGTGAAAACAATTATGATATTTTACAAGACTATGAATATTTCGAAAGGGAGTTCTTAGATTCAATCGAGCATTTAAAAAAAGAGATACTCATATCAGGCATGCTTGTGCCGTATAAACAGCCTTTGGCTCTTCCGAAACAAGAAACAAAAACGGTAGAACCATATGCTAGTGATTTTACAACCTTGTGTAAATTAGTTCCTTACAAGAGTGCTGATGAATTGCGACATTTTTATGCATTGAAGGGTGTCCACATGGAAGATAATTGCAATTTCAAAATAACTCTTGATGATCTTGTCGAAATAAGTACAGAAAATAGATCAGAAAAGTATATAGTCAACGGAACGGGGGACATTTTTGATAATTTTAGTGATAGCTGGACTTTGACTCGCATTAATGAACAAAAAATGGTGCTAATTGATTATAATGAAAAGCATTTTGTGATGAATGGCTTTGAACATGCAAGTAAAGTCGAACCATTGTCCGAAAAGACGCATCTGGAAACATCATTCAGCTTCGACTATCAGCCTGATTTGGCGGGACATCCAGGACCTAGTCCGAGCATAATTTTACAGGCATTAACTATGTCTAATGCAAATGATGGCATCAATTTAGAACGGCTCGAAACAATAGGTGATTCTTTTTTGAAATATGCAATAACGACATATTTGTACTGCACGTATGAAGATGTGCACGAAGGCAAACTAAGTCATCTGCGATCGAAACAAGTTTCAAACTTGAATTTATATCGACTGGGTCGAAGGAAAGTGTTAGGCGAATGTATGATTGCAACGAAATTTGAACCACACGATAATTGGCTTCCTCCATGTTATTATGTACCAAAAGAATTGGAAAAGGCTTTAATTGACGCTAAGGTCAGTGCCGATTAATTTAAATATCATTAACCTTTATAAATTAACAACTAATACCACAGATACCAGCATGCCATTGGAATTTGGCTGACTTGCCAAACATCAAGGATTTAAAGAGCGAGGAAATATGTGAGCTAGTTAAACGAAAAGCAGAAGCTTTAGGATTAACCGAGTCGGACCCAAAGGATGCCACCGAAGCTGCAAAACGTGATGGTGTAGAAGGGGCAGACGACTATCCTTGTTTTATTCCGTATAACCTAGTCACACAACATAGCATTCCAGGTAAATTCAATTCTTTGAATTTATTGTATAAAAAAGTAACAAAACAATTTTGATCTAGATAAATCAGTAGCCGATTGTGTTGAAGCTCTAATTGGGGCCTATTTAATAGAATGTGGTCCACGGGGAGCTCTTTTATTTATGGCATGGCTTGGAATCCGAGTGCTTCCAATGAGTAAAATGCAAAATAAATCGAGTGCTTCCATAATACCAGGAAGTACAAGACCTGATGATAACAACCAAGTGATTGTTTACGGGGAATGGGCACCGCCGAAGAGTCCTTTGCTTGTATTTAGTCCGAATGCATATGATTCTCTTGATATTTTACTGGATGGCTACTCAGAATTTGAAAAGGCTATCGAATACAACTTTAAAGATCGTGCCTATCTACTCCAAGCCATGACTCATGCCAGCTACTCTCCGAATCGCTTGTCCGATTGTTATCAACGGCTCGAGTTTTTAGGTGATGCCGTGCTAGACTACTTAATAACGAGACATTTATATGAAGATCCAAGACAACATTCTCCTGGTGCTCTCACTGATCTACGTTCAGCGCTAGTTAATAATACGATATTTGCATCGTTGGCGGTACGTCATGGATTCCACAAGTATTTTCGTCACTTGTCGCCCGGCCTTAACGAAGTTATCGATCGATTTGTTCGTATCCAGCATGAAAACGGACATAGCATAAGTGAAGAGGTAATTTTTGGTGTATGTTCATTGAAGACGGTTTCTATTTAACATCAATCGATTTAGTACTATTTGCTGTCAGAAGAGGAATGTGATGATGCAGAGGATGTAGAAGTGCCCAAAGCTTTAGGTGATGTCTTCGAATCAGTTGCAGGTGCCATCTTTTTGGACTCGAATATGTCATTGGACACCGTTTGGAAAGTATATAGCAATATGATGCGACCGGAAATAGAGCAATTTAGCAATTCAGTGCCAAAATCACCGATTCGAGAGTTGTTGGAGTTAGAACCGGAAACAGCTAAATTCGGGTAAGTAGATTTGTTAAGTCTGTAGTTTATTTGGTCGTTTATTTTGAATTTCGAGAGTTTAGAATACAAATTCAATCAGTGAATAAATAATCCAATACAATGATTTATTGCATGCATTTCTATAGTATCTACAATTTTCTGCGACCAAAAATACATAAAATAGACAGCTGTATTGAAACTAAAATGCAGACGACACTAAAGCGTTAATTTTCGTACGCCATTAAAATTTCTAAAGAGGAATATTTGAGTTTTATATGAGTGTGCGCAAAAGTTGAGGGTATATAACTCACAACTGCTGGTACTTGTGTTTCTTTGTTAATTTGATGAAAATTGAAAGAATCGATAAATAATAAAACTTAAATCTGAAGAACCAATCCCGATTTGTCTGAAAAAGAGATAAATGTAAATTTTTATAATACAATTCCACATTCGCGCTCGTTAAAAGTTACATAACGCTACTACACATACGAGGAGCATATTGCTGTATAATTATAATTATTATTTATTTTAATTATACTTCCATGATCACAATTATTCTATTTTTCAACGAACAACAGCCTTAAAACATCAATAAATTGTGCTAAGTTGATATTGTAATGGAATCCAAAACGAGGATTCAAGAAGCTAGTTGAATTGCTGTCAAAAAGAAGCTAGTTGATCTTAGATACTTACAATTAGTGAAAAATCAGCCAGCGAAAATGGTAGCACTTTAAATTAGAATGAATGAAAAAATATTGATGAAGCACGTTTACTGTAAGGGGCCACCCATATATTACGTAACACTCCAAAGGGGCGGGGAGAATTTAAAAATGTTAATAAGTGCTTCATGGAGAGAGGGAGTCTAGCAAATTGTTATGTAACGAAATTTAAAATTACTTAAAATAATTTTATTTATATTAAATGAAAAATAAAAAAAGTATTTTTGGTTAGAAGTATTTACATAATTAATGTTTTTTGATTGAAATATTTAAAAATTCAAGGGGGTACGATGAATTTGCTACGTAATAAAAGGAGTGTATCATTGAAAATGTTACTAGGGAGAGTTAAAATACTCTAAAAATTACGTTACATAATATATGGATGGCCCCTGACATGAAATATTCTAGACAATTTCTTTGGAATTGATATGTTTCCGTAAGATAATATTTTGCTGTAGTATTTCTTGTTTATTGGTGGAAACCATAAAGATAAAAACTAATGAAGATCTGCACAATAAGTACTAAAGCAAAAAAGGCGTGGTTCCATCCAGGATCGAACTGGAGACCTTCTGCGTGTAAAGCAGACGTGATAACCGCTACACCATGGAACCTCGCGGCATTGAGTAAATTACAGTTCAATGTGAATATGCAGCTATGATTTTGCTCTCATTTGACAACCCCCGTCCACAGAATATAGGTTAGAATCCAACAGGGCTTCATTATCTTCGAAACGTTCGTGTATCTGGACAAAAATTAATATTTTCTTAATTCTATTGGTTGCCCGATTATATACCATGCATACAAACAGTCGCCAAAACTATGAAGAACAAATATTACTGCTTATCCTAATCCAAACTACTTTACTTCATTTTATTCGAGTACTTCAATATCTAGAAGCTAGTCACCAGTTGAATTTGATGCGTTAAAATTATGATATATATGAAGATTGCACGAACTTATAACCGGAAGCAATTTTATTGAGTAGCTATTTTTCTTTTTTGAGATCGATAGTGTATAAGTGTACAACTGGATGTTGACAGGAAAATTATTTAAAATTGAATTGATTTTCTTCATAAGAAAATGTTGAGAACAGAAAGCTAATAGTCAGTCATTTTTTCTAAAGATAAAATAAATATAAGAAAACTAGCAGAAAACAAACTTGCAAATGAACACCGACCACTACGGAAAACCTAGATAAAAGTTTCAGGTTTCCGCCTCAGAAAAACAAAATAAAGTTTTTAATGACATATTATTATGTAAAGTGGCTTTGAACTGATGATTTGTTCATGTATCGTATTCAGTTAAGATTTTGTTATTTTGAAGTAACGAAAACGAACAGTTTCCCATGAAAAAAAAGAGAAATGTTTGAAAAATTGGTTGCACGCAGAAGTGCTTTCACATAATACTAAACTGTGTGCAATTCATAGTAAATTTAGTAAGCACTAAAGGAAATGATAATGAGCTGCGCATTAGTTAGTTACTATTCGCTAAAACACACATGGAAATAATTTATACAAATTCAATGTAAAATGAATCAAAGTTTATTTCTTGCTAGGGATGAACCGACTGGCCGAATAGTCGGTTTATTCAAAGAAGTAGTTTAGGTTAGGATAAGCAGCAATATTTGTTCTTCTTGGTTTTGGTGACTGCTTGTATGCATGGTATATAATCGGGCAACCAATAGAATCGAGAAAAGATTAATTTCTGTTCAGATAGCCGAACGTTTCGAAGAGAATGAAGCCCTGTCGGATTTAAATCGTTATATCGTTGCATTGACTTATTAACTGTCATTCTGTCAAATGAGAACAAAATCTATGCTGGCTATTTACATTGAACTGTAATTCACACAAAGATGTGAGGTTCCATGGTGTAGCGGTTATCACGTCTGCTTTACACGCAGAAGGTCTCCAGTTCGATCCTGGATGGAACCACACTTTTTTTCGCTTTGGTACTTATTGTCAATAAATTTTTTTTATAAACTTTCGCGATTTCTTCGTTTGTGTGGCAGATTTTCGGAAAATTCATATGTTCTCCGAAAATTTGCTTTATATGACTTATCAACGGAATATTATGTATCTATATGTTAATTAATTGAAAGGAAATATACAAAAAGCATAATGTTGAAAACTGATCATCATTGCAAAATCACAAACATATGTAAGAATCATCAAAAAGTAAATTTTGAATATTAAATAACAGTGCTAACTTGCGTCCTAGAATGCATTTTTATTCACAATTTTTTTTTGTTAAGCTCTAAGTGTAATATATCCTCTAGTAACACATATGGGAATTGCTAATTATAAAGCGTTAATATTCTTCTTATTTTCCAGAAAACCGGAAAAACTAGCTGATGGTCGACGTGTTCGTGTTACAGTAGAAGTATTTGGCAAAGGTACATATAGAGGAATCGGCCGAAACTATCGAATAGCAAAATGTACAGCGGCAAAATGTGCGTTGAGACAATTAAAGAAACAAGGCCTATTATCCAAGAAGCATTAGTTCATGGTATAGAATTTAGAAAAAATCGAAAGCAATAGAAATTTTACTCCATGGTAAAAAAAAACAATATGTAAACGAATATTATTAAATAAGCATCTTTTTTAGAATCATGATCGTATGCTCCTACACATAGTTGTTAATGAATTTTTTTTATATGAATTCATGTTAATGTATGTAAATATAATGTGCTCACCTTAAAAGTATAAAATTGTACTAAACTTATCCTCGAAATAAACTCAAAACTAATGTTGCTTTATAATGGTTGTTGACATTTTCGAATTGATTGGCATTCCAATTGCTTTAGAAGATAGCTTCTTTAAAATGTATAAGTAGTGTTAAAATATTACACAATAAACATTTGCATTTTAAACTAAAAACACTGTAGAGTTTATTTTACTAATAGAGAATTATTGCAATAGGGTCGTGGCGAAAATTCACTCATAAATATGTTTGATACAAGTATGAAGACAATGAGGGCAGGATAATTAGGTGTAAATATTTTTTATTTATTAGAAGATCACGCACTTTGTTATATATATATATATATATATATATATATATATATATATATATATATATATATACATATTCTTTTTAGAAGCTTTCGCATAGGTCGCTTCTCCACCGTCGGTATTGAGTACCACTTGCTTAATTTTTGGTCTAATTGTAAGTACTTTAAAAACGCTCTCTTTCAATGGAGTTCATAAATGTTTGATCGGGGTTCGATCTAGTGATTTTCCAGCCAATTAATTAGCATATGAACAAATTGTTGAATTTTATTTAATTAGATTATTTAGGAAATTGAAATCGATCAATTGGCCTTTATAAATTCGTTTACTTTGTGATAATTTATTGTTCAAAAATAGAAAAAATCTTACCTCTGCCCGAATTTTTTTAACTTTACGAAGCCTTTCAAAGTTGAAATTGGGGAACGCAACGGATGGCAAACTTTGCGTTCTAAGCTCGATAGATAATTCTTATTTTGTTTTACTAGTAGATTCAGGGCGAAATTATGTACTTGGGCAGGAGCGAAAAGATCATATTTTAACTACAAGTTGTTGGGATATTCTACAATAATCTTGTCAGCGGAAACATAATTTCATAATCTCACAAACTTGGTAAAGATAAATGATGTTGGTACCTAGACAAATGACGAACGAAGCAAATTAATAGGCCAATCGTCATGTAAAAATTGAAGTGAACAGTATCTTCATAGGCTCAGAGTTACCCTGTAGCGAAGCCAAATGACACTATACACATGCTCTTGAGAATTGGATAAAAGTAAAGGCAAAACACTATTGCATGTCTTTGTAAGGTCTTATATATTCTAATAACAAGCTCCAAAATTCATCTAATATGTGAATGCGATTCAGTATTTTTAAGGCAATTGAGACACCTGGTTAAAGGTTTCCTAGCCCCACAAGTAATCGCAAAATTAACACCAAGGGATACCAGATTCGCTAAGCCTTTTACCATATAAAAACAAGTAACGTATCAAACTTTATCGATTTATGTGGAATTGCTGTTACTTTAAGTTTCAGTATGTTAGTTAGTAATGTATTTATCACTTGCTTGTATTATCGACAGCCGTTTTTCTTGATAGTCTTTTATTCTGGTTTGAGTTATTCGGGAGACATTTTAAGTTTTCCGTAGTGGTTGGTGTTCATATGCAAGTTTGTTTTCTGCCAGTTTTCTTATATTCATTTTATCTGTTGACGAAATGACTGACTATTATCTTTCTTATGAATAAGCAATTCACTTTTAAATCGTTTTTCTGTCAACATCCAGTTGTTTGTACTTTTTGACCGTTAACATAGCCCAGCACAAGAAACGACTCAATTTACATTCATTTTATTTAGATGTTTTTTGGAAGAAAAATAAACATAATGAGTGATGAATTAAAAACCTTTTTTTAGTTCAGGATGGCTAAAATAAAAATGTGAGTTACTAAATTAAACTAACACCATCCGCTCAAATGGTTTTATCTGTGTATCGAAATGATTTTATCGACTAAACTAAAATAAGACTATTAAAATTACAGAACATGATATTTTTAACCGAGCGTACAAATTTCCGCTTTTCTTTGCCATTTGCGTATTTGCTGGATTTGGAAGATGTAAAAAGTTTTATTTTTGTAATGCTTTTTGCTAGGATGATGATATTTTAATAGGCATTTTTGGAGGATCTTCTTCTCAGAGATTTGGATGTCTTCTGCTGATGTTGGGGATATAATCATCAACCAAGCAAGATGAGAGTTTTATACATGAATAATTTTTATTTTGGTGCATTGATTTTCACGAAAGGAGAAAATACGTTGATGACTTGTGAATTTATTACTAAAATTTATACAAATAAATTTAATGTTTTCTTTGAAAAGTATTGACTCTCCATACATGACAATATAAATTAGTCTACTTTGTGATACTGCAAGCCGATCGGCACGTTCACTAGCAACAAAAAATTCAAAAGGTTCTCCAGGACTATCAGAGGATGGGAGTAAGCCATAGGAAGATCAGAAGTTCCGTATGTTTGCGGTTCGGGAGCGGGGGGGGGGATATTCTAAAAGTATCAATTGTTCCTTGTGAAAGTCAGCTTAGAGGATTTGATTTGATTTCTGCTCCTTGCCACAATTATTTTTTCAACAATTCACTTGCGTTCAAGTCAACCAGATAACTATGCTGGATGGTCCATATTTCAACATATTACACTATAAGGCGGCGCTTCTTTCTTATCTGATAGTCTTTTTGGTTCTAATTTTCATGCAATGAAACTACTTTCTTTTATGGGATACACCGATAACACTTTGCCTTAAATTTATTGCCTATCGCGCCTTACGAACAATCGGGGAATAATCAAATGGTAAAACTTCAGGAAACCACATCAAAACTAGCCCTTCTATATACTTTCACATGGAATCAAACATATATTTGAATTTACAGGTGGTACATGTTAATAGATGCAGTTAATAAACATTTGATGAGTTTAATTTTGTTAATTTCTCTGTAACCAAGGAGAAGACCCAGGTTTTATTCTTGACATAATTGAATTGGACCATCAAATAAGAGATTCGATTTAACCATAGCAGTGAATTATTATTGAATTGCTAACAAATTACATTCCAGCAACATTTCAAGTACATAAATTACACTGTACTTTTATATTTAAACTATTAATATTTTTAAATTTTTGCGTCATTTTCACGCGTATCAATTCAAAAGAATATTTTGAAAATCCAAAAATTTACATCACTGCCCAGCATTGAATTCGAAAGACCAGATTGATAGGCTAAAAGCATTTTTCTCAGAATTTGCTGCCTAGTGCGCATTTTTAATTAATGGGGTGAGCATCCTAAATTTCTACTATCGAAGTGCAAAATTTCATTCCGATCTGAGGATACCAAATCGTGCCTTATAAGCGTTATATGTAATGATGGCTAGAGGTAATGATAGTGTGCCACACTGTTGGATTGTCATTGAAATTGAAGGCGAAAGTGAGTTTTGGTAAATTTAACTGAATATTGAGAATAGTATATTATTAGTATATGTTTTGCCGAAACAATAACAGTTTTTTTGTGTTTTGTATTAATTTCGCCGACAGAATAAGCAAGCTACCTCAAGACAGCTACACACAAATAAGCTTATGTAAAGCTCGAGAACTCACTTTAAATACAAAAGCTGAAATAAGATGTGATTGGTTCCTACAAACTAAATACCATTTCTAGGATAAAATACGAGGGGCGTTTGAAAAGTCCGTGCAAAGTCCGGGAGATGGCAACACCGGCGCGTATCGAGGTCATGTTTAGTTAGTAGCATCTCTTTAATGAACGCACACCAAGTTTCAGCCATATTGGTCTATTTCTTTGTGTTTGACATTCGTGTGAATCAAAAACGTCGAGTGATTTTCAAGAAATGGACGATAAAGAATTTCATGTGGTGATTAAACAAGCGTCGTTTCGTCACTGTGGATGAAACATGGATACAATACTATACTCCTGAGACCAAACACCAATCTAAACAATGGGTTACCAAGGGGGTATCTGCACCAAAAAAGGCGAAGACCGTTCCTTCGGCCGGAAAGGTTATGTGGGATACGCAAAGAATAATCCTCATCGAATATCAGAAAAAGGGTAAAACTATTACAAGTGCATATTATTCATTGTTTTTGGACCGTTTGAAAACCGAGCTGCAAGAAAAACGCCCGCGATTGGCCCACAAGAAAGTCCATTCCCATCACGACAACGCACCAGCACACACCTCAGCAGTTGTGGTCGCAAATTAATGGAAATAAGATTCCAACTCGTTTCACATCCCCCTTTTCACCAGACTTGGCTCCCTTGGACTACTATTTGTTCCCCAATTTGAATAAATGGCTAGCGGGACAAAGATTTTATTCAAACGAGGAGGTGATTGCAGACACTAATGAACCTTGTGCAGACTCGGACAAATCCTTTTATTCGGAAGGGATCAACAAACTAGAACATTGTTGCACGAAGTGTATAAGCTTAGAAGGAGACTATGTCGAAAAATAAAAAAGGTTTACCTCAAACATGTAAGCAGTTTTTATTTTTGCACGGACTTTTCAGACGCCCCTCGAAGATGCAAGCAATATGTGAAGTGACTTGAATTTTGCTACACTAATTGTAAGACGGGAAACAGTACATTAATTGAAAAATTCGCTAAGCTGCATCAAGAAAACGACTTAACAAAATGTAAAGAGTCTACGTCATAAACTATCTTTCCGATCCATCTATGAGAGAGGGCAGCATATCGAGTATCTATATATGTATTAGAATACCTCCCTGGGAACAGAGAATAATTGCGCGGTTTGGGCTATTCAACGAAAAAAATAATGGAATAATTTGGAAAAAAACAAAATTGTAAATTCTAGCAAATAACTACTGCGAACTCTGCACAGATCCTGTCTCAATTTTTCACAGAATAGCTCACTATCAAAAATAGGTTAATGGAAGATCGCAAATATTGCCCAAATTAACTTCACAAACCGTAGCCCTCCCTGTTTTTGTTTTTTTTTCCAAAAATATCATTGAGAAAGAAGTAACCAAATTAAATGTATAAAAAATGTTATCGCTTGAAAAAAATCTACATTGAAAAAAATACTCTATAGGGGATAAAAAATCGAATGAAAGGATAAAAAATAAAATGAAATTATAATATTAACATAAACGATATAAGAAAACTTGATAATTATACTACCTTGATCAAAAAGTTCCCGGAATAATCACCGTGTGGCGCTCCCATCGTTCGATTTGAGTTCTGTTTTTTGTTGTTGTTGATATTCCCTCTAAATCTTAGCGTCATAGCTTGACATTTTCAAAAGTTACGTAGCTAAGAGTACATCTATCTCTGTGTGTGTTGGCGACTTTTCACAATTTTAGAAATGGATTTAAATTTTCGACAACGTACTTGTATTAAATTTTGCGTAAAAAATAGATTTAATGGTTCGCGAACGTTGGAAATGTTAGAAAAGTGTTTCGGCAACAATTCTCTAAAGAAAACGGCCGTTTACCAGTGGCAGGAGCGGTTCAAAAGTGGTCGTGAGTCAATCGAAGATGATGAACGCAGTGGCAAACCATCGACATCGAAAACCGACGAAAACATTGATAAAGTAAAAGAAATGTTGGTCAATAACCATAAATTAACCATCAGAGAGATAGCTGAGGACTTCAACATTGCCTATGGATCCGTCCAAAACATTGTGGTTAATGATTTGGGTCTCCGTCGTGTAGCAGCAAAGTTGGTGCCAAAACACCTCAATTTCATGCAAAAAGAGACCGTGTTGAAGTCGCAAAAGACATGATTTGCGAGGCTGATTCCGATCCCACATTTATCAAAAGGATCATTACTGGAGACGAGACTTGGGTTTATGAGTACGACATGCAATCCAGACATCAGGCAAGTGAATGGCGTTCGCCAAAAGATCCGAGACCAAAAAACCACGTCGTTTTCAGTCAAAAAAGAAGGCAATGCTCACGGTTTTCATAGATTACAACGGTGTAGTGCATCATTAATTTTTGCCAGAAGGCCATACAGTAAACAAAGAGTATTATTTGAGCGTTATGAGCGTTTGCGCGAAGCAATTCGCCGGAAGAGATCAGAACTGTGGGCAGAAAACTCGTGGATTTTGCACCATGATAACGCATCGTCGCACAGTGCCATCATTATTCGTAATTTGACGAAAAATGCAACAAATACCATCCAACAGCCACTGAATTCACCTGATTTGGCTCCCTGTGACTTCTTTCTGTTCAATTGAGTTAAAAAAACATTACGGGGAACGCGTTTCAGCAGCCGAGAGGAAGGAATGAAAAAATCGCAGGAAGCACTGATGGACATACCGAAAACCGAATATAAAAAATGTTTCGCGGATTGGATGAAGCGCTGGTATAAGTGTGTTGCAGTCGATGGGGACTACTTTGAAGCGGACAATATAGATTTAGTTGAATAAACTTGTATTTTTAATTTTCTGAATAAATCCCGGGAACTTTTTGATCAAAGTAGTATGTTAGACACGCAGAACTATGCATTTACTGATATTACATATTTATTATACATCTAAATTATTATACATTCATTATTATACATTTATCATTATACATTTATTATTATACATATTCAACGGCATACGGCCTTTGTAAAATTCTGATGCATTTATTTATACTGTGAATTAAGCAAATAAAGAACTACTACTTCTGGTAAATTATTAAAATGAAGACATGCTAAGTAATATTAGCAGCCTTGGATCTTTAATATAAGTTCAAACTAAAATACTTTTAACAATAAATTATAATAATTTCATATTTATTATTTTAAAACAGAAACAGACCTTACATTATTGTACAGTATTGCTTTTGATCATCGTAACAGTTTAAAACCAAGTGTAGTTCATTATTAACATTTGCATTTATGTCTGATTATTTTATTTAGGCTTTCCTTTGTTAATTTGACCACAAAAAAGTACGAGCGAATGAATTACTTATTAGGACGTGTTAATATTTGCATATTTCTAAACGTTTTAGAAAAATTTCAAGTTATAAAGTATAAAGTTATAAGTATCAACATTATTTTAGAAAATAATAACAAAATATTTGATTCCTAATTAAATTGATTGATTATTCTGATAATTGAAAATCATGTTAGTTTTTTATATCATTTGAAATTGTGAAGATCAAATTTTGCGATTCATACGAGCAAAATTTGACCTTCACAATTTTAAATGATATAAAAAACTAACATGCTTTTCAATTATCAGAACAATAAAATGCATTTGAGAAAATCACATAGGCTTGTACTTCCATTCTAGTACATGAAGTGATTCCAGGAAAATTTCATTGCATTTCAGATATCACAAATAAAAAAATAAACAAAGGAATTATAATTATTGTTATCAATTAGAGTAATAAATCACTCAAGTGTATTTGTCGGATGTTAGTATTTTCACTACTTGAAGACGTGTAGAAAATAATGTCACCAGCTAACTATTTTGGATTTAAAAAAAACATTACACAGTTTGATTGGTAATCTTTCCATGTTATCAATAATCATTTTTTTTATAATTCTATCATTCAAAAAGAACTAATAGATTGTTGAGAATCCAATTAAACTTAAGTTTTTAATAGCGATTGTGACCTAAGAATTATTCATATGAACTAAATAGTACCAATGTCGCATCATAGCGTTTCTTGTGACTACGATAAAAGAAATACAATGAATAATAACTGCTCGTATATTTGTGTATTTAGTAAATTTCCAGTCTTCAGCAAAGATATTGCTAAAAGTTGTACACCTTGAAGAATTAATTTTAAAAAATTTCAATATTTTACTGGCTTTGTTTAATTTCTACTCATGGTGATAAAAAATATCATTAAGTCTATTGTTCGTAAACACAACTCCCTTTTTACTAACAATATGCAATGGTCAATATCTAAATGGCATGAAAACTGGCTACGAAGTAGTTAAGCTAGATAACTTTTAAAATTTAGCATAGTATAACGGAGTCTACGAACAAGCCATTTGTATGTATATAAGCTTGTTTCAAGGTTGAATTGATAGTGGCAACTATAAAAGAAGCTATAAATTTCACTGGTTGCATTTTGTGATGATCCAGAGACGTACCATTGAGCTAAAATGAATATATAATGTCCAACACTCTAAGAGAGTCTGATAGTGTAGTTTGAAAGCATTTTTTATTGACAGAAAATTTAACAAAAGGGGAAAAACTAATGAACTCATATGATTTTATTGTATACTCGATTTTGTACTAAAAGCGAGAAAATAAGTATGGTTCAACAATCTGGGGCTTTGATCAGACTTTGTAAATTATTATTTATTTATATTTGTAAATTATTATTCTTAATATATTAATTTGGCGCGATAGGTCACTTCAATAAATCATAAGAAAATTCGCTTTTTGAGGTTTGCACGGCGTGGTCATAGCTTCGGGGCCATCCATATATTACGTAACGCAATTTTTAGAGTATTCGAACGTAACAAATTCATGTTACCCCTTTAGATTTTTAAATATTTTAATGACAAACTATTAACAATGTATCTAAATTTTGTTTATCGCGCCTAGCGTCTGCTCACACCTCGTAGCTCGGCAAATAAATTTAGAATTTCACTTTTTGATTTAGTTTTAAAAAAATATTTTAACTAATTTTAAATTTTGTTACGTAACAATTTGCTAGGTTCCCCCCTCCCTCCATGTACGGTTAGTAAAATTTTCAAACACCACCGCCCCCTCTTCCCCCGGAGTGTTACGTGATATATGGATGGCGCCTTAAGTCAAGTCTATAAAGTGAAAAAATACGGAAAGTTCTAAACACACGGAAACAGCTCCGATTCGAATAAATTTTGTTTTTGAATGTTTGTTGTATTCAATTTTTTTTAAAACACATACTGATGATGCAATTAACTTTTTTCATAGCAAATATTAAATTTTTTGGAAAAATTAAGATTCCAAAAATTGTTTAGGCACAGAAATCCGTGGTAAAAAGTGAAGTTTTCTTGTAATTATCCGAATTTGTTTTCGAATTATGGAAGTGTTAATTATTTTTAAACAAGATCAAATAAAAAGTGTATTAATATCGACACTTTATGGTGGTAAAAGAGGCGTTGAAATAAATTTGAATTATTCAACCATGCTTCCAGCCATCCGGCACTGTTTCAGGTTTTTTTTCCAAGTTCAACAAAAATTCCTGAGGTCGCACTAATAATCCGATTTTGATTTTATAAATTTTTTTGATAGGTGAAGTGCTCTTTTATATGCAAAAATTTGTCAAATTTCTAAATGCTTTAGTTTCAGTAATAAGATTTTAAAAATTTGGATTTTTTTAAAATTAATTTGGATTGGAAAATTATTATGCAAAAACTGCAGGATCAATTTTGATGAAAATTTGCGTGCAAATTTTAAAAATTTTCTAGGCGAATTATGAAGTTTCTAAGTGCATTCTAATTGGTAAAAAAATTAAAGATAGGCTTTTTTCTCCTTTTATATTTATTGCTATTATAAGGCAAGAGCATTTTAACTCATCTTATCTCATAGAAAATTTGATAACGCAACTTTTATTTCCACACAACTTTGCTCTAAAATGAACCGTTTTAGAGTTAAGAGTGAGAAAAGTAGGAAAAAATCGATTTCTTCATAATTTTTAAAGATTTCAATTTTTAACTTCCCAGTTCCCTATGGGAAGTTATGGTAATGGGGTCGATTTTGCGAATTCCAAATTTTGACATATCTCCACGTTTTAAGGTCTCTAGAATCCAAATCCATCGTTTTCAGGGAGATGTCTGTGTGTGTGTGTGTACGTATGTCGTATGTGCCCTTGGAACTATTTTTCGTCTCGATTATCTCAAGATCAAAGATCGCATTGACGTGGGACTGGTTTCATTCGACGCGTAATTACGTAACTTAAAACTGAATGACTTTTCGGCAAAATCGATTGAGCCGTTTTTTTTTGAGGCTGAAAAAACTGAAAAAAGACAAAAAATGCTTAATTTGGAAAATGTTGAAACGCACCATTAATTCGTGCAGATCCCAAATATCTTCATAGTCATATTATTATCATTTTGTGTTTTAGGGGAAAAATTTATCAAAGTTGTAAAAAATATTATTTAAAAGCGAATCAAGATTAATTTATAGAATTCCAAACTTATATTATGATGTTTGGGATGTGCGATGCTAATGCAGTTAATAATTGGATATTGTTATAAATAATTTAATATTGTTGATATCAATCAAATATTATCAGTTGTAATTTGATATTGTAAATATAAAGTCAATTATAATTATTCAGTAACTATCAAACATTCCTAATAACGAATAATTATTATTAATAATAATTAAAAACTCTCAATAATGGTTGTAAATTCCGGGGCCAACATGGATGACGAGGTGGAGGACGAGGGAGAGAGCGAGCGAGATTGCCGAAGTTTTGGTAGAGGACGACCAGATCGTGGAGGCGTCATCCTCTATCAAAGCTGTTATGGCTAGATAAAAAAATTAATAAAAATAATGAGAGTAATTATAATAATTTAGAATAATAATTATTTATAATATTAAAAATTATTAATAATAGTAATCAACAATAAAAAGAAATTATAGCATTTTTATTCACTCCACTGGGAAGTTAGTCGTGTGGTCCTCAAGGATCGCACCTAGATCACATTTTTCTATAAATGTTCCCGACTTTTTTGAGAGAAGGGATCAGTCAATTATTATTATACGAGCTATTCCACAACATTTCTGCAAAAATCAGTGTACTCCCCCCAACAGCCAAATGCAGTCGTTTTTTTACAGATCCACTCTGGTCTATAATTAAATGTGGATATGGACTTGTTTTTTTACAATTTTCAGATGGTATACCATACCATTTAAAATTCACATTTTTTTATTAATTTGCCATATGAGCTTAGAATGACGACAACCACATTTTTTTGTGTTCGCAAAAAGTTCCAAAATTGAAGCCTAGCTTAGATTCCAACCGGAATATACTATTCATAGATTTTCTTAAATGTCAAAGGAGTGCCAATAGATAACCAGTCTGTGTTCACAAAAGAATACAAATGTATAAATCTCATAAAGCTAGTTCTTCCCGCGAAAAGGTAAATACATCAACAACAAAAATTTATGCAACACCATAACGGTCTATATGCACACGTTATAGCTATATATGCGGCTTTATTGATGTAATACCAATTCATGGCTCATGCAAGAATCATTTATGTTTGGTGTGTGTTGATACCATACAAAAATGTTGTAATATCTGTTGCTGTCGTGGTCTTCTGCGTCCGTAGTTGTTCACCTTTTACTTTCACCTTCTTTCAGCTGTTAGATACGACCGATTTTCATGGGGCCCGGCTAGCAGCGAGCCAAGCTCGGATTGTATGTATTGAAGTTGATTTAACGCTAGTATAATAATACATTTCAAAAAGTCATGGCATATGCGAAAAGGAATCTGAATAATGTGAGAAACATAAAATGAATTATAATAGCAAATATGTAGTTGCAGGAATTTTTTTTATTTAAAAAAGCATTTCAAGTATTTAGATATACTGACTGTAAAAAACGATTCAAATACACACCTAAATGTTCCAATAAGCAAGAAACTTTCAATTTTTTGAAATTCATCTCCATTTTGATTCGAGAGTTTAGAAATATTTTTTGGGGTAAAGGTTAAGATTATGAACCCCACCCCTGAAGGGAATGGGAGTAGGGAGGGGGTCGAAAACAGGGGGTTCCCCTACTACTATGGCATAAAAAGTTCGCGGCGGTCACGGCCCCATTAGAATTTCTGGGAGCTCTCCCAATAAAAAATGGTTACTTTGCCTATTTCCAGAGATCGAATGGAACCGGGCGGGTGAGGAGGCCCGGGGGAATGCGAGAGGAAGGGATTTGCAAAACGTGTGTCCAAAGTGTAACCGCTATTTACACAGCTGATCAAAGAAATAGGTGTGATTAAAAATTCGTTCATTTATCACAAAATTTCCATTATAAGGAATTTTATCACAGTTGAATTCATTACAGTTGCTTATTAACTAAACTCTATAGCATAAAAAAACCAAATGAGGTAAATTAAAAGCTTTTAATTCCAATTATTATCCAAATTATTATTTCACATGGTCAATGAAATAGGTGTAGTGTACACAAAAATATTAATATTTTAATTTATTTCATTATATTTTTGGAAATTTAATTTTTTCTTCCTTTCTAACCTCAGTACTCGGAATATCCTCCGTTCTTTTTCAAAACTTTTTCAATTCTCCGCTGCATGGATTCAATTAACTGTTGACATGTTGCCAAAGGTATGGAATACCATTCCTTCTGGACTACTTCCCACAATTGGTCCTTATTTGTGAAATATTCGCCCGCTAATTTTTGGTTTTAGTGCATCCTACAGTTTCTCAATAGGATTGAGGTCTGAAGATTGACTGGGTCATGGGATTACAGAGACGTTTTGATCACGTTACCAACTTTTTACCATAACTAACGAGTGCTTCGGATCGTTATCCTGTTGAAAATGCCATTTTAGATGCATATTTTCCTCAGTGTACGAGAGCATGATATCCTCTAAGATTGCCTTGTATTCAAATCTGGTCATGGTATTGTTTATGCGAAAGATACGGCCTACGCCATACCACGAAGAACAACCCCAAACCATAATATTTCCGCATCCATGCTTAACGGTTTTTTTCGTGAATCGTACATGAAATTCCTTTTCCTTCGGCCTTCGAACGTTTCGCCCAGAATCGGAGGAGATCAAATTTATTTTCGTCTAATCGCTCCAAAGGATGTTGTACTATTTCTTTACTCCCTCTGGTCCGTTTCAAAAACGGTGCTTCGCAGCGAATTCTTTCCTGGCCGTTAAATTTTGACCTGTTAAAAGCGGCACTTTTCTGGCGATTCTTCCAGGTAGTTTGGCATCCTGTAGCCTTCGACAAACTGTACGAGCACTAACTTGATTCCCAATATGCGCACAAATCGCTCTTGAAAACATGAACAGATCTGATTTAGCCAATAATAATATGCTTATTTTGGCTTTTCCTCTATTTTCCGTATTTTTTTAAAGATTCTAAAGCATTGGTTACAAAATTTTCAGACCGCCCCAATGTTTCAGCGATGAATTTATAGGTTTTACCTTGTTTCCTTAATCCCCGAACCAAACTTCTCTCTTCCGGGATACTGTGAGCTTTTCGACCCATCTGAAAAGAACTAAACAACAATAAATTATTTCTAAGTATTAAAAATGATTAAAATTAACTCACTTCGAAGGAAATTTCTATTGAACCTATAATTTAACTGTAAATTTTCGTCTTATTACTTACACACCAATTTTGCTGATCAGCTAGAAAAACACTTCTAGACTACTTTATGCAGCACGTGCTAGAATCGAAGTAACCTTGAATATGATTCACATGAAAATTGTGAGAGAGACGTAAATGAATCATTCTCCAGCAATTCGCTTAAGATTGAGATAAGAGCGGCTTCATTTAGAAGCACAATTAATAAAGAAACGGCTTACACCCATTTCTTTGACCAGCTGTATGTATTGAATTTATGGTAAAAATGATGTTCATCAAATTTTTCATATTTTTTTTAAATATTTAACTTCCCAGTTCCCTATGGGAAGTTATTGTAATGGGGTCGATTTTGCGAATCCCAAATTTTGACATATCTCCACGCAGTGGCGTACCCAGGGGGGTTACGGGTTTAAACCCCCCCCCCCCCTTGGGTAAACAAGTTTAGCCACGTAAATGAAAACAGACATGCTATAGTCAGACATGGGCTAAAGTCTGCCAGAATTCTTTTTAGAGGACTCCAACTTTGACCGGTGAAAAAGTATGATTAAGTATGATTACATAATTATATCTTCATATCTACACCGAAGCACTAGCAAACGTACCTAGTCAAGACTTCAAAAATATGAACCCCCCTTATCAAAATCCTGCATACGCTACTGTGTCCACGTTTTAAGGTCTCTAGAATCCAAATCCATCGTTTTTAAAGAGATGTCTGTGAGTGTGTATGTACGTATGTACGTATGTACGTATGTGCGTTCGGAATTATTTTTCGTCTCGATTATCTCGAGAACCAAAGATCGTATTGACGTGGGACCGGTTTTAAACGACGCGTAATTACGTAACTTAGAACTAAATGACTTTTCAGCGAAATCGGCCGTTTTTTATTTAGGGTGAAAAAACTGAAAAAACGACTAAAAATTGCTTATTTTGAAACTGTAGATACGCACTATTAATTCGTGCAGATACCAAATACCTTCATAGTAATGTTGTTATTATTGTGCGTTTTAGTAAAATTGTGATCAAATTTGTAAAATATGTTATTTCAAAAAATATAAAGATTAATTTATGAAATTCCAAACTTATATTATCAGGTTTGGGAGAATGGGAGTTAGCGTCTCTACGTCTCTATGAAATTCCAAACTTATACTATCAGGTTTGGGTGAATGGGAGTAGAGACGCTAATGCAGTTAGTAATTGGATATTATTATAAATAATTTGATATTGTTAATAACAATCAAATAATATTAGTTATAATTTGATATTGTATATATAAAGTCAATTATAATTATTCAGTAATGGTCAAACATTCTTAATGACGAATGATTATTGTGAATAATAATTAAATACCCTCAATAATGATTGTGGATTCCGGGGCCAAGATGGAGGACAATGTGGAGGACAAGGAGGTGAACGAGTAGAATGACGAGATTGCCGCGGCTTTGGTAGAGAACGACCAGGTGGTAGACACGTCTTCCTCTACCAAAGCTTTTATGGATGGATAAAAAATTGATAAAAATAATAAAATTATTTATAATAATTTAGAATAACAATGTTTAATCATAGCAATTATTAAAAATAGAAATTAATAATAAAAACGAATTATAGCTTTTTTATTTACCCCATTGGGAAGTTAGTAGTGTGTGCCTCAAGGGTCGCACTTAGACCACATTTTTTATTTATTTTTATTTTTACTTGTCACAAAATTTTTTCTTTATTTTTTACAAAAAAAAACTTTTTGAATTTTTTAAATTTTACGGTTTAATATGATCTCTGGAAATATGCAAAATAGCCATTTTTTAGTGGGGAAACCCCTATAACTCTTATAGGGCCGTGACTGCCGTGAACTTTTTATTCCATAGTAGTAGGAAAAGCCCCTCTCTTGAACTTTTCACTCCCACCCCCTTCGGAGGTGGTGGCTATAATCTTAACCTTTTTTGGAGAATAATTGCTATCTTTGTATGACCTGACCATCATCTTATGGCGTTTGATTATTATTAGCCGATTTCACATCACTTTTCATAGAATTTATTAAATATTACGAGATGACGAATAGGCACATATTGTATCTGATTTGACGATACACCAATAGACGGTCGCAATATTGCAGAAAAAAGACTGATATTACGGTAGATAGGTAGTATTGAGCCAAATGTTAAGGTCGGAGACCGCAAACTGGGACTCCAACGCCGCCGTACCTTTTAAAAAGCGAATCCGATTTTTACAACAACGAAACTGTACACATACAATGAAATAAAGCAAAAAATGGTTTAAGGTCACATCTTCTGGTTTTTCGTGAGGCAAAAGTTGTTGGCGACAACTTCGCGCGTTGATTGTGATTCGCTGAAATTATTCAACTTTTAATACTAATCAGTAGTTGTTGGAAAAAAAACATACAGTATGTATCTATGGCGGTATGGAACAGGTTTGCAAGAACCTAAACGAGCAAGAAACATTTAAGATATAAAGCTGATTTTCTTCGGTAAAGTAACAACACATCCGGAAACTTGCGATTAGTAGATGTTGCTATCAATTATTTTAATGGAATTCCTTTTTATGCGAAACTTGTTGAGATATATTTGTAATACAAAGTACATAAATATATTCAACGCGCAATTATTAAAAAAATTATTTTTATACAGTTTGAAAAGGACAATTTTTTAATAAAAACAGCTCTAATTGTGACGAACCAAAATATTCTTCAATACTCCAAAATTTTGATACCAACTGTGCTCCGTTTAGTGTACAAACTAGTTATTTGGATTATGCTAGCATATTTTCATTCTTGCTTGACCAACTAACACGTTACGATTGACTATTAAAATCGATCTAATATCTTTGTGGGAGGCATATTGTGGTGTATATTTCGACCAAAAAGGCGTTTCTCTTCTATTGCTGGAATCCATCACAGAGCGGTTGGTAACTGTTAAGTATCCGCGAGTGCAGTGAAATAAGACTGGTTCAGCTCTTTCAAGGTAATACTAGCTGCACGCTAAATATCTTTAGTTCAGCTCTAGATCAGGTTTATAAGCCATCATCATGATGCAATTATGGAATGGAGTCTAGTGGCCGCAATACTAGTATTATTTTACATTAGCTGTGTGCATTTACTTCTGGCATATTTCTTGATTTGAAATTGAAGCCGGAAGAAAATCGCATAGGCTATATGATAATTGTTGAACTTTTGCTTTCGTTTCGTAAGGTGATCGAGTTTTTCTGATTTCTCGACAGATAAACACAACACGAAATTCTTTTGTATCGGCGATCCAAGGCGAAAAATGAAAGGCATTTTATATTCTGGTTGTTAAGTTGATAGCCGATTGGAAATCGATAAGCTTATTAAAATGAAGCGGAAAAGATTGCAAAAGCTTCTAAAACAATGGAAAGGGCTCCGATCTGAATGATTTTTTGGACTCTTTGTTGTATTCAATTATTGCAAGTCAGAAACTTACGATGTAATTAATTTATTCATGACTACTTTTAATTTATTTTTAAAAAATGAAATTTTTTAAAAACATTTTTTAAGGTTTCTGTAAATTAAGTGAAGTTTTCGAAAGCAAAACTATTGCTTGAGAATGGTCTAGGCAACTAAATAGAAGTATGTACATGTTAAAAAAAAGTTGTTATAAGTGTCTCGAAATTGTCTAAACTTGTTTTCAAATTAAGGATTATAAAAGTTTACCACATAAAAGATTTGAACATTAACTTATCGGTGAATTTTTTTTAAACTTCAAAGTATATGGGATCTTCTTGTAATCGCCTCGAAAATCGAAATGGAAAATTTCAACATTTCTTTATGTTTTGAGGCCTTTAGAGTATATTTAAAGTGTTTTTAGAAAATGAGATGTATGTGTGTGTGTCCGTACATACGTACGCAAGGTATATAAACCAGAATAGGTATGATTTATTGCCCTAGGAATCCGCGTCGAATGGCATTATATCGCACATACACGCCCAGTAGTGCTGCCGACCTGCTTAGAAAATAGATTGGAAAATATTTGGGCAGCCCTGTTCACCTCATAATATATGTCTTTCACACTACACATGTAAGCAATAGTAAATATTGTATGCCATGAAAAACGTTAAATGTTTCAAAGTCTCGCCATACAAATTTATATTTGACTTGTAAATTTGTTTCATTTTGATAGCGTAAGCTGTTTCTAAGCAACCACACTTATTCATTTGGCAGCAGAAAATTAGTCGCAGCAATTTAAAAATAGACGAACATAATTTTCTCTAACGATGTCATATTCCCAGTCGGAAAAAGAAAAATTGGCTTCATTCAACGTGAGAACGAAATTCCACTTGGGTATATTTGGCCACACCCTCCGCGTCGGATGACGTATCAACAGATCATACCAGTGTAGTTTATATACATACCTTGGTACGTAACGTACGCATGTTCGTGGACAACTTTTTCTACGAGCATAACTCACGTTAACAAAGTCGTATCGACTTTGTTGAGGTGTCAATCGAAGCGTCTCTTAATATGTGTTTAGTTTTTGGGACACTTCGGTGGCGGGCGGGGTTGCCGTTTTGACCCTTTGAAGGTCATTCTGTCATGCGCTATATCTCGCGAACCAAATATACGATTTGCATATTTATGGTGCAACCGACGCGTATAATATTTGTGTGATTTTATTACCTTTTTTAAATAATCGTTACAGTCATTTTTTCATTTATTAAAAAAAGTGCAAAAAATAGGTTTTTTTTCATAAACAATAAATTTTTAACCAGATTTGCGAAACCCAGTAATCAATGTTTATAAAATTTATATACTCCAAACAACTTTTGTAAAAAAACCAGCAAAACTTTTTCTCACAATTACAAAAAAAAAAAAAATTAAAAAAATCATTAAAAGTCATCATGACTTTCATAGGTCATTTATATCATTTACTATATCTCACGAACCAAATATAATATTTGCATCATTAAGGTGTCAATCGACGTGTATTAACATTTTTGTGATGTTTTAAACATTATAAAAAACCGTTTGAGCCATTTTTTAATTTAATAAAAAAATGCAGTTTTTTCATAAAAAATAAATTTTTAACCTGATTTGCATTATACAGTAATAAATATTTATAAAATTTATAAATTTTTATCAGTTTTTAAAGAGAAACCAGCAAAACTTTTTTCCATGATTACAAAAAAAAATAAATAAAAAATAAAAAATCATTCAAAGTTACCATGTAAAAAGGATTCATACGAACTATATAACTTTATATCTTTTATTCTAAAAACACTGTTGTAAAGTCAAGCAAGGTTACTTAATATTTGCATAATTTGAGCAGATTTTGAATAGTTTACACAGTACCGTGCTTTAATTTTAAAAATAAAACTGCTTAAATTTTGAAAACCAAGAAAATTTAAATCAAAATTGCATTTGCGGTAATCAATGCTTTGAATGGTAAAATATGTTCTAGTCAATACTTTGCAAGATTATATGCTTTAAAAAGCTTTCATCAAAAAAAAAATTGTAGTTTTTAGTAGTTTTGTTCTTTAGTGTTCATAAGATTTCAATTACTTCCACCATCATCATTTGTAATACATTTTAGTTTTTACATGCAATTAAACTGATTATTGACTGCATATTCAATGTTTTACCGTAGATGATATGATTAATATTAAGTCATTCCAATAACTGTTATGAGAGGTACATTATTATTATTTAAAGTAGTTTTATTTTCATAATTATTATTGTGTTTAATATTTTTAATATTTAGTAGATATTACTGGGAAGTAGATCTCAAGGGCCGCACCTCACTGCTTGTTTTCTAATGATTTCGTTTAAATGCTTGTGAAATGCTTGTAATTTGCATGTCTAACTGATTCTCTACAACTTTTATACTGTATTCTATAAATTGTGTTGCATTTATTTCAAAAATTTACCTAAGATAAAATGCGGATTTAATCGTCCCCAACCCTCAAACTTTTAATAATCCAGACGTAAGGACGATTATAACAAAGAAAAAAATTGGTGGTCATCATGAATCCTTTTTTACATAAGTTAGATGCGGATTTGTCCTTATTTGTGAATTCTGATAGATTCAAGACTTTTATCAATTAATGGGTAATATAAAAGTAAGGAAAGTGCCATATTAGCTGATTTTTAATTTTCAATAAATTTTAAATAAATGAACATATACATTTTTTATTCCTAAATATGCAAAAACAAACGAACAATTGTCTAAAAACTCCTGAATGCACGTTGCAACAAAAGGTGAACTACTTTATCAATACTGTTCCATGATTGATTTCAAATAAGTTTTGATAATGTTAAGAACTACTTTCCACCAAATACGATTGATTCTGATAATATAAGTACGATTTGCAATACGTACTATTATCGAATTTGGAAAAACGGAGAATCGAATCATCTCTTCATATGAAGAGATCATTTTCTGGCTGCATTACGTAAAGTCGACAAGTCTGACTTAGCCTAATGAAGCCAAATAATATCATTCATCAAATTACACAAGAGTCAAAATCGTTCTTCATGTCGAGCATGTCAGTAATTGGTCAGTAATTGTAGGAACCAAATGATCGCTTCCTATTCCCAACCAAAAAAAAATTCTTGTTTCTCAGCTCCCAAGAAATATACTGATTTCGTTGAAGCCTGACGCGCCGTCATTTTTTCTATAGAAGTCAGCTTGCAAGGAAAAATTACGAGAAATTTAATAATAAAAAGAAACTCCAAATATATGTAGAAGCTTATTTGAAAATCCTTTCGCTTTCACGCCACAATTAAAGCAGAATGTCATTTGTTCATAATAGGAAATATCACTAGTTTTATCAACTTCAACTGAGTAGGCAACTGCTTTCTTGTTTAATTAGATTAATTCACGTATTAATTCATGGCCCAAAACTGTACACAGTTAGTTCGTAACAGCTCTGGTTAAGTTTTTGGGTGCAAAAATACTACTTCCTACAGATTTGGCGCAAAATTTTATTATTATCTCTGTCGTATAACATTCAGAAAAAAATCGTTTGGTTTTTTTTAAAGTTGTGCCCTCCTTTCTCAGAAACTTGAAAATGAACAGCCGTATTTTTAAGAATAGAATTTTTGGATCTCATCTTTTAATATATGCTTTACCAGTATAAGTACTACTTGTGAAGGACTCGTTTGCTACCGTATCCGGCACCTATGTATGTTCAATTTCAAAGAAAAACTTAAATGTGCTATTTTTGAGCTGTTGAGTGGGTTTCTGATTTATAGTATCTCTTATTCATTGAGATTGGGGGTACTCAGCGTCCACTATTTACTTTCAGTGGGTGCTAAAGCGTCCCTATTTGGAGCAGCAGCTGTAATATTTATTTTCAATGCTACAGCTTTTAATAGTTTATTAGATTAGTTTTTAAGGGTTCGTAATTTCAATTACTTCTTCCCCCATCTTATGTAATACTTTTTATGTTTTACATAGAATTAAACAGCGATTATATATTACATATTCAATGTTTTTCAAGATCAACTGCAAAATAAGAAATAATTATTAGTCTCATTGATGTAAAATAATGGAAAAATACAAATTCAGTGATTATGCAGTAGCCATGGACATTTTGGACGCATTCAAAATGGGCAGCAAGCGATAAAATCTCTTTAGTCGATGTAAAAACGAAACCTGCATTCAATAACCCTGAACTCCCAATTTCGCTAAAATTTTCGCTGTCGTTCAATCATCGATATGAGAATAACAAGTTATGTAGGAAATGCTTTGTAACCTGTCCCTCCTTCAGTTGATCAGCGTCCCTTCTATCCACCAGAAGCCTTACGTTAACAATGGACGCTCCCTGTGATGATACGATCAATATTAACTCATTCCAATTACTGTTAAAAATACTTATCATTATTATTACTATTTTCAAAATTATTATTGTGTTTAGTGTTTATGTAGACATTATTGGGAAGTTGGTCTTGTGAACTTCGGCTTGTTTACAAAAATCGTCCTGCGGCATTTGAAATCTGAGGATTTATGGGGTTGGAGATAGATCCGTAGAAGAACGGTGGACTATTTTCGTATAAAAACTACAGTTGTCTGGTAGATTACAAACACAGTTTGCTTTGTCAGTCTTTGCACCTATTAATACAAACTGCAAAAATGCATTACATTCTGGGCAAACTGGCGGGGGCTCACTTTACGTTGGCGCCTTGGCTCGGCGACGGATTTAGACCGCCATTGGTGATACACGTTTTGAGATACAAAGAAGATAGCTGTAAAAATATCAGTCAGAAAGTATGTACTGATTTTCTTCATCATTGAGCAAAAAGCTGACAGCGGTGGGATTCGAACCCACGCCCTTTCGGACTGGTGCCTAAAACCAGCGCCTTAGACCGCTCGGCCACGCTGCCTGCTTCTATTGTTAGAATCAGCTGTTACAAGAATTTTATAACATTTGCTAATTCTTATTTTGATTTCGAACAATCTTCGATACCATTTACCATAGCGTAAATAATACATATAAAATTCTTTATGCTATGTCATTTACCTTAGCGCATACTTCACGGTCGTCCTCTTCTTGTTCTCATATTTACATTCGTATTTCTTCGCCGTGTCAATCATCACGAGAGCAAACATTGTGCATTTCGTATTGTGATTTGTTTCATCTTTAATGTCACGGACCAATCGACTCGTCTTCGGCGCCTTGACGAAACCGTTCGCCGTTTCAGCGGCACCGCGGCGCCCACTCCGTGCAGGTCAGGGTCAGCAATTCGTCGGTTGTTGCGATATGTCAAACTCCATTCCTGTCAAAGTTGTCAAAGACGTGTAAAAAACAATGCGAGCGGCCGCCAGCTCTTCGATCGACGTGCGACACCAAGAATAAACTCAGGTGCGAGACGAAAACCGTGCTACCACCGAAGAATCCGTGGCGAAGGTTTCCACGCTGTGCGGGGGAAATGCTGCAATGGGGCCCCGAGCAGCTTCAGCAAATCGTTCGCAGTCTCCACTTTCACTTGGCCGCGATCGGTTCGTTTTTCAGGTGGTTCCAAGTTTGCTAGTTTCGTTCGTCATTGGCTAAGAGCATTGTTTTCTGCTTGGTGATTTGCTATAAGTTGACCGCGAGTGCCACAAGACATGACGGTGTTCGAGAATTTGCGCGAGCGCCTGGCGAAAGCGCGACAGGATCACTTGCTCAAATTCTGGGACGAGTTGAGTGCGGTCGAGCAGCAGCAGCTCTGCGAGGATATCAGTGAATTGAACTTGAACGAGCTGGAGACCTACTTCGAAAGGGCCACCGCCAGCCTGGAGGAGAACGGCGGGAAGCTGGACGATCGGATCCAACCGATCCCTGATTCAAAGCTGATAAGCATCAGTCGCAGCTCGGACAACACCATTGCCAAGTATCGACTGGAAGGATACAGGCAGATAAGCGAGGGGCACGTCGGTGTGCTCCTGATGGCGGGAGGCCAAGGTGAGTACAGCCGAGCTGAGTTCTGCAGAATTATATCATTTGCATTCAACCCACGCACTCAAGCAGCAAAAGTCGGCATTCTCCCACGCAGAAAAGTGTGTGTGTGCAAACCAACGATCGCCTCTATTGCACTGGAAAACACAGGTCGCAGGCCTGAGACTTCTAGGGCATCTTGGTCAACCCATTCGGGACCAGATTGTGCATAGGCCAATTAACGGATCCATCGTGATTGGCGGTCATTTCCCTTTTGATTAGCGAGCTTGAAAACACGATTACAACCAAGTCCCCGTTCATACACGCATGCTTTCTTCATAAACAAACAGTTCAGCATGTCGAAACGCATTTCGCTCCTAACGCCTATATTCGGAATTTAGTTTGCCACCTGATCGTTTACATTCGATTGTTTGGTCGGACGAAATTTACTCAATAAATATTTGTGACGCAATATACAAACTCGTTATTAGCTCATCTCATTAATAATTATAAGGAGCTTAAAATTGATTTAGATCTGGCAAATATTTTGCCTTCAACTTGAAATATATAATGTGAAGACGGTCTCATCAAATCACCATCAAACTAACTAGCAATAATTTTGATATCAATATCACCTTCGTACTTTATCCGAACATTTGTTTTTAATAATCTTATCTGGGAAACAAGTTGGGGATTATTTTGTGTATCAAGACAGTTTCAATTGGGTACTTTTGATTGCAGTTGTCGTCACTTCCTTTTAACAATTTTTTGAAGATATGATATGGTTGGAGCAAGTTATACCGATGTGTATCTCAGATAAGTGTTGAAAACACGCTTGGCGTCCTACATAGTGTAATCTCACCGAAACAAATGTAAAAAGATTGTTTTATTAGAGTTTTCATCAAAAAAATAACGTGAAGACATTTTTTTTCTGAATAGACTTACTATTAGATGCAAATTGGCCAATCAATCAGTTGTTGTTGTTACTTAATGGGAAAACAACTCATTAGATCACATTATGATGATAAGATTTATAGAAGTCACAAAAGAAATATAAATTTACATAATAATAGAAATAATGCAAGTTTTAAAGTCATGTACATAGTCCTGCCATAAGTTCTGTTCTCTCAATTAAAAAAATCTTTAAATTGATGACAAAAAAGCCTTCAATTTTTAAAATAGTCAAACAATATTTTCATTTTTAACGTGGCATCACTTATTTTGTAACATTTGCATTTAACAGAAAAAGAAAAAAGAATATAGTCGAACTGACTGTCCTCCGCTTGAATACATGCATTTAAACGACGTGAAACGGCTTGAAACTTAGCTTGACGGAGGCCAATGGATGACCGACTTGGGGTGTTAGTGTATAATTCTGGAGCTCAGTGCCAGCTCTAGCTAGGGCATCAGCTTTGCAGTTCCCAGGTATATCACTATGACCCGGCATCCAGCAAAGAATCACTTCACAGTGAAGTGACTTAGCGTTAAATTGTGTGCGACATTCCATTACTATTTTGGATGACGTATACACGTTGGATAATGATTGGATAGGGGCTTAACTGTCACAGGAAATGTTGAGATTTCTTATGGAAATTTTCTGATTTCTCAACCAATCCACTGCCTCATGTATTACGATGACCTCTGCCTGTAAAAAACACTGCAGTGATCTGGTAGCTGGAAGGATAGTTTCAGGCCTAGCTGTTCAGAGAACGCCACAGCCAACTTTTCTATCCATCTTTGATCCATCAGTGTAGATGTCGACCGATTTCTGTATCCTACTTCTTTCCATGATCCAGTCATCTCTGCTAGGGATGAAGGACTTGAAACCGTGGTGGAAGCAGGGAATCGGCGGAGTGAGGTCTACTTTCTCTGACGTTGGTCCATCCCTCCGTAATATGGTGGAGTGACCGATATTCCCATCATGCCAGAGATTTAGAGCTTTCAATCGCATCGCAGAGCACTTGGCCTGCTGTCTCGTAAGAAGCTCCGTCAGGAGCCAATCTAATAGCATAAACAATGCCTTTGTCGGGGTAGTGCGTATGCCCCGGTGATTGCAATAGCTGCAATCCTCCTGACTGATTGTGTGAGGTAGCTCATTGTAAATATTTAATGCAGCGTTAATCGGATCCATCCTCATGCGCTCTGTCCTAGCAAATTTAATTAAAATATATTTTGCGTTTCTCATATTGTAGTCGTTTTCTCCCCCATTTATATGTAGTTTCGTTGTTTTCATTTCTTCATGGTGTAAATTTTTAAAAATGATTTCCTTTTTCCATGTAAATCAATCCGTCCTTAAGTTCTTGTGCTATTTTATATACTTCAAATTTAGCGGTCATTCTTTGCAAGTTGTACATGGTCTTGTATGCTTTGGTTAGTATTCGTGACATGCTCATGTGGTTATTTGTAATGTAATTCTTGAAAGTATATATGCATTTTTAATTTGTATTTTATTTTTGTTTGAGAAATAGCTGAAACGATGGAGCAGACCAACGATAACTGCTATTTTTTCCTCATGTCATTTAGATGCAGTGTCCACGCTAGTTTTTCATCGACTGGAAGTCCTAAGTTCTTCATTTGTTCAACTCTCTGAAGGGTTTTATTTTTTATTTTTATCAGAGGCTCAATATCAGTTTTATTTTGTTTTATTTAAAGATCATGTATTTGGTTTTGTCCGTATTTAATGTCAATTTTTTCTGTATGAGCCATTGGGAATATTTGTCTAAGTCGGTGTTTATCTTTTGTTCCAAGTCAGCTTCATTTTTACATGAGTGAATCAGTATCGTATCGTCAGCGTACATCACAACTTTCCCGTCAAAGTCACCAAGTTATTTGTATACATCAGCAATAGAATCGGTCCTAGTATGGATCCCTGCGGTACGCCAATAGTAACCTGCGCTATTTTACTCTTACTACTTCACTCCTTTGAAGTCTTTCTGTCAGGTACGTATAAGTTCTATAGGCATACCAACAACCCCCAAGTTTCCAAGTTTCCTTATCAATATATCATGCATCGATACAAATTGCAGCAACGTAACTACCCTGGTCTACTTGCGTATTGATATGTCTCATCACGTTTAAAATCGCGTCTGTTGCTCCTTTACCTTCACAAAGCAGTCTTATGTTTTATATGGAAGCATCGTCAAAATTGAGTATTTTTTCATATTTGGTTTTCTTCCCTCGGTAAATATTCAACATAATTTCAAAAATTCTGATGCATTGAATTCATACTATCCCTATTTTGTACCTTGAAACATATATGTGTCCATTGGTGCATAAGGTCTCGGGGGAAATGCTGTTTTATCCGAAAAAACGTTATTTTTTCAGTAGAGGGAAAAATACTTCCATGCATTCCATTCCATTTACCGCTCGTCCTGGCAGTTTTAATTGATTTCCCTCACTCGATTTAGTAAATTGTTTTCTTACATTTTGTTAGAGTGCAACGGATCGAGTTTCTTTCTCTTTTTGGTCTATTGTGACGAAAAAACTCCCCGTAGTCAAGGGCGGAGCCTAGGTAAACTAGTGATTTTTACGATTACGATGCAATATTGTCTTTTATTGCGATTTTGGAGGCAGTGACCCCCCCCCCCCCTGAGTCAAATGCTGGATTCGCTCTCGCCCGTAGTCATTATTTAACCTTCATTAGGATTTTTTTGGGGTTAGTGTGTTCCTTGTGTTTGATTACTGTTTTCATTATTCCAGATGAATTCCAACGTACCAGTTTTTGGTAGGAGAATAAATATGTGCGTTTAGTAGTTGGTGTAGATGTCAAAAAATTTCTTCTATGAAAATACCTGAAGCTTCTCCATCGTCCCTGGTTGTATCTGTTTCAATTGAATCCACTGTGATGTAAAAATCACCCAGCTCTGATGTTTTAAAAAACTAATTTAGCTGACCTTTTCTTAGAGGGGATGGGGGATGGTTAATTTTTGATTATTTAAGCATAGTTTTAAGGTAAAGTTTAGTTCATTTACTGAAAGAATATACTAAAGTACATATATTAAATAGTATCCAGTAATTTTTCTTATTGAAAAATATTGAAAAATGAGCCAGTGCCTCTACATCCAAATAGACGTCCCCAAAAAAGGTAAATTGCCGTGAGAGACATAACTAATAGCTGGATTATCTGAAACCAAAAAAGATTCTGGTTAGTTAAGTTAAAAAAGAAAAATTTATTTGCGGAATTGTGGTTTTTAATCGGAAAAATTCCTATTTAAAAACAATTATAGTCTAAAAATAAAATATCTCGACAGCGTTACCTTGTTAAGTGTTGACATAATAAGTGTTCAAAATTTCAAAAGGATCGACCCGTTATTTTTTGAGTTCCGTGTCTCACCGACTTTAAAAACAAAAAGTCTCAGAAAACGCGTTTGAAATTTTTTTTTTTGGAATTTTGTGAAGTGCATTTTTTCTCTACTCACAGAATCGTCAATACTGGGTCCATAAAGTGTAAGACTATCAGCAAGAATGTCTAGAGCATCCTTTTGTTGTTGTCTTTGAAGGACTCGACCTTCTTTGCACTCTCTTGCAGCTTTTTGATCAGCTCTGCTAATACGAAAGTTTTCCTCTTTCCGTGCTCATTCATGAAAGATACCTATATTGTACAGCCCATAACTTCATCAATTTTACTCGGATAAACTTCAAATTTTGATGGGAAACTCTTGAGGGACCATACAATAGAATGAAAAAATAAAAAAAGTCGCAAATTTGACCATAGCCGCCCGTAAATTGAACTGTTTTGGACGAGTCAATAAACGTTTTCTTCTTCATTTTTTGATGCCTAATCCTCGATTTTAGTCCTTATTTTTGGCACTTGTAGTGGTTAAAAACATGTTTGTAAATTTTTTTAAGTTAATAAAAAAAATTCATGGGTTTTCCATGTTGGTACTCCTCTCAGTTCTTCTCTCTCCTTAAATTACCAGTTCAAGGCTGGAATAGCCTTGAAATTCTCTTTGAATCTTTTGAATCATCAATGACGGGGTGTGGCGACTCTAGGTTAATTCCTTCAAAAATGAATATATATATTACTTTAAAATCTATTTGAAGGTTGTCATACCGAAGAAGAATTTATGGTTAATGATACATCCAGAAACTACGCCATAGACGTGAGAGAAGCGTGTTACCAAAATACTGCTTCCAAAATTGTGTAGCTCGCTTTTATTAGTAATGTTTTTAGTTGACACCAAGTGAAGCCAACATCAAATTACTTCTTCGGTGTCTTAGCCGAACGTTTTACACAAATTCATATCACATTTATGTGTTTAAGCCTAAAAAGCATAAAGAATAAATTCTAAGTAGCGAACAAGTTCATTATCATTCACTTTATTTTTTGGATGGACTTGCCAGTAGCGTTCCTGTGTTGTTTGTTGTCATTTTCCATTTTTCAATGGCGAAGTTCAAAAGCATGCGTTTAAGTCCATCATCTTGTTTTATATCAGTTTTGAAACTTGGAGTCAGCTCGCCTTGGACCGTATCGGTCATCTTCAACTTAGTCATCCTGACTTCTTTAGTGGGTATTCCAAAACCCATTATTGTTTTGTGTATGTAGTGTATTACGCATATCGTATGCTTGCTAAAAGTTGTCAAAGATCTGGTGCACGTCAATATAGTGTTGCCAGTACTTTTCTAGCACTTATAATACCTTAAAAATACTAACATTTCCGCTCGATAACATGTTTTTCATATTCAATTTTAAACTTAAATCGCTGATTACCATTTAAGGGATTTGGACTAGACAAAGTCGTGAAAAAATAGACGATTTCAATGAATTTTTAGAATTGTTTCATGATGTTTTTTAGCTTATTTATACCACCATGCTCTCACTATATGTGAACTAGTTTTTATGATTTTTTTTTATAAAAATATTTCTTCTAGACGAAGTCATCAGCTTGGTTTCTGAACCCTCTTTTAAAAATAGGGCTATGCGGTGACCATCAGGACTTCTAAGTTGTTTATTCAAAATCAATGCAACAAAACGTTATTAGCATAATAGTTTATTAAGCGCTTAATCAACTCTTTTTTCTTTTACTTAAAATTGAGCAAAATGACGGCATCTGGAAGGCTACTTATCAATTTTAAGGGAAGAAAACGCTCGTTTTTTGTAAAAGAAATTGCTCAAAAGACAAGAGTCTCGATGATGCGCTAGATAAGCTATTGAAATAAAAAAAAATGTTGCATTGGTTTTGGATGGCTAAGTTGATCCTTGCGAATATAAGTGAGCGATCAACAATCAATCTCATATCTTAGTTCAGGATGAATATTTTGATTTGAAACTTTCGTGAGATACTTAAAACTTAGCGTATAAATTTGGTATAATCAATCAAATATAAAACATACAACAGTTCAAAAAGTTTGTCTTTGAAAATGTGTATTTCTTCATGACTATCACTAACCAGTTAGCACACATTACCATAGAAATTGATAAATAAATGTTGCATCATATCAACGTAAAAACATAAAATAGATCTCAGTGTAAAATTTCCCAAAAAATTTAATTAAAATTTATTTAGAAATCAATAAGCATAGTTCGAATGGCATACCATTAAATATAATTAATATTTTATCAAAGCAAAATGCGTAGTGAAGACTATCAAATTTTATCTACGTACTTGAAATACTTACAAATGTTCAAATTTATTGCCAGTTACGATGCTGTTTGAACAAGTTGAAAATATTTCATACAGAATGTTTGCATTGGCTAACTTCCACTCTTGAAAATGTGGTTTATTAGCGTTATTTATTTCCAACGCATGTTTGTATGTTTCATTCGTGAGATTATTTAATATTATTATTTGTTTTTTGGTTTCAATTTCAACTTATAATCACAATTATGAAAAAGCACTTATATTTAAAGTATTTGCATATTTTCATCTTGCAGCTAACAGTTAATATTATACTATTTTCAATAGAGGTTTATTTATATTAATATTCGTTTATATTGACGCCCTTTTATACTGGGTTCGTTGGTTGTAGTGGCAGCCTTTTTTCTTTTGGTCATGACAGTCGCATTATATATTTACATTAGATATTTCATCACAAGGAAAGTGGTTCTTCCAAAATTATTGACAAAACATATTACAATGAATTATTATTTCTAGAAAAAATACAACATAATTTTGTTTTAAAGTCCATGAAAACTGTAGTGAATAAATTAAATTCGCGTTGAAATTCATACGTTTTTAGTAATATATTTATACTATCAGTCTAGTTACTTTATCGGAGTCTGTGTACGAATTAAAAAAATAAATCAAGGGGTACTGTATGCCTAAATTTGAATTTAACAAAAAGAAAAATAACATAGTCTAAAAATGTATGTACGGTACTTATCCTACATTTTATTCCAGGAAAATAAGCTAGAAAATTCATTATAGGCACATCTTTTGGCAATAATATAAGAGTGAGTAGTTCCAAATCTCGCAAAAATTAGGATAATGATGAGATTGAAAGAAACTACATATACACGTATATATGGTCGTTGTTTGGGAACGATTTCTTCCTCAATTGAAGGACTATCTCTAAAAAGATTTTGCCTGTATTTTGACAACTTCTTGGCTGTTGAAAAAGCAAGGTGCCTAACAATGAAATCATTTTTTTCCCGCAAAATTCGATTTTATTCTTCAACATCATTTCATTTTAGCTCAATACATTGAGTCCAACGATCCTTCAATTTTTTATACCTTCCAAATAATACGATTTGTCGAGCATTCCAAAATAGCTGTCACTTTCATATTCGACTTCTTCATTCGATTTTAAACGCTTGTCCAAAAGCAACCTTTTGAGGTTTGGTAACAGATATTAGTCGCTGAGGGCCAAGTTCAAAGCCTAATGCAATATTTTTTGCCTTTGCAATGAGCGATGTGAAGATGTTGCATTTTTGTCATGGAAAATGATTGCTTTCTTCTTCTTCAAATGAGTCCGTTTCTTGTTAACTTCCCAGTATATGGGAAGTTCTTGTAATCGCCTCAAAAATCGAAATTGAAATTTTCAACATATCTTTACGTTTTGAGGTCTTACGAGTATATTTTTAATGGTTTTTAGAAAGAAGTGTGTGTGTGTGTGTACGTACGTGCGTTCGCAGACAGTTTTTATACGAGCATCACTCACGTAAACAAAGTTGTATCGACTTTGTTGAGGTGTCAATCGAAGCGTCTTTGCAATCTTAAGAGCTGATTAGTTTTTGTGACACTTCGGTCGGGGGGGTTTGCTGTTTTCACCCCTTGAAGTTCAAACCTGTCATGCGCTATATCTCGCGAACAAAACGTACGATTTGCTTCATCAAGGTGTCAATCAACGCGTATTGACATTCACGTGATTCTTACAAATTTTTAAAAAAATCGTTGGACCCGTTTTTTAATTTTTTTAAAAAAAGGGTAACAAATTGAAGTTTTTTTCAAAATCATCAAATTTTTAACTTTATTTTCAAGTCGCAGTAATCAATATTTATAAAATTTATATACTCCAAACACTTGTTGTAAAAAAACACCAAATTTTTTTTTCATGATTACAAAAAAAAAATTAAAAAAAAAATCATTAAAAGTCATCATGGCCTTCATGGTCATTTATGTCAATCATTATATCTCGAGAACCAAATATAATCTTTGCATCATTATGAAGTCAATCGACGCGTATTAACATTTTAATGATGTTTTTAAATTAAAAAAAAATCTTTAAAGCCATTTTTTAAATTTAATAAAAAAATATTGAAAATTAGTGTTTTTTTCATAAAAAAATTAATTAATATTAACATCGTAATAATAAATGTTTATAAAATTTATAAACTTTTATCAATTTCTGTAGAGACTAGCAAAATATTTTCTCATGATTTCAAAACAAATTGAATTAAAAGTAAAAAAAATCATTCAAAGTCACCATGTAAAAAGGGTTCATACGAATTTTTATACCTTAAATTTCTTATTCTAAAGACATTATTGTAAAGTCAATCAAAGTTTTTTAATTTTTGCATAATTTGCGGAGATTTTTAATAGTGTTCACAGAACCGTGTTTTAACTTTAATAAAAAAACTATTTAAATTTTGAAAACCAATACAAATCAAATCAAATTTGCAATTGTGATAATCAACGTTTTGAATGGTAACATGTTTTGTAGTCAACACTTTTTAAAATCATATGCTTTGAAAAGCTTTCATCAAATAAAAAATTGTAGTTTTTAGGAGTTTTGTTCTTTAGTATTCGTAAAATTTCAGTTACTTCCTTCATTATTTGTAATACATATATTTTACATACTTTTACGATTAATATTAAGTCATTCCAATAACTTTTATGAGAAGTATGTTTTTATTATTAAAATTAGTATTATTTCCATAATTATTATTGTGTTTAATATTTTTAATATTTCTGTAAATATTACTGGGAAGTTGTCCGTGTGGACCTCGAGGGTCGCACCTCGCGGCTTGTTTATTTTGACATTCGATTGATCCAATAACAGTGAATAATATGCGCCAGATATTAGATATCTTCTTTTTTCAAGGTAGTCGATATACATTAGGCCATGTGCATTCCAAAAAACACTCGCCATAGCCCTCTCAGCTGATGTTTAAGTTTTTGGACGCTTCAGTGCACTTCCACTCTTTCGATTCTTCATGCGATTTCGGTGTGTAGTGGTGAATCCATGGTCCATCCACGCAAAAACTCGGCTGAATTCTTGTGAAACAGTTCCAAATTTCTCATTGAGAACGCTGCACCCATATTGCATAAAACTTTCTTGCCTCCAATTTTTCATGCAGTGTATTGTGAACTGGTCGTGTTGAGATACTTACAGCCCCAGATAGCTAATGCACATTTAACTTCGGGTCGTCCAATATCAAATCGTAGATTTTTGTAATCATATCTGGCGTTAATACCTCATTTGGGCGATCTGAATTATGTTTATCATTTGTGCTCGTACGATTCTGTCATCCAGTATTTAACCATTTTATCTGACGGAGCAGATTCCTCATAATTTTTATTGAGTTTTCTTTTGGAGGGTACTCTTCAAAAAATAGTGTTTAATCACAACACAAACTTCCCTTTTTGCATTGTGACAAAAATAAACAAACGGCTGTCACACAATGACTACATCATGTCATGAAATTTGACATGTGGTCGATTGATGGTTAGTTCTATCTGACAACAGAGATTTTTTTGTTTGTGGCGCTCTCTGTTGTTAGGTACTTTACTTTTTGAACAGCCTAGTACTTGGAACAAATGAAAATGGATAGAACCTGTTTACAATGACTACGAGTTTTGCGTATTCTGAAAGCTTTCCATCATTTGAAAACCGCCCAAAAAATCACTAAGCTGACTTGGAGGGAAATGTGATATTTGAACTGGAAAGGCTTTTTAATCAATTTCGCAAACACAACCTTTTCAGGAGAACCCTTCAATGGTTGAGCCTTTGAAACTTATTTCGACGTTGAGTAGACCATTCTCATTTTGTGCTTATGTATCGAAGCGTGTCATAAATTTTGTTACAAATTTACAATAAATGTGTCAATCATTCATTTGACCAAAGCCTTTTATTTTTCAAATTAATGACTTTATTCAAAATGTTCTTGTACGTTTGTACAACCTTTTAAATACCAGCATGCACTTTCCTCATTAAAGTATTATCAAATTCCTACACTAAGGCATGCTTCAGACTGTTGTCTATGGAATGTTTGCCACACTTTAGTCTTCAAATCCAATTGGCTATCGAACGGTTCAAGATCCTGCTGCTGCTCCATGCCCAAAATTTCTACAGAAATAAAATCCTGTACATATTTTGTTTCGCAGTCACACTAAGGTTGTTTTAGACTTATGAAAGGAAGCAGATTCATGCTGAAACACTCAATGTGAATTTTGGAATTGAACGCTACTGAGAAATTTTCCAATCCAATAGAACATTCTCTTGGTACATCCAAATTGAACTATAATTTCGCAAAGATGAATAGGTGTTATGTCGCAATATGATATTCTCCATCAAAATATCACAGATCCTGGGTCACGACCATGTTGAATTTGGTAAGCTCGTTTCGAGCTAAGTCAAAACTTCTTGCGTTTATTTTGTTTATGTAATTTCTTTTTTATAGTGAGTGCATCCTGGAGGTCGGATCGGGTGAGGTGGACTTTAGTTTGTTTTTGTGTTTCAATGATTGCTCGATGATCTTCAATTATATTAATTCAGCGATATTAGTTGGCTTGTACCAGCCAACTAAGATATAGCGAATATTTCGTAAATTTGTTTAGCTGAGAAAAATAATTTTCCGTATGGCATAGTGCATTCTTATTGTGAAAGTTACTTCCACTAATGATATGAAATATTATTTTCGGATCACATCGGAGATATTTTTGCGATTCACAAGATGAAAAGAGATCTGGCTAGTCAAAATAGTCCCCCGAGAAATAACATATCTACCCCCGAAGAAATGACATTCTTAGTATTTTTAACTATTCAACTCGTTGGTACGCAATTTAATTGAATACTGTTCGCCTATCTGGAGCCCACACAGCAAATGTGACATCGACATGATTGAGTCTATCCAGCGCAAGTTTACTCGTACTCTGTTTTATAAATTCAACATTCCTTACGCTCCTTACAATGATCGTCTCAAAAAATTCAAGCTAGTCATTTTATAACAACATAGACTATACTTGGACCAGTCTCTCCTTTGTAAGCTTTTTCTGTATATTCTTGACAGTCCTATCTGCAACGAGCTTCACCTCCGTCACTCTTCTCGCCCCTGTAGACACCTTACGATTTTTGCTCCTCCGAACACCTCTAACTTATATTATAATTCTCCCCTGATCCGCTTACAACATAATCATGATCGTATGCGGTTTGGCTCCTTCGGTCATTCTTTTGCGACATATAAGCTTAATATAAGAAAATTTATTCTTTCCTCTTAATTATTATTTAAATGTATATTCTTATGTTTATCCTATTTAACTATTTGAATGATTAATTTAATTTTTTGGATTTATTTTACTCATTAATTTTACTGCTGTTTATAGCTTTAATTTGCTACTATGTAATTGGATCACTCTGTTAAGTAGTTATTGAAACAATAAACAAGTAGTAAGACACACACTTTCATGCAATTTTGCTCGGCTATTCGAAGACTTTTTTCTTACTGTAAAGTTTTGTAGCGGTTTCATCACTTCTGCTGACAATAACTCCCCTTATTGATCCAGCACTGAGACAATATTCCCAGCTGCCTACTAATCTCATCGGACCTAGAATCAAGTATTGGCTTACCCAAGAATTCAAAAGATTAATGCTTGTGCGTCGTACCATGTCACAACTTCAGGTAATTTAGGTAATTTGCTTAAAGGTTAACATTCAATTTAACCTGTATTATGCTAATACATCACTAAATATATTATGCGTAATTTGCGCTTTGATTATAATTTAAATTTAAACATCTTGTTTACAAATTTCTTATGTACACTAATTTTGCACGGATTTTGTTGATGTTTTGGATTGGAAACAATTTGTGATTGTGTCCGAGTCCAAGATAGAATCATGTTTTGATGGGTAGAAACGTTCACATTGAAGAGAAGGTTATGACCGTGAGTCTTGGGTTCTAGTTCTTCCCCTATTTATTACAGAATCAAATTAAATTTCTAAATAAGTTGAGAAAATAATAATAAACAAGCCGCGAGGTGCGACCCTTGATGTCCACACGGTCAACTTCCCAGTAATATCTACATAAACATCAACAACATTGAACAAAATAATAATTTTGAAAATAATACTACTTTAAGTAATAACAATGAGAGGTATTCATAGCACTAACAGGAATGAGTTAATATGAATCATATCGTCTACGGGAGGGTCCATTGATTACGTAAGGTTTTTGGTCGATGAGGACAGATTGAATATTCATGCGGATCAATCGGTGGGGGTCTTTTTGGTCTTGAAATTTTTTGTTAGTTTTCAAAATTTAAGCATTTTTTTAAATTAAAAGACTTTAAAAACTATTAAAAATCTGCTCAAATTATGCAAATATTTTAAAACTTTGATTGAATTTACAACAATTTTTTAGAATAAAAGATATAAAGTAATATCATACTTATGAACCCTCTTTACACGGTAACTTTGAATGATTTTTTATTTTTTATTTAGTTTTTTCATAATCATGCAAAAAATTTTGCCGGTTTCTCTTGAAAACCTGATAAGAATGTATAAATTTTATAAACTGGTATTACAGTGGTGTGCAAGTTAGGTTAAGGTTAAAAAATATTTTTTATGAAAAAAACTATATTTTTTTGCATTTTCTTCTATTAAATTAAAAAAAGGCTGAAACGAATTTTTAATTTGTTAAAAACTTCACAAAGATGTTAATACACGTCTACTGACACCTTAATGATGCAAATATTATATCTGGTTCGTGAGATATAGTGAATGATAAAAATGACCTTGAAAATCATGATGATTTTTAATGATTTTTTATTTTTAATTTAATTTTTTACGTATTCCTGAGAAAAGGTGTTGATGGTGTTTCTACAAACATTGTTTGGAGTGTATAAATTTTCAAACATTGATTACTATATTTCGCAAATCAGGTTAAAAATTTATTGTTTATGAAAAAAACCTAATTTTTTGCACTTTTTTTTCTTAAATTAAAAAACGGCTCCAACGATTTTTTTAAAAATGCGACAAATTTACAAAAATATTAATACGCATTCATTGACACCTAAATAATGCAAATCCTATGTTTGCTTCACGAGGTATAACGCATGTCAGAAATGACCTTGAAGATCATGATGACTGTTAATGATTTTTTATTTTTTATTTGATTTTTTTCGTAGTCATGAGAAAAAATTTTGATGGCATTTTCTAAAAAACTGTTTGGAGTATATAAATTATATAAAGATTGATTACTTGGACTTGACAATAAGGTTAAAAATTTATTGTTTTTTAAAAAAATCACAATTTTTGCACTTTTTTTAAAAAATTAAAAAAACGGCTTCAACGAATTTTTTCAAAATTTGATAGATTCACTCAAATGTTAATACGCGTCGATTTACACCTTAACCATGCAAATCGTATGTTTTGTTCGCGAGATATGGATAACGCACCACAGAAATGACCTTGAAAATCATGATGCCTGTAAATGATTTTTTATTTTTTATTTAATTTTTTACGTAATCATGAGAAAAAGTTTTGATGTTGTTTTTACAAGCATTGCTTGAAATATATAAATTTTACAAAAATTGAATACTGTCTTTCGTTAATCAGGTTAAAAATTTATTGTTTATAATAAAAACCCTAATTGTTTGCACTTTTTTTTCTTAAATTAAAAAACGGCTTCAACGATTTTTTCAAAATTTGATAGATTCACAAAAATGCTAATACGCGTCGATTGACACCTTAATCTTGCAAATCGTATGTTTGGTTCGCGAGATATAACGCATGACAGAAATGACCTTCAAAGGGTCAAAACAGCAAACCCCCCCGAACGAAGTATCCCAAAAACTAATCAGTTTTTAAGATTGCAAAGACGCTTCGATTGACACCTTAACGAAGTCGATACAACTTTGTTTACGTGAGTTATGCTCATAGAAAAAAGTGTCCACGAACGTACGTACGTACACACACACACACATATACGTCTCCCTTTCTAAAAACACTTTATATATACTCTATAGACCTCAAAACGTAAAGAAATGTTGAAAATTTCAATTTCGATTTTCGAGGCGATTACAAGAACTTCCCATATACTGGGAAGTTAATAATTAAATTAAGTGTCTCCTTAAAATCATCTAGTTTAGACAAATACACTGGGATGTGTTATGAAAATAAATAGGTTTCTGTATTTCATCTGTAGTTTTGTTTATTTTCATAGTCTATGAATTGAATTTTGCCGCATGAATCGAAACTTTTGCATACCATCGTTAGCTCTAGAACCCACTACTTTTACCAAAATTCATTCAGGTAGGATGTTCCGGCTTCAATTAGTGATTAAAAAGCGTTAAAATTAAAATATAACTCGAAATATTCTTTCATTGAAATGTTACGACGTAATAAATTGACATAATAATAAATATAATTAATTAATCCGTCCTAATATCACGTAATTTATACAGCAAAAATATGTCTCGTGACCCATTTTGAACAAGAATTGTACAAACTGTACAGCTGTCCATTTCGAACTAAATGCTAGCATTTTATTTTTAGAAATAAATTGATTTATAATAACACGACATGTATGCTGATAATATTTCCTTAAAAAAGAACTATCGTTTTTGGCTTATCATTACAGCAAAGTTGTGAAGCTGTTTGACTTAAACCACTCTATCAGCACCAGTGCAAGTTCATTGCAATTTTAGAATTGTATCAAGAGTTTGAAAAAAAATAATGTTTGATTAAATTAAGTAGTTAAGTCATTAGGTTTTTCACAAAGTGTTCATCTTTTTAATTGTCACAAACGATGCTCCTATTGTAAACATTTCATTTGTTTTCTCTTCAAATAATTTTGTTGCTATTGCTCGTGGACTTGGTTCGGGTGCTATCAGCTAAACTGTGCGCTGTTATCGGACTTTAATTTGTTGTTTGATAACTAGAATGTATGTAAGTTTCATTGTGTTTGTGTGGTTTCTTGGAAGAAGTAATGCTACAACATAAAGTACTTCAAAATAATTTTTACTATAGGAAATGATATTGATGCACTAGATAAACTGTAGTAATTAACAGAGTCTTATTAAATTTATTTGAATTTTATTGGCTAAAATATAGATAATATTTTAAATACTACGATGAGCATCAACAATAAATGTTAAAACAAAAAATATAGGGTACTTTGCTACGCTGGATTTACATTATTATTTATTTTATTGACAAATCAACTCAACGTCTATTATTAAAATAATATTGTTTTATTATAAGTACTAAACGTTTTGTGTGAAAATGTGTGAATATCTTGCTAACATTAAATGCTCCCATCGCATGCTTCCAAAACAAACTTCAGTAGGGCATGACCTAAATACCAGACTTGGTTTAACCTTTCGTCGTTTGCACAAATTTCCTTTTATTTTTGAAACAAGAACATCTTTCAGACCATTCGTATGTCCGAAAACCTTTCCCTTCAGAAAAATTGAGCCGTTTCCATATGAATTTTATTCAGGCCCATTCCCAAATCAATATAAAAGTGAAATTTCTTCTCTTTGATGCGAATTCCTTCAAAGAGAAAAAAAAATTTTCTGGATAATTTCAGCTATATTACAAGGTTTATTGTCATACATCGTATTGTATCCGGCTTGAGCTTTCTATTGATATGACATGCTGCTGTAAGGCTCGCATATACTTATTGTGTAGGTTCCGTGGTCGATGATTCCCAATGCTGCTTTAATACATACTTGCTGTTTCTGTTCCGTGATTCATGATCCTTTCTGCCAAAGTCCAGCGATCCAAATATCTCGTCACATATTATAGGCCACAACATTACTTGAGGCGAGTTTTTAGTAAATAATTGTTTGTAAACACGAAAGATCATACTTTTCGACAGAGTCACACTTTAAAAAATATTTGAGTTGCGCCATAATCTTGATCATCGTGTCATCACTAAAGTTCATCTAGAAAAAAAATGAAAGATAGTTTCGAAATCCAATTATTGCCTTTAAACAATCGCTATATTCCTGATATTTGTGGGCAAAATCCTGTTGAGCCCTTTTATATCCTTTTCGTTAATAGCGGCTTCTTAGTGGGCCAACATCATTTTATATTTTTCTATAAGTCTTGTTGTAATTGTTCTCTGTGAAATTCCAATACTTCTTTCACAAAATCTACTAAACCAACCTATTTGTTTTGACTTGCGTAATGAATAATTATCCTCGTAAATCTTTCTTTGCACATCGAACTGACTTTCAGCCCTTTCAATAGTTTTTCTTTGCTTTTGGACACCGTAGCTATTGAGATATTAAATTGCCTAGACCTTTCTTTCGCTTTTTAAAAGTGTCAAACCGTAGGTCTATTCTCTTAAAAAATGTTTGGTTCATTCATAGTTTTGGTAACTTTCCTTGTTTAAACGCAAAAAGAAGGTACGAGGTGAATATTTACCTCGAAAAATATTTACTCATAAATATCTGTTTCGTCACCTTCAAAGTAATCCTTCTGGAATATATTGCACTTGTGCTAGCGATTTTTGCAATCCTCGAAGCACATCTGATATGCGCTTTTTGGTAGGGCCTTGAGTAGGGCTTCCAATCCCGGTATTGCGGAACTGCATCATTTTGCAGTTCTGCGTAATGCGGGGGATCCCGTAATGATAGCGGGATCCCGCGGGATTTTGTGAGACTACAGACAAGCATACAACTGACTATTCTTGAGTAAAATGTCAAGTGCAATGCGTTATAGTAGTTTTTCAAATAATTCTATTGTTGTTTGGGAGCATTTTCTCAAAACTGAAGACGGTTTAACCGCAAAATGTAAATTGTGCAAGTGTATTATCAAAACTACTGCTAGGTCGACTAAAGGATTACACGTGCATTTGAAGTCAAAGCATGGTATTGAGAATTTAAGCAAAACGATGATAGAAAATACGTCGTCGTCATCAAGTTTCAGCACAAGTTCTTCGTCCAGTATCTTTACTCCAGGACTACCTTCTGTTTCGATTTCAACATCAAAGAGAATGAAGATTACGGACCACTTTCCGATTGAAAATAACGAAAGTTCAATGGAAGAAAGAGTTGCTCGTATGGCTGCGAAAGATGGATTGCCTTTGAGCGTGTTCGTCACTTCTTCAGACTTGCGAGAATTATTCACTCTTTGCCTTAATCTTCAACATCGATTCGAATGCTGGTCATGAATTACGGAATGACTCTTCGTATGAAAATTGTTCATGAGATGTGGGAATTAAAAGAAAATGATTATCGTTTCTCGCTTACGTTTGACGAATGGACGTCGTCTAGTAACAGACGATATATTAACATCAACGTCCATACTCACGCAAATAATCGTGCCTTGTTTTGGAATTTAGGACTTACTCGTACTTTTGGGAGTATGCCAGCAACAGTTTGCGTAGAACTTTTGAGAAAAAAGTTGAAGGAATTTGAGCTTGATTTAGACAAAGACATTGCTGTAGTTACAACTGACGGAGCATCGGTTATGGTCAAAGTCGGTAGTTTGATTCCTCCATCTCAACAACTCTGCTATGCCCATGGTTTACAACTTGGAATCTTAGATGTAATTCATAAAGAAAGGAACAGGAGCTTTCTCAACAAAAACAAGTTACTATACGCTCGATAATCCCGATTCAGACACAAATTATGAAGACGGATCAAATAGAACTGCCGAAGATAGATTTGTAGTTAAAGAAGTGCCTTCGGAAAAAGAAGGAGAATTAATATCTGATTTTAACGACATAATCAAAAAGGTTCGAAAAGTTGTAGGTATGTTCAAAGGCTCACCAACAAAAAATGACCTGCTTCAAGAATACGTCAAGAAAGAATTCGGGAGAAAAATTGAGTTAGAAAGAGACTGCAAGACAAGATGGAGTAGTTTGGCTGTAATGATTGAATCTTTTAACAAATTAAAATTGTGCATTGCCAAATCTCTAATTGACATGGGCTTGGGAACAAACATCGGGTATAGCTTCACAGAACATGAAATTGATGCATTAATAAATTTGGGGAATATTCTGAAGCCGGTGAAACTTGCCGTCGAACTTCTTTGTCGTCAAACTGCAAATCTTGTTACCGCTGAAGCTGCACTTAAGTTTATGATAAAGAAACTGGAAGACAATAATTCACCGTTAGCTGTAAAACTAGCTTTATCTTTGCGTCGACGTATTTCACAACGACGAATGAATTTTACTGCACTTTTCATTTATCTTCAAAATCCTTGCAGTTACCAAGCATCGTGTGATGATTATGATACATTTTATCTCCCGGCAAAAAATGTGCTCCGTAAAGAAATTAAAGAGAATGCAGTTCAGTGTTTCAAGTTCAGGACAAGATGATGACAACGATGTCGATGTACCTCTTGCTGTTTTGGCAACTGTTGGAATTGGAACGAACAACAGCAATGAAGTTGTTTTGCCGTCAGAACTTACATTGCAGCAGGAGCTGGAGTTAACTATATCGTCAGCATCTAATATAGTTTGCCCATCACCATCTAGAAGTGCTAATTCACTAGAATTTATTATAAAAAAAGAAATGACCCTTTATGAATCCGGGGGTTCAATGGGGAAATATCTTACATTTACATATAAAGCTTTAAAAGGGATATCACCTACAAGTGTGGAGGCTGAAAGGGCTTTTTCTTCTGCTGGCTATATTGCTTCTAAGATACGTAGTAGTTTGGCGGATGACACTTTAGATATGCTATGTTTTCTTCGCAAACATTTTCAATCACATGTTCCTGACGCATGAAACTAATTGAGTTTTTGATTAATCTCTTCTATTAGATTACATTAATTTGATATCTGTAAGCTATCTATATGTTAACTTGATGTCATAATGATAATGAAATTAAAATGAAAGTAAATATATTATAATTATTTCATAGTTTCATTTAACATAGATAAATATTAATTTCAATACGCGAGATCCCGCAAATACCGAGATCTCGCGGGACTGGAATTTTTCAGTCCCGCAAATACCGAGATTGAAAACAGGCCGCGGGATTGGAAGCACTAGCCTTGAACTCTTCCAGCGATGCGGTCTTTATATCCTTAGTCGTAGCAAAACGTCCTCGTTTGATGGGTTTTAATTTTGGGAACAGAAAAAAGCCACAGGCGACCAATTCCGGTGAATACGGTGATTGAGGCATGTTGTTTTTGGCCAAAAAATTACGCACAAACAATGACGTGTGAACTGGCGCATTATCGTGGTGCAATATCCATGACTGGTGGTTCCACAATTCCGAGCGTTTTTATAGTATTGCTTCACGCAAACGGCGCATAACTTCAACGTAATACTCCTTATTTACCGTACAATCATTTGGCAAGAAATCACGATGCCATAGTAATCGAAAAACACAGCGAGCAAAACCTTCACATTTGACCGAACTTGGCGTGCTTTTTTCGGTCTTGGCTCTTCTGACCGCTCCATTGGAATGATTCGGCTTTGGTTTCGATGTCATAACCATAAACCCATGTTTCATCGCCATTTATAATCCTTTTGAACAAATCTGGATCGACGTTGACGTCAGTTAATATGTCCTGTTCGATGCTATTGGGACGATCCTTTTAGTCAAAATTTAGCAAATTTCGGAACAAATTTTGCTGCTACATCTTTCATGCTGAAAACATCCAACAAAATTGCATGTACGAGCCAAACGATATATTGACATCCTCAGTAACTTTTAATAGTGAATCGATGATTATCCAAACCAATATTCTTCACTGCTTCAACGCTTTCATCGGTACATGAAGAATGTGTTTAATTTTTTTGATTGTTATTTTTTCGAACAAAATAAACAAATTCAAATAAGAATTCTATTAATACTGTCTACTCTATTTATATAAAAGGCATAGTATACTCTTCCGAGTGTCCAAATCGATTCTTTTCGTGCATCACCTCAATAGTGACGCCTCATTAATGAATAAAAGCTACTACTGAATTTCTATTTCTGTCTGAAAAAACATCAACATTCACGTCATCATTGAGATTTCGTGCGATGAAGAAAGGAACAGTGCATCCGCAATGACATATCATGTCGTGTCTTGCTGTTTACTTAGGGTCCACCCACATATTACGTATTTTTAGAGTATTTGAATAATATCTTTGGATTGGTCGAAGTTCTGGACAGTTTGGAAGGTTAGCTGCTTTCGGTACCACGGAGATGTTGTCCTCCACTTCATTGTTGATCGAGCATAATGACTTGTCGCTAAATATGGCCAAAATGCTACAGATGCGTCGTGTTTCTCGATAAATGGTTTTATTTGCTTTTCTAAACACTCTTCGATATTAGTAATTGATTTAATCTTCACAAAATAATACGTGTGTTTGTTTTTTAAAAAAGAAAAATTTCCTTTTAATTTTGTGTATCTTTATTTGGATTCGTAATCGATTTTCGACCGTAATCGTTCGGTCTTCCTCAGCGATTAAATTTATTAGTGTTAAGTACTCTACTTATATACTAATTTTACAAGGGATATAGTTAATAAGGATATGATTAAGAGGATATTTTCAAATTCTAACATTACAAGGGATATAATTAATGAGGGATATAATTGAGAGAATATTATTAAAAATGGAGATTCTTAAGCCTTTTTTTTAAAAAACAAACACACTTTTCGATGTATACTGCTGAGTTGATGGTACCCTTCGCTACAAATTCATCTGATCTGAGACCACATCGACATATTGCCTGCCAAATCATATACCGCTTGGAAAATTTGGTTGTTTTTTTGGTTTTATATTTTGGGCTAACACCATCATTTGATCCTGCTGTATAAAACTCCTGACCAGGCAACTGTGCGAAATCGGCCTTCACGTATGTTTCATCGTCCAACACAACACAATTGAGTTTGGTCAGGTAATCCTTGCATAGCTTTCGCGCTCGATTTTTCGCTTCTTCTTTTCCTCGGATCGATCGGGTACTTTTTGGACTTTGTATGATCTAAGATTATAATGTTTCTTAATTCTCTGAATCATTGCGTTCGATGTTTGCACTTTTTGATCATATCTAGAATGAATGTGTTACGACTCTGCCAAAATTTCCTCTGTATCTTTCGGCTCAAATTTGTATGCATCGTCCGTTTCACTGTTGCAATCGACGAATTGGTCTCCTTTGCTAATACAGAATATTTACGAAGGGGATTATCCAGGTATTTGCACATAATTAAACTACGCACTTTTTCTTGATTTGATAAAATCTTTTCAAGAGCGAACTTACAATACGAATGGATTAGATGTTATTTTTGTCGCATTTTATAGCTAATTTTGCATACCTGATGAAGACTTAAACTTATCCCAAACAGGAGCTATGCAGAAGAAACAAAAACTGCCTTTTAAAAAAATATACACTATTATCAATTATTAAATTGCTAAGTGAAGATTCCGAACAAAAAGACAAAAATACATTCATCATGTGTGCGATTTGTTATAATATATCGCACTTAAAATCTGGCATGGACAACAAATAACCTCATTGCTGAGCTTGTCGAAATCATCGACATTAAATGTGATTATCTCTCAGATATGTCAACACTATTAACTAATCAGATTTTATTAACGGCTGTTATCTTAAATCAATATTGTGTCTAATTTAAAAACATTTTGATTGCAGGAACACGTCTGGGATTTCCTTATCCGAAAGGGATGTACGATGTTGGCTTGCCATCGCACAAGTCGCTATTTCGAATTCAAGCTGAACGCATACTGAAACTGCAGGAGCTAGCTTATGAAAATACGGGAAAACATGGCTACATCACTTGGTACATAATGACATCCGAACACACTCTTCAGCCAACACTAGATTACTTCCAGACAAATGGATTTTTCGGCTTGAAAAAGGAGAACATCAAAATGTTTACGCAAGGATCGCTACCATGCTTTGAGTTCGACGGGAAAATAATTTTAGATCAAAAAAATCGCATCGCTCGAGCTCCAGACGGCAATGGGGGAATCTACCGAGCTTTACGAGATCAAGGAGTCCTTGAAGATATGCAACGTAGAGGTGTACTGTATCTACATGCACATAGTGTAGACAATATATTGACGAAAGTCGCTGATCCCGTATTCATGGGTTATTGTGTTCAAGAAAATGCTGACTGTGCTGCCAAAGTGGTGGAAAAGTCGCATCCCAACGAGGCGGTGGGGGTCGTATGTGTGGTCGACGGAAAGTACCAAGTTGTAGAATACAGTGAGATATCTGCTAAAACGGCCGAACTACGAAATTCAGATGGACGATTGACCTTCAGCGCCGGTAATATCTGCAACCATTTCTTCTCGACGGCATTCTTGAATCGAGTCGCTTCCATATATGAAAAGGAGTTGAAGTTGCATGTGGCCAAGAAAAAGATTCCCTTCGTTGATAACTCAGGCAAACGAATTACTCCTGAAAAACCGAATGGAATTAAAATCGAGAAGTTCATTTTTGATGTGTTCGAATTCGCCCAAAAATTTGTAGCCATGGAAGTGCCCCGCGATGAAGAGTTCAGCGCCTTGAAAAATAATGATAGTGCCGGTAAAGATTGTCCATTGACCAGTCGACGTGATCTGTTCCGGTTGCATAAGAAATACATTGAAAATTGTGGTGGCATTGTGCACGGTGATGTATGTGAAATTTCACCGTTTCTAACGTATGCAGGCGAGGGCTTGGAGAGCTTGGTCAACGGCAAGTCCTTTACAAGTCCAGTGTATTTGAGAAGCAATCAAGATCCAATGAACGGTCATCTATAAAATCGAAAGAAGACTTCTTTGTAATTAAGTGACTGTACTAATTTATGACGTGCGATAAATTGTTTTTGTAACATTTATTTGCTTGCTTATTATGCTTCTGCTTTGCTAGCTACCACGAAAACATCCTATCTGTTGTTTTTATCAAAACATCACGAAAATGCAACTATATTCCATTTGTATTAGATTGATTGAATCAATGAATAGCCTACGTCAGCAATTGGGCAAAAAAATTTCATGTCGAAATATTATATCCAATAAAACTTTCGTGAAATTGATATTTAAATAAACATTTTCGGACTTGCAATTAACAAACAGTTAATATTGCATAATTTAAAAAGATAACGCCATTTTAATTAGCTTCCTACATTGCATGGTCTCTATAATTTGATATACTTAAGCGTCCCTCACGACGACTAAATTGAAAAAAGTGTATACGTATTTTTCGATGAAAGGCGTTGTCAAGGTAAAATGTATACTCGTATGTGAATGAAAATTATAGTCAAGAAATTATTATCGAAATTTAGTCATTTAAAACGTTTATAATAGATGGCGCCAATTGACTGTTGCAAAGTTATTCTGTGAATAAATTACGGTACTGTGAAAATACATGTCAAGCTGAAACGCTCCAAACGAAAGAGTATCAAATGCAAAGCAATTGTTGTTCGCTGTATCTGTTAGCTAGCTTTGCAAATATGTTATGTTTATATTTCAGTTTGCTTCATATCTATTAATTAGATTCTGTTTTATAAATGCTTCTCTATACGAAATACAATTCCATTATTTACTAAGCAATTCCTTTTCTGAGTATAGTAAGTGACTTAAATTGTGAAATTGTTTGTGTTTTTAGACATAGTCTTGTGTAAATTATTAGTTTCACTATTTAACTATAATGCGTTTAAAAAACGCTTAAAATAAATTATTTGTTATAAGTTACCTAAGATGAGAAGCGAAGTTAAAAGTGCAATTTCAATCAATCATTTGTGTTTCATTTTTCAAAATTGTCGGCAGTATTGATATTTATTGAGTTAATTCATTTTCGTTTGTTGCAAAATGAAATATGTATTATTTATTGACGATATATATGTTTTCAAGCATTCTTTCTACAAGCTTTTTTTTCATTTTATATAAATTTATATGGTGGAATTCTGACTTAAATCCAGGCAAAATAATTTCGCATATACAAAGATATTTTGCCAATGCTGTTTAATATTTACCTACTGGAATTTTATTTGCAGAAATTTTAACTTCATTGCCAGCAAGTGCGTACGTTTTGTGACGTTCGTTTTTAGTTTGTGTTAGAAAAATTATATCTGAATATAAGTTTTTAACTTTGACCTTAAAACTGTCCATCCATATTAGAGAATACAGTCTAAACTATAACAAAAAAAATGTGCTTACAGTTCGTGTGCAAAGCATTATGTGTTCGCTGCATTATTTTCTACTTCTAATTTTCTTGTCATTCTTATCTACATTCCATAAAACAAGTTCAACGAAAGATATCTATCCGCAATTAACTGCTGCTTCTAATGAATTCACTGTAAATGGTTGCTCTCTTCGATTTTAGGTAACTGTCATGTCAATAAATTAAAGTGCAATTTGAAAAGTATAGTCAAACATTTCTAGGTATTAAGTGCTTGTATTGTATCTATTAAATTTTAATAGGATGATGGGAATTTAGTCATTAATGATTATTATTATGATTATACAACAATGTAAAATTATGAGATATCAAGTATACTTTGTATATGGAACTGAATCTTTAAAAATGTTATATTGCATAAAATATTTTATTTTCCAACACAACATGTGTAATACAATTTTTTTTTAAATCTAATTACGCATCTTAATGCTGATTAGTTGCAAGAAAACGTAATAAAATAACAATATTTAACCGAACAGTAAGTGTTTCAATGTATTTTCATGAACTTTGGGCAATATTGAATTTGTGAGTGTATTTTTCACTTTTAGTTTGAGTCTGTAAATAAAGCCTGTCAATTGTATACGGTTCTGAAATAGTGCCTTGGTTTCTGTCCAGCTCTTGAAAGTTTTCTACATTTCGAATGCTATTGTTCTCTTCCATGTACCACGACCTTCTTATCAGGATTCCGTTCAAGGCTTGCCTTGATATAGCATGGGTTGGTATTCTTAACGTGTGCCCGGTTTGCTTCCATTTCCTACCATTATTTGAATGGTTGGTTGTAGTGGCAGCTCTCTTTATCAAAAGATGGCTAACTTAGGCCACGATAAGCCCATTGTGATACCACAAAAAGATAAGGGCGGCACAAGAACCTGTGAGATGACGAGAACCATTTCGATTCTCGTATGAAACCGGCTATGCAGCCGATATTTAAATCAGCTACTTCCGTGAGCCTGTCCGGGAAAGGTGAGCTTAAGGTTTGCATGCGTTTCCTGGATAGTGTTGGGCATTCACACAGAAAGTGTTGGATTGTTTCTTCCTCATCTTCCGATCTGCAGAAATCGTTGGAGAGAACGCTCAACCTTTCTGCGTGTCTGCCAATTAGACAGTGTCCCGTCAATACGGATACGATGGAACTCATGCTTTCGCGGCTCGTGTTAAGAAGCCGCTTGGAGCACAGTGTCGACAGGTGATTTTTACCCCAAATCTTACACATTCCAATGTTTATAATTTTAACGCATCCCTCACAATCAGATTCAATGTATGTGCCAGGCAACCCATATGGTTCCAGTTGAGCACATCTTTAACCGCTCCAACTATGTTTGCTGCATTGTCAGAAACGGCCGAAAAGATTTTGTCCTTTAATTTCCATTCCGTGATAACCCTGTCAGAGGCGTTTGCGAGATTTATGTAAGTGTGTTTTTCGTTATAGGAACTCGTCTCCAGCAATGCGGATTGGGATTCTAAATCAGGTCCAATCCAGTGAGCAGTAACCGCAATAAATCAATCCATCATTATTGCATGAGGTCCAACAATCAGTCGTGATGGTGACCGAAGTTGCATTTTTTTAAAAAAAAGTCCTGAGTCGAGTTGCACACTTCGATATATTTTGCAGAACACTTTCCTGCTTGGCAGTGAATATGAGCTATCGAATGCCTGCGTGTATCCACGAAAACCGACAATTGAAAATGGTTGAAAATCCAATGAAATCATTTCCATAAGGCGCTGATCTATGTAAGATTTCCTGGTAGAACTGATTTTTTTTTGGTGCACTGATTGTAGTTTGTAGAAGCTTTGACGGTTTGGTGTTGAGGAAATGGCACTAGATGTTGCGGGCTGAGGCTCTATATTTTCAGCAGTAGTCTTGGGTATTGACATCAAATGGCGGGAGCTCTTGGCTTTTCCATGACTTACTTGAATTGATGGGTGTTTGTTTTTTTATGTGCATCTTTAAGTTTGTAATTGAAGATTTATAAGATAACTTATGCTTACAAAAATTACAAGATGCACGAGTTTCATTTTCCGCAGTAAAGAATTCCCATATGATGGAATATTTCCTGTTTGAATTCATGATTCTTAATCTGTATTAGAAACATGCATGTCAGTGTCAGTATTGAAATAAAATATTCTTTAACGATAGCTTATCGATCTGGAATTGGCAATATATGTACATATGTAAATTCAAGATCTGAAAAACTCAACTCACACACAATAAATAAGTACCTATATAAAAACAAATGTTCACTTTTACAAATCCACACAATATAACGAATTAGAATGTCACTGCGATTAACAACTGAATTCAATTAACAGCTATCATCAACACCAGCTAACAGGAAGCAAACGACGATCTCCAATTCTAGGTAGACAAATGTGGAGTGCCCTACGCTTGCATTTATCGTGCTCAGTGCCGGATTAAGCCTTCGTGGGGCCTGGGGCTAAAAGTAAAATAGGGCCCTATGATTACGCAACAGCATCCCAAGAACATTAAGTAACCCACGTAACCTATCATAACCCAAGTAGTCCAGTAGGAAAGAGAGCTTCAAAGCACATAAACATCCTAAGTAAATAAGGAGAATAGAGGAACGAAAGTAAAAAAATAGAACAATTTTTACGTTGCATGAATAGAACAAATGATTTTTATTAAAACAAATTAACAATTAAAAATACTTTTTTCTTGATTTCGATCATCAAAATTGAGTGATCGGAGAATTTCGCTTTCAATACTAAGTCTGGCTAATGACGACAATCTATAATTAGTCATTGTAGATCTATACATATTCTTAACGCGTTTTAAGACAGAAAACGATCTCTCCGTTTCGCAGTTAGCAACTGGAAAAAATTGTTGCATATCAAAATTAACAATCCCATCTAATACCTTTAATGGATCGAGAATATTTCTATTAATTTTAGAGGACTCTGATCTGGTGAATTTATTTTCCGGTTGATCTTTCAGTAAAGGAATGAACTGCCTAAATTCATCCAATAAATTTCCATCTAAATCCCCATCGTAAATTTTAACTAGCTCATTTGTTTTAATCCGCAGTTTGTCTTCTTTTATCGATAATAACCGTTGTAAAAAAAAAACAAAAAAATACTAATTATATAAGCGTAGGCGTCGCTCCTTTTCTTCAATTCAACCACCAATTTATCTATTATTAAATAAAAAGACTCTACTCTAAATTTATCAGACCCAGATAAAGTACATTGTTGCGTACTTCCATCTGTTAATTTTTTAATAATTTTTCTTTCCGTTGAATCTGAATAATCAGATTTCTCAATACTACCAAGATTTTTAGCATTTTCTTCAAATTCGTGGCATTTCTCTCGCATGTTCTTCACAAATCCACTAATGAATCGAACATTTGACTGGCTGTTATTCAATCAACACCTAATTTTAAAATCAATGAATGGTCTGAGTTTCTCGTTGTGTGTCTCAATTAATTTGAGGAAAAACAGTTAATACCAATCACAACTTTAATTTTAATTATAAACATATATATTTCGGGACACAGTTAGTCCCTTCTTCAGTGTTATTAAAACAGAAATTGAAGAAAACCTTAATACCTAGTTCTTAAATATCTTACGATTGTTTATCCGAAGTCTAATTAGTTAATTGAGTTGGGTCGATTACCTTACTTCCAAAGCATGTAACAATTGAATCAACTTGGGTCGATTCGGTTTCTTGGGTTTGTAGATTAAAAGTTGTAAAAAATTGCTCTAGCTGGGTCGCTAGAAATTACTTGAGATACTTGGGTTATTCCAAAGACGTGCGGGGCCCCTGGAGTAAGTGGGGCCCGGGGCTGTAGCCCGCTTAGCCCCCCTCTTAATCCGCCACTGATCGTGCTCATTTCATAATCTGTTTTATGATGTTGCTATTTTTCTTCTGCGCGGGTGCCTTTTGCTATCTGTTATCGCTCAGTGCATATGCACACATGTTGCCAAAAGAGAGCATTAGGCTAGACGAAAAAACCTGTTATCGTGATGTACAGATAGCAGACTGATATTGCATTTAAGAAATAGCAGTTCGAAAATAGCAGACTGCTATATAGCAACCCATCACTATATTTTTTTATATAAGACTTTTTTCAAGTGTGTAAAACTGAATATGCTAATCAGAAATATAAAATCGAGTAGTAAGTAGTAAGTACCGTTGAACATTTAAAATGTTAACGGACGGTAGATTTGCAAATTTCTTCACAGTTTAGGGAGCGCTGTTTGTATAAAAGAACTGTCACTTGTGTTGTTGCTGTTTCGCAATTTAAAGTGTCAGTGCCATAAATAAGTGATTGTTATGTTTGTTAAATTTTGCTGATGTTGTTCAAAGAAAATGTCGGAAATACCAAGTGATAAAGACAATAAGAATGTCCTAATCAGCAAGGACACGTCCATGCAAAATGACGAGACTATCTGGAACGAACTTTGCGACGAGTCCATGCTGAAGCTGCTCGACGAGCCTTTTAGCGAAGAGCTCAATCATACAAACCTGAGAAATGACGCTAATTACCGAGGATTCGATAATAATGCCGGTGCGCATTGGATGTACCCAGTAAACTATCCGGTTCGACAGTACCAACACAACATAACGAAAGCAGCGTTATTCAGGAACACGCTAGTTGTACTGCCGACCGGGCTGGGCAAAACCTTCATAGCCGCAGTGGTAATGTATGTAATTTTTAATTAAGTGCTATAAACAGTTACGCAAACCTATTTACTTTAAGGTACAATATTTACCGGTGGTATCCTACCGGGAAGGTCATTTTTATGGCTCCCACCAAACCGTTGGTGTCCCAGCAAATAGAGGCTTGCCAAAAGATTGTGGGCATTCCGTCCGAGGATACATCAGAAATTACTGGCCGGCAGAACAAAAGATCAAGACGGGAGCTGTGGCGGAGGAAGCGGGTCTTCTTCGCAACGCCGCAAGTCGTCCAAAACGACATAAACGACAACGAGCAGAACTTCCCCTTCGGCGACATCCGGTTAGTCGTCGTGGACGAGGCGCACAAGGCGAAGGGCCGCTACGCACATGCCGAAGCCGTAAAATCTATGGCAGCGCGGAATCCAAACTTCCGAGTGTTGGCCCTGTCAGCGACTCCTGGACGCACGGTGGAAGACGTGATTGAAGTCATCAAGAACTTGTTCATTTCGCACTTGGAAATTCGCTGGGAAAACTCGTTAGATGTGATCTCGTACACGTTTCGGAAAAACATAAAAACTGTAGTGGTGCCGCTGGGAACGGATCTCAATCAGATTCGAAACGAATTCATCGACATTATCGACCCGTACATCCGCTACTTGATCGACAACCAGGTGATTTCGGGATCGTTGAATTCCATATCGCGTGGATCAATAGTCATGGAGCAAAAGCGATTCCGGGAACTTTCGATCAAACACAAACACCCGAACGAGTCGCAGGTGAAATTGAACTTCTCAATATGCGTGAGCCTGTATCACGCGCTCGAGCTATTGGAGCGGCACGGGGTGCGTGTGTTTCTGAACTTCTTTGATGATCCTTCGAATGCAGCTTCACATCGCTACTACGTCGCTACCAATCAAACGCTGAGGACTTTCTTGGAGAAGTTGCGCAAGTACATTGGACCGAATCCATTCCTGGTCAATGATCAGACAATGACAAACGGCATGATACCTGAAATTCCCGATGATTTGGATTTTGGCCATCCAAAATTTGAAATGGCAAAACAACGAGTGGTGGAACATTTTCATGTGAGCGAAGATTTTTTTGATTAAAGGAAAAATAACTAAATTCAATTTTGTTGTAGAAAAATGACGATTCGAAAATTATTATATTCTGTGAATATCGTGAATCGGTTTTGCTGATGTACCGAGCCCTGCTGCAGAGTCGACCGCTTGTCAAGCCGAAAGTGTTTGTAGGTGAGTAAATGATTTGAAATAAATCTTACTTTGCAAACATGTACAAAACGAATTGAAATGGATGATTGCCACCCAACGAAAATCTTTCAAACATATAATTCATTCGCCTTGATTATCATTTGTGAATTAATTAGTATGGCAATGTCTGCAAAACATAATGAACTCAACTGTTCATATTTGCGGCATCAATACTCGCAGCTGCCTTCCTCTTTTTCGCTTATATAAATCAACTCCATGTACCGTCGAAGAAAGTTTGTCGCAATGTCGTGAAATACAGAAGAGATCGTCTGTGAAAAGGTGAATTGATATAAGCGATATTTCTAATTAGGTCAATAATAATGTTTTTATCGAGAATTGAAAGTTGTTAATAAATTCTTTAGTTTTTTAAATAGTTATACAGTTTTCAATGCTTGGATTGAGCTTTTATATTGGTTAGGTTCAAGCGTTTCGAGTCTAACGGCTTCCGCTTCACTCAGACCGATTTGGTCCATTGTGCCCTGTGTACGAGGTCTGTCCCAAAAGTATCCTTCATATCTCTGCACTGGTGTAATTCTCCGTCATGCGAAAGATGACTTCCTTCGAAATAATCCCCATTTGAATGAACAACACGCTCCCATCGGTGTTCCCACTTTTTGGAGCAGTTCTGGAACTCTGTTTTAGAAATAGCCTTCAGCGATTTCGTTGCGTTCGTTTCGACCGACTCTTTATCGTCAAACCGGTGAACTTTGAGCGGCATTTTCAATTTTAAGACCAGCCAAAAGTCACAGAATGCTATTTCGGGTCTGTACGGAGGTTGGCGTAACAATATGACATTGTTTTTGCTAAATAATGTTGCACAAGGTTTGAAGAATGAGCTGGCGTATTATTATGGTGAAGAAGCAAGCCACCGCTTGGCCGTATTTTTCTAACAGCATCATGCAATCTTTTCATAACTTCAATGTAATATTTTTTATTGATCGTCTGACCTCTAAGAGAAAATTGGTAATACCTTCACAATCGACAAAAAAAGAGTCAACATTGATGCTGCTTCGACGTGCTTTTGTCGATCGTGGCGAAGATGCATGCTTCCACTGCGAAGATTGTTGTTTAGTTTCACGACTCATCATCATTTATAGACTTTTGAAGACATTTCCATCATCGGAGGCCATTTCCAAGTTGTCCAGAGCGATTTCAAGGCGAAGATTCTTAGCAATTTTGGGATGAATTTCACACACACGCGCCATTCCCAAATTTTATGTTGAAATTCTATGAACTGTAGTTTTTCGTATTCCAAGATCATTTTCTAATTCACGCACAGTCAACAGGTGATCATTTTCAATCACAAGTTGTACACCTTCGATATTATCCGGGGTTATTGCTGTCGATGGTCGATCAGAATGAGAATAACTATCAACAGATGTGCGGACGTCTTTAAACCGCCTATACCACTATTTTATCTGTGTTTTGCCCATGCACTAGTCCCATAAAGCCTTCTGCATCATTTCAATAGTTTCCGCAAAAGTCTTTTCGAGTTTAAAGCAGAACTTGACGCAAATTCGATGATCTGTTTTTTCCCGGCACTTTTAACAACAACAAAATCCGACGAACGTAATAAAGGCCCTGTAAACAAATACGCGTTGCGCATGAACTAAACATTCTATTGGTAACTGCGGGTAACCGATGAGCTCGCGAAGAGTTACTGGTTACGCTCATAGCCCGCAGAGGTCGTTCGAATGTTTTGACGCCAAGATATGAAGAAAATTTGGATACGTTTGGGACAAACCTCGTACGTGGAAACCTTCTAAGTGAATCATCAATCCAGGAATTGTTTTATTTTAATAGTTCCAAGCTCACTCAATTGTGCGAAAAACAATGATCCTAAGTCCCTATGTCTTCTAACCGTTAGAGCCGTAAATCTGTCTCTTCTACGCAGTGGTGGCGTAAAGGAGGGGGGGCGGTCCTCCCCGCGTGCCAAGAACCAAGGGGTGTCAACGGCAACTCACTCGTACATCCAAAGAAGGCGCACAAAATCTCCCTCTTTACAGACATATCAATAAATAACTACTCACTCTTGTACCTAACTACTTACATAATAATATCATATTTTAAAACGCATCACAACTATATTTTCATTTTTTTAATATAATTTCTAATTCCGTAAAAGAATGAATTCATTAATTTAATGGAAAGTGTGGTTTCGGGGTGTCGGATGGCATCCTCTTCAGGTGGCGGTTAGGCTTGCTTCGTGCTGTCTGGTGACGGATGGCAAACAGCACCTAAAGAGGACGCCATCCGACACCCCGAAACCACACTTTCCATTAAATTAATGATGAACCAGCATAAAATCTGCAAGCTAAGAACCTCCATTAATGTGCGATAATAGTGTTAGTGAGTTGCTAACCAAAAAGCACAACTAGAAAGACGAAGTTGTTGACTAGACTAGGAGGTTCTAACCCATGATAAACTAACTTATAATGAATTCATGTTGCGCTTGGTCTGATCTTAACGACTATCAGAGACAAGATGGAGTGCTCGAAGAGATGTGTGATCCCAGCACCAGCAAAGAAAACGCCGAAACAAGAGAAGCAGCATCAACACTAGTATCAGCCTTGTGTGATTTCAGTTTTCTATGCTATCTTTCCTTTTCCTGTGAAGTCCTAGAAGAAGTTAATCAGACACAAAATTATATACAAACATCTGGGATATCATTGGAAAAGTGTGTAATAAAAATTAAAGCTCGTAAAAAGTTTCTTCAAAGTAAACGCAACCAAATTATGGAAAAGGCTATTTGCTACGCAAAAAAAATGTGAGGACTTAGACATTCCGATTGAAGGAAAAAAAGGAAGGAGAAGATTTCGAAAACGAATGCCTGGAGAAATGGCCCGTGATTTATTTTTTTATTTTTTTATTTATTCTTTGCACATTTAACAGAAGAACTCCAATTACAAAATGTGAAATAGAAATAAATACAAAAACGCAAATTCTGAAGAACATGAAAAGTAATTATATAGACAAAACATTTTCAAGAATTCTTTTGAAATCAACTATGCTAGAGGGAAAAGATCCAAGCTGGAGTCTATTGTGAGTCTTTGGTAAACGAAGCAGAGGAGAATGGAAGTAGACCTCCGTTCTAGCGAAAGGCAAAACAAAAATATCGGAAGACCGGGAAGGTCTAGAGCATTGTCGCAGACAAAATAAATGGTCGATATTAACTTGTAAATAGTTATGACAAAGCTTGAACAGTAAGCACTGATCAAGATATGTCCTTCGTGAGGTTAAAGACTGAATATTAAAAAAAGAAAGGCGTTCTTCATAGGCAATATAAGGGATATTGAATTTGAAAAGTAGAAAGCGGGTAAATTTACGCTGCACAGATTCAACAAGATTGACCAGGGAAGCAAATTAAGGAGACCAAATTTGACATGCATATTCTAAAATAGTACGTACGATAGTCACAAACAATTGTACAGCGGAATAGGGATTAGTAAAAATAAGCGAATGTCTTAACACAAATCCTGACAGCTTTGAGGCTCTAGAAACTATATTGTAAACATGCGCATCAAATTTTAGCTTAGGATCAAAAATGACGCCAAGATCTTTCACACGGTCAACTTTATTTAAAGGAATAGAGTCAATAGAATACACAAAGAAGATGGAAGAAGTCTTAAGAGTGAAAGTCATTGTATGACACTTGGGAATATTAAGTGAAAGGAAATTAGCTTGACACCAGGAACATCATCTTGAAGAACTTTGCAGTCTTCAAGAAACCGAATCACCCGGAATATCTTGAGGTCATCAGCATAAAGAAGACAGGGAGATTTGAGTATAGAAGGAAGGTCATTTATGTACAGAGTGAATAGAAGAGGGCCTAGTATGGACCCCTACGGGACACCAGATTCGGGATGAAAGGGAACAGAGTGCGTGCCTAAGACAGAAACGCGGCAAGACCTTGACGAGAGATAGAAATATACCCACAGAAGTAGGGAGTCTGAAACTCCAAAGCGCTCAAGCTTGCGACACAGGATGAAGTGATCAACAGTGTCGAAAGCTTTCGAAAAATCGGTATAAATGCTATCAACTTGCAGATGATTATCAAGAGAAGTAGCAACAGTGTTTGAAAGGACAAGCAGATTTGAGGTAGTGGAACGATTAGGAAGAAAGCCGTGCTGCTCCGGGACAATAATATGTTCTAAGGCCATGTATAGATTTGAGTAAATAATACTCTCAAGAATTTTAGGGAAAGCGGACAAGAGTGATATGGGACGATAGTTCGTAACACTTGAAGGATCACCAGACTAGAGGATGGGTAATATGTTGGCTATTCTCCAGCACTGAGGAAAAACACCTGAAGAGAGGCTTAAATTAAAAATGAAGGAAAGAGGAATACTCAGAGATGAGGATAAGGATTTGATAAACAAATTAGTAATACCATCAGGATCTGGACCAACATTAGGGTCTAACGAATCAATAATGGATTTAATAAGGTGGAGATCGACAATTATAGACGAATAGCAGGATTTTAAACATTTCTGTCAGGAGTGAAGATGTTCGGCTTATGTGGAGAAAACGTAGATGAAAAGTAGGTGGCAAAGAGATTATTTATGTCCACAGGCGAAGAAGCACAGTTATGATTCCATTGCATGCCGCTAGGGATAGATGAGAAAGACATTAAGGACCTTATATATGACCAGAATGGTTAGATAGGAGAGAGTTTTCAATAGAGCTGTGATAGGCGCAAATAGCTTGGCGTATTTTCTGCTTAGCAATAGACCGAAGCCTTCGGAAAGCAGATTGCGCTTCAAAAGAGTCAGATGTTTTCTGGACTTTCATTACCAGAGGAGCTGCAGTGAGCAATGTTAGAATGTCACGATAGATTTTACGAAGAACTAGACCATCGTTACAGGGCAATGGATTTTATGCTGGTTACATTTATTGTTATTCACCCTAAAACGCTGGTAACATCATCAGAAGAAGGTAATCATGGAATGATTCCGAATCTGGTAAAAATTTACGATGAATTTTCAGCAGAGCACATCATGTTGGAGATTTTACGATTGAACCGCCATTTGGAAGCCGTCAACATTTCTGACCAAAAAGCGATTGGGTGAGCTACATTGGAGCTTCTCATATTCATTGTGAAATGGGGCTATTCTGAGTCTGTTCCAAATTTAGCGTTATGTCTTCGATTTTTTTAACAATTTGTGTTGATAAAATCTTAGTTAAGATCCACAATGAGCCAAGCGCGACTAACCAATCTTTCGATTTTATCAATTGATAGAGACAGGGGAGTCGATTTTGATAATGTGATCGCATATTTTAGTAAAATGAAGTCTCGTAAGCATGTTTAATATTTGGTGTTTTATTTTAAGTAGGGGTGCTCAATACAAAACCGCCCGGGGTGCCAATCTACCCTACGCCGCCACTGCCTCTACGTCGTCGCAGCTTCGACATAGGTCGCTAGCTGAGAGCCCAATTATTTTTGCGTGTTCATCGAAAGTCACACGACCTGTCAGTAGACCCACAATATTCTTTGTTGAAATTCTGTCCAGAGCTATCAGACCAAAAAAACATTTCGTATTATTTTCAGGCGACATATGCCTGGCAGTGCGACATGTGCTCAAATTTCTTGAGCGCCTTAATATTAGTTCGTATGCCGAAACGTCTATATCCTCATTGTGCCCTAAAATCCAGTACAGCGCTAGTCTGTTTTTGGAGAAATCCTCACTTCAGACGTACAGGTCTCAAATAGTTTAGAAAAGTGTTTGCCTGGCCGGAAAGAAAGTCATGTTTCTATCGGCATGCTGCTACTGAATTATATTCTTCATAAATAAAAAAACATCGTGTCGAATTTCATCTTAGTCTGAAGTGAAAAGAATGGAAAAATTCTTCTACAAAAAAGCACCTTCTCAATAAAAATAAAAATGTAACCCTAATATACATAAGCTTATCAATGTGCCACCAGAATCGAAACTAGTATTTAAATTGATATATAATTCAACCACTAGAGAACAGGATGTACTTGATCTATTAATATTTTTCAAAATTCATTCCAGGTCAAGGTGGTACTGGTTCGATCCGTGCTGTCACTCAAAAGCAACAAATGGAAGTGATGGAACAATTCCGCTCGGGTACCTGTAACACGCTTGTAGCCACATCTGTAGCAGAAGAAGGTATTGATGTGGGCGAAGTAGATTTGATAATATGCTTCGATATTAATACACGCAATCCAACACGATTTATTCAACGCATCGGACGAACGGGTCGTCGACGTCAAGGCAATATCATAATGATGGCAACCGAGGGAAAAGAGCAGGCCATAATGAAAGAAGTGTTACACTCGAAGGACAAGCTCAATCAAAAGATTGTGAAAAACTTGGAGGTATCTAGAGCGCTCTACAAAAGTGCCCCGCGTATTGTTCCCCCCGAATTCGATCCAAAATGTATGGAAATATACATGTCAATCAAAGAAACGAAAGTCGAAAATAAAAAATCATCGTCTGATAGAAAAACTAAAGCTTCTAAGGAACGGAAGCAAAAGTTACCTAGTGATATGCCAGTAAGCCAAAAAAACGATCTTAGAAGCTATTTAAGGAAAGTTGAATTAGATAAAGAAGATCGAGAAGTGTTCTGTACTGGAACAGCGGAAACGAGTGCCAAGTCTTTTTCGGGACTAGATGTTACCGGCACAAATTTAAATGAGCTCGACCGCATTAAACGTAAAATTGAAAGGCTCCAAAAGGAACCAATAATTGAAGTTCCTACAGATATGAGCAAAATAATGCGAAGTGCTTCATTGTCAAACCCCATCAAACGATTTGCTCTCAAAATGAATGTAGACTATTTGAAAGAAAAACTTCAATCACAACAAGCCCTTAATGCCGTCTGTGATAAAGATGTATATGTTCCGAGTGACGATGAATTGAATCTTAAACTTGAACTCTCTGTCATAGAGAAAGTCGTAGGAAAAGGAATGATTGGACAGTTTATTGAAGAACATCAAATTTCAGATGATGCAAAAAGTACTCGTGAAGATTTTAGTTTTATTTTCCGAGATTTCGAACAAAGATCTTTTGTTGATGATGTTGAAAATTTCTTGGATAAACGGATAAAGGAAATTGACGATAAATTGAAGTTAGTAACTGTGCACCGAAGTGAAGGAAGTGACGTGCTTGAAAATGCTGTCGATAGAGATCAAAATGAATTGTCTGACGTCGCTGAGGAAGGGGAAGAGTTTTATTCACAGCATGAGTCTCGTTACTTAAGCCAACTAATTGAAATAGATAAAAACAAGATAAATGATCAATCCACTCCATTGCGATCGCCTTCCAGGAAAAACAAACACACTGGCGATGCTGATCAGAAGCAATTATTTTGTTTTGATGAATTCGATGATGATAGTGATCCGTTTGGTTTAATAGAAGTAACAGACATAGAATCAAAACAGAAAAAAGACAATAACCCAAAGATAAGTGCTTGCTTTGAGAACAAAACAGACGAGCAGAACATATTTGATGATGATTTTGATGACTTTTTTGCCAACTCAGAATTGAAAACAGAAATCGATAATATTGAGAAAGTTCATTTGAGAGAAAAAACCGCTTCGCCCGTTAAACCTGAAAAGGATATTCTGGTCACAAATCTGAAAGAAAGCAGAAAAGTAACATCTCCATTGAAACAGACGAATACGTCCCGTCAAGATATTGAAGATTTCGACTACACTGAATTCTTTGAACCATTCGACTGTGATGACCTAGCCACCATTGAGGAAGCTGTAAGGCCACATGATATGAAGATTAAATCAACAGATGCTGTGAATACTACCTCATGCAGTGTAGTTAGCAATAGATGCTCAACCTCGGTTTGTGATATACCCAGAATGAAATCAGCCGAATTGTTTAGTTCTAACGATCAAACTTCCCTGCTGTTGAACCCAAACCAAGATGTTGAGACAAATCACGTACATTCACCTCCAAACATTGCTAATCGACGTTCATTCAATACATCGCCTCCAAACATTGCTAATAAACGTCCAACCGATACATCACCTTCAATATTCACGAAGGGAGTGAATTTCAAGCGCTTAAGGTTAACAGGCGCAGTCGATAAATCTATTAGTTCTACTGCTGATAATTCAATTCAAAGTGTAGGAAAGTTGCCGACAGTTAACGGTCTGCAAAATGGTAAAAGTAAGTCAAACTTGGATGAAAGCTTTGCTTATTTTTCCAGCAACATGTATTTTTGGAAGTCAAACAGAAAGTCCAATAGTGATGCAGCGAAGAGGAAAACGTGTAATCGACAGTGACTCAGATGTGGAAGAACTTCCGAACAGTCAAACTGTAAGTATGTCTAGTGTACTTTTTATATTTGTCCTTGATAACCATTATAGTACTACGATTGTGTGATAAAACCAAAAAAATCTTTGCTCAGAACTTGATAACTATTTTTGTGTCGAAATAAATTATCTTTATGGCGAAATAAATCATATTTTGAAATAGGGTGCCATTCTTTGCAACAGTAAAAAAATTATAGAAAGATTACGAGTAAAAATTTGCTGTAGGTAAAGCAAATTTCCTGTCTTTAGACAGTTTTCAGTAACGATCTGTTGTTGTCTGCTACACGTGATCTGCTCTATACACTACACAAAAACATTCAAGTGTTTGTTGATATCAATAATGTTTTTGCCCTCCTTACTCGGTGGAAAATATTTCTGTGAAGATGTGGAGAGCAGGACACACGCAAAGGACCATTTAACCAAACATATTGGGTGTACAACTTTGCTTCCGCGGTTTCCCGATAGATAGCTGTATCGGGAAGCTGCGGTCGGTTCGTACGTAGATTAAAATTGTCAAAATTAATTTTGGACATCTGCTAACGTATCGACATTGCCGTATTAGCGAAAGTTGTTTGCATTTTTAAATGATTCCTTGATTCAAAATGTATGTTTTTGTGCCAAGTTCTCGTCATTGGCGGAAAGTTTTGACCTTCTCCTTTTATTTGAAAAAACTGCAGCTGAGGATCATCGAATGCTTTCAAATACGTATGGTGAGGCTGTTTTGAGTGAAAGAACGTGTCAGGAGTGGCTTCAACGTTGGTGATTTCAATGTCGAGGACAAACATGGTGGTGGGAGAAAAAAAATATTCAAAGACAAAGAATTGGAAGAACTCCTCGATGAAGATTCATGCCAAACACAAGAAGAACTTGCTCAATCACTAGGAGTGACTCGTCAGCCATCTCCAAACGCTTCAAGGCCATGGGTATGATTCAGAAACAAGGAAATTGGTTTCCGTACGAGTTGAAGCCGAGAGATATTGAACGGCGCTTGTTTTCATGTGAACAACTGCTGGAAAGACATAATCGGAAGGGATTTCCACATCGCATCGTAACCGGCGATGAAAAAAGGGTCCGTTACGATAATCCCAAGCGCAGAAAGTCATAGGGAAAACCCGGAAATGCGGCGCCAAGGTTATGCTCTCCATTTGGTGGGACCAGCTCGGTGTGATATACTATGAGTTACTAAAACCGCGTGAAACCATCACAGGATATCGGTACCGAACACAATTGATGCGTCTGAAACGTTTATTGATGGAAAAACGGCCACAGTACCGAGAAGACACGAAAAAGTCATTCTCCAGAATGACAATGCTCGGCCACACGTCGCAAAAGTGATCAAGATATACTTGGATACCTTGAAGTGGGAGGTCCTGCCCCATCATTCGTACTCCCCAGACGTCGCTCCTTCCGACTACTATCTGTTTCGTTCGATGACGCACTGCCTGACTGATCAGCATTTTTCTTCGTACGAGGAAGTATGAAAACGGATTCAATTATGAATCGCGTCAAAAGACGCCTTCTATTTTCGAGATGGGCAAAAGTTGTCGCAAATGACGGACCATACTTTGAATAATATATCTGTTAGTACTTTTTGACAATAAAGCTTTATTTCCGGGAAAAAATCCGCGGAAGCAAAGTTGTACACCCAATACTATTGGATGATCAGATGATAGACAAGCGGCATCAGAAAAATAACTTAGTTATTGGATACTATTTAATAACGTAAAAGCGATATCGTTTACAATTGCTTCTGTTAACTGGGAGAACAGATTTCTATTTGTTGCTTCCAGCACGATTCGAAGAAGTTCGCTGCGAGCGCTCCCGTCGAGATAGATCCGTGAATCAGAAAGATCGTAATCAAAACGCTCGTTTCGTCGCAAGGCACTGAGTACGGTCGTAACAGTAATTAAATTGACTCTAGTAAATGATAGCCCTGGGAACTGTTTTGTCGAGCGCGTACCGCCAAGAGTACGTGTTAGCTTTCGACGCGTGCCTTGAAATCTTTGGAAAGCATCGCAAACTTTGTCTTTTTCTTTAGACGGGTTTCGGGTCATATACCATGTCGTCAATAATTGTGACCACATACGACGCCATCCTTATTCCACAAGCATTGGAACTATTTTTCTCATGGGAAGAAAGCGTTTTTGTTTTCTTGCCGCCGAGACGTATTTCGCGGATCGATTTTTTTTGGTGTCAGAAGTCGTGTTTGGACGTTCGGAACAATAATTTTTATTGTAAGTGGTCAAGTGGTCGACGTAGGATAGATACCTCTTAATGGTGATATCTGGAAAACGCCAATTCTATAGATTGCTAGCAAGAGTTGAAAGGCTATACCGAAATAACTCAACATCGAAGCGTGTCCGGAAATAGAGGAGGATAAAATTATTGAGCACCTTGAAGCAAGGCTAGCGAGTCTCGCTCCATGTATAAAGGTAGTCCCAAAAGTACTCGACCTGACATACAAATGACTGTTGTTGTTTGACAAAAACCATGGTATAAAGTACCAACCTTGAAAGTTTGACGACGCTACGTTGTTTAGTATTCGTTCGGCGAACGCTCTCTGTGAATTTGTAAATATGGAAAAAATGATCATCGTTATCTTTCATTTTAACGGCCTCAGTCCAAGCAATATCAAAACAGAGCTAGATTCTACTCTGAAAGAATCTGTTACCTCGTTTATAGCAATAAAATATTAAGTGCCAGAGTTCCCGCATGAGCTGCCAATATGTATATCGCATCGGTCGACCAAATGGAGTGACTACGCCAGAAATGGTGAAAGAATATGCAAAATCGTTTTGGATGCCCGTCGACTGAAAATACGCGAACTAGCAAAAATGATAAACATTTCAAAAAGAGCTGAATATTTCATGTTTCTGAAAATTCAATTGTGTCCAAGATGAGTCTCATAATGGAATAAAAACAGTGTCGTGAGGATATTTCAATCGAGTGTTTGACGAAGTTTTCGAGTCGATTCATAACCGTGGATGAAATATGGGCCTATAATTTCACAGCCGAGAAAAAGGACCAGTCAAAACAATCGACTAAAGGAAGAAAATCGGCTTTATAGAAGACACAGACAGTTCTATCTGCAGGCAAAGTCATGGCGTCACTTTTTTGGGATGTTTGTGGGATAATTTGCATTGATTATATTCAGGAAGAAAAAAATCAACAGCGTTTGAGTGATGAAATCCAAGCAATGGCCGCATTTGGCAAAAAAATGCACCAGTTCACATATCCATCATCGAAATGACCAAAATCGATGAGTTTTAAATTGAACTGCATCCTCATGCACCTTATTCGTCAGACTTAGCCCTAACGAATTATTTTCTGTTTCCAAACTTGAAAAATTGGCTTGGCGGTAAAAGATTTGCCAACAATCAAGACAAAGAGCAGATGGGTGACACGTTTTGGCATGCTGAGTCGTTTTAAGGGAGTTCTGATATAGTTTTCTGTCCTATTGAAATGAAATGATTGTTTAAAATATTTGAGATTTTTACTGGATCTTCGAAATTTTCGCCCATGAAATTTATTTCCTTTACATCATAGTTTCTACTAGTATTGGTGTCTGCCTTTCTAAAAATTTTATCTACTAAGTTCCAAAAATGACGCTGATTGTTCGAATCTTTCTCAAGTCTTCTCGAATAGTAGTTTCCCTATGCATTTTTAATCGAATTGTTGCATTGGTTTTTTATAATTTGATAGTATGTACTTTTGTTTCATAATATTTGTTATATCTTTTTTTAGTACTTTAAAAGCTATTCGCTTTTTTCTGGAAAAGTGGTGCTTTGCAATCATGTACAAAACGAATTGAAATCGATGATTGCTTCGCGACGAAAATATTTAAAAAATCTATTCCATTCACCTTGACTATCGTTTGTGAAATGATTGATATGGCAATGTACGTGGAATACAATGAACTCAACTATTCAACTGTTTGTGGCATCAGTACTTGCAACTGCCATTCTTTTTTCGCTTATCAACTCCATGTATCGTCGCAGAACGTATGTCGCGAAATCATGAAATATAGCACTGATCGTCTGTGGAAAGTTGAAGCGAGATTTTTAACTAAGTCAATAATAATTTTTTTACTAAGAATTGAAAGTTGTTGTGTTTCTTCAGGCGGGATTTATTATTTTATATTTGTATATACGTATTTCGAGCACTAGTTGTGCCCTTCTTCAGTACATTTGACCAATAATTTAATGCAGCCATAGAAGGGTCTATATATGTATATCACATAACCTCAGCAAAGAGAAAAGGGATCAAAATTAGAACTTAATTACAATCCTTAAATGCAATCAAACAGAATCGAAGGGACAACTACCGTTCCTTGACCTGTTGGTATGCAAGAAGGAAGGCAGGCTGAAATTTGAGGTGTACCACAAGCCAACGGACACCAAACGATCGATTCCAAACACGTCAAACCATTGCCATCAACGCAAATGGGCAGTATTTAATTGCCTAATACATAGGATGCTGACACTACCCTTAAATGAAAAAGGCCTCAAAAAAGAGACATAATTTGTCTCATGAGCTAGCAACAAGCGTTTAGTGGTGAACTACGACTCGCAAATAACGGAGCAAATGAGAAACGTGATGAAGAAGCACAACATCGATCTTTTTTACACGAGCAGAACAACAAAACTAGAAAATTTATTAGGTTCGACAAAGGATCCTTTAGATAAGATGGACAAAAGCGGAATTTACGAAATATCATGCTCACAATACAAAGCTACATCGGACAGACGAAAAGATCTCTTGGAATTCGTTTCAGGGAGCACATAAAGGAAGCAAGTAACGTGAGAAAAAAGTATGGAATAAATCACTTCAAGTCAAAAGTAGCAGAGCACATGGTGCAAGAGGACCATAAAATTACGGCGGCGGAGGTGGACATCATCAAAATGAATAGGAAGCTCGACACGGCCGAAAGTGTGGAAATTTTCAAACGTAGAAGGGAAGACCTGCTGAACACCGATTTTGGTAACGGTTCTACCTGGTTGTTTAAATTGTTAAAGCACGAGCATAGTAATTAAGTTAATCCGTAACCAGGCCTCAATCCTTAAACTCATTAGGAGATGTTGTTTCATCTGTAGATTTTTGAAAATGTTTGTATAAATATCTCGGGATAGAATTAGGAAATGAACGCATTCATCATTGATGAAGTCCTCAAGTAGTGGTCGAAACAATTTGTTTGGAATTAATTTGAAAATAAAGTAGAATAAAAGGAAATTTTTTGGGTGTCTCAATTTTACGACTTAGATCGAAAGGTCGTAAACCGGGGTACGCCTGTAAACTCCCCCCCCAAATCTGCTATGTTTTCTTTGTTAGATCGGGCACTTCTGAGAATACCTCGTATGTCTCTTAGATTTGAAGTTGCTCGCGTCTATTTTGATTATCATTATGTGGGACAGAATTTTCTCTCTCTTTTCATATTCACAAAAATTTTACAACACTTCTTATGTTACATTTCTGCCGACTTCTTTTCTCTTTCCAGGAAAACATATCTATATATGCAAATAGGCATATAAGATCCAAAAAGTTCAAACGCAGACGATGTGAATTTATAGACGACGAGGCAAAAGTTAGCGATGATGAAAATGACGACGAAAATCACATGGAAAATTCTGAATTTTCACAAATGCAACTTGACTCTGTCATCGTTGTCGATGATGATGTAGACGATCATCCAGAAGTCGACATGAGAGCGAAATATTTGCAATCGGTCAGGTATTAGTTCGAAACATTTTAAATTCCATGTTATATAGTTTAATTAACCTTTATAGAAGCCCAGGAAAGAAAGGTGCATTTAAAATACCCGAACCGAGAGTGTATAACGACAAGTCCTATATTTTTTCGCAATTCGTTCCGTTTGAAGGGAATAGTGTTTATAAAGAAGACTCGTTTGTGATTTCTTCGGATGAGGAGATCGTTGAAGAGCCAATGACACAATGTCCGTTGGAACGTGCTGAAGCCATATTAAAAGCCAGGCGCAGAGAAAGGCAAAATAAGAAAAATGATAGACGTTATGGTCGAAAGCTGAGATTATTGGAAAATAGTTCTGAAGAAGATGATGTAGATTAATTGATATTGATATCAAAATAATTTCTCCACGAAAGTTCTCGATGGCTGTGATTTATATTAGATAAGTTGAAACATGATTCTTTGTTATTTTTGATAGATTAAATCGAAACACACAAGTTTATTATTCTAAATGATGATTTTATTGTGTAATATCTAATTACTTGCCTTAGAACTTTCAAGAGTGAAAGCAAAGAAACTAAAATAGTTACTGACATGCGTAAATGGAAAAGGGCGTGAGAAGCAAAACATTTTATAAATCATTTGAATTGGTTTATTGTGCATTTGTCATTTGAAAACAACTTTGAAACTCTGATGGCTGTTAAACCCTTTTCTATTCACACACCTTTTTCTTTTTTTGTATTATTTTTATTTTGACTTTTTCTCAGGACTTTTACTGCGTTTCCGCATTTTCGGACTTTTGGTGCCTTTTCGAGAATTACCAGGTGCGTTCGAAGAACCCTTCTTCCTGCTGTTGGGGCCACTGCTATTAACATTCGGTTTGGAGGGTTTAGGTTTAGGTGGCTTCATTTCGATTCGTACATACAAATCATAATTATAATCGGTACATATTCGTCCTAGAATAATATTTACAGATTATTAATGCTATAGGTACTTCGTACAGTATTTTTCCCACCTGGACACATTTCAACTCCACATTCAGGACAAGCTATTAAACGTGTTTCAATAATTCCAGATTTATTTTTAACTTTACGAACGCCAGGATTCAATTGATACTCTCGCTTGTCTTTAACGTCCGTTTTCAGTTGCATTTTTCCCATTTCCACTAGTCGGCTGAAGTAATCTTCTTCAATTTTGGTTTTCGGTCTCAATGTGGTGAGCATCTTCCAATCGATGGGAACCGAACACAAATCCGTAATGACAACAGATCGCATTTCAGATGGAACAGGATCCAAATAACTGTACGACGGTTCTGGCTCACCATTAAGCTTCATCAGTTTTCGCGCCTCTTTTCGCGGTGTTTTAAATGAATAGTCCTTATCTTTGATTTTAATTTCATCGTTACGCACTTTAATTGGGCGCATTTTATAATCGGGAACTTTCTCCATTAGTCGTTTGAACTCCTCTTTGGTTTGGACAATACTTTTACTTAAGTCCAGCACGGGAACAATAGTTTTCTTTTTTCCTAATAAATCGTCTAATTTACTCATCTTGAAAGTTTTGCACTTCACTTTTATTCTGATTGAACGGAATTTGATGTGTTCTTGCAGAACTAGTTTGATCGATAGTTGATATGGTAATATTGTGTATTTACACTGATAGTGAGTGTCTTTGGAAATGGAAGAACTCAAACAGATATCAGATAAATTTGTCATCTTGAGATTTAAATTTTAACGGAATTCTTTTGGGAGCCTGGAAGGAAAATAACTGATTTATTTTCTAATTATTGATTTGATGAATTGTATGACTTAAAAAAACAAATACACATTTCGGAACCCAATTGATCCCCCAATGTTCTAATAGAACTCCCATCCAGATAAACAACTATTTTTTAGATTATTATTGACCATTTAAAACTTTGAATTTTAAAAAAAAAATGGTTTCAATCTTAAGAATACATTTGCAATTGCTTTATTGAATATCCTTTAATTTGCACATTTTTAATTGTGTTTGAAACTAAGCTGGTAAAATAATATCTGATTCGTTTTTGCTAAATAAGAATCAGCATTATGTGTGCTTAGTTCTCGGTGTTTTTTTTAAGGACATTGAATAAAATAATGATAACATTGAATTTTTGGAAAGAAAAGTGCGTAAAAACGTATATGCATACCTTCAACTCTAATCTTTATAACGACTAATTTAGCGGCATCTTTCAGTGTGTCATTCAAGAGTTATTTTTATAATTTTGAAGATAAAGCTAAACCATGGAACGTTACCTTGGATTGAATTAGATAAACGGCAAAGACATCGGTATAAGAAAATTGAATATGTACTCTATTGAATTATGGAGCTTTTGAATGCTAAATGTAACAGGAGACTTTTAAACGATGGTTCAGGATGGAGATAGTATCAACATTCTTTATGGCTTAGTAATGAAATAGGCATGCGCGTATACAAACTGGGAACAGTTGGAACTCGGGAATCAACTAATAGTAAGTATAATGAAGCTTATTTCTTACTTATCTCTTCTTATTTCGCGCCATTGATTTCTGAAATAAAAAATCCGCAAATATACACTTAAAAAGTAAAAATCTGTTTAAGGATTTCTTCTACATATTTTCTGGCATAGAATTTTTTTCAATTTCAAATATACAGGGTAACCCGTAATGACCGCACACGGACAGTGCCACACAATTCCTCATGCAATTTCCAACAAAAAATATTTGGTAACATTTTGCCGAAATCTTTACCCTTTAGCTGCTACAGTCACTTACATTTTTCTTAAAAATTGTTTGACTGGCGCTACTAAAAACACCATATCTCAAAAACTACGTTGGCTAAACAGTCAAACAAACTTTACGACATAGCGAATACGCCACTTAATTGTTTCAAATAAATCTCATACGAATCAAATTTAAATTTAAATTGTTATAGCCTTTTAAAATTATATTTTTGTTTTCTTATGAAAAAAAATATTATATTCTAACCATTTTATTCTAGCGAATACTTTGATATGGTTTTAGTCCTTGGGGTTTGCGAAAATACAGGACAGGACAAAACATTATGCATGTAAAAATTTAAAATAAAATGTATTTAAAATGGCTGTATCTGCATCAGTTTTGCTCTGATCCATCTCAAATTTTAACTTGATACTCTTAGCGAGCTATTCTATTGAAAAAATCAAAATAAAAGCTTTACCCGCCTTAAGGGGCAGTCTGAATTTATTTTTCAAAAAAGAGATTTTCCGTAAACATCATTTTTCGGTACTATACAATATAGATCTAGTATAGAAACTCTCATTTTGGCCGGCGAAGTCCAGAACTATATACACTCCTCGAAATAATTATATAGGCAATGTTTGTTTCGGTTTTAAAATTTTGAGAACGGAATTTAATTCGAAACAGGTTTTCATTGTTGAATACTATGACAATGGTCAGTTTATTTTGTTATGAAATAAGCTTAAAATCCACGCTCGCACACAAAGAAAAGAGAATTTTAAATTTCTCTTTTATTTGCTGCGTAATATTTATATAGGCAGTTTAACAGTTGTGGTCGTTGTGTGAGCATTTCGTCACCAAAGACCAAAAAACACGTAAACTTAAGTCAGTTGAAGGTATTATATCACAAATTACTACATTACAAAATCAATCTTCACTTTTTAATTAGTATGCCCCGTGGAAAGGTATTATCTGAAGAGGAGAAGGGGAAAATCATTGCCTATAAGGATATGGGGTTTTCAAATCAAATCGGCGTGGTCGATAATTTCTGTAAAATGGGCGAAAAATATGGCACAATGAAACGTAAAGGACGAACTTCGGAAATCACAGAACGTGATATAAGAGAAATAAAACGAGTTGCTACTGGAGAACATTTTTCGGCGAAAGAAATTTGTGCGGCAACTAAGGCAGGAGTTGGTGCTCGTCGAATGCAACAGATTTTAAAAGTGAATTTAAAGTTAACATATGGCAATAAGTGTGGCAAACCTGCCCTAACTCAAAAGCATAAAAATGCAAGATTGAGATTTGCGGAGAAACACCGTTTTTGGGTCGAAGAATGGAAAACGGTGATTTTTTCCGATGAAAAAAAAATTAATTTGGATGGCCCAGATGGTGTACACAAATGTTGGCGTTCGAGGAAGACTACGCCAGAAGTTCGAAAACGACGAAATTTTGGAAGTGGTTCGCTTATGGTTTGGGCTGGCATAAGCTATATGAAAACTACGCCAATTTGTTTTGTAACGACATTTTTGGAAGATATGTCTACATTAGAATTCAAAATCGTTTTTGAAATCGCGTAGCACTCCCACTCTTGATAGGCCAGCAGTGAGTCCCGATAGAGAACCCTTGGGCTAGACTATCATCAAACGTTTATAACCACGGACCGCAATTTAATAGTGTAAAGGAGCTTAAATTGTCTATTCAAGAAGAGTGGAACAAAATAGAGCCATCTTACATCCAAACGCCTATAGACTCTATGCCAAACCGTTTAGAAGAGGTGGTCAAGAATAGAGGGGGTCACACTTCATATCAGTTTTATAATGTTTTCTTTTTTCTTCATGTCAGCAAAAGTGCCTTTATATATATTTCGTACTAAGTTTTTCTTCTTCATAATTACTTTCAAAGTGCTAACTCAGGAACTAGTTATTTATCATTAACTTTAATTGTTTCTTCTTTTCAAATAAAATCCAATATATTTAAAGTCCGCCAGTTTGATTTTTTTCACGCAAAATGTTTAATTCTAGTTTCGACCATAGGCACTCACTTTTATTTCAAAATGCTGTAAGATATCATGTCAACCAGTTTTTTATAGGGCTCAATTATGGTCGCCATTTTGCCGCCATGGCTGGGAAAATATAAAATGTAATTTTGTTTGTAAAGTTCAAGGTCCACATTTTATTATATAAAAGTTTCAAAACATTCTAATAAATATTTATATAAAAAAAAATATTGTAATTTCATGCAATAAACTGACTGCCCCTTAAACTTTATCATGCTAAGGTACTATCGTCAATTTTTTTTAAGGATCAATTTTTTTTTTGCATTTTTCAACTCCTTAGACATTGAAAAACAACTTCCCGAAATCTTTCGACGAAATTCGAAAGTTATATTGGTGTAGGTATAAGTTTAAGTGAGCGCTCGCGTGGCTCGAAGCAGGCCGAATCCGAGGCGCATCTTATGATTTGCATTATTTTCCGCGTGAAAATTAGAAACACATAGTACATAGTACATAGTATCTATATTTCCAAATATTCATGGATCCCATTATGTACCACGACTAGTTATATAGTTGGATGCATAAATTTCCGGCCATAATTAAATTCTGATAAAACCGTTAAAAAAATTTAAACGAGTTTTTCTCAAAACGACAATTTTTAAAACTACGGACAGTTAATCCCTGGATTGGTTGAACCGATTATAATAAATCTTGGTGCGATTTGTTTACTGACATATCCTGCAGGCAAATTTATCACAATTTTGCCACAAATAAACTGAATTTTTTTTGCATGCATAAAACTGCGAAAAAGGCTGCTTTTTAACTTTTTTTTCAAACATTCGCCATTAATTTTTTTTGTCGATTTTTCACTAATTATGGTAAATTACCCTGTACAACACCCTTCTTTTTAAGAAACTGTTTGAATTTTTTGTTCCGCACTTACTAATCTCGAGATTAACTGTCCGTAGTGGGACAGTGTTTTCTTACGACCGTTACTTTAGCGCCTTTTATCAATTAGAAAATTAGAGTCCAAATGAAAAACAAAAATTGTTGTTGTTTCGGTGAAAAAATCGTCCTTAACTTGTTTATGAAAATTATTATTGTTAATTTATGTTAAAAATCACGAGTGTCACATTAGATTCTCTATCTGAGATGGTGTTAAAATAGGCGGCACCGGTTCCCGATTACTTCGGATTTTTATTAAGGAATATACGTGTGCGCACAAAGAGAGTCACACAAGAGGTGACAGTACAAAGTTCAATTAGTAAGTGAGTAATAGATGAGGTGACTGCATCGTAGTAGTAGAAGAACGCGAGGCGCCAACTGCATTTGAATTCCTCAACACTCCCCCTCGAATCGTGTTTTGCGTCGCTCGATCTCACCATCGGGTTTAATTTTGTTACGGAGGACAAATCGGCATCCTATAGCAGATGTCTTGCATGGACTATCGACCAGTTTCCAAGTGTCGTTGACAAGCATTGACTTTACCTCTTCAGCCATTGCATGATACCACTCATTAGCTTCCGGACTCGAAAGAGCTTCCCTCATTGGAATTTCTAACATAAGAACTTCTTTATTATTCGAATGATCGGTTACTTCACTTTGCTGGAACAGTCTTCTCGGCCTGCCCCTTTTTCCATTTCGATTTATCCTTGGTCTGCCCCGTTTCCTCGGTGGGGCTAGAGTCTTGTTAAGACGTAAGTTATCATTCTCCGCAGCATCCCCATCAACATCCTCATCGGAGTGTACTGCTTCCCTTTTCTTGTTGACTATGAGCGGAGAACTTTCACTTCGCTTCTCGTCACACTGCTGACTCAAATCTATGTTTACAAACCCAAGCTCTGCATCATTGGGTTCAAAAGCATAATTGCGATCACTTTGACAGAATCCCTCAAGCTCTCGCTGGCTATTTTCCTTTCGTTCCGTGAACTTCACATCCCTCGAGATAACGACCTTCTTCTCGTTCGACAGCCAAACTCTGTAGCCTTTCGCTGACTCGGAATATCCCAAAAATACACCAGGTAGTCCACGAGATTCCAACTTGCCAATGTTCGGCTTGCAGTTCAGAACATACACAGCGTTGCCAAACTCCCTAAAATGGGATACACTGGGAGTCTTCCCGGTCAACATCTCGAATGGTGTCCTTCCATCGAGAGCGCTCGAAGGTGATCGATTCCGAATGTAGTTCGCGGTATTGACAGCTTCGGCCCAAAACTGAGCAGGAAGCTTTGACTGTGTTAGTAGACACCTCGCCATTTCCATCAGCGTTCGATTTCGTCTTTCAGCTATCCCATTCTGTTGAGGGTTGTAGGGTACTGAGAGACGACGCATGATCCCACGCTTGCTCAAGAAGTCGTCAACAGCCGAATTTACAAATTCCGTGCCGTTGTCAGACTGAAGGCACTTTACTCTTTTTCCTGTTTGATTTTCCATTAAATTGACAACATCTTTAATGCACTCAGCTACATCGCTTTTGCTGCTTAAAAATCGAACTTCCGTCCACCTGGATCGATCGTCTATGAATTGAATGAAATACTTAGAGCCTCCGAGCGACTTAGTACGCATCGGTCCACACAAGTCTGAGTGTATGATGTCCATCACGTCTGAAGTTCTTTCGCACTTCATTGGGAAAGGTGCTCTAGTCATCTTGCTCTCAAGGCAAACTGTGCATTTACTTGCCTTGCTTATATTTTTCACATAAACTCCTTTAACTGCTCCACGATTTACCGCTTGCTGTAGGTCCTTCGAATTTACATGGCCGAATCTTCTGTGCCACTTATTTGCTTGTTCTGATACTCTAGCACTGTTTAAGACTTTTTCTACGTCCTCAACTTCACTAACAACGTATAGTCCGTTTAGTTTTTGCGCAACTAATTTCACATCACCTTTTCCATCAAATACGATGGCTCTCTCCTTGTCAAACTTCACACTGAAGCCATGATCAGTTATTTTACTGACGGACAAAAGATTTGTTCGAAGATCTGGGACTAATTGTGTCCCCTTTAACGTAATGCGCCTCAGTTCACCATCAACACTGGTATTTAGGATGGCCGTGCCTTCACCCACGATGTTAGTCGTGCCTTCGTTGGCGAGATTCAACTTCTCACACTTCGCACTCAAGTCATCGCTGAATTTAATAGATTCGCGGCAGAAATGCGATGTCGCACCACTGTCTAAACACCAGTTCGTACCACTTTTCATGGTTTCCATTAGACATGCCTTGGATGTGAATAAGCTCATGTTGGCTATGTTTTTCGTTGGTTCTTGATTTCCAACTTTACATTCTGATGCCTTGTGTCCGATTTTATGACATTTAAAGCATTTGAATTTGAATGGCTTTCGTCTATTCGGCTCCAACTGAACATCGGGACCCTTCTGCTGAGACTTACGCCACATTTTTCGAGCCAGGAGCGCATTCGATTCACAGTTGTTTGCGAAATCTTGCCGTGCTTGACCTTCTTCAATGATTTTTACACGCAGATTTTCAGGGGATGGCAATTCATCACGTGATTCGATGGCACACCTGAAGTTCTCGAATTCACTAGAAAGACTTGATAACAGCATTATCGAAAGCAAGTCTGGATCTATTTGGACACCGATCTCACATATTCTATCCACCGTACCGAAAAATGAGTTCAAGTACTCGCGGATGTCACCACCACTCTCCATTTTATGGGTAGTTAAACGCTTTAAAAGCGCTGCCTTTCGTGCCGGTCCTTTGGACTGATAAGTGTCCTGAAGTCTTGCCCACATTTCTTTACTCGTGCTGCATCCCTTTATTTGCCTCAGCTCTGCAGCACTTATCGACAACGTGATATCTGATCGCGCCTTTGCGTCGTTCCGTTCCCACATGCGCACAGCATTTATCGACTCCTCATTTTCAGGAACAATTTCTGGCTTTACTCCGCACACGTACTGCCACAGGTCATTTTTGACCAATAGAGCCTCCATGAACAATTTCCATGTGTCGTAATTGTCTCTAGTTAGGGTTTCAATCCTACTCACTTGCGCCATAATGAGGTGCAAGCCACGACAACCAAAGTATGGAAAAAAAAACAACAACGCGTATAAATTTTGCGCAACGAACACCGTAAAAAGAACGATTAATTACTTTTACGTCGTCCTGGGCCCATAACCTGTTAAAATAGGCGGCACCGGTTCCCGATTACTTCGGATTTTTATTAAGGAATATACGTGTGCGCACAAAGAGAGTCACACAAGAGGTGACAGTACAAAGTTCAATTAGTAAGTGAGTAATAGATGAGGTGACTGCATCGTAGTAGTAGAAGAACGCGAGGCGCCAACTGCATTTGAATTCCTCAACAGATGGTATAGTCAAAATTTCAGGTAAATAGTATGAAAATTGCTTGTGTTGTATCTTCCCTCCAATTTAAAACCATGGTCTCGATGAAAACTCGTTTGAAGCTTCCAAACGTGTTTACTGTATGAAATCTTTAAGGTTTCTGCATGTTTATTTTTCACGTTTATCATGCTATCCCAGGACCATAGAAAATTCCTTTCGAATTTAAATTTTAGCTGTTCAACTTCATTTCTAAGCGATGCAAGGTTCTTAAGGGGTAACACTACTTTAGGATTTTCAAAAAATCGATTTTTTTATTGGCTCAAATTGTAGTTTAGGGTCATAAAAATGCGATGTTGGTAGTTTTATAGCGTGGAAATTTTTTCAAAGGACTAACTGAGCGAATTTACTGCACCCCATCCCAGAACCCCGCGCACGCTGTCGGTGAATCACGCGTCGTTTTCGGGATAATAAGTAGTCTTGTTACCTTAGGACTGGACACGAAAGTTTTGCACATGTTTTACCTGTTAGTTATAAAATGAAGGAATGCCTGTGCAACTCTTACTATGCACTGGGTTTGTTCTAATGACTCATGTGGTTTATTGAAGCAATTATGAAATAAGTTTCTTCAACGTATTACTAGTCATGAATTCGAAAATAAAAAACGTGCGCAAAGAAATTTTGCGAAGTTTTTCGGAAAATAAGTGTTTGTCGTATTCCGCGATTGCAAAAAAAGTGAAATGTTCGCGATGGACGGTTAAACGCGCTATAGACAAGTTCGACAAAGAGTTTACAGTGAAAGACAATCCCAGAAGTGGAAGACCTAAAGGTGTAAATGATGCAAATTTAGAAAAAAAGATAGTTGGTTTCATTGAAAGGAACATATCGATGTCAATTCGTGACTTGGCAAAAAAGTTCGGTGTGAGTCATTCTTTAATAAATAAAAAAAGGAATAGTATAAAGACATTCAAAAAACAAAAATGCGCAAAACGAACGGTCAAGCAAAAACAAGAGGCTATTAGAAGGTCAAGAAAATTATAAAAAAAATTTGCAGTGAACAAGCTTGCATTGTAATGGATGACGAATCATATTTTAAATATAATTTCAGTACACTACCTGTAGTCCAGTCAATTGGGAGTTTGACCGTGCATTTTGGGTAGGCAGGAATTTTTTTAATGCAATGCGTGGGTAATGATATAGATAGCTTAAGTTCAAGTTTCTGGGGTCGCAGCCCCAATCCTCTTGGCTCCATCTTGAAAACAAACAAAAAGTGGGGCACCCCTATATCTCCAGAACCATGGCCCCCGTAAGAAAGTTGCGTATGGCAAACTTGCGTAGAATTAAATTTTTAGCAAGTCGTCCATACATCACTTTCACGTGGCATCAATCAATTAAAAAGTTATAGGCCTAAAACGACATCCAAAAAGGGGGGATCATTTTTCGCGCGCCACAACTTCTTTGTTTCCCTATTACCGCGAGAATAACTTTTAGACAGTTTTATCACCAAATGTTTGCGGTATTGCTTGTTTCGATCACTATACGATGTCGGAAGTTATTGTGTCCCAAAGGGGGACCAGTCTTAGGAAAAAGCATTTTAGGACCAGATAGACAGGTGTTAAAATGCTGATTTCCTATGACTTGCCCCCCTTCGAGACACAATAACTCCCGATATGGTTCAGCGATCGAAACAAGCAATACCGCAAACGTTTGGTGATAAAACTGTCTAAAAGTTATTTTCGAACGAATTTCCCGGTAACAGGGGAAACAAAAAAGTTGTGGCACACGAAAAATGATCCCTCCTTTTCAACGTCGTTTTTGGCGTGTAACTCTGTTAATATTGACAGCACGCGAAAATGATGTATCGACAACTTACTGCAAATTAAATTTTACACAAGTCTGTCATATTCAACTTTTTTGTGGGAGCGGTGCTTTCCAAGATATGGGGCCGTCCCACTTTTTTTTGTTCTCAAGATGGCGCCACGGGGATTGGAGCTGCGACCCCAGAAACTTAAACTAAAGCTCACATAAAGACATACTACTCATTGCAATTAAAAATTTTCTGGCCACTAAAATGCTCCGTGAGTTTTGCAGTGGGGGGTTCGCCCTTAAAGGCCGATTATTTGGCCTAAAAACGGATTTTTCACGCGACTTTCTCCCCTTTGGGATAGAATAACTCCCGCTAATGTACAGTGATTGGAACAATCAATACCGCAAACGATTTGTGACAAAATTATCTTTGAAAAGTATTCAAACGTGTTTCGCGTGAAACGTTGAAAAAAGAAATTGTGGTGCCCGAAAGATGTTCCCCCCTTTTTGTGTGTGGTTTTTGGCTTGTAACTTTTTTATTATGGACCCAACAAAAAAGTAATGTATGCACGGCTTACTAAACATTTTATTCTACGCAAGTTTGCCATATACAACTTTCTTGCGGGAGCCATGGTTTCGGAGATATGCGGGTGCCCCAACTTCTTTTGTTTTGAAGATGGAGCCCAAAGGACAAGAGCTGCGACCCCAGACTCTTGAACTTAAGCTATCTACATCATTAACCACGCATTGCATTAAAAAAATTCCTGCCTACCCAAAATGCACGGTTTACGTCAAAATTCGGACGCTTTGACTGTACTACTGGACCTCAATACAACAGTGCGAAAGACAAAAGGGATGTTTCTGATGTCGATAAACATATCCAGGTAGAAAAATTTGGTAAAAAGTTGCTGGCGTGGCAAGCTATCTGCCAATGTGAGATGAGAAGCAATCCTTTTTTCACAGAAGGGAACTTTAACACTGATGTTTATCTTGAGTGTCTGAAAAAGAGATTGCTGCCTCTTATTAAACGTCATGCCGGCAATATTATCTTTTGGCCTGATTTAGCAACATCCCACTACGCAAAAAAGACGCAGGATTGGCTTAAGGAAAAAACATTGATTTTGTGGGAAAAGTTATGAACCCACCCAATGTCCCGGAGCTCAGGCCAATAGAAAGATACTGGGCTCTAGTGAAAAGTATTTTACGGAAAGACGGAAGAAGTGCAACTTCACTGCGAAATTTTCCTCGTTTGTGGTCCATAGCAAGCAAAAAAGTAGCGGATCGGGTTGTACAGAATTGAATGTCTTCCATCAAGAAAAAGGTGCGAGAATTTAGTCGGCAAGCTATTAATCAAAGAAATTAACTTGATTTTTTAAATATTCGATGTGCTTTATTATAAAAGAAAATAAATTATAATAAAGCTTTATTTCTATCTTTATTTGCCATTGATCAAAAACCGTGTAGAACTTTCGTGTCCAGTCCTTACATAACGTGAGGTATTTATAGTTTCAAAGAAGGTCAATAGATGTCGCTCATAAGACGCTTATGTTTTTGACTACTTAACAGCTACAAAAACTTTAAACGCGTTTTTCTCAAAATCACTTTTTTCAAGCTTACCGGTAAGATTGTTTTGGAACGGGTGCATGGATTCATTTGAAATTTTGACAGTAATTTTGAAATACCAAAATCTAGTGAAGTACGTAGGGATTTTTTGATTAATTTTTTTTTAATTTTATAAACAATTTACGGCTAATTTTTTTGTGAAAAATTGTGTTTTTTTCCTCAAAACAGCGCCATTTTGTTAAAAATTAGATTTTAAAAAATCTCCTACATATTTCACTAGCTATGAGTATGCATTTCAAGAAAAAAATTAGCTTTTTGTTCTAGAAGTGACCGTTTGAGTGAAAAGTTACCGGTAAATTTTTATAGGTGGATCACACAACAGACGAATACGGGGTCCTGTGACCGCCATTTTCGAAAAAAATATGTTTTTTTGTACTTTTTGAGTTGAATATCACTCTTGGGATAAATCGATTTTTTTTTGTCTCCCACTAAGTTTATTAAACATACTCGTAATTACTCGGTTAACCCTCTCAAGTTGTTCATTGATCAGAGGGGATGTTGCAGCTTCTTTTAGATGGGTATTATTGCATCATATACGCGCCAAACTCGGACGAAGTAGAAAAGGCTCCGCAATCTGAGATACGACATCTGGGACGGCTCTGGTAACTAAAGAATTTGTCCTGACAGGAGATTACTTCTTGGATACCAGTCGATCTAAAATGGTATCACTTCACTAATTTTGTGAAGCCATCAACAATCAGTAGCACCTACTTTCTCTTCGAATTGAATTTTCTATACAATAAGCAGTAACTATCGCACTTAAAACGCCACTTGCGAGAAATAGCTACTACTAAGCATTTTTCACTGAATTTGTGGTATGTGCGGGTGCTTGGTGAATGTATGGAGTTCACGAGTTATATACCAGAGTTCTTGGAACGGAACTAAAAAAACACGCAAAGTTCTAACTTACGCAAGGACATTGATCTACGCTTTATAGACTAACCCATAAATTTAAGCATCTACTGTTTAAGGAAGCAGCATGCTCTCCATGGAAAGCTTTGCTGAGCACTTAAAGCTTTCATCTATTTTAGAGTCAACTAACAGGACACATTTTCCGGCTAGTAGTGTTTCCAAGTTGCTTGCAGATTGTCTACAGGAATAGCAGTCGTTCTTCAGGTCCTTTCAAATTTTCAACTCGTCGCTGTAAAGCAATTTGAATGCAAATGACTGGACGATTACTTGAGTCGTTTTACACAAGAAGAGATTGTCTATGAAATTTTTTTTTGGTATTTTTTTTTGATAATGGTTCAGAAGACAGAAACAGCTCAATATTTATTCCACTTAATTTTTGCATGAGAACTCAATGCCAACGTTATATTTAAATTGAAATTTCGCTTGGCAATACGATCGATTCATATTCTTGTAAACCATCAAAAGATATCGAGTCGTTGAAATCATGTTAATGAAGCCGAAATGGAGAATTTCATGTTTTGTATATATACTTTATATTCAGAAATTTATGCAGAAATAAATTGCATAGAAAACCGAATCTATAAACCACTCAATTATACAGAGTGGTGGAGATAAACCTCTCTACGTTTGAAGGTTTATTAACTTCCCAGTATATGGGAAGTTCTTGTAATCGCCTCGAAAATCGAAATTGAAATTTTCAACATATCTTTACGTTGTGAGGTCTTACGAGTATGCTTTAAGTGTTTTTAGAAAGAAGTATGTATGTGTGTGTATGTGTATGTACGTACGTACGTACGTGCGTGCGTTCGCGGACAGTTTTTCTACGAGCATAACTCACGTAAACAAAGTTGTATCGACTTCGTTAAGGTGTCAATCGAAGCGTCTTTGCAATCTTAAGAGCTGATTAGTTTTTGGGGAGACTTCGGTCGGGGGGGTTGGCTGTTTTCACCCCTTGAAGGTCAACCCTGTCATGCGCTATATCTCGCGAACCAAACGTACGATTTGCATGATTAAGGTGTCAATCGACGCGTATTAACATTTTCGTGATTCCATCAAATTTTAAAAAAAATCATTGGACCCTTTTTTTAATTTTTTTATAAAAAAGGGGTAAAAATTGGAGTTTTTTTCAAAAACATCAAATTTTGAACTTTATTTTCAAGTCGCAGTAATCAATATTTATAAAATTTATATACTCCAAACACTTGTTGTAAAAAAACACCAAATTTTTTTTTCGTGATTACGTAAAAAATTAAATTAAAAATAAAAAATCATTAAAAGTCATCACGTCCTTCATGGTCATTTATGGCAATCATTATATCTCGAGAACCAAATATAATCTTTGCATCATTAAGAAGTCAATCAACGCGTATTAACATTTTAATGATGTTTTTAAATTTTAAAAAAAATCTTTAAAGTCATTTTTTAAATTTAATTAAAAAAATATTGAAAATTAGTGTTTTTTTCATAAAAAAATTAATTAGTAATTAATAAAATTAACATCGTAATAATCAATGTTTATAAAATTTATGAACTTTTATCAATTTCTGTAGAGACTAGCAAAATATTTTCTCACGATATCAAAACAAATTGAATTAAAAGCAAAAAAAATCATTCAAAGTCACCATGTAAAAAGGGTTCATACGAATTTTTAAACCTTAAATCTCTTATTCTAAAGACATTGTTGTAAAGTCAATCAAAGTTTATTATTATTTGCATAGTTTGCGGAGATTTTTGATAGTCTTCACAGAACCGTGTTTTAACTTTAATAAAAAAACTGTTTAAATTTTGAAACCCAATACAAATCAATTCAAATTTGCAATTGTGATAATCAACGTTTTGAATGGTAAAATGTTTTGTAGTCAACACTTTTTAAGATCATATGCTTTGAAAAGCTTTCATCAAATAAAAAATTGTAGTTTTTAGGAGTTTTGTTCTTTAGTATTCGTAAAATTTCGGTTACTTCCGTCATCATTTTTAATACATATATTTTACTTTTTTACATGCAATTGAACCTATTTTTGACTGCATAATCAATGTTTCTCAAAATCAACAGAAAATAAGAAATAATTATGAGTTTCATTGATTTAAAATCGTGAAAAAATACAAATTCAGTGATTATGCCGAAGTGCTAGCAGTTTTGACCGCAACTATTCAAAATGGCCATCACGCGACAAAATCTCTTCAGTTGTCGTAATAACAAAAACAGCATTCATTTTTGCTAGCGCTGTTTTGTCCTTCAAGCATCGATATGAAAATAACAAATAACGTAGAAAAGGCTTTGTTACCTGTCCCCCCTCCGATTGATCCGCGTGAATATTCAATCAAACCAATCCACGAAAATCTTTACGTAATCAATTGACGCTCGCGTAGATGTTACGATTAATATTAAGTCATTTCAATAACTTTTATGAGAGGTACATTTTTATTATTAAAAGTATTATTATTTCCATAATTATAATTGTAATTAATATTTTTAATATTTGTGTAAATATAACTTGGAAGTTGTACGTGTGGACCTTAAGGGTCGCACCTCATGGCTTGTTTAAAATATTTTCGACCAAAAAAAATTCATTTTTAAATGAAGATACTACAATAAAGAAAATTGTAATTCAGATACTTCTAAAAATATTTTTTTCGTAACTCTTTGCCGTTATTGACAATACACAAAGCAGGTCCTGTAGTTTCGCATAATTCTTCGTTGTTTTCTTTTAGTATGCAGGCTTCCTCATAGATAGATGGAATTTTTTATGTTCTTTCGAGTACTGTTTTGATGTTTGCAGACGCTGGTCTATCGATAGCTCCACAAAAATCTGTTGGACAGGAAGAACTTGGCAAATCTGTTGGACAGAAAATATCTCCTTAAAAAAAGTCCTTGATTTTTGAACTGTAGATACGAACTTGGTTCTTATACAGGTTCTCTTCTGTGTTTTCAACTTACAATCTTGCTTGCGGCCCGGCACCATCTTACATCAAAATTGCTTAAGACACTCTTTTCATCAAACCTTTTCATTATTATAATAATAGATGCCATATTATCATAATTATCAATCAATAGACAAGAGTGAAAGATTTTGAAAATTGAATGTCAGGATCCCAAAAATACAAAAAAATTGAATTCATAGTATCAAGCTCCCGAAGGATACGTTATGAAACCAACAAATATCTCCTAATAATCTTATCATCTCGTAATCTCGTTTTCTTATAAAATCTTTCTTATTCGGAATCACTTATTTCTCCTTGGAGCCGTACCAAATCTAAATGCCTTACATTTCCCATCCTTGTATTATCACTGATTATAATGGAGCTGTGTTTCCGAAGGAAAGCTCCTGATAATATTCAATGGTGCGATGCCTTACGGAGATACCACTGAGAATATCTCGTGTCGCAATGAAATCCGATTGAACAGTCCCCGAAGGCTGGCACAAGGATATGGGAAACTATTATTGTATAAGATATAAGGAAAAAAGCCAGTTATTGTTTATACTTTTCGTTACGAATGAATATTGTATGCGACACGTTTCGCTTGAGACAATTTAGTTGTGAGTGAGTCCTTGATGAAATTAAGTAGATTCGGATATGCTGCTAGACACTATTAAGTGAAGGGTTTCTATTGTTAAATATTTCTTACTTCAGACTTATAAGATTCAACCGAATTTTCAATCAGCATCCTTACGTGGCTTCTGTTGCTAAAAAAGGCTCTTTATGGAATTGGTCTAATGTCCCGGCCGAAATTTTGAAGGTGATTTTAGGGATTTTTTTATAAGAATAAATAACAGAATCGTTTTAAATGTTTTATATGTTGTTAGTGGCATTATGAAATAATTAAAAAGAAGTTTTAATTTTATTTAACATAGTATTATTATTTTGATCAACAAAGTGGACACCTTCAATTTGCTGGCGCAGGCGATTTCGTGACTTGGAGTTACTTGAAATGAAAAACCAAATTTTTTATTGTTCTGCATGCTCATGGTTCTGTTCCGAACTAGAATTGTTCAATTTTATGAAAAAACAACAAAATGGCAAATTTAAAAAAAAAGTCATGTATTTTTTTAGTCCGCCATTTTGTTATTTTCATAAAATTGTACAATTATGATTCGGGACAGAGCCACAAACATGCAGAAAAATAACCAATTTGGTTTTATCATTGCACGTAACTCCAAGTGCCGTGGATTTGAACCATATGTTCAACTGCACTCAGCTGTGTTATGCTGCGCATGCCCGCAATGTACCCATGAACAACATAAACACAAAATATGTCAACCCAAATGTGGTTGAAAAGTGTCAAATGAACATGGCGCTCTTTTGATGACCACTTGCAAGGCGTTTGATCACTTCAAATGTGTTATGGGTCAACGTGTGAGGTACGGCAAATTATTACAACCATATGCGTCAGCACTCAAGAATGAAATAAATTATAGATTCATTGCAACCATATGCATATGGTACTGTGAGAAAATAGTTTTAAATCAATGATTTGTGAATACAAATTAGGATGGATGAATAAATTAACATTTTTACAAGAGAACTTGGACTGCCTACATTAGCATCTTTTCATTTCAATAGTTTGTTCATAGAGGCGTTTGCGCTGTATCAAACATTTAATATTAGAATTTAATGATAATGTAAAGGCAAGCGTATTTCATGGCGATTCTGCCAATAAGCTTATTTCATGGCGATCCTGCAAACAAACCTATTTCAACCGAAATCATCTGCGCCAGCAACCCACTTGAAATTGAAGGTGTCAACTTTGTTGATCAAAATAATAATAACATGTAAAATTAAATTAAAATTTGTTTTTAATTTGTTCATAATGCCACTAAACACATATAAAAATTTGAAACGATTTTTATATATATTTTTACAAAAAAACTCTAAAAACATCTTCAAAAATCGGCGGGAACATGAGACTAACACTTTAAGTTAAACGTTGCAGAGCTTCTGATCACCCAAAATATTTGAATATAAATCGCTTCTTATTGCGTTTGCGTCACTGATCCCACTTTTGTTCTATTTCAAAAAAATTAAGTAATTTATTTACTATTTGATTTTTTTTTATAAGAACAGGCTCATTAATTTTTTAGTTATTTGAAACAAAATAATGACCTACAGGCTTCCAGACAGAATTTACTTATTTTTATTCTACTCAACGCAATCCTGATAAAAATATACCAATATATTAAACAATTTTTATTGATACATTTCCGCAAACAAAGTATGTTACGTTCATTTTAACTAATATAATATTGAATATTTTTTTTCAAAATTGCTTGAAAACTTCCATGCTTCGGAAAATTGTTATATGGTTAAAGAAGTCTTATCCATCCGTCTGTAGGTTTTTTTTAACAAGAGCTTTTTTTTGAATTGTTAAGTTGATTTGAAATAAACAAAACTTACGTCTCAAGACTTTGTAGACATTCAGTGTAAAAATTCTACAAGTCGTACCAAGTTTGTTCGGGACTATGAGGCTAGATAGTTGCGTGGTTAGGGACTACATCATGCCATCTACTATTTTTTTCCTTGTAAAGTTAAAATTTAATTGCTTTTATTCATAATTTATACTAAATAACAAAAAAAATATTTGGCACGCAAAGCAAAAATTGAAAACAAATTAAGACACAAATAATTATTTATTTTCTTTTATTATATATTATATTTTATTATTTATTGAATTGAAAAAAAAAGATAAAGTATATGTATAAATTTTTTATATACCATGGTAATATGCAATTATGCAATTTACCTGGGAAATTGAAATCCAAATCGAAAATCACATATTTAAAAATCTGATAAACTATATTAACACTATAAAATAAAATAAAGACTGGACTGGTGGTAATTATAGTTTGCGATAACTGTGTGCGTATTCGATTGTTGCGTTCATCTATAGAATTTTCAAATCAATTGTACATTTTACATAATTTCTCTAATATTCGTTTGCTTATCACATATTCCAATCCATTAGATGTTTCACTTAGTTTCACTCGCTTTCGTTTTGCAAATCATTAAACTTATTTTTAAGTTTTCTTTAGCATTTCACCTTTTGCACTTTGGTAACCAGAAGAAGCACATGTTTGATCTACCTCCCGATGGCTATCTCTCTCGCTTTCATGCCTTTCATAGATATTTCCGGCAACTGATGTTGTGATGAAATACATTACAGTGGTGTAAAAGCACTACTTCTACATTACTGTCACACGACACACTCACACCTTGCTGTTTGCCTGAAATATGTGATATATGTATATCCTCTCGAAACACTCGGCGCTTCAGCCATAGTCTATGTAGATTTTTGTAAACGCCATATATGTATGTTAAACTCTTACTGTCAATACCGTTTAAGGGGTCTTTTAGGTTACGATTTCCAAAAAAAAAATTAACAATTTTTTTAATAGAAAGAAAAGAAATATCATTTTGAAATTTTGTACATATGTTAATTAGTACTTTTGGTAAACAAAAAAATTTTTTATAAATTTTTTTTATTGTTTTTTTACCCATAACAATTTTGTTTCGAAAAAAAAACATAAAAAATGACGGCGGACGTGATTTAAGGTGACTGAATCATCTGGAGAGAAAAATCAATACGCCAAATTGATCCTTATTTAAATGCATATGTCAGGTACCAGATTGATTTTTTTTCATTAAAAAAAACAAAATGCCGGCTATTTTTGAAAAAAGTTTATTTTTGAGTGTGGAAAATTGAAAGAAAAACGGAAAATTTGATACCGATCATAATGATTCCGTTACCGGTTATAGCCATATATGTGTACAACAACATATTAAAGAATCAGGGTGATCAGTTGAAAATTTTTTATAAATCGTGTCCGCCAGCTTAAAAACCTTGAATTCGCATTTACGTTTTTTTGAGATTTATTTTTAAAAATCCTATATACTTTTTCTCTGCTAAGCCTGGGCCATACAAAATTCCTTCTTCTTTTTCATACAGCTCCTGACTAGCTAATTGTGTATCTCTGCAGGCTGTTCTGATTTAAAAAAAAATGTAACTCAAAAGTCTCCTTATGCTAATTAACATTTAATTTATTATTTTGTCTTCAATTAAAGGAAGAATTTGCTAAGGAAGCATTACATTTCTCCTTTAGATCTTTGTACGCTGTATGCTTTGTACAATGAGGTTACAGTATCCACCAGATATTCCTTGTCCACTCGAACTTTCCGCCAAGTTTTCAAAAGCCGAATATAAAAAATGATGAAGCTCCACTAAAACGACTGGTTCCTGCACGAAAATTTTCAAAAAGGGATCGTTTTATCGACATTACTCCCATATATTACTTTTCTCGATGATTGCTACCATCACCGCTGGTTGATCCGCAACCTTGAACATGATCCGCGTTTCGTTCGGCCGTGTAATGCCGAGTTCCGACCGTCATCAGCAGCCGTTCGCCCTGATGTTTCTTCCACTCCGTTTACAGGGTTTTGTGTTGACATTTTTGCAACAAGTAGCATTTAAAAGTGGCCATCATATAAAACATTGTACGGAATGAAATCTGATTTTTAACGGGACGAAGGAATTAGTCGTGATAATTGGCTAATGAAACTCGAAACTGAAGATGGTAATTGTGCTAGCGATTCTGATTGTCTTCGTTTCGTTGACATAGATATTTGTGCTAGAATTTAAAGTGAAAATTCAAATGGAAAGTGTGGTTTCGGGATAGCGAATGGCTTCCTCTTCAGATGCTGTCATATGCCAATTCGCTATCAGACAGCACGACCACCGTTAGGCTTGTTGATGGGTTAAGCTCATTATGATTCAACTATTTTTAATATTCGTATGTGCGAATTATAATGACTGTCAACCTAGTTTCGTATAAGCTTCGTTGCTAAGTTCAGTTTTTTCCTGGGTTAGAACCTCCTAGTCTAGTCGATAACATAGTCTACTAGTTGTGCTTTGGTTAGCAACTTACTAACACTATCATTGCACATTGATGGGGGTTCTTAGCTTCCAAATTGTATGAATGGTTCATCGTTTTAAATGTGCAATGTGCAATGATAGTGTTAGTAAGTTGCTAACCAAAGCACAACTAGTAGACTATGTTATCGACTAGACTAGGAGGTTCTAACCCAGGGAAAAACTGAAAATTCAAGTTTTCTAATATTGATAACTTGGAGTAAGATTAGTTCGAATTTTTTTGTCCATGTCATGCTTCGGATCGCATAGCTAGAATTTTATACGCTTCACCCCTGTGTGCGAATTTCACGCCTTATTGTTCGTCGGGTCAGCAGTAAGCCAAAGAAAATAGAAGAATTGTTATGAAAATTAAAGAAAATATAGCCGAAAATTCACATTCAGTTCACGCAATATAAGTTTATTAAGTCTCTGGTATGCTATTTCATGTCCTTGAGACGTGCACGGTAAAGCTGACTAGTAGATAGCTATTTCGTTTCCTTCGAGTCCAAGCCACATACTCTTTATCTTAACTGAATTTCAACTTTGTACATACTCTAGGAAGTCTTAGCCATAAATTAATGACCCAAAGTCAATTCAAATTTCATTCAAATTCGCGTTCCGTAATGTTTCAGTTGAGACTCTTCAAATCAAACATCCCGAAATATCAACTTGAGAAATTCTCGCTTTCCGTGAGAATTGTTCAAGGCTTTATTTTGTGTCGAAAAAGAAATTAGACTAGAGAAAGCATGCTTGCTTTCATATTAAATTTTTCAATAAATACTCAATTTTGAAAGACTTTGATATAGTATAGACCATTGTTTAAAATTGATATCATCATCAAAAGTTCGACACCTTCTAGTCACAATTTCTGCAAGAATGTGATAAAGTATCGCAAGAAACCCGGCCTCATTCTTCTCTGATCCGTTGTCTTCATAATTTTAATTCGCACTCCCATCCTTTATGAACACATAATCCTGCGAAATACATTTTCATAGAACGTCGACTCAACATTGATCATCGATAGTCAAACGGCCGCGTCGGTACATTTTTTTTTATCCCAACTGGATGTCTGACTCCATGCGAGAAGAATTACTTTTTGGCGACAGACTGATTTCGCCAGGATTTTATTTATATGTGTATTCCTTTCTGGGGCCATTTGTAAGGATGGCACGTATTCTTTAGTATATTGTGAGTAGAAATGCTCAGCCATTTCTTAGTATTGTCGCGTTTTGCTTTGTTGGACTCTTGTTTGTACATCCAATATCGAAGCGTTCTTGGCATGAAAACGGGAGCGTACATACACGACTCGTAGTGAATTTGAATTATTCGGTTCATCACAGCTAAACAAAAGAAACATCTAATATTCGAGGGCGTAGTATTAAAATTTGCATAGAAAAGGAATTCGTTTCTGTGACTATAAATCGTAACAGACAATATGTTCTAGTTGGAGCAGCCGTAACGTTATTTGCTTTTCTGTTCGGATGGTCATGGTTCCTTGCAAATCTGGAAGGAGTTGCGCAAAGAAGGTTACTATGTGTGTTATTGGTTCTTTGCGAAGTAGCGAACCGAAAATAGATGTTGATTTCCTTACCGGATTTCTGTTGGATGACTTATATTTGATTGATCTCTTCGAAACGAGTTCGTTTATTGGGTTTGTAATTTATGTAAAGAAATTGGTTAAGATTGGTGAGGAGGACTGCTTTTAATACGATATGCTAGGTTATATTTAATCTGTGTAATTTAGAATCATTATAGCCGAGTATGATTAACATATGAACGATTCCTTTATGTTTATGAAAATATACATATCCTGTATTGCTTCTAGTAATAAAGGCCTAAAATGCAGCAAAAGGTTCAATTAGCATGAAAAAAGTATAGAGTTAACGGGGGAAATCACATTAGGAGGCCTATTTTTATGCTTTTTTCGTGATTTTTTTGAAGAAGAAGAAACAATTGCAACTTATTGAAACTAATAGGTTCATATTTTCCACTACTCTGATTATTTTTTCAAGTGGTTATCATCAAAATTCGCAAAGTTACTAGGTGTTTTTCATAGAGGTCCGTCGTCCGAGTCTCTCATTGCCGTGCCTGCTGGAGTCAATTTTAATGTAAAAGCAATCCAAGCAAATTTTTCATATTACCTACTTATATGTATAATCTCTAAATGAACCAAATTTTCAAAAATTGAAAAATTGAAAATTTGTGATGCGTTTGAAAAAAAAAATTTGAAAATTTTCGTGCATTTGCCAATTCAACGCAAATTTAATAAGAATTCATAAATTGTTTGTTTTTTGAAGATCGGTCAAAAATTGGCTGAGATAGAAAGCTCGCAAGCCGGAAAAATCGCACTTCGAGAAAAACACATTTAAATACAAATTACCAAAAATTGAGTATTGAAGCGACTTGTGTATTACTTCTATATACACAGAGATACCAGGAAAAATACATCTTCTTGTTTGTAATACCTGTCCAAATACATATAAAGTAAGATAGTTTCATAGAAAGACAGCTTCGTGGTCCCGCCCTGCTTGTCAATGGGCTTTGCGGTATACTCGAGCATAAATAAATATAAGAAGGACTTTGAATATCGATCTTAAATATTTTGAGTAGACTTTCGAATAGATAAGCTTTCGATTTTTGCAATAAAAAAAGTTAATTTTTTAACCATTTAATGTGACCTTAAGTCCAAGGCTGCAGAGTCGCTCTAAATTCTTTGCAACTCAAACTATTAGGAATTATTTTTTTGACTCCGACTTCAATTTGAATTCCGACATCAATTTAACTTTGATTTCAGATTCCGCATGGCGAGTAACATTGAGTCCTTACGCGTGGTGGTGGAGGAGTGTTACAAAGATTGTAAGACGCTTTAGTTTGGCTACGTCTTGTTTTTATTCATTTTTCCTTAAAATTGTTGTTTCTTTTTCTACTACTTTTATGCATTATTGTTATAATTTTTAAATACACTTTCCATAATTTAAAATTATTATGATTCATCTCACGACACATTGTTTTTTTAATTTCTTTTAGCATAAAAAATTTGTTTACCTTATCCGAATTTTATCCTTGCATTACTTACTTTTTATTAACTTTCTTTGATATCGCTTTTCTTTTTGAATTTTATATTTACATTTAGGATTTATTTGCCTAGAATAAAATTTTTTGTAGTCATTTTTCTAGAAACAATTATTGCTCATTTATTATTATCAGCTTTTAATTATAACATTTTTAATTTCAATTTTTTTCAAATGAGTTTTGTATCTAAATGTATGATTTCTTTCAAATATTAAAATACACATGCACTGATTAAACGCCTAGTGAATTTTCTTGCGGGTCCTCCCTCTTTCCATTCAACTTTCAGCAGGTAAAGGACCATCCCTAAATGCACCACACTCAAATGCCGTAAGTTTTAGTAAGCCAAGTGTACAATACACATGCAAATACGCAAGTGTTAGGCCATGTTAAGGTGGGCCCAAATAGTGACATCTGCATCTGGCGAGCTATACTGAGATTCTTCGTCCTGCTAGGAGTGGCTCGACCGACGAGAGATATTTCGCGTACACGGTATTTTTTTCTCTTGTATCATTCGTTAATTTCGGGACTTATTTGCTGTCTCTCCGTTTGTTAAAGTAGTGATTTTTGGTTTTCGAATAGGCTTTGTTCGCAGTCGTTTCTCTCTTTTCGCGTGAAAGTTGTAGATACAGTAGAGTATGAAGTATAGCCTTAAAATTTGATGATTGCATTTTAGTTGATTGGTTGGTTTCGTCGGAATTTTATACACGGGTTTTTACATGGCTGAATCTCGTGAAATTAAATTCAGAGACAAAGCTTTGGAAAGGTTTCCACGACTTTACGTGCTCAAGTGAGCTAACCTGCCAGCAGTCACCGTACCTCTAGCTCGGTAGAAGCCGATCCTGAATTAATTTGCACGACAGAAAAGGTTCGTTGCCTCTTCCCTTCATCAATGAGATGAATGTCTCCTTGTCCTGAATTTTAGTTGTAATTTTATTCCCAAACTTATCATTTCTTTCCAAACCTTAAATCAGAATCATGGTCCATCCGCATCTGCATCTGCAAAACTTCTAAGTAGGAATATCTATAGTACGTAATCCACTTCTAATTGCTAGGAATGTTTCTCCTTCACTGCAATGTGTTTAACTTCTGTTTAATAATGATATAATGGGAATGTGATCTAAGTGCGGCCCTTGAGGCTCATACGACTAACTTCCCAGTGGGGTGAATAAAAAGCTATAATTTGCTTTTATTATTCATTACTATTATTAATAACTACTATTATTAAACATTATTATTCTAAATTAATATAATTACTTTTATAATTTTTAACACTTTTTTATCTAGCCATAAAAGCTTTGGTAGAGGAAGACGTCTCCACCACCTGGTCATCCTCTACCAAAGCCACGGCAACCTCGTCCTTTTCGTCCTCGTCATCCTTCTTGTCCTCCACTTCGTCCTCAACCTCGTTCTCCATCTCGGCCGTGGAATCCACAACTATTATTGAGGGTATTTAATTATCATTTACAATAACCATTCGTTATGAAGAATGTTTGACCGTTATTGAATAATTATAATTGACTTTATATATACAATATCAAATTATAACTAATATTATTTGATTGTTATTAACAATATTAAATTATTTATAACAATATCCAATTATTAACTGCATTACCGTCTCTACTCCCATTCACCCAAACCTGATAATATAAGTTTGGAATTTCATAAATTAATCTATATTTTTTTGAAATAACATTTTTTTCAAATTTGATCACAATTTTGCTAAAACGCACAAAAATAACAACATTAATATAAAGGTATTTGGTATCTGCACGAATTAATAGTGCGTATCAACAGTTTAAAAATAAGCAATTTTTAGTCGTTTTTTCAGTTTTTTCATCCTAAATAAAAAACGGCTTAACCGATTTTGCTGAAAAATCATTTAGTTTTAAGATACGTAATTACGCATCAAATGAAACCGGTCCCACGACAATGCAACCTTTGGTTCTCGAGATAATCGAGACGAAAAATTATTCCGAACGCACATTCGCACATACGTACATACACACACAGACAGACATCTCTCTTAAAACGATGGATTTGGATTCTAGAGACCTTAAAACTGAAAATTTGGGATTCGCAAAATCGACCCCATTACAATAACTTCCCATAGGGAACTGGGAAGTTAAAAATATAAATCAATTTTTTATACTAAAGGTAATATAACTTCTAATTATTCATAACATAGAATAAAAAGATAATCTTTCTATGAATAAAGCGGCGTTCTAGATGAATCAGCAATATTTCCCGGTTCAATAAAACCCAATTAAATAAGCCTCAATTTGTTGATTGCTAAAAATTTTCATAGCCGTAGGCTGATGGAATTTTTTAATCGTATTATCCACATCAAAACATCAACAAAAATAGATCCATTTTAATACAGTTCACAGGAGTCAACGGAGCAAGTTTGCTAAAATATAAATCATGCAAAGCTTTTCCGTGGAAGTGCTACCACACATTCATGTGAGTTTATTTAATCTAATAAATTGAGGCAATGTTAGCGTTTACTATTTGCTTGCCTATGCTATTAAAAGCGTCATCATAAAAAAAGCCTGAGGATTGAGTGAATAAAATGTCCTGTCCTGCAGTTGTTAGCATTTTGACATGCATTTTCGGTCAATTTTATGTTCCAAATTGGGAAAAACTGGATTCAATAAAATTCACCCAATTCAATTCCTTTCAAGGAACATTTAGTTTCACTCTTTATTTGCATGCAACAGAAAATGGTAGGGTGTTGAATAGCGTTTACTTTTCGATAGCGTGGAAAAGTGGGCGGATTTGATATCATGAATGGAAACGTACAGAACTTTTAACTAAAGCTTTATGCAAATCTCTCAAGAAGTTTTGAGTCGCTTCAGTTTTGTTTATGGCATGGTTTCGGTGGTTCCATATAACATTTCCTATTTTCCATTGCAACAGGAAGAAGACTTTTCAGATGGTAGAATCCCAGAACGGCATTGAAATGGTTTCGAATGCATAATAAAGTGCTGTGAAGGTAAATGATGGCGAAGCATGCACGTTACATGTAAGCAAACAAATTCCTTCAGCAACTGGCGAAAATTTATGAATCTAAATGTGTTTATTTCGGTACAGGTTTCAATTGAATGACTTCGCCGTGCAAATGAAAAAGCTATAGTAACAGAGAATTATAGGTAAAATTTCAGTTTTTGGATGTCTATCAAAATTTGGATAAATTTTTCCTAAAGAAAAGGTTGACAGAAATATTTTTAGATATGATTTCAAAATCGATCGATAAATAGCAATTTCTGACTTTACACCTCCTTATCCGCACTTACGCAGAAACTGGAGAGCACCTTTCACAGAAATCTAAACAGATAGCCTAGTAACTCAAGACATTTGACGCCGCAAAAAATGTAGAATGTAAGAAAATTTGAATGTAGGAGTTGAAATGTTTCACTTTAAGGTAAAAATGTCTTTTTTATGCATTTTTTCGAAAAATCGCTGAGTGTAGGTTTTGTTTGTTTGTTTTTTACTATAATTGTTTTAATAATGAAAATATACAAAAAAAAATCAGTTAATATTTATAGTTAATGAATTTATCTATAAATTTTATCTGAAAAGTTTTTCTGCAAATAAATTATTTAAAGAGATACGATTTATTTTATTAGTGGTGCAGTTCAGTGAATCGAATTTTTCCATTGTTCGATTGAATGATCAATAATTTAGGGTTTTTGCTTTTCGGACAAAATTAACAAAGTTTTTAAAAATATAGAGAAAAAACTCAACATTCAAATAAATATATTTTCAAGTTTGAAAAATAAGTTATCTAACTGTAAAATTCATTTATTTATGAAAAAATAAGTTCTAAAAAGACAATAAGCTATTTAGATTAATATTTAGTTAATAATTTTTGCATCGAAAATTCTTTTGCATTTCATATTTTTCCTAAATCCCCTATATCAAGAATCCCCCGGGTTCCTAAATCCCCCAGTTCCTAAATCCCCTATATCAAGAATCCCCCGGGATCCTAAATCCCCCAGTTTCTAAATCCCCTATATCAAGAATCCCCCGAGATCCTAAATCCCCTATATCAAGAATCCCCCGGGATCCTAAATCCCCTAAATCAAGAATCCCCCGGGATTCTAAATCCCCCAGATCCTAAATCCCCTAAATCAAGAATCCCCCGGGATTCTTAATCCCCCAGTTCCTAAATCCCCTATATCAAGAATCCCCCGGGATCCTAAATCCCCTAAATCAAGAATCCCCCGGGATTCTAAATCCCCCAGATCCTAAATCCCCTATATCAAGAATCCCCCGGGATCCTAAATCCCCCAGATTCTAAATCCCCTATATCAAGAATCCCCCGGGATCCTAAATCCCCTAAATCAAGAATCCCCCGGGATTCTAAATCCCCCAGATCCTAAATCCCCTAAATCAAGAATCCCCCGGGATTCTTAATCCCCCAGTTCCTAAATCCCCTATATCAAGAATCCCCCGGGATCCTAAATCCCCTAAATCAAGAATCCCCCGGGATTCTAAATCCCCCAGATCCTAAATCCCCTATATCAAGAATCCCCCGGGGATCCTAAATCCCCCAGATTCTAAATCCCCTATATCAAGAATCCCCCGGGATCCTAAATGCCCCAGTTCCTAAATCCCCTATATCAAGAATTATGTGAAAAAAGAAAATGGAATGAATATCATAGGCGAAAAATAATAGCTTGCTTAAATTCTTGTTTTTTTACATGCTTAATTTTATTTGTATTTTTCAGAACTCATTTAATCATATCTTTCTTATAAATGATTAAATAAATAAATGAAAATTTATTCAAAAATACTTCAAAGTATATACTTCCGAAATAATTGTAAAGTTTTTTGTGAATGCTTTTTTTTTTTAATAATTCACAATTATTTTTGATTCATATAAAAATTTGTTAATTTTTAGAAAATATAATATAACTTCTTCCAATATGAATATTATTACCTAAAACTTAGTGAGCTTGAGAATGCATATCTATAAAAGCATTTGTGCTACAAATGGATAAACCTGTGGTTCAGGTATAAAAGAGAAGGGATTGGATTATAGCAAACAATTGTAAAAACAATAACTTTTTACTAGAGGTTTACGTGGAAAATCGCTAATATATCCATGAAAAATTAAGATATTGGTAAAAAATCAAAACGACATTCTAGGGACATCAATTAACTATAATATTCACGAAAAAATTCACTTACGTTACGGCACAATCTAAAGAATTGGACTCTAAAAATATCGAGATTTCGTCGCGAGCGTTTGGAAATTGTGGGTATTTCTAAAGAAAATATAGATACAAAAATAATTTTCAAACAAGTATTATAGATTAAATCACAACCTTTCAAATGTAGTATATTAACTTGCTTAACTTTTGTTTGTTTTTGATTGTTTTATAGCAAACGCTTGTAAGAAAAATAACTATTTATTAAGGTTTCGCTAATATTTACTGATTAAGATATTGGTAAAAATTCAAAATAACGTTGTAGTCACATCGTTGTACTGCAACTTTTACATGAAACATTATTTTCTAAATGTGATTGTTTATAAATTACAACAAAAATAAAAACTTCAAAATTGATGATGTTCAATAATGATACTTGGAACAATGCGTATATCTCAAGACCAAATACAGATGCCGAAAAATTGTTCCCATAAACTTTGTGGATAAATTTAACAGCTACAAATTTTATTTGGAATATTTTTTTTGTATCTCCATTATTTGAACAATTATAGTATAAAAGTAAAAAAAAATAATTCACTCACCGATTTTTCGGGAAATTGCATATCTAGCATTGTAGAGATTTTTTTATCTTAAAGTTAACTCTTTCAACAATCTACATTTAAATTTTCATCCTTTTTGGAATTTTTGCGAGGTTTTAAGCAAATTATGTGTACTTTTACTACACTTAGAGTTTCATAGCGGTTTATAGCAACACTAAATTATGACGTCAAGACGATAATTATAGCTTTTCTCTAGGATCACAGTGGATCATATCTGAGACTCTGCTGTACTGTATACCCACTGCATTTAATCGACACTCGAATAAATTAAAATGCATACAGTTCGTATCCATGTCAAGAATCAATAACTCTGATCTTAAGACGAATTTGTGAATTTCAAATAAATATACTGAATAGGTTTTTCTATTTGATAGTTGTAACACTAGTACATAATAGTATCTATATCTGCAGAAGGTTTAGAATTTCGAAGGACATCAGCATTATAGCGAGGATCCTGATGCATTACAGCCATGATAACCATTGCTAGGTCGCCAAGAAGCAGATTATTGCAAGTACATATGAAAAATTAAGACATATTTAACAAAAATGAATATATCTTATTTAATGTATTTATGAAAAAAGTAAATTTTATAGAACTTTAGTCACTCCTACTTTTATTCTAAGTGTATGTTACATGTTTTATAAATTATTTATCTCGCATAAAGCTGCCATTTTATTGAACATATAATTTTGCATATCTTTTCTAAATCTAGAAAATAACATTAACAGTTTCTGTACTAGATACTCTAAAAAGGGGTCAGTCAAAAAAACATCGGAATCAAGTCATCGGCTTGCAATCAGAAATCAATGAACTTTATCATAACATTCTAATTTCACATGGCAATTCTCGAAATTCATCCATAATTGCACTATAAATTATCGTTTTTGTTGTTTCACTATAAATTATCGTTTTTGTTGTTTCGTTTCATCAATTTTCGATAAACTACTAAGAAGTATCCGTGGTCGTGGCAAATGTTATATTACGTATTTATGATTGACACAGGTTGAAATGCATCGGACGTTTTATATTGCACTGAGATGATTTCGTTTATCTGATTCACAAGTTCAACAGCTTTGGATTCAGCATAGCACTATCGAACAAGTGCACAAATTAGTCAACAAAATCAACTGTGCCTTATACCCCGTTTCCATCTACGCCAAATCTCTAGATTTTGTAGAAGTGATTTGGTAGTGTTTCCACTTACAAATCGGCTTTTGGCTGTCACTGTCACTGTCATTGCATGAGATGACATAAAATTTTGAAAGTAGATAATTCTCGTTATTGAAATCGTGGTGTGTGTTTCGCGATTGCGTAGTTGTTAACAATTGGTAGAGAGTGGAATTGCAATGGATATCAACGATAAAAATCTCGTTACGTTATGTGACACCAAAATGACTTGTCATTCGTAATCAAAACACAATTTGACACTTGCTGAATGTGCTGAAAAACAATTATTTGCAATGCTGCCACACGCAACCACGAGATTTTGAGTGGATTTCGATGAAATCTACAAGATTTACGATCGACTAGATTTCGATCTTTATATGGGAGATCTACAAGATTTCGATGAGGATTTGGGAAAGTTGCCTAAATCTAGAGATTTGCCGTAGATGGAAACGGGGTATTAGACCAGAAGAAATTATGCGTAGGACTATTCCTTGATGTCGCTCAGGCATTTGACAAGGTGTGGCACCATGGTCTCAAATATAAAATTTCCCGGTACCTGCCCCTAAGATACCACAACATTCTGTCCAGCTACCTCCAAGACCGCTCATTTATTGTCAAACACAAAGGTAGCTTGAGTAACTCATACCCAATAAAGGCAGGAGTTCCTGAAGGTAGCGCAATGGGCCCATTCTTATACCTTATTTACACTGCGGACCTACCGACGGACCAAGATTTCCTAACAACTACGTTTGCAGATGATCCAGCTATCCTATTCACCCATACCAACCCAACAACCGCCATAAGAGAGCTACAAGCCCAAGCAGACAAAATCATGGAATGGACAAAAACCTGGAAAATCAAAATCAACGAAAGCAAAACAGAACAAATTACCTTCGCCCTCTGGATAGTTAACTGCAGACCAGTAACTATCAACAATAAGGAAGTAACCACAGTCAAGACGGTTAAATACCTCGGTCTTCACTTAGACTCAAAATTAACATGGAAAACACATATAATGATCAGAATTTACCGAAACCTCTATTGGCTTCTCCACAGAAAATCTCAACTAAATGAAAATACAAAAATTATCATATACAAATCAATTCTGAAACCAATCTGGGCATATGGACTGCAGATTTGGGGCTCGGTCAAAAAGTCCAACATTGCAATCACTTAGAGAACGCAAAAAAGCACTATCAGGGCAATACTCGGCGCTCCTCGCTACATCAACAAAAAAATAATTCAACGTGACTCAGGCATCGCAACAGTTCACGACGAAGCAAAGAAAGTTTGCAAGAAGTATTTTAAAAGACTCCGCAAGCACCCTAACATCACAGCAAAAAACATACTGAACAAAGAAAAATTTCGCCAACTCAATCGAACCCACCCTTTTCAAATCATGAATCGTCAGTAACCAAACTCCTTTATACCTTGTTCACATCGCACCAAATTTTGGCAAATCGTGTGATTTCGCGAAATCTCTTCCGAAATCCACCAGATTTCCCATACGAAAATCGAAATATCGTCGATCACAAATCCACTAGATTTCAACAAAATCTACTCAAAATCTCGTGGTTGCGTGTGGCAATGATGCGAGAAAATTTTTCACCATACTGAACCACAAGTCATTTGGATGATAGATGACAAACAGTGACAATTGTCAAAGTGATTGTTTGGAAAAAATGTTCCTTTAGCATTAGTTTTCATAGTAGTTTTTACGTTTTGTTTGCAGATACAATAGACGGACTCTAAATACTGAAACACCTTCCATTAATTTTTCCATCATTACAATTCCACTCACTTATTTGTTTACTTCTATTAACTTCTGTCACTTTCCAACTGTCAAACAAAATCTAGTCAAGGCGATGTGAACACTTGACAAGATTTCGAAATCTCAACACCCCAAATCGTGCGAAATCATAGTGCCGCTCATAGCAATCATCTACAGTCGCAATGGGAAACACACAAACCAAGAAGGTGGGTATTACGGGCGAGGTTATCAACTCGATCGTAATCAACCCGGTAGACGTGGTATCAACTCGACTAGGGACTTCGCTTCTCTACCAGTTTTACAAGGACTACAGGCGCAGCATCAAGAAAAAGTACTGGACCCAAAATCCCGCTAACTCCGCCTAGCAACCTCAACCGCTTTGGGACCTTCATCATAGGTCCCGGTATCGGCGAAGACGGACCAATCCTAGAACCAAACTCACGAAGACACTGGCTACGAGAGTTGAAATGTTAGATATAAGAGTTGTCATAATGTAAGCTAGAGATCGGGCTAACGATCCAATACTTACGTAATTGACAAATAAAGCGATAATAAAAAAAATTATCGTAAGAGCGTCTTAAAATATCGGGTGTTAACTTAGTATAATCTATGAAACATTATACAACAGTTCAAACATTTGTTTGTGGAAATATATGTCTCTTCACGCCTCCGATTAGCCTTTAAGTCCTGTTTGACTGTTGAAATAGTCATATAGCAATAGTGGTACACGTTAGGTATTGTGTGTTGCGTTTCTCCAGCATCTGGTAGTCGCAATGCCTTCTGAGGTTCACAATATTGTTATACATATCTATTCCTCATCCTTTACACACTTCACACTGATTTTAATTGGAAATTACGAAAACATAGCTGGTGAATGTTAGCATGAATCAATTTTTGCAATCAGCTAAAAACTCATCAAGATTTTAAGCCGTTATCAAATTACAGCTTTTACTAAATTAGCACATACCAACAAATCTTCATTTCGCGATCATCTGTATTAGCTTTGAATAATGAATTTTCAAATATCCTTTATTGCAATAATTACAATGGAATAATGCGCTTCCTTAGCTTTTATCCATTCTCTTGGCAAGTGTCATTAGACAAAGATTTCCTCAACAGGCGAAGGAACTTCGTAACTGAAAATAAGCGCATTTTCAGCTACGAAGAAGAGGATATGCAGCGGACATAAGAAATTCTTCGTCGTCATTGTTGGAAAATAGTAATTTCCATCATGTACGTGAAAACGACCCGACGTCTCAACGCGCGGGGCGGTGTTATGCCTCGGAAATGAAAAGTTTTCCTTATCTAGAAGAGTCCTTGGTTCCCGGGGATGGTTTCAGACGAAGTGATGCAAACTCGTTCAGGATCCCGGAGAGTATGCCAATGGCATGAGTGGGAAAATTTCAATTTTGCATTCCTTCGCGATTACACATACTCTTGTGCCTCGAGAGTTAGCTCCAGCTTGCCGCCCTGGTCTTGAGCTGTACGTAGCTTAAGTGGAAAATAAGCAGGCTCTTGGTTGCTGGCGGTAAGGTTTGTCGGGAAATGACATTAATTTTGCGAAAACTCGTGGTGACGTGAAATTTGTTTTTCCTGTTACCGACAATCATTTACCAGAATTTGTAGAAAGATCAAGGCTAAGTGAATGAAGTAGTTTGAAAATGTATGGTTGGTGTTTTTTTTCATCACGACTAGCCAGTAAATAATTTTATTTTCCTAACATTTTCTACAGATTACACAGTAAATTAATGATCTACGCATTGTTCCACGTTGAAAATTAATTTAAAAAAGAAAGTTGTTAACAACAATCACCTAATCGCATTCACTCTTTGCAAACTTACTGCCAAGTAAAGATGCTTGAAGAAAGATATTCAGATAAGATAAAAAAAATGGCTTTCTTCGTCTATAAATCAAAAAGTTTCCACTTGAAATAACTTTTCTGGTAATCATGACTGCCTGCGAGACATAGTCTAAAAAGTGGATGCTAAAGGGCAAACGAATAAAATAAACGAACCATGAAGTTGCCTTCAGAGTCCCGGAAGGACTTTGCTTATTCTTCCACTCTTTTTTTGCCATGCGATAATCAGATAAAACTGCTGATAAACTCTCCTGCGAGTGAGTGACTGAATTTAGGAAATCGTTAGTGCGACATGATGCGCGTTTCGTCGCGGGTTGATTGCCACCCTTGGAAGCAACGCTCAATGCAGAAGCAGAAGTGATTGGAACAAATATATTTGCCCACGGGAAACTATGGGGTAGCAGATAATGTGGCAGGGTTTGCAGTTTACTGATGTAGCCCAGCTATAAGTGGGTAATTAAAAGTAGGAGAGTTTAACTTTAAAAATTATAGTAGGGCTATACACTTTGGTCAAGCTGAAAGTACTACACTTTAGTAAAATTAGTGAATTATGGGAATTGTGGTGAATCTGTTTGTAATTTTTTTAACTTCCCAGTATATGGGAAGTTCTTGTAATCGTCTCGAAAATCGAAATTGAAATTTTCAACATATCTTTACGTTTTGAGGTCTTACGAGTATATTTTAAGTGTTTTTAGAAAGAAGTATGTATGTGTGTGTGTATGTACGTACGTGCGTTCGCGGACAGTTGTTCTACGAGCATAACTCACGTAAACAAAGTCCGATCGACTTCGTTAAGGTGTCAATCGAAGCGTCTTTGCAATCTTAAGAGCTGATTAGGTTTTGAGACACTTCGGTCAGGGTGGTTTGCTGTTTTCATCCCTTGAAGGTCAAACCTGTCATGCGTTATATCTCGCGAACCAAACGTACGATTTCCTTGATCAAGGTGTCAATCGACGCATATTAACATTTTCGTGATTCTGTCAAATTTTTAAAAAAATCGTTGCAGCTTTTTTTTAATTTTTTTAAAAAAAGTGCAAAAAATGGGAGTTTTTTTCAAAAACATCAAATTCTTAACTTTATTTTCAAGTTGCAGTAATCAATTTTTATAAAATTTATATACACCAAACACTTGTTGTAAAAAAACCAGCAAAATATTTTTCATGATTACAAAAAAAATTAAATTAAAAATAAAAAAATCATTAAAAGTCATCATGTCCTTCATGGTCATTTATGTCAATCATTATATCTCGAGAACCAAATATAATCTTTGCATCATTAAGAAGTCAATCAACGCGTATTAACATTTTAATGATGTTTTTAAATATAGAAAAAAATCTTTAAAACCATTTTTTTAAATTTAATAAAAAAATATTGAAAGTTAGTGTTTTTTTCATAAAAAAAATAATTAATAATTAATGAAATTAACATCGTGATGATAAATGTTTATAAAATTTATAAACTTTTATCAATTTCTGTAGAGACTAGCAAAATATTTTCTCATGATTACAAAAAAAAATTAATTAAAAATAAAAAATCATTCAAAGTCACCATGTAAAAAGGGTTCATACGAATTTTTATACCTTAAATCTCTAATCTAAAGACATTGTTGTAAAGTCAATCAAAGTTTATTATTATTTGCATAATTTGCAGAGATTTTTAATAGTCTTCACAGAAACGTGTTTTGACTTTATTAAAAAGAAACTGCTTAAATTTTGAAAACCAATACAAATCAAATCAAATTTGCAATTGTGATAATCAACGTTTTGAATGGTAAAATGTTTTGTAGTCAACACTTTTTGAGATGATATGCTTTGAACAGCTTTCATCAAATAAAAAATTGTAGTTTGTAGAAGTTTTGTTTTTTAGTATTCGTAAAATTTCAGTTACTTCCGTCATCATTTGTAATACATATATTGTACTTTTTACATGCAATTGAACCAATTTTTGACTGCATAATCAACAGAAAATAAGAAATAATTATTAGTTTTATTGATGTAAAATCGTGAAAAAATACAAATTCAGTGATTATGCCGAAGTGCTTGCAGTTTTGACCGCAACTATTCAAAATGGCCATCACGCGACAAAATCTCTTCAGTTGTCGTAATAACAAAAGTTGCATTCATTTTCCTAACGCTGTTTTGTCCTTCAAGCATCGATATGAAAATAACAAATAACATAGAAAAAGCTTTGTAACCTGTCCCCCCTCCGATTGATCCACGTGAATATTAAATCAAACCAATCCACGAAAATTTTTACATAATCAATTGACGTTCGCGTAGATGTTACGATTAATATTAAGTCATTCCAATAACTTTTATGAGAGGTTCATTTTTATTATTAAAAGTAATATTATTTCCATAATTATTATTGTGTTTAATATTTTTAATATTTATGTAAATATTACTGGGAAGTTGTACGTGTGGACCTCAAGGGTCGCACCTCATGGCTTGTTTCTCACGATAAAATCCTGAATCGGATTGAATAGATAAAAAGCTAACTCACCTCGAAATCCTGAAAAATATATTTAGGAGTAGAATAAGAAGTCAATATTTAGTTGCGATTTACCATCAATTGTGCACCAGCCCGAATAGAGCCTCAAAGAACGATCTCTTGCTGTTTGGGTCCAACGAATATATCTTGAAAACTGCTTCAAGTGAACAAATTTAAAATTGTTTTTCATCGTCAAATGTTTCGATTAATTTGAGAAGAAGCTTGTTTGTTGGAACCAGACGTAAAAATGTTTGCTTCAAAGTATCGTTGTCTAAATATGGCATTCGCAAGACTTCAAACAATATTTAAAATTTATTGAATACCAATTTAAAAGCTACTCAACATATTTACTTACCTACATATGATTTCAGGCCATTATTATGTTGTTGCGATAAGTACACCTATTAATTTTCCGATGTGGATGTTGTGCTTGTTATTGAAACGATCTGTACATTCTTTGAAGGATTCTGTTCCAATTTTTGTCTCAGCAAATGTAAATATGGGTAATTATATGAAATCTATTTACTTACTTTGAAGAACGGCTCACATTTTTAACACAATTTGTCATATCAACTCCGATCTTAAGTGTATCTCTTAAATATTTAAAAATTAAGGACTGGATACGAAAGTTCTGCACGGTTTTTGATCAATGATAAATAAAGATAGAAATAAAGCTTTATTATAATTTATTTTCTTTTACAATAAAGCACATCGTATATTAAAAAAATCAAGTTAATTTCTTTGATTAATAGAAGACATTAAATTCTGCACAACCCGATCCGCTTCTTTTTTGCTTGCTATTGTAAAAGATGCTTCGTCGTCGATGGTTTCTCAGGTACCTTGAAGTCCTCAGTGTTGGACGCCGAATGCCGGATCTTATACTCTTCGAGGGAGATCCGTGATTTAGCGCTGTATAGGTAAAACGCACCATTAGCGAGGAAACAGGGTTATATTAGGGTACCTACCGGCAAGTGAATTGCCACATGTCTGGCGCAGGATTCATGATCCAAGCTAGCCTATATTTTTACTACTTTAGCGACTGGTTACGCTATAATCGAAGCGCTTCTAAAGCCAAGTTACGGCTCGAGCGTTTTGCCAAATTACGGCAATAATTGAAAATTAAACGAGTAAAAAATAAGACTATGACTATCTTTCCTTTATTCTACAAATTCCTTTTATACAATTTTTACATCTTAATATATAATCCCTACTCTAATATTTTTAATCTACTTAATACATAATCCCTACTCTAAAACTGGAAGAAGTGAATATAGTAAATTCATTCTACCAATCAAAATATCGATCAGCTTTTTTTCCATATGACCCAATTTAAAATGCAACACTCATAAAGTCCATGAGTAATGACTACTCAAATTTAAGGGTACATGCACTTTGTGTGTAAGTATGTCGTACATTGCACCTGCCAACGCTAAGCGCCGCTTAGTCTGGCACGATCGCGATGGGCTAGTATAAACATTCATTCATGTGTCTATTTTTAGTGACAACATGAATTGGACTTTCGTATGAGTAGATTATATGTAATGCAAAACGAGTATGCAAAGTGAGCATTACAAAGTGATCGTAAATTATGCATTTGTATATTCTACGACTGCTCGTTAACTATTGATTTGTGGGTTTAGTTTATAGTAAAATGCTGATTGATTGTGTAGATATCTGTAGATCCCCTACACTATGGACCACAAACGGGAAAAATTTCGCAGTGAAGTTGAACTTCTTCCGTCTTTCCGTAAAATACTTTTCACTAGAGTCCATTATCTTTCTATTGGCCTGAGCTCCGGGTGGGTTCATCTCTTTTCCCACAAAATCAATGTTTTTTCCTTAAGCCAATCCTGCGTCTTTTTTGCGTAGTGGGATGATGCTAAATCAGGCCAAAAGATAATATTGCCAGCATGACGTTTAATAAGAGGCAGCAATCCTTTTTTCAGATACTCAAGATAAACATCAGTGTTAAAGGTCCCTTCTGTGAAAAAAGGATTGCTTCTCATCCCACATTGGCAGATAGCTTGCCACACCAGCACCTTTTTACCAAATTTTTCTACCTGGATATGTTTATCGACATCAGAAACATCCCTTTTGTCTTTTGCACTGTAGTATTGAGGTCCAGGTAGTGTACTGAAATCATATTTAAAATATGATTCGTCATCCATTACAATGCAAGCTTCTACACAACAAATTTTTTTACATAATTTTCTTGACCTTGACCTCTTGTTTTTGATTGGCGGTTCGTTTTGTACATTTTTGTTTTTTGAATGTCTTTATACTATTCATTTTTTTTAAATTTATTAAAGAATGACTCACACCGAACTTTTTTGCCAAGTCACGAATTGACATCGATCTGTTCCTTTCAATGAAACCAACTATCTTTTTTTCTAAATTTGCATCACTTGCACCATTTGGTTATCCACTTCTGGGACTGTCTTTCACTGTAAACCCTTTGTCTAACTTGTCTATAGCGCGTTTAACCGTCCATCGCGAACATTTCACTTTTTTTGCAATCGCGGAATACGACAAACACTTATTTTCCGAAAAAATTCGCAAAATTTCTTTGCGCACGTCTTCTCTTTTCGAATTCATGACTAGTAATACGTTGAAGAAACTTATTTCATAATTGCTTCAATAAACCACATGAGTCATTAGAACAAACCCAGTGCATAGTAAGAGTTGCACAGGCATTCCTTCATTTTATAACTAACAGGTTAAACATGTGCAAAACTTTCGTGTCCAGTCCTTATTTACTTCAAAAGGAGCTGCAATTTTATTGAACATATACTTTTAAATATTCTATATCCGATCATTTTTCTGAAAATAAGAGACAGTATTCACCATGTTCTATATAAAAATACTTTTTGAGAAGACACTATGAGGCAGAAAAATATGGCCAAGTTGACTATGAAAAATCATGGAATCATGGATTTTTTGCTGGTATAGAAAAGAAAATTTGGTATTTTTTAAGATCAAAATTACTTTCTAGAATTTACAGTGCGCCACATAATTATAGAGTCACCGCAAGATTTTCCACTTTCAAACTTCCTTGCAGAGCTGATGTTGTTTTGTTCACAAATTACAATTACCCGATGAAGAGAGAGAATAGTTAACATAAATCTATACCATTACCAGTCTAAATTAAAAAATAATTCTACAAAAGTTTCTTACATCCTGTCTCAAAATTATAGAGCCACTTCAAAGAAACTAAATTTATTCATATTTAAAACCATAATATTAATTAGAAACTTAAACTTTAGTAAGCAATTGGCCCTCCATTTTTATGTATGACCTGAAAAATGCGGTTTGGCATACTGTCTACCAAGTTTTGCAAGATAGTGGACTCCAGTGCTTCCCAGACTTCGGATATTGCCACTTTCAAAGAATTTACGTCTTCGTAAGTTTTATTATTAGCGTAAATCCGGCGTACAATTATTCCCCACAAATTTTCTACAGGGTTGCAGTCTGGTGAACGGGCTGGCCAGTCAAGAACCGTAACTTTTTTTTTCTCGAACCACTTCTTAGTGTCGTTGCTGGTGTGTATGGCGGCGTTATCTTGCTGATATGTTAGTTTTGAACGTCGATGCTTCCGCAAAAATGGCAACAGGCTACTTTCTAGGACATTCTGGTAATCCTTACTGTTCATTTTGGAAGAAGTGAATACCAAATTCAGCTTCCCGCGAGCACAAAATGCCGCCCACACCATACAACTTCCGCCACCGAAATTTCTTTTCGAAAAATATAGAGGCTCCTTCCGTAAGTCACGCCAATGATTGTTGTATCCATCAGGTCCGTCCAAACAAAATTTTTTTTCATCGCTGAATATTACCTAAATAAAATAAAAAATAACACTTTATTATAATTGTTTGAAAGTTTTCACATTTTGTTTGAATAAATAAAACACTCGCATCAGTCGGTGCTTAACTCACCAGATTCCATTGCCGGTTCATGTTCAATCTCGCAAATTCTAGCCTCTTTTGTTTATGAAGAGGCGTAAGAAGCGGTGCTGTCAACATTTTAGACTGTACAATGTTCGGATTATTTTTTATAACCCGCCGAATTGTTTCCCTCGACACATTTAGCTCACATTCGTTTCGAATCTGTGCGAGAGATTTCGTAGAATTCGAAGTTGTAGCAATGATTTTTCTTTTATCTCGTGGAGAGAGTTTGGATGGACGGCCTGGACGTTTTCTCGTTCCATACTTTTCCGGATTTGCAAGAAAATTCTGTACCACATGGTGCGATCGCTTTATTTTGCGAGCAATTTCCCGCATACTGTCACCAGACTTCCAGTACGCCTCTATCATTCCTTTTTCTTTCGGTGAGAGAGTTTTACCACGTGTCATATTTAGAAAAAATAATTTTAGGCTGTTTAAGAAAAAAAATTAAAACACAAACTAAAAATGTAGATAATGGCTCTATACTTTTGTGACAGCACGAAATGACACTTTTACTGTTATTTCTACTTATAATACGGTATCACCACTGCTTGCATGTGCACTGATGACGAATGCCAAACATACACTGCACGTTTTATAACTTTAAAGCGATAACCAACTAAAAAATGCCGAAATTAACAATTGGCTCTATAATTATGCGACGCACTGTAGTTTGAAAGGTGTACGTACACAAGTGATGAAACGCCTTTTGGCGTTCAAACTTCTGTAAATCCTTGATTTTTAACTTCCCAGTATATGGGAAGTTCTTGTGATCGCCTCGAAAATCGAAATTGAAATTTTCAACATTTCTTTACGTTTTGAGGTCTATAGAGTATATATAAAGTGTTTTTAGAAAGGGAGGTGTATGTACGTTCGTGGACACTTTTTTCTACGAGCATAACTCACGTAAACGAAGTCGTATTGACTTCGTTGAGGTGTCAATCGAAGTGTCCGTGCAATTTTAAGAACTGATTAGTTTTTGGGATACTTCGGTCGGGGGGTTTGTTGTTTTGCCCCTTTGAAGGTCATATCTGTCATGCGTTATATCTCGCGAAACATACGATTTGCATGGTTAATATGTCAATCAACGCGTATTAACATTTCTGTGAATCTATCAAATTTTGAAAAAACTCGTTGGAGCCGTTTTTTAATTTAAGAAAAAAAAGTGCAAAAAATTAGGTTTTTTTAATAAACAATAAATTTTTAGCCTGATTTACGGAAGACAGTATTCAAAACAGTCACCATGATCTTCAAGGGCATTTCTTCCATTCACTATATCTCACGCACCAGATATAATATTTGCATGATTAAGGTGTCAATCGACGTGTTTTAAAATCTCTTTGATTATTTTAACATTATAAAAAACTGTTCCAGCGGTTTTTTAATTTAATAGAAGAAAATGTGAAAACTTAGGGTTTTTTTCATAAAAAATATTTTTTTAACCTGATTTGCACAACACAGTAATAAATCTTTATAAAATGTATACATTCCTATCAGTTTTTGAGGAGAAACCAGCAAAACTTTTTTCATGATTCTGAAAAAAATTCAATTAAAAATAAAAAATCATTTGAAGTTACCATATGAAAAGGGTTCTTCCGAACCTTATATCTTTTATTCTAAAGAAGTGAAGAAGAAGAAGTGTGAAGTCAATCAAAGTTTTAAACTGTTTGGATAATTTGAGCAGATTTTTAATAGTTTTTGCAGTCTTCTAATTAAAATAAGCGGCTTAAATTTTGAAAACCATCAAAATTTCAATCAAATTTGCATTTGTGGTAATCAATCATCATCACCCATCCACCAAAAGCCTTGCGTAATATTAACTCATTCCTGTTACTGCTATGAATACCTCTCATTATTATTATTTAAAGTAGTACTATTTTTTCAAAATTATTATTGTGTTTAATATTTTTAATGTTTATCTAGATATTACTGGGAAGTTGACCGTGTGGACCTCAAGGGTCGCACTTCGCGGCTTGTTTATTGTTTATTCATAAACATCCTGGTTTACTGCTTTTTGCCAAGTTGACTATGAGACACGAAGAGGACGCAGGATCGATTCTAGGAACAAGGGATGATCCTAGCGTCAACTATAATATTGCATCGATTACAACAGTTTCTAATAATCCGTCCAGCAATGATTTTTTAATATAATTAACACATCTAAATGAATGAACAATTTGCTGATTTCTAAAAATAAATATACTTGTAGTTGAACATTGTTGGTTTACCTTAAAATAATTACATCCACAATTTGTTAAAAAAAAAACAATACCGACCGGGGATCGAACACACAACTTCATGATCGCGGGCTAGTCGAGCTGCTTCTTACTCTGCATCGTTTCTGACAGCCTTAAAAATTTATTAGTAATCGTTGAAAACTTTAACGGCTTTTTCTTAAAATGCGAGGAGGGAGTGTTGCGATCTAATATTTTGAAAATCGAATATCCTTGATGTCTTGTACTTATGTGGAAAATTTCATTCTGTTTTCAGAGGGTGAGGTCGTGGTCTCCCCTTGTTAGATTTGTACTGCGAATCAAGCTGGTGGTTGGATTTCCTAATGGTTAGTGTTTTGCATTACACAGCTCCCACTTTAAAAAGGATAATATGATCAAGTCTCCACACTAAATTTCCTCTCATTAGAGGAAGAAGAAAAAATTAATTGTCATTTGAAAAATGTCTCCTCAAAATCCTTATTTCGAAATAAAACCTCAAACACGATTCAAGTCTATTCAATTTTTTCCCAATTACAAATCTAATGGATACCTAAAAGTTGTAATGCTTCAACTCTGTGTGCTTTTAAGGCTTCTTAGTGGCTGTAGAATCATTGAACGTTCTCTACTATTCCAAAAGCCATTTTTGGCGGGATTTAGTTATTTTTGTTACGTGGGGAGGGTGTAGCATTTGATTTTGTAGTGCAACATATTATTGAAGAAATCTAGACCGAATTTCTTAACAAACCTTTTGTGTCCAAGCAGGCGATGGAGTTAAATCTGAATTAAATATTAGTTTACAGTAAATTGAAAGTTCCAAGACGCGCCATGGAAAACGATTCGTCCTTATTTTCTTCTTCTAACTCTGGTGTGACTTTAATTGCTTAGCTTTCGTGGGCAATTGGTTTTGATTTTGGAAGTTGGACTACCATTGTACATCGAATTGTCGTTAATATTCGTTATACAAAAAGGACATAATTTTTTGCTTGCAAATAAATTTCAAAAACACATACACTAATGTATTAAAAATTAATTCGTGATCATTACAACGAACGCTGCTACAAATCTTTCAATAGATTTGTAGCAGTGAAGAAGACGACAAAAGGGCTAATTATGTTTTTATAAAGTGTTAATGGTTTCATGTTAAAAAACCATTTTTTGAAATCTTGCCTTTTTAATTTTCAGTTTTAAAATGCCTTGCAATATACCATGATAATTTAAAGTGATTTAAATCACGAATCATTGAATCTACCATTTAAATGTTTTAACCATGTCTAAAATTTGCTAATATTTCCGGTCATTTTCATAGTGTTTAACCGATTTTACTGAATTAAATTTTCGAAAAAATTAATTCAGGGCTACAAGTTAAAAACTTTGTGACGAATCTTACCCGTATTAACCCCGAGTTGTTGTAAGTAAATAGAGCGCCTAGGTGTGCTTAATATGCGGTATCGCACACGGAAGCCCGAGGTAGGATGGGCCCAGGCAAAACCGTCCATGTCTGACTAGCTTCGCTGAAGTACGAATTACAACAATTTGTGTAGTGTTGTGTCCTTGGGATAATCTTGATTGCGATTTTTCAACTAAGTATGCGGGAGAGATTGTGATTTATAATAAAGTAGGGTGTATAGGCTCAGACGATTGTGTAGATTGAATTTGTTTAACTTTAGATATTTGTGGTTTATCCTTATTCGAGCTTCATGTGACTACATCCCTTTAGTTAAATTGGGCAAACACTGAGGAAAATGAATCATGACCTTACGTGCTGTACTGAGCTGACCTGCCAGAAGTCACTGCTCTTCTATTCATCGAGAGAGCAAACAAATCCGTCTGCACCACATTAACTTTCGTTGCCTTGCCCTAGGACGTAATTTCTGTTTGGTCAGTGAGGCGAAAGTATTGTTGGCCTTCACTTCGTTCGCGAATAAATATCAGAGTTCATTACATCCTCTGAAAATGATTTCATCTCAGAGTACCATTTACCAAAAACTTCAATTTTGATACGTTGAGCTAATTATTTCCGTATAATTGGAATTTCAATTTTTTTTGTAATTATTAATTTCAAACACCATTTCATAAACATTCACGATTCCGCGGAAAAACGGTTCTTTGGCAATTTCGTTTCGGAGAATATTTGTCGGGTTTAAAAAAAATATTCAACCCCAAAATCGATAGCTCGTCTCCCATTTATCCATTCACCTTTCACGACCCTCGTCACGAAGCCATGCACCATGTACTATCCGATATTTTGATTACGTTTTACAATGCTCGTTTTCTATTCTCCTTGCCATTTTTTTGCATCCTGTAAAATAACATATTCCTTATGTCGCGATAATCCAATGGCTTAGTGATGTGAGAAAATGGAAATTTTATCGAGTTGAAATAGAACGCAACGAGAGAAATAAATTGCCTTCAGGACATTTTATTCGTGACATTCATATAAGTCATCGCGGGAGTAGATCCTTTTCGATGGTGGTAGCTGTGTACATGCATGGACATTGCATGTCCTTCAGTAACTAAATAATGTATGGGACGTGTTCAACGCTTGTTTTTGGATATGAAAGTGAAGAGGTCGTATAAATAGACCGTGTTTATGGAATATTGATTGCAGTCCTTATTTATTTTTGCAAAAATGGTAGGTGTAAAAGGCGCAATAAACGATGGTTATTCAGGACTCATGTAGGAGTATTGAAGAGTTTACATGAAAACTAAGCATATTTATAGCTTAGATGGAGATCGGGGTATGGTTTGAAATATATGGGCAAAGTCTTTAAGTGTTATTGGACGGTTGTTCGGTCGGTGGTCCAATATCAGCAATCGGAATGCTAAAGTATGTGTCATTATCTATAAAATTGTTGTGGGAAGCTGATTCATCTACAATAATGTATTGTATTTTTTTCTTGTTGATTATTTGTTTATTTATAATATTTTCTGAGATTTTAGCTGGGATTGCGCCAGTTTCAGTTCACATTTTTCATACCAAAAATCATTTTTGAAAGTTTATTGAGCGTGAGGAGTGAGTTCAAAAAGCGTACTGAACGAAAAAGCGAACGAAAGTTTGTCTTAAAATTTAAAGTGAGCACAATACAAAGCAATGATGTGCAAATTCAAGAGTAGATCGGCTGGTTCAGCGAGCAGAGTGCCCGACTCTTGCTCTCGAAGTAGAGTGTTCAAATTCCCGCTCCTTCTGTTTTTTTTACTTTAAGTTACTTTGTTTAAATAAATGCAATAAAAAAATTTCATATTTTGTCATATGAATTCTAGACTTTTGGATTGGTCACATTAGTTCCTGAATTTTCCTGCATTTATCTATATATGTACTTCTTTTTAACTTTCATACCATTTGCAAACGTAGCTAAACTTCCCACGGAACAATCCCAGAGTTCCTCACTGCTTTTTCATATTTTAGGTTAACTTAGACGTTAATTCAATAAGAAATAAAAAAATCTTTTTATCTTTGTTATTGTGCATGATTTTATCATTAAGTGCGTTTTTTTGGCTCCCGCTCTAGAGTAGAGCACCAAACCCAAACCAAAAAAAACGAATCAGGTTCTATACAGGTTTAAATTTTGCGCGATGCAGTTGGTAGCATTGGAGTAGTAACAAAAAACACGGAGTAGTAGCAAAAAACACGGAGTAGTAAAAACAAAATTTAAGTTTACCAAAAAGGTCGAGAGAAAAAAGAAAACAAACACATATTTCTCATTCAGATGTATTAATATATTTTGGAATAGAAAAATTAATAATAAAAAACTAACACATAAAATAAAATAACCTTTCATGGCATAATTTAAATACATACAGCAATCTTACAGCTTTATTTCTCGGCATTCAACCTCGAGAACAGCTGTAATTTCTCCTCATGGCGTTTTTGTTTCGCCTCCTCTGACAATTTAAACCTCCTCTCTACGTTGGCTTCCATCTCGCGGTACAATTTGACACGCTGCTCAAATTTTCGTGCCTCAGAATCAGCCTTCATTCGCAGCATCCGGTCCATATACAGCTGCCTCGGGGTTTTTCTCTTTTTGAGTGCTTGTGGAGGAGTTGATGCAACTCCAGATAATGTGGCATCGTTGCAGCTATTAACGTCTTTAGATGTGTTTGATGTTGCTGCTTCAGACCTTTCCACGAGATGGTTGACCGGAACATCTCAAAGGTTGAGGACATGGTTCCCGCCAGAAATTATCGGCTTGTTCCCGAAAATTTCGTCCCTTTCCTTTTTGGAACGGTGCCTCACAAGGAGATGCTCCGGTGTGCATCTCTGCATCTTTTCTCGCTTTGTAGGCTTTCAGCAACGACTTCATTTTTGACTCTAGCATATCTTCAGTAGTTGGCTGCTCCTAAAAAAATATGAAGTTCACAAGAAACTCTTTCATAACAATTCAAAATGCTTCCCAAAAGTCCCATGCTCGTCAAGTCTTCCAATATGTTGCTGAAAGCAAACTTCTTCTTCCTGGGCGTTTCAAACTCCCCTTTGCGCTTTAAGTAGCAATTGAGGAATGCAACCGTTTCTTTTCTGCCCCATGTCCGGCGACATCTTGAAAAAACCATTTATCTTATTAAATCTATAACTATGTTACAACGCTTAATTTATTAACTTGCCTTTTTTCCGTCTTCCGCACCATTCGATTTATTCACTCACTAAATTGACAGTTATTGCAGTAATGCCAACTTATCAGACGTAAATGATACGGCTGGACATCTGTTGGGCTCTAGAAACCCTAATGATAGAAAAGCTATCCAGTTCTAGGTTTTGTAACCCAGTGAATTCACTGCGCTACGAAACCTGGATAGTTGTTGTTGTTTTAAGTGTGTTTTGGGTTAGCTACTCTAGAGCGGGAGCCAAAAAAACGCGCTTATTATTTGAAGATCAAATAATATATGTATCTTATGTAAAACAAAAAAGATTTTGTTTGATATCAATAAACTGCACGTTTTGCATCCTTTTGCGAATCTTAATTACGATTTGTTAGAACTTGCGTCCATTGAGTCCATCTTGCAGACTTTGTTCTCTGGGTGGCTTCCAGTTGCTTGACCTTTGCTGGTGCACCGTAAAAGTTTTGCCAGTATCCTTCATATGGTTGATGGAATGATATCACTGAAAATAATACAACCAAAAATTCCTAACAACTCATAGTAACTCAGTGTGATCCATCTTTCAGGACTTGTAATATCAAATTTGACTCCAAATATTTAGTTTCTAAGGCCTGCGTCAGGGTCCCTTTTTGAGATTGGTACATAAATACAGGACAGGTGATCGTTACATAGATGCGAGTCTTGTTTTTTTGTTGAAATGCTATAGAAGCATGCATTATTTGGTCTAGTATACTAGGTTTTATACTACCGTACGTTTGTTGAAAGTCTACGAAGATCTGATTTACATCATTTGGCACTTTCAGGGTTTTCCTAATGCTAGTTTAAAAAAAATATCTAGTGTGTCGTCGATCGGTCGTATACAAGTCCACTGTGGTATTTGCCAACTGTTTTATCTGTGTACGATGACAGTATTTTTTTCAAATATTATAGTCAGAACAAATTAATTTTTTTAGTCGTATTCTGAATATTTCCTAATTCTCATGAACATGTATGACAGCAAATAAAAAAGACAATCATTTAAAAACTACAAAATTGAGCGCAAACTCCAAGTATCTAAGATTGCTTCAACTATCAAAAGACAAGCTTATCTACTGAACCATTTTTTTACTTTGAATTTATTGCAAACGACTGTTCCATGGCTTGTATCACAAATGCAATTACTATTGGTAAGGATATACGCTCCGACGTAGAATATAGACGAGTATTGTATGCATGTAATCTGAACGATGCATTCATATTAAAATCACTTTAGTAGGTTGATGCAAGATGTAGAACTAATATGAGCAATTTGTTTGATGGATTTTGAGAAAGCGATAGAGTACGTGTTTAGGATGGCAAAATATGCTCGTTATAAGATAAGTTTTTTTTTATAAAAAGAGGATGAACATGCCCCAGAGTAAGAAGATTGACATGCACCTGTAACTAGCAGAAAGAACTGAAGACTTCTAGTAGTACAAGTTGAGATGTGTAGCTTTTTCATAGTATTTCAAAAAACTAGAGTTCTGATATTAGATATGTATGAATGAAACTTGTTTTCAAATGTGAAAAATGAGCAGGTTGTTTGAAAGTCCACATTACTTTTAAGTTTCGAAGGATGATGTATGAGTATTTTTCTATTGATTTGACTACTATTTGCAGCAGGTTGAGAAGGTAAAAAAGAATTTAAGGTATATATTAAAGCAAAGACAACAAAGTTTAAAAAATTAACAAAAATAAAAGCTAATTTTACCTTGTTGATGACATGTAGACTATTCTTCTTCAAACTCATTTCCTGCCATGAATATCAGCCATTTGTTGATTAATTCAGACCAAAACTTAAAAATTAGCTCAATATAAAGCGCCATATTGAGCTCGCCTGCCAGCAGTCACCGCACCTATAATCTTGAAGGGGTCAAACAAAATCGTTTACTCGAAATGACTGTCACTTCACCCCCGAATCTGGAAGTGAAGCGAAACTCTGATTGGCTTGAAATTTTATCACGACCTCTGATCGTAAATTTACTAAATTTATTTATAGACCAGGGCGAATCGGTTTGCAGTTGGTTGTTGATCTTCATAGAAAAAAGTGCTGGGTGGCTGCAGATTCAGTGGGTGGAAGTATGGTTAAACAGTAGCACTGTTTTATAACCAAATTCAGCAAAAATTCCTGAGGCCGCCCTAATAATCCAATTTGAAGTTTTTATTGCATTTGATAAATGAAGTGCTCTTTAACGAGTATATGTAAAAAAATTTCAACTTCTATGTGCTTTAGTTTTTGACTTGCAAGATTTTTAAAAATTGAATTTTCTTAAATAAATTTAGATTGCAAAATAATTAACGTAAACTGAGGTGACTTTGTGGCACAATTTGAGGGTTTTTTCAAATCGTAACAAAATAGAATGTGATATAACAAAAAAGTGACTGGAATAGATGGCTTTACTTTTAGTAAACTTTTATTTTTTTCGTCCTCCAATAGTGGCCATGAAGAAGCTTTTTCTGTGCTAAAAATTCACCCCAAGTTATTCGGTGAGTTTGTGCCATCTTCGTTTTTCATGGATATCGTATGATCTAAGTAAGGTGACACAATCTTAACTTAATATAGTTATTCTGGGATCCTGTAGTTACAAATGAATTATTATGCCTAGGTCCTTTAGTAAACCATTTATTCGTACAAAATCGCGTAATCGTGGAGTAGGGACTTTCATCGCTCTCTGCATAAGAAACGTGTCCTTCGCTTTGACTATCGCTGTCAGATGTATCTGAAAATCTCACAACTCGAGCTGGAGGAGGTGTTGATCGGCCTTGGTGAAATACCTCTGTCGAAGATCAAGGCTGCGCAGAATTATCGTTAGGGGGCGATATCATCAAACGTGATACTTTTTCCTGCAGGGAATTTGGTTTTTCTTCTTCTTCTAATAGTTCTTGCAGATCTTATTTGCTGACTTTTTCAAGTGAAATTTTGAATAAATCTCTCTTCGACCAACTTTCTGATGGCAGGCAGACATTCGATGACTTACATAGGGAGTCAGTTCAACTCTTCTTGTCTTTAATGGAAGAATCCCACATATAAGAAATTCGGCTTTTAGGTTGTCTGATGACCTTTCTTGTAGACTGTTCATCAGATCTTTCAGTATACTTAGAAATTCGTCCTTCGATACTGATGAGCATCGACTGTTGCGTACCTTCTTCTTTCAAGTACTAAGTACCTTTTGCCACGCTATTTTCATTGGTCGTAAATATGCAACGTCTAGAGGTTGCAGGAGGTGGGTTGGGTTTGGGGGCAGAGCAATAAAAGTTACGTCATTGCCTTGGCAAAGCTGTATCACATCAATGTTATTATAAATTTTTTCCCACTTGCTTTTTTAGAATTGGGAGCAGTAAATTTTTGAATCATTCTTCGAAACATTGGAAGTCACACCAATCAGACTTGGTTCGATTGTAGCGAGCTTCTTCAGAGCCATTTTTCACCCAACTTTCCTATATTCTTTCTGCTTTGTAAACGACGTAAACTGGTGCTATTTAACTTTCAGCACTTCCACACATTATTATTGACGTGCTCGATTTTGATGATTTTTTAATGTTTTCGGGATATTTACTGCCCCTTCTAACAAGAACTTTGCTCGAGCCAGGATCATCCACGAGACACGTTTCATCAAAGTTCCAGATATTTTCTGCGAGAACAGCCACGATCTCTCATTCGTAATGGTCAAAAAATCCACGTATTACTTCTTCATTGACACTAGCACGACCGTGAGTAATATTTCCAGGCAAGGATCACCACCTTCCAGGCTCCTACCGACCTATCAGCCTCCTGAGCATCTTCTCAAAAAAAATTGCAGCAATAATTGCAGACGACCTCAATAAAGCCATTCCAACGCATCAATTTGGATTCAGATCAAAGCACGAAACGATTGAGCAAGTGCACCGCATAATGGAAACAATCCAACAGACGTATCAGGAGCGCAGCTACTACTCGACGTTATTCCTTGATGTAGCCCAAGCATTCGGTAAAGTGTGGCATGAAGGACTACTCTACAAAATCAATCGAACGCTGCCCTATGTTTACGAGAACCTGAAATCCTTTTTAACCGGAAGGCGATTCCAAGTGAGATTTAAAGGATCTCTATCAACTGAACGTCCAATTCTAGCCGGTGTCCCACAAGGAAGTGTTCTTGGACCCATTTTTTATTTACTCTTCACCGCTGATCTACCAACGAGTCGAGGAACCGTAACCACTACGTTCGCAGATGACACCGCCCTCTTGTGTGGAAGAAAATCAGCAAAACTTGCCTCCAAGTACTTGCAAGAGCACGTTACTGATGTCGAACAATGGCTCAATATATGGAGAATTCAAGTTAATGAGTCAAAAAGTGTTCAAGTCACCTTTACGCTGTTGCGTGCCACGCCTTCACTCACCGCCCTCCCAGCCCATCATCCTCCATGTGCCCCGCCACTTCGGGCGCAACATGGAAGGTGAAACATCAAGAACCGGACAAAACCGAATCACGCACATGCTGAGGAGGGAAGAAACCATGAAAAACTCACTTCATATTATTTACACTTTTTATTCTATTATTATGTATTCTCCTTGGTGTATTGATCTTTGTCCTTGCTTCTCTCGCTTAGATTCACTTATTGTGAAAATGAATTCACAAGGGCGTGAAGTGCGACACTTCAAGTCCACACAAATAACTTTACAGTAATATGTACATAATAAGAGCAGAAAAAAATCTGCGATACGAATATATACGAAATAATAATATTGATAAAGATTCATTTAAGAAAGCAGACTGGGCTGCTTTTCCGACTACTTTGGATATCACTAGTAAGCGGGCGGAGTTGATATTCCTAATGAATGCCAGGCTCCACGGTCCTTACTCAAGCACAAAGCGACTGGACCTGATGAGCACATCGTTTTGATTCGGCACGCGCTTTTAGCGTCACTCGATGCAGGCTCCCTGTGGCGCTCAGCTATCTCCAACAAAACGGTCAGCTGAGGTTCGGCTGCTTTTTCTGCAACTCAATAATTCGCCGATTTAACAAAACGGTCCGGCTACGGCTCGGCTGCTTTTTCTGCAACTCAATAATTTGCCGATCCAACAAAACGGTCCGGCTACGGCTCGGCTGCTTTTTCTGCAACTCAATAATTCGCCGATCCAACAAAACACACTCCGTAGCGCAGCCTTCGCTGCCAACAACTTTCGCGGACCGAACCCGTGACCGTCTTCGGTCAGCACTTTTTACCAACTCAACTCACATTCACTTCACCGCGATCACGAGTCGAAGCATTTTTGCTTCGTTTATTACCATATATGGTAATATGCCAAAATGTTTTCGGCCAATCAGAGGGCGACAGCATGCAAAGAGAACCGATTCGCGCCCGATCACTTGAACTCACCTCTCGAGAGAGACAGCGCGTGTGGTGGATTACTAAATTGGGATTTAGTACTGCCAATGCTGATTATTAGGCAGTGTACTGAGGGAAATTTAAATATATTCCAAATTTAGAAGAATTGAAAAATGTGAAAAACTACAAAATGAAAATTGACCCACAACAACGCTAAATAAAGGAAATTGTCCAGCTATCAAACTCAATGGAAGAGATGTAGTGCACAAGGACCACTACAAATACCTGGGAGTCCACCTAGACCGACGCATGACTTGGGAAAAACATATAAGAGCACAAAAGTAGGAGATTGACATGAATGTTTCGAAACTGTACTGGCTTATAGGCTATAAATCCAAGCTAGCTTTAGAGTACAAAGTGATGATTCTACGGTTGTCAGTTATGGCAAACGGCTTCCACATCCCTCATTGACATTATAGAGCGATCACAGAACAAAATACTGCGGCTAATGTCTTGTGCGCCGTGGTACATTAGAATCACCAATATTAGAAAGAATCTCCAGATACCATCGGTTTCTGAACAAATTCTGAGAATAAGAACTTAGTATAGTCTTAAATTAAGACAACATTGTAACCAATTAGCATCTCAGCTGGGTACAAAAATTGTCTCAAATAGACTTAAAAGCAAAATTAACGTTATAATTTAAGCAAGGAGTGCCTCCGCACACCTTAAAACAACATTTAGGTTTTAAAAATTGAAATAGGTTTATCTATACCCACATATTATTCATTTTTGATATTTCTTTTTAAAAAGACTCAATAAACACACTTATAAAAAAAACTGACTAAAATAAGTACTAAACCAAAAGTGCTTTATTTATCATAGATCAATTAAATGCAACTCAACCGCGCTGACTTGGTGGCACAAAGTCACCTCAAAAATTTTACTTGGATATATATTGACGACGGTAACTATTAAGTCGGTTCATTGAGAGTTAAATAACATACCTGCAAATTTCAGTTTTCATCCGATTTTCGTCATCAATCCTTATTAACTTCCCAGTATATGGGAAGTTCTTGTAATCGCCTCGAAAATCGAAATTGAAATTTTCAACATTTCTTTACTTTTTGAGGTCTATAGAGTATATATAAAGTGTTTTTAGAAAGAGAGATGTATGTGTGTGTGTACGTACGTGCGTACGTCTGTACGTTCGTGGACACTTTTTTCTACGAGCATAACTCACGTAAACAAAGTCCTATAGACTTCGTTAAGGTGTCAATCGAAGCGTCTTTGCAATCTTAAGAGCTGATCAGTTTTTGGGAAACTTCGGTCGGGGGGGGGGGGGGTTTGCTGGTTTGCCCGTTTGAAGGTCATTTCTGTCATGTATCAATTACGTAACTTTAATTTCCAATCAACATTCCTCTAAAATCAATTGCTTTAAAGTTAGAAATGATAAAAGTAAGGAAAAATCGAGTTTTTTATAATTTTCAAACATTTCCACTTATTTTTTAATGTTCCCGACTGTTTTGAGACGGAGGGTTAGTTAATTATTGTTATACAAGTAAAATCACAACTTTTACTGCAAAAATCAGTAGGCTCCTCTCAACAGTCAAGTGAAGTCTTTTTTTACAGATCCGCCCGGGTCTATAAATCTTTTCGATATTCACAATCGTAAAAAAATGAGAAATTGCAGTGCCTATCTAATACATTTTCAAAGCCTTCATACATACACAATAAAATTTATTACACCATGATAAGCATCTGTTCTTCATGATTAAATTTTTGAAAAGCTTGTCTACTGCTTTCTAGAGATTTCTTCTTTAGCCCAGATTGAAATTGTAAGCATTTTCTCCTAATTCCTGATCGTTAACGCAATTTTTAATCTTCCCTTAATTTCAAAAATGTGTATGATAAACTTTATGCTTGCATATTCTTTTCACCATCACGAAATATGAATGCAGCTGCTAGTGACTTCAAATTTTAGCAGCCAATTATCAAATTTCAATTCACATTCAAGCGTTTTGCATATATCTGTTATTTATTTTCCAATAAAAAAGATTTCTTTGATTGAACCAAGGGAGAAAATTAGTTATCCGACATCTTTTTAAAAAAAATCGTACTGTCTCCTCTTGATAAAGTTACCTAGATTTCTTGTAAGCTGTCGTTAACGGTTCAATCAAAAGACGTCCACTTTATTCGAACATTTACCATAGTATGGTTTGAAAAGAACGCAAGGCAAAAGTTTTCTTCTGTACTTTTCCATAAGCTATTAAAGTGCCGGAACTGAATAAACAGCTTACAGTTTCTAGCTCTATAGCTGCTTGCTCGTCTATCCTTTGGCGGGCTACGTATAACCACAAAAACACTTACTTGATGTAACAATTGAATCATGCATAAATTTGTTTGAGAAGAAAAGCTTAATGCTTTGGATATTGTAGTCCTTGGTGGTTTTAAAAAGGAGAATATTTAGATTTCAGGATACTTTCGTTGATAACGAGTTGTAAGCTTTACTCCTAGACTATTAGTTTTTTTTTGTGTCATACGCAAAAGGAAGCACATAGAGAAAGTGATTTCAAAAACGAAAATCGATGAATATGTTACGCTGCGTAGTTCTTAGTCGTCTCACAAACACTCGCTACCAATACCATCATGAGATAAAGGAAAATCTTTCGTTTGTTGGGTAATATATCAAGTTAACTATTCCGCCAACCTTTATCTTTCTATTAAATAAATCTTGCGAGACAGAGTAAAGCTGTAATTAATGTCGACCTCGATAAGCAGCGTCTGTTGGTATCATGATCATAATCCTTTCAACGCAGAATGAGAAGTTTATCATGCATATGTATGTATGTGTGTATATTTCATCCTTGAATAAGAAGGATAAGGAAATACAGTGAACTTTATTGGTGAGATAAGAGTTGATAGTGTATGCACTGTTGAAAGAATGAATTTTAGATAAGGTTCTGACCGATGCTGCTTGTTAGTGAGATTTAGTCGGTTAAGTTGCTATGACCTTAGATAAAGTGGTAATCGTGTTTGAACTGATTTGGTGAGCACGAATGAATTAAGATGATTATAATACAACATGATTTATAAGGAAAGTATTAAGAGAGAATATTCCATAGGACTCACTTTATTTTACAGCAAAAAATTTATTTCGAAAATATCAATTCGTATGAACGCCATATCAAGTAGAAAGGATATAAATCCTTCATGTGAAAATCACCTCGAAAGGATTCTTGACACTGAACTTGTTGAAATTCTTAATTCTCTGGCCATCGATTTTTGTTTTCTCACGAAATTTCCATTCACGAACCATTATTTTCAAAATTCTTCATAATATAATTATTCTTATATATATTTGTATTGCCTTTGAGGTCACATTTTTTTTATATGGTCCTACTAACATTAGGGGTGTTTTATAAACTCCCTAATTTCCAGTGGGAAATTTTTGTATTTTTGCGAATCCCAAATTTTGACATATTTCTCTAGAATTCAAGTCCATCGTTTTTGGAAGATTTATGTGTCTATGTATGTATGTACGTATGTGCGTTTGTTCGTTCTTACTTATTTTTCGCCTTGATTATCTCGAGAACCAAAAATGATATTGACGTGAGACCGTAATTACATAACTGAAAATTGAATGAGTTTTTAGGAAAATCGGTCTATCCTTTTTTTATTGAAGACGAAACAACTTAAAACAGGCAAAAAACTAGCTTAATTTTGAAACTGATGACATACGTTCATTCGTACAGACTCCAAATACGTGCATAGTAATATTTTTATTATTGTATGTTTCAGCAACGTTGTAAAAAATGTTATTTAACAAATAGTCACAAAGAAAAACAAGATTAATTTATAGAGTTCCAAACATATATTATTAGGTTTGTGAGAATGGCAGTAGTGACGCTAGGGCAGGTAATATAAAGATATTGTTATTAAAAAAATTGTTTTAAATTCTTGTTGTACTGTTTTTCATTTTTCATCATTATTATTATTATTATAAGTTATCACAATTATTTTTGATGTTATTATTATTATTATTATTATTATTTCAGTTAGTGGTAAGAATGGCGACGCACATCATTCCAAAGGAAAGAATAAGGAAAAAGATAGAGCGGAAAAAAGAAAGAACGAAGGTGAAAAAAGTGGAGGAAGATAAGGAAGAAAAGAAAAGAAAAGGAAAGAAAAGTAAAGGCACGAAAGAGAAGGAAGAGAAATCGGGGACGTCAGCAAACAAGGACGAAGTGGATTTGATGGAGGTATAGTGGACTCCGGGGCTAAAGAAAAGTTAGCCGAGAAGAACAAGGAGGTTGATGCTTTGATAGAGGATGACTAGGTGGTGGAGGCGTCTTCTTCTAACAAAGGTTTTATTTTATGGCTAAATAAATAAAATTATTGTAATAAAATTAATTATAATTATTTAGAATAAAAAAATAAGTAATAATTGAAAACATATAATTGTTTCTTTATTAACCCCACTAGGAAGTTTGTCGTGTGGACTTTCAGGGTTACACTTACACCACTTTACCATTTATTAAATTATCTAGGGATGATTTTACGAAATAGCAAAATGAGAGTCATCAAAAGAAAGCAATTAAAAGAACTAAAGTGAATTTTAAATTAGATAACTCAACTAACTCCTGGACGAAGAATTAGAGAAATTTGCTAACTCAAACACTTCATTCTTGTATGAAAAAAAACATTTCTGAACCTATTCAGTGTCAAGTTGGCAACTAGACATGCATTTAGTTAGTAAATTTACGGCGTCTTCACTCACAATTTGATCAACAAAGAAACATTTTACATTTAATACAGGTTGCACTTTTTAAAATAATATTTAAAACTAACTAAGAATTAAAACACATTTGATATTTACCTCAAATAAAAGCTCAAAAATTCCGAAAACGGAGATATAACAAACCATTTCCCGCTGATTTATCTTTTGCAACTCACGTAATCCGTATCCACTTTTCAAACCCGTTTGGTGATTGTGCGAATCAACATCTAAATATTCTGCATAATCTGATTCGTGTATTGTTCCCAGTCTCTAAATATTTTTTGAAAACCACCACTCATTCTCCTTAGATTAATTTCTTATCTTAATCAATGGTGATTGAGTGAGGTGAAGCGTTAGCCGATAGTACCTCTAGAAGGAAGACAGGACAATAAAGACTCGGTAACAGATTTCAAGCGGACACGTTATTTAAGGAAATATTTTACAAAACAAAAACAATTAATTACAATAACATATTAGTGAAGTGTCGGGAAATCCTACAACTTCACAACCTCTTTAAGACAATTCAGCACTGCCGTTATCAGTCTCCGGCATCTCGCCACATGTATTGATGCCCATGGTTCTTTGATGAAATTTCTTACCCCTATGGCTTGTTTTAGGTCCTCTCTCAAGTGCCCGATTGGATTTAAGTTGGGACTCGTTGATGATCATTTTAAACCGGAGACGCTGTTGTCCTCCCGAAACTTCCTTGTGTATAATGCTGTATGGATGGGATCGTTGTCGTACTTAGAATTTCATGTAGTAGGCAGATTCTCGTCAGCCCATGGCAACATGATATTTTCTAAAATGTGAACATACTTTTCCTTGGTCTATATTCCTTCTTTAGCATGTATCGGTCCAACAACAAACAACGAAAAACATCCCCAATAATTGATGGGGCCACCTCCATGCTTGACGTGTAGTGTAGCCAAGATCGAATTTCTTACTTCTTGATAGTCTTACATATCTCCTTCCACTAAGGCCAATGCGTTTTATTTTTATTTCGTCACTTCAAAGGATGAAATTCCACTTATTTTTCCAGATGAAATATTTCCATGCGAAATCGATTCATTTGTTCCGACTAGTTGCAGCTATCTGGAGCTTCTTTCTGGCAATCCTGCCATGTAGTCCGACTTCCATAAGACGTCTTCTGATTCTTTTCACCGAAATATTGCTATTTTACTCGAAAAATTGGCGATGGATTTCGACAGATGATCTTTACGGGCTCCATTTCGATTTGCGAACAGTTTGTCTATTCATACTATGTGCTGTCTTTCGGGTTATTTTAGCCAAAGGAATATCTTGGACAGTCCTGCGGCTTTCAACATGTTCCAGTGCTCCGTAAACCATATTTATGGAACACTCTTAGTGGCTGATAGTTCGCCGATATGACAAGCTTGACTTTCTCAAATCTAAAATGTTTTTTCTAGCTCTTATAGTGCAACTCTTGGCCTTTCTCATCCTTATTGAAATTAAAAAAATCTTTTTACCACTTTAAAAATCACGTTTACACCGCAATGAACGCAACTGGCTTTTTCAAACTGATCAGAAGGATTTTGCATGCCATCTTTTTTTTGTAAAAAAACAGTGTTTCAAATTACATTTTTCAGGGCTTTGTTGTTCTGTCGTCCTTCAGTTATCATTGAATTAGGATAAAAAAATAGACTTAAGTTGAATGAGTATTATCAAAAAATTTCATTGAAAAATTCGGGTTTTCTTAGCTACAAGTGTTTCTAATTATATGTTTGCAGCTGAGTGTTCTTTTTAACTTTGAAGAAGAAATGTTTTTTTTGCTGTAATAATAAATTTTACCCACTGATAATAATGTTTTTATTGCCTTACATTGACTGGTATGTTCAGGCAAAGTAGCAAAGGAAAGTTATATTTATAGCTCGTACTTAAATGTACCTCCAAGATAACGGCGGCAAGCTATCTTCTGGTGATTCTCATAGAACAGTTGCCAGCTTCAGTAAGTGTTGATGTATAATCAGTGGTTCCGTTGATGTATAATCAGTGGTTTTGTTTTATACATCGATAAAACATCCAGTTTGCAAAAAATCCAAAAAAAAATTAAAATAAAGAAGCTAAACTTAATAACACTTTGTTTGCTTTGCTTTCGATCCTGAATGTTTGGATCATTCTTTCCATTTCCATTTCATAAACCTTACAAAGCAAATACTTAAATCTGCTGTGCAGACTTTCATTCAGTGGAAAGTGGATCTGAAATCCTTTCTGCAAACAAACTGTTTCGATTCAATTATGATGGTACCAAGAAATATTCACATAATATTCTACTGGTATTTACTAATAAAATCAATATTCATTGTCCTCTCGGGCTGGGACACAATTTTAAAAGTTAACGGGGAGCACAAGATCCTTGTACAGTTGAATGGGAAAATCTCGGCACGAAACGATTCTGTTGCTGTTGTTGAAACAAACGAATAAACAGTTTCATGAAGGATACCACTTTCCATTTGCGTATTAAAAGGACTCAAAGGAGACTCCCTGGCTGAGTGGAATATTTTGATTTCAAAGTTTATTGAATATGCCAATACAGAATGGAGCAGCCATAAACTGTTTCGTAACTTGGCTTAGTACGAGATGGAGGTTGAAGTGTTTCTTGGCTCTACAATCTATCAACTTGATTAATGTTTTATTTATGAATAAAACTCAATTAATTAGCAGATCTGCCACGTAATTGTTTCTGAATTAAATACAGGCTCCGAACAACATTCAATCATTATTTTGTGACACGTTTTTAACGTTACGATTTGAAATATCTTCAGCTTTTGAATTTGAAAACTTGAACCTCTAATTTAGCAGATATTTTATTCTGTTTTAAAAGTCACTTGACACAAACATGATAAAATGCTCCAATTGCCACCATTTCGTAGGAGTACTGTGAAAATGCACGATTTCCTAAAAAATGGAAATTTGAAAATTGAATTGCCACGTTTTAGGCGGCTTCGTTGACTTCTTCTTTCGACGCGAGTCAATAAAGAAAAGGCAACTTGTTAATGAGAATGTTATACCGTTGGAAGAAGAATCTGCTAAGTTAAGTGCTAGCTTGAAATTGAAGTTGGTATTTGGGTAAAGTTCTTATTTCCGTTTTTATTTAAATCGTCATTTATAAGCAAATTTGGCTTGCACTTGTTGGAAGTGAATTTGGGACGGGATGTTTTTTTTGATTTCTTTTATGGTAAAGTACTTTTAAAATCTTTTTCAAGCCCAAACGATACAATATACAAGAAAAATATATGTAAGATTTCATTTTTTTGTAGATTTAGAAGTACGAATGGGTGTCGAATCGCAATTTAGTGTATGTACTTTTTTGTATCTGCATGGAAAATTGACCTCATTTAAATAGTAACAATCCATTCAATTATAAAATGCTTGTCCTTTTCTTGATTTTGCATTTTTTTACAAATAAACATTATTCGCTTGGGTTTCTTTTGTAATAAGTGCCATCTAAAAATCATTTTTGTTTAAAAAGCGCTAAACTCATTGGCACGCACTCTAACATTTCTTTTAGTCTGAAATCTACGTACGAAATTTTTGGTCTATCTGAATTTGAAACTAAGGTAAGGGATATTTCGCTACGTACAAAACGTATATAATCACTCCCACGGATAGTCATCGTTTCCATGGTTGAAATTTATGGCTTTATAAATATTTGCAAGCGATCTCACTACATTTGTCTTGCGATATAGTCGACGACTTGCCATTAATTATCTAGAGCACATAGCGCTGAGATATGAAAGAAGAGTTATATCTCGTGGCACGTGAAATAAGATGCATGCTGATCGGCATTTTAAGCCGGGTCTCCTGCGCGTGTTTTGCTCTACACAATACACAAAACATCTACACAAAACATTGTTCCCCTCATGTTTCGCTACACATTTTTGATGGTATCAATAGTGTTTTTGCTTTCCATGTCCGATGGAAAACATCTACACATTTGTCCCCCCGTGGGTGTAGAGGGGGACGTTATAATCATTTCTCGACAACTCCCGTGGGCCACGCATGTGTTTTTGTGTTGAGTTGCAGATAAAAATGGACTCAAGTAGTAATTTGCAATTGATAGCTTTTATTTGAGAAAGGCTCGCGATCTGGGGTTCTCAATAAAGCTTGTATATGAGTCTCCAGTTGCCAGAAACCTTAATATTACTCCTAGTCACATTTCCGGTGAAATTATATCGCTTCGCTACTTTGTGTGTTTTTGCACATCTGGTAGTATCATTGATACAAGTTCCTCGAAATCGGATTCGGAACAACGGAAAAAGTTTCCTATACCGATCCATCCTCTATCTTTAGCTCCATATAAATGTTAAAATTTCGAGACAGTAAGTAGAGCCTAACACGCACTTTAGGCTTTCTTCTCTTAGGAATCAAGCCGACCACAGCTAACACTGATAGTACGTCTTCTTTGTCCGAACACATTTACACAATGATTTGTTTTAGAAAACAATATGTGAGCAGGAGACACTTTGTGTATATACAAAAAAAAATTTGTGTAGACGTTTTTGTGTAGTGTGGAGAACAAAACACGCGCAGGAGACCCGGCTTTACGAGTTGAAATTATCGGTGTTTTGGTGAGTGTGATCTCAAATCGGAGTCCTCTATTTGTACACTACACTTTTCGTAGTGCGTGGTATTTTGACAATGGAGGTAGTCACGCCCTTGAAACATTCATAAAAACAAAGTTTCTGGTGTAAGAAATGGATTGTTCTACGCTTTTAAAACCTTAAGAAATATATTTGAAAATGATTTCTTGTGTAAGCGATGCGTTGCAGATACTGTGTAAACATCGAGATGAATTTTCGATGGATATGAAACTTGATCGTCGTGGTTGGAATAATTTCTACACGGAAATGTAAGGAACTGTTATGCAGGAAAATGTTACGGACTGTTGTTACTCATACGACGCAGAAAAAATGGACACACTTAAAATGCATTCATTGATGTATCAACTCAAAAAAAATCTCTCTGGTTATCGTTGGAAAATTGACAAGGATTTATAAAAAGTCTCTGTGTTTTTTAGATATAGAAAAAAAATAGAGAAATCAAAATTAGACCGTGAATAACCTTCAGATAACACTAGTTGCCATCTAAATTTGGAGTAGGTTGGACCTGTTTCTTCATAATTTTGATGTGTTAAAATGATGTCCGTTTTGCTCTGTCAGCTATTGATTCAGAGATACTGATACTACCCAGCTTTATTCAGTCTTTTAAAACAAGTGTTTTACAACAAAAACCGAATTTTTATTGTGGAAATAGAAAAGTCGACTATATATGAATATTTTCGTACCTGGAATTGGAACTTTCAGTTATACGTTTTCCAAGCGTGAGACTTTACCTTAAAATCTTTCTGCAAATTCTAGCAGTATTCTGCCAACAAGTGGGTGTCCCAATTTTTTTGGTACCGATCTTCCACAGTTTTAATGTCCTTTCATTCATTTTCTCACTCAAATCACCCAGATTTTAAGAAAGTGGCCCAAGTTGCTATGCAATGAATGCATTTTTAACTTTCCAGTATATAGGAAGTTCTTGTAATCGCCTCGAAAATCGAAATTGAAATTTTCAACATTTCTTTACGTTTTGAGGTCTATAGAGTATATATAAAGTGTTTTTAGAAAGGGAGATGTATGTGTGTGTGTGTACGTAAGTACGTACGTTCGTGGGCACTTTTTTCTACGAGCATAACTCACGTAAACAAAGTTGTATCGACTTTGTTGAGATATCAATCGAAGCGCCTTTACAATTTTAAGAGCTGATTAGTTTTTGGAATACTTCGGTCGGGGGGGTTTGGTGGTTTGCCCGTTTGAAGGTCATTTCTGTCATGCGTTATATCTCGCGAACCAACGATTTGCATGATTAAGATGTCAATGGACGCGTATTAACGTTTTTGTAAATCTATCAAATTTTGAAAAAAATCGTTGCAGCCGTTTTTTAATTGAAGGAAAAAAAGTGCAAAAAATTAAGTTTTTTTTATAAACAATAAAGTTTTAACCTGATCTACGAAAAACAGTATTCAATTTTTATATAATTTATATACTTCAAGCAATGCTTGTAAAAACACCATCAAAACTTTTTCTGATGATAACAAGAAACATTAAATAAAAAATAAAAAATCATTAACAGTCATCATGATCTTCAAGGTCATTTCTTCCATTCACTATATCTCACGAAGCAGATATAATATTTGCATCATTAAGGTGTCAATCGACGTGTTTTAACATTTTTTTGATTATTTTAACATTATAAAAATCCGTTTCAGCGGTTTTTTAAGTTAATAGAAAAAAATGAGAAAACTTAGGGTTTTTTTACATAAAAAATATTTTTTTAACCTGATTTGCACAACACAGTAATAAATGTTTATAAAATTTATACATTCCTATCAGTTTTTGAAAAGAAACCAGCAAAACTTTTCTCAAGATTCTGAAAAAAGATTCAATGAAAAATAAAAAATCATTCAAAGTTACCATATGAAAGGGGTTCTTCCGATTTATATTAACTTATATCTTTTATTCTAAAGACTTTGTTGTAAAGTCAATCAAAGTTTTAAAATGTTTGGATAATTTGAGCAGATTTTTAATAGTTTTTGCATTCTTTTAATTAAAAAAGCGGCTTAAATTTTGGAAATCATCAAAATGTCAATCAAATTTGCATTTGTGGTAATCAATCATCATCACCCATCCACCAAAAGCCTTAAGTAATCAGTGGATGCTCCCGCAGATGATATGATTAATATTAACTCATTCCTGTTACTGCTATGAATACCTCTTATTATTATTATTTAAAATAGTATTATTTTCAAAATTATTATTGTATTTGATATTTTAAATGTTTATCTAGATATTATTGGGAAGTTGACCGTGTGGACCTCAAGGGTCGCACTTCGCGGCTTGTTTATATTCTTATTGCAACCAGGTTTGATTTTTGAAGTTCATTTGCATGCAAGCAACGATTATTACGATATGAATCAAGAAGATAATAGCACCGCGTCTTCTTCTTCACAATTATGTTTTTTTTTAACTAGAACTGTATCACTGAAACTCGAACTTGACTGAAAGTAATAAGTCGTTTGCAATATATAAAGTGGTACTATCAAGTCTATCGAAATTTAAATCAGGGAACGAAATTAGTGACAGACATTGTACTCTGAGCTCGAGGAAGGGTACTTTGTTTGGTTTTCGGTACATTTGAGATGAGAACAGGTACCAGCGCAAGGCTGCAAGGGTGAAACAGAACTATCAAATGGTAGTATGCTCAAATCAAATCTTGGCTTTCTGGTTTCAAGTGTCCCTGTTTAACGACCACCTATTTTAGTTTACAATCTCAACCGCAATCTGCCATCTATGACCACTGAGTTCCCCAAAATTTGGGTGGTTTGTCTGGTGGAACACATCAGTTGAACGGTGTTGTATGGTACGGCAGTGAGTTTTTCATAATCCATAAGCTTCACATACCGGGTCTATAGTAGTTACCATATCTCTGTCAGGATCGATACCATTAACTTTCATCCTACATGAGCTTGAGGATGCTAACTTAGATACGCCTGTAAAATTTCATGAGCCTAGAAAAAAGAATGGTACCACCTTAGTGTAGAATAATGATTTCAAATAAGTAGTACCGAACAAAAATCGTGACGAAATAGGAAGGCAGCAACACACTCGTCTCGTTGACCCGTCCGTAACGAACCTTTTTATATCATGCAGACAAAACTTGGTATGGTCTCTCCAAGACTAAAAGTGGAGTGACTGTTGGCAGATCTTCTCAGTCCGACGCGTTCTGCTTAAAGTCATTTCTTTAATCTTGGCTCCAAATTTCGTTATACATAATTAACTGAGATTCAGTCGCGATATGGCCGAATTACAGAAAATACCAATAGAATCTAAGTCTATAAAATCAGTAATCAACACAATATCATTATTTGAGGCTACAACTACTATTTTACTTTACCAAAAATAGTCTCGCATGCATGCCGAGTAAAAATCAGACTTAAAATTTAGCCGAGAGAAACAAACATCACAGTTCATTATGCGTACTTATTCTCGAAAAAAGTAAACCATTCATACGAAAAAAATTCATGCGCGATCAAACAATCTCTTGCCGTACGCCTTGCAGGATTACAGATGGGAGTGGATCTTCTCAGGCATAGATTAAGATGCTTTAAGCCATTCTACCGTGGACTAACGCTTGCGATGTCGCATTTTATGCGCGGCTAGGTCCACCATTGTACCTAAGGGGGTAGTACCGGATAGAATGGTAAAAACAGCCTAATTTTCAATATTTTTTTAGCTCCTTTATTGTACATAAATTTTAAAATTGCATGCACACATTTTGAAGATTACAATTTTTTTCTTTCATTTTCTACTAATTTATAGAGGGCGCCAAAGTTGATGTCTCGAAAAATGCCTCGTCTCACTACGGACAGATAATCTTAGGAATGAGGAATTTGAAATAAGAAAACCAAACCGCATTTTAAAGAGGAATGTTGCTTTCGTGGTAATCTAATAATAGATTACCACACAAGATACTTGAATAGAGTAGCACACCAAATTTGACTTGAATCGGTTCGACCAATCTGGAGAATAAGTGTTTCCAGTTGGAAAAACGTCATTTCGAGAAAAACGCGTTTAAAGTTTCGATTACCGAAAATATCGCTTACCAAGCGAAGAACGCGTGCGCGCTCAAACTGCCGTAACTATTTATTTTTGTAAAATTTTAAATTTTTTTCAAGATATCTTAATAAAATTTTGAGACGTAATTTCTGAAGGTATAATAAATTGAAAAATGAAAAATTGATTTTTTCAAAATTATAACCGGTACTACACCCTTAAGGTAATTACCCCCTGGAACTCGTTGGTCGTAACAGTCGTTTGTGGGGATAAAAGCCGTATTCTTTTATAATTTAAGAGATAATACTAGATTGACTTAAGGGAGAACACCACTGTAGAGGTAAAAAAAGAAGTCATTTTTCGGGATTTTTTTATTCTATATTGTACACGTATTTGACATCCTCTTTGAATTTTTTCAGAACTTTAAAAAACAAAATGGCTCCCTAGCATTTCTCCAGAAACGCCTTATTTTTTCATGGCTTCGCGGCCGGACCGTTTTCTCCTGAAATGTTACGGTAATGGTTATCAAACAAATAATTGGCGATAAAGCATTATAACAGTCAGAGAAGTACGTACAATTTTTGTTTTAAATTGATTTTTGACAAAACGGCATCATTTTGAAAAAAAATGTAAGAAAAACGTAAAAAAACGCTCGAAAATTGTTAATAACAATTGAAATATGCAACAACAAAAAATCCTACGTACTTATATGCAGACACTAGTTTTGAACGTATTGTAAAAATTTAAAGTAAATCGAACAAAAATTGTTGTTGTTGCTGAGAAAAGAGTCCGGCCAGTTTGAAAAACGTTGTTCCGAGAAAAACGCGTTCAATATGAATATCTTATAGTACATTTCAAATTTTAATTGGTGCCTGATCGAACTTTCTTAAATGAGTAATTATTTTTAGTAACTGAGCCACCACAAGCGCTTTTTATTCATATTTGAATCATGTAGTAAATTAAGTTTCCTGCAGTATTTCATGAAGCTTAAAACCCAAATAATATCTATAAATTTTACTGTAATTATTTTTCTCCTAAAATAATTGTATTTTCGTGAATTTTTCCCTTCGGTAATGGATGAATAAAAATATAATTTAATTGTTTTTTTTGAAAGCCGAAGACATTCATTTGTCAAGTGAAATGTAATCACTTTATTCTGGAATTTGATTTTAATCAAAAAAAGCGTATCTGAAGAATTCACAGCCGTGATGGAAGGAAAAGCATTTATTTGGAATTTTTGTTGACATGAATGTTCAATTTTCGTCTAGAATTCTGTGTTTAAAGTGAAATTGATTATTTTCCCTGTAAGAAAACGCTTCAAGAAGATGTTGAAGCGGGACAACGTGTAATTTGAATTTTCCATACCTGGCCAAGTATGCTGCCGTTTTCTCAGGAATTCAACAAATTTTATTAAGTAAACATTCATTTTTTGTCGCGCGTCAACTTTGAATGAAAACATTGCAGAAGGTAATGAAAAACTAAGTTGAAACAATTTCGACAACATGATTAATTAATACATTCTTCTCCATCCAATCTTTTTAAAATTTTCCCGATTTTTAGCTGCCTTACAATTGAAAATTCTGGGTCAGTTTTTGCACATGTCCCATCCTATTTGCATTGAAATGAAAATTGCATCAATCGTGAATTTGCTAGAACAATTTTATTACATTTCGGTAATGTTGTCTGTACGTATAGCAATTTATTTCCATCGCAAAGTTTAATTATCTGAATAAATTTCTGTTTCGCACGAATGTATTAACGCTTTCGTGAAATATTAACCGATAGGAAAATAAGGGTTTTATTGTGTTCGCTCCCTCGTCTGCTGGTGGTGGTGGTGGTAGGTGATGCCTGTACGGGTTCAGAAACTTTATTTGAGAGGAAGCGAAAAGAAAATAATTCGGTCGTAACTTTGCGAGACTTCAGGCACGGATGAAAATTGTAAACACCACGCCGCTTTCCCGGGTGATATAGCTCATCAATAAAGTTACTTTGTGGAAAAGGGTCGTGCGTTTAATTCGGTCCCTAAAATTAGATGAATTGTGCGGCTTTATCATCAGCTTATACAGGATAAATGCATATGTACAGCAGCTTGATGTGGGAGTTTTATGGGGAGTCAAGTCAAAGTGGTGGTTTTTAAAGAGCTGACACAGGGATACACACATGTAAAGTTCCTTAAAACAATGAACAATTCACAAAGATTACCAAAATTCTCTTTGTTACAATTGTATTAGATGTAATTTAATGAATTTACCACCTACGTATACTTTCTATAAATAAGTTGTTTTGTAAAACTGGTATTGCAAAATGTGAAACAGGAGGAGCATGAAAAGTTTCCCGTCTAAATTATAAGAAGTTCTTCATGCACTGATTATATCACAAGGGGAGAAAATTTTTAACAAAAAAAGGAGTACAATTGAAAACTTTCTGGACTCACTACTCTTTGAATAGTAAATTCCAAAATATAACCAAGTCCGACATATTGATTCAACTAATAAGTCTTGAGCATTGATCCTTAGAATACTTTTGAGGAAATATATGATATTTATGGAGACGCTGAGCAATCAAACTCCAAAATTAAACCCTAGAATCAATTATCGCAGCAAAGATAAAAGCCAATTGAAGATTATTTCCGTTTGGATTACCCTGCAAAAAAATCAGAAGATCTGAAATTGAAATGAGAGACATAATCGCGGCCCTACAGATTAGTAACAATCCAGTCAAATGGTTATTCAGCTGTAATTTTCAGTAGGTTGTTAGATTTGTTAGCTAGCCATAGGAGGTTTAATGGTGAGCTTAAGTTCAAGTTTCAGTAGAAACTGAAATTTACTATGAATAAAAACAAATATTATTATAGAAAGGTGAAATACTCGTACGTGAGATACGTTATTTAGCATCCGCGCCAACATTTAAAGCAACAAGGAATCATATGGTTATGATATTTGAAGGGACTTAAAGAAGTAAAAATTGGAAATCAGAAATGCAAAATAGTTCATAAAATTATGAAACATTTCTAAGAAGTTACTCTAATTAAGAAGAAATTGTTAAATTCAGGCAGTGATCATCGTCGTAAAAATCCAGCAGAAGGTCTCACCCATTTGACAACATCGAGGAAGAATATGATTGGAGCGCAGATGGCTGGCAAGAGGACACCACATCAGCGAATTTTTAACTTCCCAGTATATGGGAAGTTCTTGTAACCGCCTCGAAAATCGAAATTAAAATTTTCAACATTTCTTTACGTTTTGGGGTCTATAGAGTATATATAAAGTGTTTTTAGAAAGGGAGATGTATGTGTGTGTGTACGTACGTACGTCTGTACGTACGCCGTTTTTTAATTTTTAAAAAAAAAGTGCAAAAAAATTGTTTTTTTTTCAAAAACAATAGATTTATAACCTTATATTCAAGTCCAAGTAATTAATGTATATATAATTTGTATACTCTAAACAGTTTTTTAAAAAATGTCATTAAAATTTTTATCTTATGATTACGAAAAAAATCAAATAAAAAATAAAAATTCATTAACAGTCATCGTGATCTTCACGGTCATTTCTGTCATGGGTTTTATCTCGCGAAGCAAACGTACGATTTGCATCGTTTAGGTGTCAATGCACGCGTATTAATATTTTTGTGAATCTGTCTTATTTTAAAAAAAAAATCGTTAGTACCGTTTTTTAACTTAAGAAAAAAAGTGCAAAAAATTAGGTTTTTTTTCATAAACAATAAATTTTTAACCTGAGTTGTGGAATATAGTAATCAATGTATATAAAATTTATATACTCCAAACATTGTTTGTAGAAACAGCATCAAAACCTTTTTTGATGAATTCTTAAAAAATTAAATAAAAAATAAAAAATCATTAAAAGCCATCATGATTTTCAAGGTAATTTTTATCATTCACTATATCTCACGAACCAGATATAATATTTGCATCATTAAGGTGTCAGTGGACGTGTATTAACATCTTTGTGAAGTTTTTAACATTATAGAAATTCGTTTCAGCCATTTTTTTAATTTAACAGAAGAAAATGCGAAAAATTATGGTTATTTCATGAAAAATATTTTTTAACTTGATTTGCACAGCACAGTGATATCAGTTTATAAAATTTATACGTTCTTATCAGTTTTTGAAGAGAAACCAGCAAAATTTTCTTCCATGATTATGAAAAAAACTAAATTAAAAACAAAAAATCATTCAAAGTTACCATTTAATGAGGGTTCATACGAATGATATTACTTTATATCTTTTATTCTAAAAAAATTGTTGTAAATTCAATCAAAGTTTTAAAATATTTGCATAATTTGGGCAGCTTTTTAATAGTTTTTATAGTCTTTTAATTAAAAAAACTGCTTAAATTTTCAAAACCAACAAAATTTCAATCAAATTTGCATTTGTGGTAATCAACGCTTTGGATGGTAAAATGTTTTGTAGTCAATACTTTGGAAGATCATATGCTTTAAATTATAGTCTTTAGTAGATTTATTCTTCAGTAATCGTAAGATGTCATTTACTTCTTTCATCATCATTTGTAATTCCTTTTACTTTTTACATGCAATTGAACCTATTTTTGACTGCATATAAAAAATTTTCAAGACCAAAAAGGCCCCCACCGAGTGATCCGCGTGAATATTTAATCTGTCCGCATCGACCAAAAACCTTACGTAATCAATGGACCCTCCCGTAGACGATATGATTTATATTAACTCATTCCTGTTACTGCCATGAATACCTCTCATTGTTATTACTTAAAGTATTATTATTTTCAAAATTATTATTGTGTTTAATATTTTTAATGTTTATCTAGATATTACTGGGAAGTTGACCGTGTGGACCTCAAGGGTCGCACCTCGCGGTTTGTTTTTAAGTCCACCACAAAATGTTGGTCAAACTTGAAATTTTAAAACACTGACATCGTTATGTGGAGTGGTTTGAATGATCATCATCATGAATCGTTCGACAGCACCATTCGAGTTTTGGTCTTCTGCAGTAGATTCTTCAAAATGTCACAGTTCATCGACCACGTCTTCCAGTTTCCTATTCCTAACAGCCCTCTACTGTCTTGGTCAATATTGTTCCCCCATCGCATTTTTGGCATACCTAGCGGTCGATTCCTCTTGGGAAATCTACACTGATGGATCAAAAAATGGATGGAAGAGTTGGCTTCAGAGCAGCTAGGCCTGAAACTATTCTCCCGGTAACCAGACAACTGCATTGTCTTTCAGGCAGAGGTCATTGCGATTTACAAGGCAGAAGACTGGATGAGAAATCATTAAAATACCATAAGAAATTTAAACATCTTTTCTGACAATCAAGCTACTATCCAATCACTATCCAGCGTGCATACCTCATCCAAAATTGCAGTGGAATGCCGCTCACAACTGAACGTGATGTGTGACGTGTGAAATGGTTCTTTGCTGGGTACCGGAGCATAATTATAAACGGGAAACTGCGAAGCAGATGCCCTAGCAAGAGCGAGCACTGAACTTCAGGAGTATACATTTACCTCCCAAGTCGGCTAGCCTCTAGCTTCCATAAAGCTAGGATTTAAGCAGCACAACGTGGGGGCTGCGAATAGGGTCTGGCTGCTCAAAGAAAGCTGTAGCACAACCAGGCACCAAGCGGCTTCTCAATATAAGCCAAGAAAACCTGAGTTTCGTCGTTTCCGTACTGACGGGACACTGTCTGATCGGCAGACACGCAGAAAGATTGGGTGTCCCTTTCAATGATTTCTGCCAAAGTTGCAGATCAGAGGAAGAGGAAGAAACAATCAAACACTTTCTGTGCGAATGTCCGGCGCTGTCCAGGAAGCGCATGCAAACCTTGGGCACGCCTTTCCTAGACAACCTCACGGAAGTAGCTAATCTGGACATTGGCTGCATAGCTGGCTTTATTCGAGAATCTGGATGGTTCTCGTCATCCCGCAGGTTCTAGTGACGCCCTTAAATTCTGTGGTATCACAATTGGCCTATCGTGGCCTAAGTGAGTCACTTTTGGATTCAGGGGACTGCCACTACAACCAACCAACCAACCATGTCCGATTTCAGAGTTGAGAAGACAGAAAAGTAAGCCTTATTAGCTGGGTGAATTTTTCGTTGGATTTCATCTTTTTCCGTCATCATTGCTTACAAGAATCCCTAAATAAATGAACTTTTTAACGTTCTCCAAGTGATATTCTCCTATTGCCAGGTTTTCTTTGATTGACGGTGTTTTTCCCGTTTAGGTAATGCTATCAGTTTTTGTCTTACTGGTTTATAAAGTCATGCAACATGTCTAATCTTTTTTGCTTGGTTCGCATCCCTGCTAATATAAATTGCACATGGAATGGAGGTTTTTTTCGTTTCCAGAACTTTAACTGAAGCTTCTAACCATAAAGAATTGTAGAATTGGGTATGAATATTTTGTTCATACTTTTCAGATCTACATAAATATTGAAGCTAAGAATAGGCAAATGCAGGACTCTTCTAAGATCGTAGGTCTAACCTACGTGGTGGAGTCATGCAGTCCAGTCAAGGGTGGAGCGTCAGCACTGCATGTTGCCTTTCTTTACCCCGGAACCCCATATTCCTGAATTTATTGTGATGATTTCAGTTCAAGTTCTGGAAAACTTGAAACATCTATTTTGTGACCAAATTGTGTTAGCAAAGGTACAAACCAAATACCAAGTAGTGGATTCAAAATATTAATAATGGACTTTTCTCCGCGATCATAGAAAAACATACTTGATCAAGCCAATGTTTATGTAGTGAAGTATGTGCAATCACTTTTGCTTGAATTTATTACAAACTCTCGTTTTAATTTAGACTAGATCCTTAGGAACTTTTTTTTATTACAGAATCTAAAAAAAGATTTCCATGAAGAGAATTTTTCAGATTTAATATAACATAAAGGCAGTAAAATCTAAATTAGGGCACAGAGAAAAACATTATCTTTTTATTAGTGGACATCAAAACTTTGTATTAGGCATGTGTAGCTTATCGCGGATATGATTCAGTGATCCGAATCATCTTAAAGATCCAAATGATTCGAATCAGTTCATTTGGATCAGTGAATCTTTCATATCTCATGGATAAGAAACAGAAGACACAAACCAATCTTCCGCGATCATGTTCCATTCAGTAATCTCTCACAAGTTCCTCCGTAATAGCATGTTCACACCTACAAGATTATCTCATGTAGGTTTGTAAACCGCCAAACCCATTCACACTGCCCAAATGAGATAATCTTGACAGATGTTTTGACATTTAGATGACAATTAAACTTGTTTAGTGTTCCATTGATTGAGATTAAAATCAACTATGCATTTATAGTTTGTGTTTATCAAAGAATATGATGAGTGTAGGCATTTTCTAACATTTTGTCGTGGAATGCTTTGTTGTCATTCGCTATTTTGTTTAAAATATTCTTGTGATTGCATGTGACGTTTCAAATTGACATTTCAATTTGACACTTTCAACACCTCTGAAGTTGCGTAGTTTGCAAATCAGGGTTGTCCAAGCGATTTTAACGAGGTTTGTAGGAGGATTTGATGATTATCTCCTCACAAATCTAGATTAGCGAAACCTTCATAATGTATGGGAAATCTAATAGATTTGCCAGGAGATTACTGAAAACCTCGAGATTTACGATTATCTCGTGTAGTGTGAACATGCTATAAGAGAGGTAAAGAAAAATACACATTTCACGCGAAGAGACGGTGCAGCTCGCATTTGGATGGGCACAACGCTGAATGTGCACATGGGATGATATATTTGTAAACAAGCCGCAAAGTGCGACCCTTGAGGTCCACACGGTCAACATCGCAGTAATATCTAGATAAACATTACAAATATTAAACACAATAATAATTTTGAAAATAGTACTACTTTAAATAATAATAATGAGAGGTATTCATAGCAGTAACAGGAATGAGTTAATACTAATCATATCATCTCTCTTCAAAAACTGATAGGAATGTATAAAATTTATAAACATTTATTACTGTGTTGTGCAAATCAGGTTAAAAAAATATTTTTTATGAAAAAAACCCTAAGTTTTTGCATTTTCTTCTATTAAATTGAAAAAACCGTTGAAACGGATCTTTATTATGTTAAAATAATCAAAAAGATGTTAAAACACGTTGATTGACCCCTTAATGATGCAAATACTATATCTGCTTCGTGAGATATAGTGAATGGAAGAAATGACCTCGAAGATCATGATGACTGTTAATGATTTTTTATTTTTTATTTAATGTTTCATGTAATCATGAGAAAAAGTTTTGATGATGCTTTTACAAGCATTGCTTGAAGTATATAAATTTTATAAAAATTGAATACTGTCTTCCTTAAGTCAGGTTAAATTTATTGTTTATTAAAAAACCTAATTTGTTGCACTTTTTTTTCTTAAATTAAAAAACGGCTTCAACGATTTTTTTAAAATCATTTAAAATCATGAAAAAAACTTTTGCTAGTTTTTTCACAAAAACTATCTGGAGTATAAAAATAATACAAACATTGATTACTTAAGTTTGAAAATCACGTTAAAAATTTTGTGTTTTTGAAAAAAAACCTAATTTTTTGCACTTTTTTTTAAAAAATTAAAAAACGGCTTCAACGATTTTTATAAAAATTCAACAAATTCAAAAAAAATGTTGATACGCGTCGATTGACACCTTAATGATCAAAGTCGCATGTTTGGTTCGTGAGATATAGCGCATAACATGGTTGACCTTCAAGGGGTGAAAACAGCAAACTCCCCCGACCGACGTGTCCCAAAAACTAATCAACTCTTAAGATTACAAAGACGTTCCGATTGACACCCCAACGAAGTCGATACGACTCTGTTTACGTGAGTTATGCTCGTAGAAAAACTGCCCGCGAACGCACGTACGTACGTACGTACATACATACACACACACACATACATACTTCTTTCTAAAAACACTTTATATATACTCTATAGACCTCAAAACGTAAAGAAAAGTTGAAAATTTCAATTTCGATTTTCGAGGCGATTACAAGAACTTCCCATATACTGGGAAGTTAAAAAATAAAAAATAAAAAATTATTAAACGTTCATGGTCATTTACGTCATTCATTATATCTCGAGAACCAAATATACTTTCCATCATTAAGAAGTCAATCAACGCGTATCAACATCTTTATGATGTTTTTATATTTTAAAAAAAATCGTTAAAGCCTTTTTTTTGATTTATTAATTTTTTTTGGAAAAGTAGTGTTTTTTTCAAAACAAAATTCATTTTTAACCTGAGTTGCACATCGTAATAGTAAATGTTTATAGAATTTATAAACTTTTATCAATTTTTGTAGAGAAACCAACAAAAACTTTTCTCATGATTACAAAAAAAAAAAAAAAAAAAAAATCATTCAGTCACCATGTAAAAAGGGTTCATTCGAATCATTTTACCTTAAATCTCCTATTCTAAAGACATTGTTGTAAAGTCAATCAAAGTTTATTAATATTTTCAAAATTTGAGCAGATTTTCAATAGTCTTCACAGCACCATGTTTTAACTTTAATGAAAAAACTGCTTTGAAACCTGTCCCCCCTCCGATTGATCCGCGTGAATAATCAATCAAACCAATGCACCGAAATCCTTACGTAATCAATTGACGCTCGCGTAGATGTTACGATTAATATTAAGTCATTTCAATAACTTTTATGAGGTACATTTTTATTATTTGAAGTAGTAGTAGTAGTAGTATCTATGAAGATATTACTGGGAAGTTGACCGTGTGGACCTCATGGGTCGCACCTCACGGCTTGTTTTTTATTTAATTTTTTACGTTATCACGAGAAAAAGTTTTGATGTTGTTTTTACAAGTGCTGCTGGAAGTATATAAATTTTGTAAAAATTGAATACTGTCTTCCGTAAATCAGGTTAAAAATTTATTGTTTATTAAAAAACCCTAATTTTTTGCACTTTTTTTTCTTAAATTAAAAAACGGCTCCAACGATTTTTGTCAAAATTTTACAGATTCACACAATTGCTAATATGCGTCGATTGACACCTTAATCATGCAAATTGTTGGTTCGCGAGATATAACGCATGACAGAAATGACCTTCAAACGGGCAAAACAACAAACCCCCCGACCGAAGTATCCCAAAAACTAATAAGCTCTTAAGATTGCAAGGACGCTTCGATTGACACCTCAACGAAGTCGATACGACTTTGTTTACGTGAGTTATGCTCGTAGAAAAAAGTGTCCACGAACGTACGTACACACACACACATACACTCACACATACATCTCCCTTTCTTAAAGCACTTTATATATACTCTGTAGACCTCAAAACGTGAAGAAATGTTGAAAATTTCAATTTCGATTTTCGAGGCGATTACAAGAACTTCCCATGTACTGGGAAGTTAATAATTTGCAGGGCTGCTAGAAGTAGTTTTCAAGTAGATGCATATACAATATTAAGATGCAATTTAAAGTTTCGATTGTAGTAGTTTAAAATGTGAAATTATACAGACAGACAGTAAAGGCGCAATTGTGCTTTTATATATTTTGTTTGGAAATTATATATTAATATATTTTTCATATAAAAATGTAACTTTATTAAGGTTTTTTTCAGTCAAATATGGGCTTGAAGAATCGAAAAGCTACGATCGTAAGTATTCCGAATGGAGTTTTGTGAACTCAAAAATCAAGTAAACAACTTATACATCTACAGATTTACCTAATTGTAAAGGAAGCAAATATGGAAAATCAAACTAATTTGTGTTTGTTTACATTCTGATTTAGGCCTGTATGAAACACACTGAGTTGTTGTTTGAGGTTGTGTCAGTCCAGTAAAGACCTTTGCATAATATTTACAATATACAGTCAGAAGACTTTGCTTATCGGGAAGAATTCGCTTTTAAATGGGAATCATTAAAAACAGATTACTAAACATTTGATCTTGATCATTTCTTCTAACGAGTGCGTCGCACAAGTTAATAGCTATTTTTGCTACGTATCAGTGGCGAAGCGTTCATATAAGCCGATTCCCATCGGCTTCCTTTTCCAAATATGTTCCAAAAATGGCTAACACTTCAGTTTTATAAGGGAATGAAGTTTTTATTTACTTGCATGCATCACTGTAAACATGCACATTCGTTCCGCTTGATCTCAGTGTTTATTCCATCATACTCCATTCTCTTCATTCTAGACATCCTCAAAGTTCCATAATAGCCAGCAAAGCGATCAACATCTGTAAGAGTTGCAGCAAAGCTTTCCGAGTTTCGAATTCATCAATAATTTAAGGTGCCGTGGGCATTCATCTCCCGTTTGTTGGAATGGCAGCTCGGTTTTCCTCAATAGGATATGGAAACAAATCAAAAAGCCGGTAGCGTTCCTGGCTTGCGAATCAGCTGTGAAAATTGATGCTAGAAAATCATCGAAAACTCCCATTTAGAAATACATATTGTTGCAGTCTATATGTATGTATATAATATTTCATAATTGATCGTAATTTAAAATGTATGCAATAGAAAGAATGATTACGGTAGTATTTCGCTATATGTTCATAATATACTGCTTTGTCTGTTAAGGGTCCATGTCTCTCAAATAGTAAGCGGCTTACCCACAGTAATTTTTCACCCCTCGCCACTGCTACGTATGGTCGTTTTTTTGCTTGGTTCCCGAAAAGGACAGCAATCGGAAAAGTTAGAGGATAGTAGCGCTTTACCTAAAAGTACAGAACAGCCTGAACAAAGTATGAAGGAAAATCGATTTTCTTCTCAACTGTCTCTTTAACAAACTAAAAATGATCGCCAGGTCACAAAAATGCACTAGTTTTCAATTTTAAACTGTACAGCGCACAGCGTACAGCGTACCATATCTTTCTGTATACCTAACTCATAATATCAATCATCTCTTCTGACTCAGTGATCCAAGTGATCTAGATGATCCAAATGATTCAAATGATACATATCACTGATCTGGATCTTTTTACTGAGCCAGATTCAAATGATCCATTCACAACAAAGATATGTTTTTGCCACCTCTACTTTATATTAAACATGTGAGACAATAAAATCAATATCCTTTCTCAATGTTTCTTGAAAACGGCTCAGACTCAAGACTCTTGAGCCTCTACTCACACGAAATTTCTGAGAAAATTCGAATTGCTAATATTCTTACAAAGAAAAGGAATCGAAACAGCTCTTGACTATCTACCTAGCTGCGTAATGAAATGAAGATCAATATCCGAAACAAATAGATTTTCTTGCAGGCTTTTTTGAGCATCAACAATTAAGGGCATTAAATTTTTAACGACAAGGTGTGTGTGCAGCAGGATTAGACAATTGCATCACCACAGCATCTATTAACCGAAAATGTCCCAAAGGCAAATTACTGCTTCCATTCCAATGTAAATGGGTAATGACGAACTAATCGATGCTTGAATGTCCCAGCTACGTTGTAACAATAAAGAGCAAACACATTACATTATTGTCATTGTAATTTAATAACACCGTAGCTCCACAATAATGCCATTCATAATTATTCGCCGAATCAATTGTCCTCTACTCTTGCATCCTAATAAAGACATATTTGTGTAGTTCAAATCTGATCGAATCATATTTGATGACACTCACATTACGGACCCAAACTCGATTAATGCTAATCGATTGAGACTAAGACTCCATCATTTATATTATTTATTGGCAATAATAAAAGTCACAAGGTGAATCTTTGCGTCGTTGCGTGGGAACGATATCTCTGAAAGGATTTCGGGACACTACAAGCCCACGAGCGTTTCGAATGCTGCTCACATAAAATACCCATTTATTGTCTGAATGATTCTCTAATTTCCTTTAAATTGCCTAAACTTCAGCCGGGACAGTTAACTGCATACATGCTTAATCCATTTATCTGCAAAACAATAAAAAGGAGATAAATGTTGCCCGCTGAATTATTGCCGGGGCCAAGAAGATGTTGTTATCGGGCATTCTTTTCGGTGGCTGGTGCTAAAACCAGCTTGATTTTACGACAAGTTGCCATTGTTGAAGTTGATGGTTGCACTTGCAAACTTTTATTGAGTTGCCGGTACTATCTGGAGTACAAACGAGTTGGGAAAATCGGAGAGAACTTTTATGGTTTAATCGCACTCCTGTAATCTATTCAATAGACGATGCTGCTTTCAAAGGATATCGCAAGAGAAAAGTTTCGCATGGGCAAATGGCGGTCTGTTGAAGAAGGGATTAAAAGACAATGAACGAAGCTTGAACGATAGGTAAAGTCATTTTCGATAAATTAAAACGTTGCTTGAAGCTTTATCCTTAGACTGAATAAAAGTTATCGTTACTGACATATTTATGATCGTTGAGTTTATTGCGGTATGTGTTTGTAAGGTAAAAATGTTGAAGTGTCTTTGCTGCAATATTAAAGAAGTCAGGTCCACCAAACTTGTTGGGATGAATCTTTGATGTTAATTAGAAGATAAGGTGAAACTTGAAGCTAACCTATATAATTCGTGCCATTGCGAAATCATTGAACCCTTGTGCCCAACTAAATATGATATCGTTTGATCACAATATGTACACAATGTTGACCGCTAACATTTAATACAACAGACTAGGTTCAACGAATCATTGAGGTTGCATTAAAAATGTGAATCAAGCGCTTTAATAATATCCTCGAATTGATAAAAGAATGCATAAGATGGTGCTACGTAAGAAATTAAAAAGGGCAAATGGTGAAAGTCTTGGCGCAGAAGAAAATAAGGCGAAATAAGCTTTGTTCATTTCATTTGTCGTGTGAGTATGAGATAACTCAGCAGTTATAGTGAAGCATTCTCGAAGAAAGAGCATATAAGGTTAAAATATTGCAGTGTTTTCTTCAACCACTGAGTTTTCTTCAACCACTGAGTTTTCTTCAACCACTGAGTTGTTTTTTTGTAAAAAAAACCACTAATACTTAAGTACGTGAGTTAAAACAATTATTTTGTACAAGCAGATCTTGTCCGCATCACGTTGCACCACCAAGTGCCGCATGATCCTTTCCAATCTAACTTTATTGCCTCATCTCTTACTTATCTCGAAAACATGTGGTGACCAAATGTTCACACTTCTTAAATAACTCTATTGCTTCATATCTCACTTATCTCTAATACATTTGGTGACCAGATGTTCACACTTCTATCTGGTTTTCCAATGAATATTTTGTTGAGAAGTATTGAATGGTATAACTCGACCCTCCTGAGTTTAAGTTTGGTCTCCAAATTTTGTTATTATATATATTTTTTACATGAATTTTGGTGCGATTATTAATGATTGGCTTTTTAATTTACATGAAAGTAGAATATATAAGGCTATCTTACACTTTTAAAACTTTATACATATTTTCATGTTCATTGCATGATTATTTCATTGTGTTACTATTTACTGTAATATATGCATACAAAATACTGTAATATATATACATCCATAAAGTTTCTCAATGTTATACTGATACACATTACTATTTAATTTTATGGCTTCATCCTCTTTAGGTTACGTTATTATTATGCCAAGTATTTTCGCCAATTTATCCCACAGACGCTATGTCTGCTCCTAGATTCAAGACATGTTGCTCCACGCTGGATAAATATCTCACGAGTTTATAGCTCCAAATGGATATTTGGAGTTTAGTCCGACTCCCAATTACAGATCGTTCATTGCTCATATTTCGCATCATTACAGTATCGACATTTGTGCTGCTAAATCATCTCTGCTATTCATGCTAATAGTTAAGATGTAGTGTTTTTGTGAATAGTTCCGAATTATTGATTAATTTTTCTCAGTTATTAGTGTTAATTCGTTTTAGTATTAACTTTCGCGATTTAAAATGCTGTTATTTTTTTTTTGGTATGCAAATAATTTTTATAGTTATTATTAAACTCTGCAACTGCATCTTGAATATTCGGTATTTTTCCTATTTCATTATTAACCCAATCAAGGAATTGTGAATATGCGGTTTGATCCCTCCGCCTCCTAAGTGTGTTCAACGTCCTCGTTGCTATCTCTTTTATTTTTTCTGGTATGCTGAAATGTAGCCTGCGTCGTATTCGTCCTGGCACTGTTAGTTCCTCCGGTTCCTTGGTATATTTCCTGTAAGGTTTTATGAAACAGTGGTGTATTTTATCTCCCGTCTCTCGAGCAACTAGATTATTGTCGATATTTCTGAGTATATATCGATCTGGTCTGCGCTTATCTCAATGAACTCTTCCTGGTTTATTAAGCACATATTGTTTCCCTGTCAAATTTGGTTTTTCTTTTCTGTATCTATTTGCATTATTATTACTCATTGTTTTATAGTCATTCAGCCTTTTCCTAATCAGGTGCACATCGACATTACCGTAGTAAACATCCTTTGGGGTCTCTTTATGACTGCGATGTATTGTATTATTATAGGTGTCCGTAGCTTTCGCTATAAGCTCTGTCGTATCGATTGAGTATTTCTCGAATCTTAGAATGCGAATAGTTTCACTAATCGTTCTATGAGCTGCGTTGAAATCTGAAATTCCATTGTGGTTGTTTGGAATGGTGAAATGCATCTTAATTTTATTTTCTTGGCAATATGTTCGTATTGGTTTACTGTCAAAATCAGTTTCCATAACCATTGTTTTTGGTTTTTTCATTGATGCAAACAGCAATTTCAAGTGCGTGAGTAATGTACTCGAATTTTGGTCCTCAAAAATTTTGAAAATCGATCCAAAACTGTTAAGTAGGGAATCGTTTCGATGAAAAATATGTCAACTGCGTATTCTTCGAATGGTTTGTCAGGAATCGTCAATTTTTCGAATTTATACTTTGTGGCGACTCTATCATACTTGTTTGCATTGCATGTGTGACAATTATTAATCACATCTTCAATTATTCGTTTTGCATTGCTGAAATAATACTTTCGTTTAAAGCGTTCGTAATTTTCCCAGACTCCTTTATGTATCGAATCTTTATGTAGATTGCTCACTATTTGCTTGCATTCGTTATCATTTTTTATGTCTTGTAATCGTTGTCCACATTTGATGAATTTACTTATGTCATTTGCATTAAATACCTTTCTAATTACCTCTTGTAATTTATTATACATATGCATATCGTTTGATTCGCTGTATATACCAATTCTTTGAACTGGTAATATATTATCCATTATAAACTGAACTACATAAGACTCATCGTTAAGTAAAGATTCCTTAATTGATAACATTTTCTTTCCATTTAGTTCATATGATGTTTTCTTTGGCTCGGTTTTTGTAATTATAATTTGCACTTTATAGATATTAACTGGACCATTCGTAGTATATATGTATGGAGATGTTGTTTCTTGCGATGTATGCCTTGTTCCTTTTGTTGACTGAACTGACTCCTCGACAAAGTTCACAGATTCTTCGTTCAATCGGCTCAAATAGTCTGCAACTTTATTTTCTGCTCCCTTCTTATAGGTGATGGTATAATTGTATTCGCTGAGTTGTGATTTCCACCGAAATAATCTAGAATGACTGTCTTTATGGTGGTCAAGCCAAATAAGTGGCTTATGATCGCTGAGTATAGAAATTTGTCTTCCATAGATTTGATGCCTGAATTGTTTGCAAGCCCAAACAATGGCTAACAGCTCCTTTTCTATCGTAGAATAATTGATTTCTGCTTTGTTTAGGGTTCTGCTTACATATCCAATAGGTTTGCCTTTTTGGCTCAACACTGCTCCAATGGCATAGTGTGATGCATCCGTAGTTAATTCAAATGTTTTATTATAGTCGGGACACTTTAATACAATGTCTTCTGTTAGAATGGTTTTCAACTTATTGAATGCCTGTATATATTCTGGTTTTTGCAAATCGATTACAGCATTTACTTTAAGGGCGTTAGTAAATGGTATGGCAATTTTTGCGTAATTACGAATAAACTTCCTATAATAACCAGTTACGCCTAAGAAGGAGCGTATCTCATCAACGTTTGTTGGAAGCCTCAGGTTCTTAATTTTTTCCAAATATTTGGGATCAGGTTTTATTCCATGTTCCGTAATAGTATGTCCGAGGTACGTCGTTTCATGCGAGAAAAATTTGCACTTTTCAATCTGTATTTTTAGGTAGTGTTCACGAAGTTTCTGCAAAACTTTGCTGGTATTGTCCTCAATCTCTTGCAATGATGACCCTAATATTAGTACATCATCTAGATACACAACACATATTTCTCCTATCAGTCCTTGCAAGACGTTATTAATCATTCGCTGGAACGTTGCCGGTGCATTGTTTAGTCCAAACGGCATCCACTTGAAATGATAATGTCCAAATTGTGTTGAAAAACCTGTTTTGTGTTGATCCTTCTCGTCTATCTCGATCTGGTGGAATCCTTTTGCAAGGTCAAGCGTCGTGAAATATGAACAATTTCCGAGTTTTGCAAGATTCATCTCTTGATTTGGTATGGGGTGTCTATCTGGAATCGTAAGCAAATTCAATTTTCTGAAATCGACCACAATTCGACACTTTGCTTTTCCGTCAGGGCCTGGCTTTTTAGGAATCACCCATAGCGGTGCGTTGTACGGCGAATTGCTTTTTACAACAAGCCGCGAAGTGCGACCCTTGAGGTCCACACGGTCAACTTCCCAGTAATATCTAGATAAACATTAAAAATATTAAACAAAATAATAATTTTAAAAATATTACTACTTTAAATAATAATAATGAGAGGTATTCATAGCAGCAACAGGAATGAGTTGATATTAATCATATCATCTACGGAAGGTTTTTTTGGTCTTCTATCATTTAAGCAGTTTTTTTATTAACACTAAAACACTGTAAAAACTATTAAAAATCTGCTCAAATTATGGAAATATTATAAAACTTCGATTGAATTTACAACAGTTTCCTTAGAATAAAAGATATAAATTAATGTCATTCGTATGAACTCTCTATACATAATAACTTTGAATGATTTTTTATTTTTTATTTAGTTTTTTTTTATAATCATGGATTATGGTTTTGCTGGTTTCTCTTCAAAAACTGATAAGAATGTATAAATTTTATAAAAATTTATTACTGTGCTGTGCAAATCAAGTTGAAAAATTATTTTTTATGAAAAAACCTAAAAGCCTAATTTTTTGCATTTCTTTTATTAAATTAAAAAGCCGCTGAAACAATTTTTATGTAATGTTAAAAAAATTGCAGCAATGTTAATAAACGTCTATTGACACCTTAATGATGCAAATATTATATCTGGTTCGTGAGATATAGTGAATGATAAAAATGACCTTGGAAATCATGATGACTTTTAATTATTTTTTATTTGTAATTTAATTTTTTGCGTAATCATGAGTAAAAGTTTTGAAATTGTTTCTACAAATATTGTTTGGAGTATATAAATTTTATAAACACTGATTACAATATTTCGCAAATCAGGTTATAAATTTATTGTTTATGAAAAAAAATCTAATTTTTTGCACTTTATTCTCTTAAATTAAAAAAAAACGGCTCCAACAGTTTCTATAACAATTTGATAGATTCACGAAAATGTTAATACGCGTCGATTGGCACCTTAACAATGCAAATCGTATGTTTGGTTCGTCAGATATAAAGCATGACAGAAATGGCCTTGAAGAACATGATGACTGTTAATGATTTTTTATTTTTTATTTGATTTTTTTTGTAATCATGAGTAAAAAACTTTGATGTCATTTTCAATAGAACTGTTTGGAATATATAAATTTTATAAACATTGGTTACTGCAACTTGAAAATAAGGTTAAACATTTATTGTTTTTGAAAAAAACCGTTATTTTTTGCACTTTTTTTAAAAAAATTAAAAAACGGCTCCAAGAATTTTTTTAAAAACTTGACAGAATCACATAAATGTAAATACGCGTCGATTAACACCTTATTGAAGAAAATCGTACTTTGGGTTCGCGAGATATAACGCATGACAGAAATGACCTTCAAACGAGCAAAACAGCAAACCCCCCGACCGAAGTTTTCCAAAAACTAATCAGCTCTTAAGATTGCAAAGACGCTTTGATTGACACCTCAACAAAGTCGATACGACTTTGTTTACGTGAGTTATCGTCGTAGAAAAAAGTGTCCACGAACGTACATACATACGTACGTACGTACATACACACACACACACACATACATCTCCCTTTCTAAAAACACTTTGAAAATTGAAATTTTCAACATTTCTTTACGTTTTGAGGTCTATAGAGTATATATAAAGTGTTTTTAGAAAGGGAGATGTATGTGTGTGTGGGTGTGTGTGTACTTTTTGTAGTTTTTAAAAAATTTCTTGGAGCCGTTTTTTAATTTTTTTAAAAAAAGTGCAAAAAATAACGGTTTTTTTCAAAAACAATAAATGTTTAACCTTATTTTCAAGTTGCAGTAACCAATGTTTATAAAATTTATATATTCCAAACAGTTCTATTGAAAATGACATCAAAGTTTTTTACTCATGATTACAAAAAAAATCAAATAAAAAATAAAAAATCATTAACAGTCATCATGTTCTTCAAGGCCATTTCTGTCATGCTTTATATCTGACGAACCAAACATACGATTTGCATTGTTAAGGTGCCAATCGACGCGTATTAACATTTGCGTGAATCTATCAAATTGTTATAGAAACTGTTGGAGCCGTTTTTTTAATTTAAGAGAATAAAGTGTCAAAAATTAGATTTTTTTCATAAACAATAAATTTACAACCTGATTTGCGAAATACAGTAATCAGTGTTTATAAAATTTATATACTCCAAACAATATTTGTAGAAACAATTTCAAAACTTTTACTCATGATTACGCAAAAAATTAAATTACAAATAAAAAATAATTAAAAGTCATCATGATTTCCAAGGTCATTTTTATCATTCACTATATCTCACGAACCAGATATAATATTTGCATCATTAAGGTGTCAATAGACGTTTATTAACATTGCTGCAATTTTTTTAACATTACATAAAAATTGTTTCAGCGGCTTTTTAATTTAATAAAAGAAATGCAAAAAACGAGGCTTTTAGGGTTTTAAGGTTTTTTTCATAAAAAATAATTTTTTAACTTGATTTGCACAGCACAGTAATAAATTTTTATAAAATTTATACATTCTTATCAGTTTTTGAAGAGAAACCAGCAAAACCATAATCCATGATTATAAAAAAAACTAAATAAAAAATAAAAAATCATTCAAAGTTATTATGTATAGAGGGTTCATACGAATGACATTAATTTATATCTTTTATTCTAAGGAAATTGTTGTAAATTCAATCGAAGTTTTATAATATTTGCATAATTTGAGCAGATTTTTAATAGTTTTTACAGTGTTTCAGTGTTAATAAAAAAACTGCTTAAATGATAGAAGACCAAAAAAAACCTTCCGTAGATGATATGATTAATATCAACTCATTCCTGTTGCTGCTATGAATACCTCTCATTATTATTATTTAAAGTAGTAATATTTTTAAAATTATTATTTTGTTTAATATTTTTAATGTTTATCTAGATATTACTGGGAAGTTGACCGTGTGGACCTCAAGGGTCGCACTTCGCGGCTTGTTTAGAAATCACATCATTAGAGTAAGTGAAACTGGGTGATATTATTTTTGTCAACCGTTATCCATTATAAATATGAATGGTGTATTGTTTTTGTATATGTATATTCTACAACCATGAAAAATATTGATTTTTGTTGAATAAGATTTCCAAACATCTTCCAAACATTCTACCATTCAAAGCGTTGAATACCACGAATGCAAATTTAATTGAAGAAAAAATATTTTTTCCCCAAATTTAAGCAGTTTTTTCATTAAAATAAAAACAAGGTACTGTGAAAACTATTGACAATTTGCTCAAATTGTGCAAATATTAATCAGCTGTGATTGATTTAGCAAAGGTGTCTTTAAAATAGTAGATAGGTAATATCATTCGTATGAACCTTTTCTACATGACGACTTTTAATGATTTTTTATGTTTAATTTAATTTTTTTTGTAATCTTGAAAAATAGCTGTACTGGTTTTTTAACACAAACTATTTAGAGTATATAAATTAATTAATAAACATTGACTACTGTGTCGTGCAAACCAAGTTAAAAAATTAATAAAACCCTAATTTTTTGTACCTTAAATTAAAAATTAAAAAATGGCTCGATTGTTTTTTTTTAAATATTTGATAGAATCACAAAATTTTTAATACGCGTCGATTGGCGCATTTACAATGCAAATTCTATATTTGGATTGCGAGATATAGTGCATGACAGAATCACCTTCAAGGGGACAAAACAACAAACCGCCTGACCGTAGTTTCCCAAAAACTAATCAGCTCTTAAGATTGCAAAGACGCTTCGATTTGTCGATTCGGCTTTTATTATGTGAGCCATGCTCGTAAAAAAATTGTTCACGAACGTACGTACGTACGTACGTTTATACACACACACACACTTCTCTCTTTCAATATACTCTAAATACCTCATAATATACCTAACGTAAAGATACAGTAGAACCTCGATTATCCGGGGTAATGATGAGACGGGAAGTGAACGGACCGTCGAAAACCACGGATACGGATTGTTTACATATTTATTTTATTGACAATACAAAATTTATATTTATTAGAAGAAAAAAAAGTTTCTATATATATATATACAAAATAATAATGAAATTATTTGTGTATGTGTTTATATTAAGCCGGGTCTCCTGCGCGGGTTTTGCTGTACCCAATACACAAAACATCTACAAAAAACATTGTTCCCCTCATGTTTCGCTACACATTTTTGATGGTATCAACAGTGTTTTTGCTTTCCATGTCCGATGGAAAACAACTACACATTTGTCCCCCGCGGGTTAAGAGGGGGACGGTATAATCATTTCTAGACAACTTCCGTGGCCCACGCATGTGCTTTTGTGTTGAGTTGCAGATAAAAATGGACTCAAGTAGTAGTTTGCAATTGATAGCTCTGGGATCTGGGATTCTCAATCATCGGCCTATAAAATAAAAAAAAAGAATAACGCCGTGGAAGAAATTGCACTGCTGATGGGTGTTACAGCCAAAGAAATAACCAGGAAATGGACTGCTTTAAGAAATCAGTTCAGCAGAAATAAGCTTCCTGTACAAAATCGATCCTCTATCTTTAGCTTCGTATAAATGTTAAAATTTCAAGACAGTAAGTAGGGTCTTACACGCACTTTAGGCTTTCTTCTCTTAGGAATCAAACCGACCACAGCTAACACTGATAGTACGTCTTCTTCGTCTGAACACATTTCCACAATGATTTGTTTAAGAAAACAATATATGAGCAGGAGACACTTTGTGTATATACACAAAAAAAATGCGTAGACGTTTTTGTGTAGTGTGTAGAACAAAACACGCGCAGGAGACCCGGCTTTACATGAAAATTTTAATGAAATAAAGAATTCAAAGATAATTACAACTTATTTTTCACTAGAACAAAAATAATCCAAAATTTTTGATAGTTTATTTCTGATCTCTCGTCTCATTTCTCGTAATTCTAATATTTTCGTCTTGTCAGCATTTTCTTGTTCAGAATAATTTAGTAGGGATTACATACTTTCTATAGCCTTTGAATGAGGAATTTTTGTTTGTTTGTTTCTACTAAGTTTTTTTTTCACTTTTCACTTCTCTGATTCTGGTTTAAGTTCAAATGTAGAAGTGCCACTATTATTCAACTCAGCTATTTCCATATCATTTAATTTTTCATATCCTTCATGTCCACCCGATCAACATCAGTGAAAACTGGAACTGAATGAGCCATAGTTCAAAATTCATTGTCAGCAGCCAAATCTTCTAATGTATGGTCAGTAGAAGACTGATCAAGTTCAGGGTCGAAAACTTTGGCCCATGCCGAATATAATGTCACATTTGGTAAATCATTCCAAGCTTCACAAATAGCAAAAATTGCGTCCTTTACTGCCCATTTTTTCAAAATTTCTTGAAATATTTTTATAGTTTCACCTTTTTTCGAGTATAAAACGGTAAGCTTACGTTTTGCCGACATTTTCGATGCGTACAATTCAAATTATTGGAAAACACTGAAATAAGATGTTAAGACGTAAAACGTTTGAGGAAGAGTTTCGCTGAATTTTCAAACGTAAACATTAGACGTAGGATTCTTTTTAAAAGTGCCAACGCCAGAAGTTCATACATATTTACTTTTTAGAAATGATTCATTCCTCATATGTACGAGTATTTATTCCATTCACCTTTCAGGTATATTTAAATTTTATTAGAACATTCAAACACAACCCTGGAAAATTGAAGACAAAATGAATACATAGATGAAAAAAGGGAAATCCCCGGTTAATCAGGGAAATTAAATAAAAAACGTATAGAAGAAAAAACCCCAGTTAATCGAAGACCGGGATAATCGAACCCCGGATAATCAAGGTTCTACTGTATGTTCAAAATTTAAATTTCGATTTTCGAGGCGATTACAAAAACGTCCCATATACTGGGAAGTTAATGATAGAAGAAACATACCAACCTCTGCTTACAACAGTAAGAGAAGAAAATACTTAGTAAACTAGAAAGAATGTAGACAATATTTGATAAGCTTTTTCATCCAGTTTGACCCAGAATATGTTGAAGCTACAATTAATCGAATGGCCCTTTCAATAAATTCGCTGCAATCGAAAATGCAATTTTTGCATTTAATTTGAATAAATCAAAATATTTTTTCAATAAAATCAATACCTCAATAAAATGATTACAAACAAATCACGAACTCTAATTGCTGTTTACACTAAAAGGAAGTTGAAGGATTGAATGTGAATGTAGGTATCAAGCATTGACTACAATCTGTTGTGTATAACCATTCGTGCTGATGGAATTTACTCAAACGCAAATTACAAAAACAGCCTACCAACAGGAGTCATAAATCAAATTGTGGTTTGGTATTATCGAACGCAGTTCAACAAACATGAAACAGAGAAAATCAATTTGGTTAAACAAATTTTCAAACAAATAATCCAAATAACATTTAACTTTCAGGTTAATTGAATTGTTTTGCTTTATTTAATTTATCTTTGAAATATATTTCAATGTTAATAATGAAATTATTCGTGAAGCATTTCAAACACATTAGGTGTAAATTAGTCATTATGCTAAATTTCATCGCGATGAAAATTTGCAATAATTTGATTTCCATAAGGTTTTACGATGCTTGGGGTAGCAATGGAGTAATTGATGCTTTTTGGATTGTAGGAAAATAAGGGGTTTGAGAGACGCGAAATTAAATTATGCGCTAATTGTATTCAACTTGGAAAAAAAGGTCTGGATATGTTTAACAATTATTAAAATCTGAATAAAGTTAGGAATATTTAAAAAACAGCACTGAATATGAATAGAATATTATTAGATATAAAGTAATTAAAAGAGTGCATTCCACTTGCCAAATACATTGCTACGTGCACTTTTTGTCTGAATACTTCACTCGACAATTACACACCAAGCCGACCAAACAAATTTTGTTTTTTTTGGACGCTACTCACTTCGTGGTCGAGATTACCCAGGAATCGAACCTGAAGTGAGAAAAGGTTTGAGCCATGAATTTACCACATGAACCTGTACCATTTTCTTAAGAGACTTGCAGTCCATATCTCATAAGCAATACCCAGAATAAGAAAACCGAAAAAGACATTCTGCTTCGTCTTTACACAGAAATTTAACTTAATCTCTTTATTCATTAGCTTCTTACAAATTGCCTTTCTCTGATTGTCACGATGAATGTGTCTTCCAACAAGTCAGCTTGCGTCTTTTTCCAAGCCATGAGAAATTTGTTCATCTTTCAGTGATTCTTTTAGACAATCTGTAGTCACCTACATTATGCCAAATCGAATCGTTAATTTGTGGTCGATTTTGTACCGTAAAAAGCGGAGCTACATGCAACGAAAAAAAAATATTCTGGTTGCATCAATAAATTTCTTCCGTCACTTTTTACTACTCACCTGTGGTCGGTTGTCCGACACAAAAGAGTGAAAGTGGCTTCAACCACCCACTAAGCAAGTTAAAAATAACGTTTATTTTCAGTAAGATGTTGTTGGAGAGGTGGTTGAATTTTAAGCTTGACCACAGGTCACTTGACCGCGATACGTTTCCATGAACGTTCTCGATTTCATGTGGTGAGTTGAGCGGTGATGATTGACAAGTCATCTGAACCTGCTGTATTGTAAGGTTTTTTTGAATGGCGGATTAACGTTATTTAGCCCAAAATGTATGGATTTGGGGAGTTATGGTTCGATTCACCGGCCACGATGACCACGAGCGGTTATCCTCATTCATTTTGGAAGTAGGCAGAAATTTTCTAACGCTGGGTAAGTTTTAAAAGTTGAATCTAAAGTTATAGTGTGCAGAAGAGAGTAGGGACAATAGGAACAGGGAGCTTAGCAGGGAGCTTAATATAATATTCAATGTTCAAGTTTAGAGAAAACATGTGAAAAAAATGAGTAAAATATTTTTCAAATTTGAAAATTAGTGTAAAATATTTGTGATTTTGCATAAATGACTTATCTACATAGCAAAAGCTTCTTGATTTTTTTTAAAAAAAAAACTGAATGAATTCGGAGTTTTGAAAATTATCAATAAGTTTTGCACTGCACGGATTATTCCAAAAATCAAAGTAAAACTTGCTCCATGGGTGCTCATTACTTCTAAACAATGGGATAGATATTTAGAAAATGTCATTTGCTCACTAATGCACACTATTGTTTACATTACAGTTTTTGCAATGTCAGTGATACAAAGCCAGAAAGAACATTTCAAAATTTTAATTATTTTTAAAATAATAGTTAAATTTTTTGCAAAGAATGTGTCGTACGGTTAAGTCTTTAAGGCATGCTTTATCGAATAAATTCAAATCTAACTTTTCCGAACCCTTCAATTTCATTGCGAGTGATTTTGAGATTAATATTTAACTAGCAGAAATCTAGATAATCATTTGGAATTGGTTGTTTTATCTACTCCATGTAAATGTTTTTTTTTGATATCTTGATTGAAATTTTCTAATAAGGATAAGCCTTTTCTTCAATTTCAGTCAATGACTGGTTCCTCAGCTTCAAAAAAATCTATGATTGACTAGTTCAGTGATGTGTAAGATTTACGCATCCATTTAAATTTTTCTCATGTACATATTGATGAAGCATCCTTATGCAAACTTAAATTGATTTTGCTGTCTTCAGATATCGTTGTTCTTCATAAAATTGCTTCGAAAAATAAATAGATAAAATATCTGGCGCATGAACTTAGTGAATTTTCCGGGCTCGCCTCTTTTCCAGGTGTGCTCAATGACTTCAGATAATGAAAAAAATCTGATTATTTTTTTCAGATTTTCAGAGGAACCTTGAACCTTGTCTGAAAAATGTCTGATTTTCATTTTGAACACCACAGTTACCAGAAACAGACAAAACTCCGTTCTTCCTAGCAAATTAATAAATCTTGAAACATTAAAAAATATCATCTGGATCTCCTTTTCTTCTCCTTTAACTCTTTCAGGCTGGGCACTAACCACCTAGTTGAAAAAATTAAATTGAAACACATGCTATCTATCAAACAATGGATGAACTATCCTAAGCTCTCGCTTTGTACTGCATTTAGTTTAGTCTATAATTTGTTTTCAGTTTTTGCTGATGTGGCTATATTTTTAAATTCAAAAGTTCGTAATTAGTATTTTTGCAACGTGCTCAAAAAATATTTGTGTACAAATTGTAAGTGGGGGATTTTTCCTGTTGATCGAGTTTGATTTCATGGACTTGAATGTGTTCCATTTGTGTGATATTCAGAAGTATATAGATTTGCGTTTCGAATGTAATTCACCTAAGTGTATTAGTCCTTTTCAGCTGTGGTGGTTACCATACCAATCCCCTTGTTTCTCGAAATCCTTAAACTTAATATTTTATATAATCGTATTTTCAAGTTATTTGCATCATAAATATAAACAAAACAAGCCGCGAGGTGCGACCCTTGAGGTCCACACGGTCAACTTCCCAGTAATATCTACATAAACATCAACAACATTACAACAATGAGAGGTTTTCAAAGCAGTAACAGGAATGAGGTAATATGAATCATATCGTCTACGGAAGGGTCCATTGATTACGTAAGGTTTTTGGTCGATGAGGACAGATTGAATATTCACGCGGATCAATCGGAGGGGGGCCTTTTTGGTCTTGAAATTATTTGTTGGTTTTCAAAATTTAAGCATTTTTTTAAATTAAAAGACTATAAAAACTATTAAAAATCTGCTCAAATTATGCAAATATTTTAAAACTTTGATTGAATTTACAACAATTTTTTAGAATAAAAGATATAAAGTAAAAGCATTGGTATAAACCCTCTTTAAATGGTAACTTTGAATGATTTTTTTATTTTTCATTTAGTTTTTTTCATAATCACGGAAGAAAATTTTGCCCGTTTCTTTTCAAAACCTGATAAGAATCTATAAATTTTATAAACTGGTATTACTGTGCTGTGCAAATCAGGTTAAAAAATATTTTTTATGAAAAACACCATAATGTTTTGCATTTTCTTCTATTAAATTAAAAAAAAAGGCTGAAACGAATTTTTATAATGTTAAAAAATTCACAAAGATGTTAATACACGTCAACTGACACCTTAATGATGCAAATATTATATCTGGTTCGTGAGATATAGTGAATGATAAAAATGACCTTGAAAATCATGATGACTTTTAATGATTTTTTATTTTTAATTTAATTTTTTACGTATTCATGAGAAAAGGTTTTGATGGTGTTTCTACAAACATTGCTTGGAGTATATAAATTTGCAAACATTGATTACTATATTTCGCAAATCAGGTTAAAAATTTATTGTTTTTGAAAAAAACCTAATTTTTTGCACTTTTTTTTCTTTAACTTAAAAACGGCTCGAAAGATTTTTTTAAAAATACGACAAATTTACAAAAATATTAATACGCATTCATTGACACCTAAATAATGCAAATCCTATATTTGGTTCGCGAGATATAACGCATGTCAGAAATGACCTTGAAGATCATGATGACTGTTAATGATTTTTATTTTTTGTTTGATTTTTTTCGTAGCCATGAGAAAAAATTTTGATAGCATTTTCTAAAAAACTGTTTGGAGTATATAAATTATATAAATATTGATTACTTGGACTTGACCATAAGGTTAAAAATTTATTGTTTTTGAAAAAAATTACACTTTTTTGCACTTTTTTTTAAAAAATTAAAAAAACGGCTCCAACGATTTTGTTCAAAATTTGATAAATTAAGTCAAATGTTAATACGCGTCGATTTACTTCTAAACCATGCAAATCGTATGTTTGGTTCGCGAGATATGTATAACGCACGACAGAAATGACCTTGAAAATCATGATGCCTGTTAATGATTTTTCATTTTTTATTAATTTTTTTTACGTAATCATGAGAAAAAACTTTGATGTTGTTTTTACAAGCATTGCTTGAAATATATAAATTTAATAAAAATTGAATACTGTCTTTCGTAAATCAGGTTAAAAATTTATTGTTTATGAAAAAACCCTAATTTTTTGCACTTTTTTTTTCTTAAATTAAAAAACGGCTCCAACGATTTTTTCAAAATTTCATAGATTCACACAATTGCTAATACGCGTCAATTGACACCTTAAACATGCAAATCGTATGTTTGGTTCGCGAGATATAACGCATGACAGAAATGACCTTCAAAGGGTCAAAACAGCAAACCCCCCCGACCGAAGTATCCCAAAAACTAATCAGCTCTTAAAATTGCGTAGACGCTTAACGAAGTCGATACGACTTTGTTTACGTGAGTTATGCTCGTAGAAAAAAGTGTACGTACGTACGTACGTACATACACACACACACACACATACATATCCCTTTCTAAAAACACTTTATATATACTCTATAGACCTCAAAACGTAAAGAAATGTTGAAAATTTCAATTTCGATTTTCGAGGCGATTACAAGAACTTCCCATATACTGGGAAGTTAATAAAGAAAGAAGAACTTTTTTATTATTTATTCAGAAGTGTGACTGGAAGAGTTAAGATAAACGTATAAAAACTGGTAATGCAAAAATAAAATAAAAATCAATTCTAGCAAGTAGAATACTATATTCCCCATTTTAGCAAATATTCAATTATTAAGGGATTACATAGATCTAGTATTTTCAAAAAACCGATGGATTTTCATTTCAATTTCATTCAAAAGTATAGTACTTCAAGAATATTCACGTCAAATTTCTAGTAAATTCGAGCAATATTATCGGAGTTATAAAGATTTGAATACCGCGCGGTCGTGACGTGCGCTATGCCTTACCTAGCGTATTATACGCATGCAGCGCGGCTCTACCGCGTAAAATCAGCTCCTTTCCTTTTTCAACAAACATCACAACATCAAAAGGATGCTCTGAACATCGCGAATGTAGCAAACGAACTATTGTATGGACCTGGAGTCGACAACTCGATGGAGGTCGCTAAAAAATAACTTTAATTCATTAAATAGCGGTAAAAAAAACTTCAAACGCGTTTTTCTCGAAATTTTGTTTTTCCGTTCGGTAGGCACGATTTCCCGAGAACGAATCGACCGATTTTGCTGAAACTTTGCACAGTCCTCTTTATAGTATTGACTCCTGCTTGAACGAAGGGATTTTCATTCGGTCTACTCGTTTTTGTTTTATACGAAAAAAAAATATTTTAAAAACGATGACAATCGGAAAAATGCTAAAAAAATTGAAAAATCATTGAAACTCATTTCAAAACTTTAAATTTCATTTTTTCAATTCCTTCGTTCAAGCACGAGCCAACGGCACAAACTATAAGAAAATGTTTGAATTTTTATTTGAGATGAACCTGTATCGAAATATTCTGCCAACCGCCAAAAAAGGTTGGACGAGGAAAACTGCAGGAAAATTGACAATTTTCAATGTTTTTGTCTGAAATTTCTTTTACAACTTCTTGAAATACTAAGCTTTCATGTGTTCAAATGTTATTTTTTTTGGAAAAGTTGTTTTTTTCCTTCAAGACCTATGTAACCCCTTAAAGACAGTACTTTTCTCTTTTTATGGGCAACTTCAAATTTATCATGTTTCCGTGTATTATACATTTTGGCTCCAACGTAACTTGACACTTCCTGCATCTTTTGCTGACTCTTTTAAATTTGGTGAGTTTATTTTTATTTAAACAATAATATTGTGTTCTTCAAAAAATATCTATGTGATGTTTTAGTTGATTTTCAAATAGAAAATATACTTGAAGGATTATTTGATTTACATTACTTTATTCAATAAAATAAAATAATAAAACTAACAAAAAATGTATCATTCCTTCTATAACTTACAAACAAAGACTGACTGAAGTGTGAGAAAAGACTATTTTTCTAACCAAATGTTTAAATTTAATAAAGATATATTCAGTTTTAAAGAAATGTGATATCTTTTTGGTCTCCTGTAAAAATTCATGGTTAGGGGTTGCTAAGCTTTCTTGTCAGAGTGAGGATTATTGCGATTGATATATTAGTAGCTTAGATTAGGTTCGGTTATGAGGGTGCTAAGCCAAAATGGCTTACGCTTGACTTAGACCATCTATGTTCCATTGAGTCCTGTAGACGTGAAGACATTTCAGTAAGAATTAATTAATATTGACCAATGAAGTATTCAAAAGGATCCGTTGGTACTAATCAGTCGACATATGAGATAAGTGAAATAATAGGTCATAACCTATTCACCATGCTATTTCAGCTTCTTCCCATATCATGGATAAGTGATTTTCAATAATGAATATTCCCTAGAATATTTCCAATTGATGATTACATACATATATGCAAAGTTATTTGACATCCTTGGCAAATGCGTTCCTATAGAAAATTCTTTTTCCCAGGAATGATAGAAAAAAGCGAATCGACGTTTTACGGTGAAAATGCGTTGAAAAAAAATTAATGACTCTCAGATGTTGCTCCCCTGTTTCTATATTCTGTGCCAACCAAGCTTTTTCTTGCATTCCTATTGAACAATAGATACATTCTATAGATGCAGTCCTCGTAGCATGTACGCATAAAGTGAATGGAAAATGATGCAGTAGCTTTGGAAAAACTTGAAGCTACCATGACTGTTTATTGGTCTTCATTTGATATGAAAAACAGATTCAAAGTGAATGCACATATCTTTTACGAGTGTCGCACGCTTTCAGAGTAAGCACATGTGCGAAAAACACGATTCTCACTCAACACCACTTGATGAAGAACATCATTTTGCTTTTCCAGGATGCGAGTTGAACAAGTCAAACGAGTGCTTTGGGAATTCATTGCTATTCAGATGCTTCCACCAAATGTAGTAGTTAAGCGTTTTACTAGTTTTTTTCCAGCTACGTATGGAACTACTTGTGTCATGGAAGCATTTCTTTTACCAAGGTCGGAATAACGACCAAAAACAAATTATAAAATTTAATACTTGAACTGAAGTTCAATTAAAGTTGGAATAAAGATATTATTTTGAGGTAAAATGTCTGCGGATGAGAGGAAGAAGTGCAGCCGATACCCAGGAAGTCTAAAAGGCTGGAGTAAGATCGGAAATACATTCGTAGATTTTTTGAATGGCTGCAAGAGACCTGACCTTCGATGAAAATATTGTTTATCAATGATTACCTCTTCACTTAAGAAGGAGTTGTCAACTGCCTCAATAGTCACTGGTGGAGCAAAGCAAATCCATGTATAGTGCATGAACACTTTACCAATTTTGATAGCTTCTCACCGTTTTGGCAGCTGTTCTTGCGAACATCTTAACAAGTCAATGTTGCAAATGATTTTTAGGATTTTATTAGACAATAAAAGTATTATTTGCTAGAAGGAGAATAACACGATGTTGTACCTCCACATAATTTTAAAATGATCACGACTCTTTTGCATCAAGAATATCAAGATATTTACGTTTTTCTGCAAGATTTCTAGATTTGAATCCATTCGATTACTTTCTGGGGATTCTTTGTAATTCTGAGAGTTTTTTTTATCATTTTGTTGGTCCTACCATATTTGTCAGTCGATAGCAGAATATTTTTTTTATATATTTATATGCACAATCTTAGATAAATGCATCCAGGTAAACGCTCGTGTGTGCGAATATTCTAGAAATTGCATTTTATGATTGGGATTTCCATAGGCAATAAAACCATTATCGATTTGTTTTGCAATACCTCCCCGACTTCTAGGAAACTCAAAATATTTGGGTGTACCTAACCAGTTGCTCGTCAGTGGTACGTATGTATTTGATGCGTTTTTATGAGTGATTCTAGCTCCACTGATAGTTTCTATCTCTTGTTAACAGTGGCGGCTCGTGGGAGTTAAGTATGGTGGGGCTACTGGTACGAATTTTTCTATCACCAATATAAGTTCTTATGTGAGTTTCCACTCCACCCAAGAGATACCACATGTGGAGCGTTAAGCGATTTTAAGTGATCAGTTTCCCCAAAAGTAGATTCGCTGGCAATCAAAGATATATTCCTATTATCGTGTTTTGAATAACATTCAAAGCTTTAATAAAAGTTCAGTGCACTCTGAATAAAAAAAATTGTTTAAAAACATTTGAATTCTTGCAACGAAAAACTTTTAGGCCAAATCTTTTTTTTTTTTATTAAATGAAACACTTGTTTTTTTTTGACTCACAAACTTTATTATTAGCACGACGCGTTTCGATCCTTAGATCATCTTCAGGTTACATACAATGTATAATATTTCTTGGTTTTGTTCTTAAGTAGTTAATGGTTGAAGGAGTGGTGATTGGAAGGGAAGGGTCATATCATTAAGTAGGTTTTCCTTTCTCTTTATGGCCCGCCCAATCTCAAGGCATTCCAGGTAGTCTAGCTTTTTCCCTTTGTTTATTTTATGTAGGATGCTAATATTGTTAATGGTAAAATTATGACCTGTATCTAAAATATGTTCGGCTATCCCAGAATTTGGATTTACCTCTCTAGTTGCTTTGATGTGCTCATTGTATCTAATTTTAAAGCTCCTACCTGTTTGTCCTATATAAGCTGCATCGCAATTATCACAGGATGCACGATACACTCCCGAATGAGAAAGGGGATCATTTTTGCTTTTATTGTTAAATAGTAATTTTTTTAAATTAATTCTAGTCGAATGAATAAAGGATAATTCAGTATTGTATTTTAAATATTTGGACAATTTACTATTGATGGGGTCTACGTAATTTAACTTTCTCCATGATTGAACATTACCATCTTTCTGAACTGGATATATTTCTTTAATAATTTTCAATTTACGTTTTTTGTTTATAAGTCCTAAAATGAGTTGCTTGGGGTATCCATTATTTTTAGCTATATTTTCAATGGTATAAAGTTCCTTCTCCAAATTTTCTTTGGAAAGTGGAATATTTAGAGCGCGATTTATCATGGAATGAAAAGAAGCTAGCTTAATATTTAATGGATGGAACGAGTTATAAGGAATGAGCACATCTGAATAAGTATTTTTCCTGTAAATATTATATTCTAATTTTGATTTTTTACGAGTAATGGTAAGATCTAAATGGTTAATAGTGCGGTCTATTTCTTTTTCCATAGTAAATTTGATGCTATTATTGAGGCTATTTAAAAAAGTTAAAAATTTATTTAATTGACGATCTGTACTATCCCATAAGCAAATTATGTCATCGACATATCTATACCAGAAGAGTATATTTTTAGAATGGGGATTAACTGAACTCAAAATAATTTTCTCTAAAAAATTCATGTATATATCTGCTAGAAGTGGAGAAAGTGGTGATCCCATTGGTAAACCGTCTTCAAACGAGAAGTATTGACCCTCATATCTAAAATAGTTCTGATCCTTACAAATTTTGTACAGATTGAGTAGTTCATCTGCTTTTCCCTTAGGTTTAATTTTCCCAAAGATAAGGTCTTTTACTACTAGGTCAAGTTCTTTAATGGGAATGGAGGAAAATAAATTTACTATGTCGAAAGAAACTAAGCTAGAATTTTCAGGAATCTGGAAGTTTTGAAGTTTTTGGGTCAGTTCTTGGGAATTTTTAATAGAGAATTCTGACACAAATCCTGTTTCATCTATAAGGGTTTTGTTGAAAAGTTGGCAAATTTTATAAGTAGGTGCATTACAAAAGGAAACTACAGGTCTAATAGGAATATTTGCTTTGTGAATTTTCGGTAGGCCATAGAGAACTGGAGCAGAAGGGTTCATTGTAATATATTTAAAACTTGACTTAGGGTCCAAAATGAATTTACAATTTTTAACCAAATTTCTAACCCCTATTTGAAATTTACTTGTGGGGTCTTTTTTCAATGCAATAGGTTTAGTTTCATCTATAAAGTCTACAATTTTACTTTCATAATCGTTTTTATCAATTAAAACTATTGAATTACCTTTATCAGCTTTACATATGATAATATTATCTTCTAAGGCTTTTTTGTTTAATTTATTTAAAACCTTACCATTGTCGACATTATTTCGTGGCCGAGTTCTCTGGTGGCTGCTCCTTATTATATCGGCACACACTGCTTTCACTTCGGTTGGACCATGATATATTGCAGCTTCCACATCAATGGCAAGAAATTCAAGATCCTTCTTTAATGTTGTTGGTGTCGGAGTCGGTGCAAATTTAAATCCTTTATCTAAAAGCGATTTTTCTGCTGCATCAAGATTTTTTGAGGACAAATTCACCACTTGTGGGTAAAACTGTTGTTCCATTGTAGTGCTGGGCACTGGATTTGTAACGTATTTCTTTTTCTTCAGAGCTGCAAGTTTTCGTCGTTGACGTATGTAGCAGTTGTGAGCACTTATTTCGCTTGCTCTCCTATATTCGCTATCCAAAACATCGAATTCAACTGGATGTAGATTGAATGTAAGCTCTGAATGGAGTACTTTTAATTTCTCCACAATTGATCCTCTTGCTGCATACCAACGATGAATTTCACTTTTTAGCCAAATCCTTTTAGCCATTTCAACTGCTTTACGTGCACTTTCCGAATAAATTTCCGATCTTGTTGCCAAATGAATATAGTTTGGTATTAGCTTAAGTTTTTGGCATTGGCTATTGAACCAAATATGATTATTAACTATCTTAAGTTTTACCAAGAAACGTTTGTACATTACACACTTTTTTGCCAAACTAGCACACTTAATATCAGTTATAGAAAGTTGCGTGTTCTCTTGATGAGCCATTATAGAATAAAATCTTTTTTTTTATTAAATGAAACACTTGGTTTCTTTGACTCACAAACTTTATTATTAGCACGACGCGTTTCGATCCTTAGATCATCTTCAGGTTACATACAATGTATAATATTTCTTGGTTTTGTTCTTAAGTAGTTAATGGTTGAAGGAGTGGTGATTGGAAGGGAAGGGTCATATCATTAAGTAGGTTTTCCTTTCTCTTTATGGCCCGCCCAATCTCAAGGCATTCCAGGTAGTCTAGCTTTTTCCCTTTGTTTATTTTATGTAGGATGCTAATATTGTTAATGGTAAAATTATGACCTGTATCTAAAATATGTTGGGCTATCCCAACAATATTAGCATCCTACATAAAATAAACAAAGGGAAAAAGCTAGACTACCTGGAATGCCTTGAGATTAGGCGGGCCATAAAGAGAAAGGAAAACCTACTTAATGATATGACCCTTCCCTTCCAATCACCACTCCTTCAACCATTAACTACTTAAGAACAAAACCAAGAAATATTATACATTGTATGTAACCTGAAGATGATCTAAGGATCGAAACGCGTCGTGCTAATAATAAAGTTTGTGAGTCAAAAAAAAAAAAAAACCAAGTGTTTCATTTAATAAAAAAAAAAAAGATTTTATTCTATAATGGCTCATCAAGAGAACACGCAACTTTCTATAACTTTTAGGCCGGTCGCACTTTTCAAAATAAATAATTTCTTTGCTAAAATAAATGCAACAAAAACAACAATAACAATCGAAAAAACTAGTAACAAGCCGCGAGGTGCAACCCTTGAGGTCCACACGGTCAAGTTCCCAGTAATATCTACATAAACATCAACAACATTACAACAATGAGAGGTAATAGTAACAGGAATGAGTTAATATGAATCATGTCGTCTACGGGAGGGGCCATTGATTATGTAAGGTTTTTGGTCGATGAGGACAGATTGAATATTCACGCGGATCAATCGGTGGGGGCCTTTTTGTTGTTGAAAATTTTTTTTTAATTAAAGGACTATAAAAACTATTAAAAATCGGCTCAAATTATGCAAATATCTTAAAACTTTGATTGAATTTACAACATTTTTTTTAGAATAAAAGATATAAAGTAATAGCACTCGTATGAACCCTCTTTACATGGTAACTTTGAATGATTTTTTAACTTCCCAGTATATGGGAAGTTCTTGTAATCGCCTCGAAAATCGAAATTGAAATTTTCAACATTTCTTTACGTTTTGAGGTCTATAGAGTATATATAAAGTGTTTTTAGAAAGGGAGATGTATGTGTGTGTGTGTGTATGTACGTACGTACGTACGTATGTATGTACGTTCGTGGACACTTTTTTCTACGACGATAACTCACGTAAACAAAGTCGTATCGACTTTGTTGAGGTGTCAATCGAAGCGTCTTTGCAATCTTAAGAGCTGATTAGTTTTTGGGAAACTTCGGTCGGGGGGGTTTGCTGTTTTGCCCGTTTGAAGGTCATTACTGTCATGCGTTATATCTCGCGAACCTAAAGTACGATTTTCTTGAATAAGGTGTCAATCGACGCGTATTAACATTTATGTAATCCTGTCAAGTTTTTAAAAAATTTATTGGAGCCGTTTTTTAATTTTTAAAAAAAAAGTGCAAAAAATAACGGTTTTTTTCAAAAACAATAAATTTTTAACCTTATTTCCAAGTTGCAGTAACCAATGTTTATAAAATTTATATACTCCAAACAGTTCTATTGAAAATGACATCAAAGTTTTTTACTTATGATTACAAAAAAAATCAAATAAAAAATCATTAACTGTCATCATGTTCTTCAAGGCCATTTCTGTCATGCTTTATATCTGACGAACCAAACATAGGATTTGCATTGTTAATGTGCCAATCGACGCGTATTAACATTTGCGTGAATCTGTCAAATTTTTATAAAAACTGTTGGAGCCGTTTTTTTAATTTAAGAGAATAAAGTGCAAAAAATTAGATTTTTTTTCATAAACAATAAATTTTTAACCTGATTTGCGAAATGTAGTAATCAATGTTTATAAAATTTATATACTCCAAACAATATTTGTAGAAAAAATTTCAAAACTTTTTCTCATGATTACGTAAAAAATTAAATTACAAATAAAAAATAATTAAAAGTCATCATGATTTCCAACGTCATTTTTATCATTCACTATATCTCACGAACCAGATATAATATTTGCATCATTAAGGTGTCAGTTGGCGTGAATTAACATTTTTGCGATTTTTTAAATATTATATGAAAATTGTTTCAGCCGCTTTTTATTTTTTTCATAAAAAAATATTTTTTTAACTTGATTTGCACAGCACAGTGATACCAGTTTATAAAATTTATACATTCTTATCAGTTTTTGAAGAGAAACCAGCAAAATCATATTCCATGATTATAAATAACTAAATTAAAAATAAAAAATCATGCAAAGCTATGATGTATACAGGGTTCTAACGAATGATATTACTTTATATCTTTTATTCTAAGGAAATTGTTGTAAATTCAATCCAAGTTTTATAATATTTGCATAATTTGAGCAGATTTTTAATAGTTTCTACAATGTTTTAGTGTTATTGTTTTTTATGCTTAAATGTTGGAAATCCAAAAAAAAAACCTTTCCGTAGATGATATGACTCATATTAATTCATTCCTGTTACTGCTATGAATACCTCTCATTGTTATTACTTAAGGTAGTAGTATTTTCAAAATTATTATTGTGTTTAATGTTTTCGATGTTTATGTAGATATTACTGGGAAGTTGACCGTGTGGACCTCAAGGGTCGCACTTCGCGGATGGTTTTTTTACGTAATCATGAGGAAAACTTTTGATGACGTTTTTGCGAGCATTGTTTGGAGTACATAAATTTTATAAACATTGATTACTAAGACTTGACAATAAGGTTAAAAATTTATTGTTTAGGAAAAAAACCCAATTTTTTGCATTTTTTTTAAAAAATTTGAAAACGGCTCCAAGAATTTTTTTGAAAATTTGACAGCATCACGCAAACGTTAATACGCGTCGATTGACACCTTGTTTAAAAAAATCGTATGTTTGGTTCGCGAGATATAGCGCATGACAGAAATGACCTTCAAACGGGCAAAACAGCAAACCTCCCCGACCGAAGTTTTCCAAAAACTAATCAGCTCTTAAAATTGCAAAGACGCTTCGATTGACACCTAAATCAAGTGGATCGGACTTTGTTTACGTGAGTTATGCTCGTAGAAAAAAGTGTCCACGAACGTACAGACGTACGTACGTACACACACACATACGTCTCCCTTTCTAAAAACACTTTATATATACTCTATAGACCTCAAAACGTAAAGAAAAGTTGAAAATTTCAATTTCGATTTTCGAGGCGATTACAAGAACTTCCCATATACTGGGAAGTTAAAAAATAAATTTAACTAAAGCAACAATAACAAGAGCAAAAACCATCAATAAATAAATTCAGCAAAAACAATTTTACATTGTATATAGTTCTTCAATCGACAATAAACAACAAAAGCAATTTCTTTTATCTAGACGTTTTATTAACTTCCCAGTATATGGGAAGTTCTTTTAATCGCCTCGAAAATCGAAATTGAAATTTTCAACATTTCCTTACGTTTTGAGGTCTATAGAGTATATATAAAGTGTTTTTAGAAAGGGAGATGTATGTGTGTGTGTGTATGTACGTACGTACGTACGTACGTATGTATGTACGTTCGTGGACACTTTTTTCTACGAGCATAACTCACGTGAACAAAGTCGTATCGACTTTGTTGAGGTGTCAATCGAAGCGTCTTTCCAATTTTAAGAGGGGGTTTGCTGTTTCGCCCCTTTGAAGATCATTTCTGTCATGCATTAGATCTCGCGAACCAAATATACGATTTGCATGCTTAAGATGTCAATCGACGCGTATTAGCATTTGTGTGAATCTATGAAATTTTGGAAAAAATCTTGGAGCCGTTTTTTAATTTAAGAAAAAAAGTGCAAAAAATTAGGGTTTTTTTTATAAACAATAAATTTTTAATCTGATTTACGAAAGACAGTATTCAATTTTTATAAAATTTATATATTTCAAGCAGTGCTTGTAAAAACAACAGGAAAACTTTTTCTCGTGATAACAAGAAACATTAAATAAAAAATAAAAAAATATTAACAGTCATCATGATCTTCAAGGTCATTTCTTCCATTCACTATATCTCACGAAGCAGATATAATATTTGCATCATTAAGGTGTCAATCGACGTGTTTTAAAATCTCTTTAATTATTTTAACATTATAAAGATCCGTTTCAGCGGTTTTTTAATTTAATAGAAAAAAATGAGAAAACTTAGGGTTTTTGTCATAAAAAATATTGTTTTAGCCTGATTTGCACCACACAGTAATAAATGTTTATAAAATTTATACATTCCTATCAGTTTTTGAAGAGAAACCAGCAAAACTATTTTCATGAATATGAAAAAGAATTCAATTAAAAATAAAAAATCATTCAAAGTTACCATATGAAAGGGGTTCTTCCGATTCATATTACCTTATATCTTTTATTTTAAAGTCTTTGTTGTGAAGCCAATCAAAGTTTTAAAATGTTTGGATAATTTGAGCAGATTTTTAATAGTTTTTGAAGTCTTTTAATTAAAAAAGCGGCTTAAATTTTGAAAACCATCAAAATTTCAATCAAATTTGCATTTGTGGTAATCAATCATCATCACTCATCCACCAAAAGCCTTACGTAATCAGTGGATGCTCCCGTAGATGATATGATTACTATTTACTCATTCATGTTACTGCTATGAATACCTCTCATTATTATTATTTAAAGCAGTATTATTTTCAAAATTATTATTGTGTTTAATATTTTCAATGTTTATCTAGATATTACTGGGAAGTTGACCGTGTGGACCTCAAGGGTCGCACTTCGCGGCTTGTTTGTATAAATATTCAGCACGTCGATTTTGTTGTTGAGCAAACAAGTCAATCACCCTTTCATTCATTTTGGGTATTTCTTTAATGAATTTATTACAAACAGAGAGTACTGCAAGCGAAGACGAACAAAGGTTATTATCTTCAAAAAAACTGTAAAGCTGAACAATGGAAGACATATTTTGAAATATTTCGTTCGAATAGCGTAATATTAATATTAATTATATTTTCTACCGAATTCACATTTTGAAAATACCGGAAAAAATTTACTAAAATTGAAATTCAAACTTCTAGTAAGTTTTAACACATGCAAGGAAAATCTTGTTAATTATTTATTTAATCAAAATCATAAATACCATAACCTGAAGAACCCTTTTCTGAAACAAACTTTAAGCATTACAAAACTTTAAAAAAATACTAAACACTACGAAGGCACACTAAGTACTAATACCATGCACTACACTGATGAGGCTACTTTTGCATTAACAGTCATCACCTTCACCCGCTGCTGCCCGTCGTAAAAAAATGTTGCTCATGCCTGCTCAAAAATATTATCCAGACCATGCCAAGACTAAACGTTGTCGAAGCACTGAACGGGCTGTATATGATTAGCCCGTCCGCAAAGTATACACATGTTATTTCAAACACGCACTCTCCCGCCGCTTCAGCATATATTCTATATAGAATTCACGCAGCCATTCAAATCGACATTCTCTTAATCGGGGCTTATTTCATGGGCCCTTCCTCATAGTAAAGGTGGAAAATTGTCAAAGAGAAAATAAGTTTGAATTTTACTCTCATCTTTTACTCGGTGCAGGCACAACGAAGCGAATCGAAGAGAAAAACAAATTGTTCTACAGTGCGTGACAAGAAGATTATGTGAAAGTAAACTACAGCATGGGCGAAAAAAATGCTACATTATATTTTGAAATGAAATGAAATTATGAAAACTATATTGAAATCTTAAATGATATTTTATTACATTTTCACTAATATAGGCAAATCAATAAGTGGTGGGGCTGAGCCCCACTAGCCCCAAAGGTAGAGCTACCACTGGTTGTTAACACCATATAATATATTACCTCGACTGAAGTGTATGCACACGAAACATAAAATTTGGTCTCCTTTTTTGTTGTATTCCAGGTTTTAAATACTTCGTAATAGTTGAATGGAAATGATCTCAACTTTGTCGCAAAGTTAGCTTCTGGAAAAATTTCTAAGGTTTATCAGCATTTATAAGGGTTTTCAGCATTTTCTGAAGAAGATCTTTCACAGCTAAATTGGCTGCCTAAAAAGTTGGTGATAGTCAGTTTTCTGCATATTTGGTTTCCACAGTTTTAATTTTCATTTAGACAAATTTCTTTTGCCAAGCTTGACGATAGTTCAAGTTATGCAGAAGTATTTGGTTTTGAAAATTATTGATTTAACTGTTATTGTCATGCATCGTTGGAGTTTCGCTATTAAAAAATATCTTTAATTTCATTTCATTTCTTTACAATAAAAAATATATACTTGAATATTGTTTTATTTTATTTTCATACCAAACCACTGTCCAATCAGGAGTACTCCAAACCATAATTATAGGCGACACAATAAGTTTCCCAAACTTAAAAACTGTTTGAAAAATATTCTCAACGACTCTCACTGTTTCTACGTTATGCGTCATTTGTAAATAATTGTATTTTGGTCTTGAAAAATTTTGTTGGGTTTCAAAATTTAAGCAGTTTTTTAATTAAAAGACTATAAAAAGTATTAAAAACTTGCTCAAATTATGCAAATATTTTCAAACTTTGATTGAATTTACAACAATTTTTAAGAATAAAAGATATAAAGTAATAGCGTTCGTATGAACCCTCTTTACATGGTGACTTTAAAATTTTTTTTTATTTTTAATTTAGTTTTTTTCATAATCATAGAAGAAAATTTTGCTGGTTTCTCTTCGAAAACTGATAAGAATGTATAAATTTTATAAACTGGTATCACTGTGCTGTGGAAATCAGGTTAAAAAATATTTTTTATGAAAAAAACTATAATTTTTCACATTTTCTTCTATTAAATTAAAAAAACGGCTGAAACGAATTTCTATAATGTTAAAAACTTCACAAAGATGTTAATACACGTTGATTAACACTGTAATGATGCAAATATTATATCTAGTTCGTGAGATATAAGTAGTGAATGGCAGAAATGGCCTTGAAGATCATGATGAATGTTGATGATTTTTTATTTTTTATTTAATGTTTTATGTAATCATGAGAGAAATGTTTGATGAGGTTTTTACAAACATTGTTTGGAGTATATAAATTTTATAAAACTTGATTACTGTGTTCCGTAAATCAGGTTAAAAATTTATAGTTTATGGAAAAAACCTAATTTTTGCACTCTTTTTTTCTTAAATTAAAAAACGACTCCAAGGATTATTTTAAAAATTTGATAGATTTACACAAATGTTAATACGCGTCGATTGACATCTTAACAATGCAAATCGTATGTTTGGTTCGCGAGATATACGCATGTTAAATATGACCTTGAAGATTATGATGACTGTTAATGATTTTTTATATTTTATTTAATTTTTTTTATAATCAGGAGAAAAAAATTTGATGACATTTTTAAAAAAACTGTTTGGAGTATGAAAATTATATAAACATTGATTACTTGGACTTGAAAATAAGGTTAAAAATTTATTGTTTTTGAAAAAAACCCAATTTTCTGCTCTTTTTTTAAAAAAATTAAAAAACCGCTCCAAGAATTTTTTTTAAAACTTTATAGAATTACATAAATGTCAATACGCGTCGATTGACACCTTGCTCAAGATAATTGTACGTTTGGTTCGCGAGATATAATGCATGAAAGAAATGACCTTCAAACGGGCAAACCACCAAACCCCCCGACTGAAGTTTCCCAAAACCTAATCAGCTCTTAAAATTGCAAAGACGCTTCGATTGACATCTCAAAAAAGTCGATACGACTTTGTTTACGTGAGTTATGCTCGTAGAAAAACCTGTCCACGAACGTACAGACGTACGTACGTACACACACACACACATACATCTCCCTTTCTTAAAACACTTTATACTCTATAGACCTCAAAACGTAAAGAAATATTGAAAATTTCAATTTCGATTTTCGAGGCGATTACAAAAACTTCCCATATACTGGGAAGTTAATAATTTAAGGTCAATCGCACGGACATCCAATTTGAAATACCAAAAAGACTTAAAGATTTTCTGTGCGTGCCATGAGAAATTTTACCATTTTGATTGGCATTCTCTTGATGCCTGGCCATTTATTTGAATTTTTATAAAGAAATCCATGCACCTCCCTTGAGTCGTTAATACTTCGAATATGTTGTTTGTTTGTAGTTGGCTTGAAGCAGCACATTTGTGATTTCCTGACAGTTATTTGCACGGAGGAGGAGTTGTTTCTTTTAAAAAATCCTTAAATATTGTTTTTTAAAACTTGTTGGACTTGAAAGATCCTTACATTATTATTAAATTAAATCTAAAATTTGTAGTAATATATATTTTGCGAGATACAAATCATTGTTAATTCGATATTATTTATTTCCAACCTTTATAAGACCAATTTCTTATTTTCAAGGGAGTTCCATATAATTCGTGTTAAAACAAAATCAATAATTAGTATCTCTCCTACAAAAAAAATACACAGTCCTGTTCACATAAACTGTTTTGGACTAATCATATTCATGTTATCGCGACTTTACAACATATTTTAGCTGTAAGTTTAGTACCCTTTCATTGTTTGCGCTTCACCACAAGAGCTAATTTGGTTTATTTACAAACAAATGTAGCTGACACATTTCAACTAAATATCTAAAATTCAATTATCAACAATATATCAATATTTTTGATAAGTGCTGGCACTACAATTGCATGCTCTCCGGAGCAATTTCCCATTTATTGTGCAGAATCGTATCTATTATCAATGTTTTTGGAAGCTTTTGCTGGTGTCTCATCATTTTGATAGCAAATTGATAAATATCTAAGCGAAACTTTTTTAGAATTTGTACGTATGTACATATTTTATCTTTAAGCTCGCATAAATAGCCAGTGTCAGACTATGTGATCAGACAGTGTTGCTTTAACGTCTTTCGCGTTGATTTGCAGTGAAATAAATAGTTTAAAGTCGGAAGATTGCAGTTCCTTAGAATGGAGCCGAAAAATCAAGGAGTTTGGCACGGGACATCGCGAAATGTGAAAAAGTCGCAGGATATGGCATTGATTGGAGGTGAGAATTAGTTTTCTGAGTTAATGTGTGCAAACGTGTATGATTTAATCGATGTGGCGCCGATAAAGTAATGCGCAATCAGTGTTGTATGGCGAGTGATTTAGATTGTGGCTCGAAGTTAGCGAAAAAAAAATAGCCGAATGTAGGCGGTTGGTGCAACTGTTCCTAGAAACCAATTGTCGGTTGACCCAGCACTCCCTTATCGACTAGATATGATTCATTCGATTTCTAGACGATGTTGTCAGATCGGTATTGCTTCTGTATGAGATTCAGAATCAGTGAATGATGGATTTCCTCTATGGAGTCATGATGCACTTTTATATCAGTCGTAGATAATAATGTTGCTATGCTTAGAACTAGAATCAATTTGTATCAAACATTCGTTTCGTTGGAAAACTATGAGTAGGATAAGTTCCTAATCAATGGTAAAATGCGTCAGACATAATCAACGTGAGCACATTTTGATAATTCAATTCCAAAACAACTTTACTTCTGAGAAATTTACTGTATTCATCTAGATATCTATAATTTTCATTGCTTTATGCATTTCAAAGATACGAAGACCCGATTGCCAAAAGCATTGGCAAATCAAAACTTAAATAAATAAACTTGTTGAAAACGAATTCAGGTTTAGAAACAAGACAAAAATAAATAAATAATGTTATGTATAGTTGAACAAAATAAACAGTGTGTTCGACAAAAAAGTGTCGCCAAACGAAGCATAAAAAACACTAAGAATCGTTTAGATTAAATTTATCTCTTCGATTATACAGTCATGAACATAAGTCTACGTACCCCTGCAATTTTCATGAAAAATATCGATCTAAAGGTCTGATTTCAACAAAAAGTATGAAAAATAATGAAAACAATGAACGTTTTTTATCTAAAGTCCAAAAAATATGTATCCATTCAGTGCAACTTAATACAAAACAAAAATAACTAAATTCCATACAATAAAAAAGAACAAAAGTCTACGTACAGTCATTTTTAACATCAGTTATCTTAAAAACTAGTATTGTTAGAGCCTCCTTTGGAAGAAATTACAGCTTTCAGTCGGCTTGGCATGGAATCGACTAGATTTTTAGTGATTTCTCGTGTAATTTTACCCCATTCTTCATGAAGAACGGGAATAAGTTCGGATCTATTCGAAACTTTGTGGTTTTGAGCTTGGCGCTTCACATGTTCCCATAAATGTTCGATTGGGTTTAAGTCGGGAGGTTGGGGTGGAGAATGGAGTTGTTTTGGAATATTGAATATCAACCACGCTTTCACAATCTGCGCGGTATGTTTGGAGTCATTGTCTTGTTGGAAGACTCAAGATGGTCCTAGTGCGAATTTTCGCGCAGATTGCTTCAAATAAGCTTTAATTATATCCAAATATACCATACGGTCCATAATACAGTCGATAATAACTAAATTTCACACCCCCGCCGCCGACATACAACCCCATACAAGAACACTTCCACCCCCATGTTTTACTGTACCAATTAAATTTTGTTTTTTGAGGCCTTCGTTTGATTTCCTCCACACTCGTTGCCTTCCGTCATGTCCGAAAATATTGAACTTACTCTTATCGCTAAACAAGACGCTATTCCAAAAAAATTCTTGCTTGCCTTCACGTAGTTTTGCGAATTCGAGTCGTTTTTTTCATTTGCCTTACTAATGTATGGTTTTTTCCGCGGTGTCCTGCTAAAATAGCCATTGCGGTGGAAAACTCTACGCACAGTTATAGGATGTATTTGTTTGTCCTTAACCTCCTTGATGCCATCAGTCAACGACTTTGGTGACGTACGAGATTTATTTCTGCGAGTACACTTCCCTCTTCTTGATCTGTCAGCGTTCGCGATCTTCCACTTCCAGGCTTATTTTCAAATGATTTCGACAACTGGTAATTTGAAATTACATTTTGAACACCTGACCGCGGTTTGTTCACTATTTTGCTGATTTCACGATAAGTTCGCCCTTCTTTTCTAAGGCTCACAATTATTTTTCTAACATCTTCAGAAATTTCTTTCCTAATCGGATCCATGATCACTTTAAACAATTTGAAAATTACTTGTCAACGCGCCGTCAGCTGTTAACACTATTACGAATTTCACAATTCAATGAAAACATGCACAAAGAAAATTACTTGAACAGACATTAAGCTGTACGTAGACTTTTGTTTCATTTTTGGTGCCAAGATTTCATTTATTTCCCTTTTATAGTTACTTCGATAGAAAGAGTTCCAATTTTTACGTATATTTAAGCTTAAATTAAGTGAATACATGTTTTTGCTGAGAATGCTAGGAATTAGAGTTATAGGAATTGAGAGAAATGCTCAAATATATGGGGTACGTAGACTTATGTTCATGACTGTATACGTAGGAATACATTTTTCGCAATTATATGACAATGGAAGCCAGTCGCCGTTATTATCAATTATCGCCTAACATCTTTTTGTGCAACTTTGACTCAATTTTTGTGCGCACTCAATAGTAAAATCTTGCCATATTCTTTAGAGGGCTCGTGTGAGCCTTGTGGTGGTTAAATTTTTGGCTTTTAGTTTCTCCTTTACAGTCCACAAGTTTTCTATCTAGTTCGCGTTTGGACTTTGTATTGGTCGACCCAAAGTTGTAACTCCGTTTTCTTCTTTCGAGCTGGTACAGAGCCGACTTCGATGTTAAGGATCGTTGCCCTTTTGCAAAATTCAATGGCGATTGTCGGCTCCATTTAAACTCTCTCAGTGTACTTCTACTTATGATGCCAGATTCTTGCAATCTATGCCTTATCGTACTCGTTGATAATGAGCTTCTTTTTTCAGCAGTTTCTGTGTTGTATTTTAACAAGCCGCGGGGTGCGACCCTTGAGGTCCACACGGTCAACTTCCCAGTAATATCTACATAAACATCAACAACATAACAACAATGAGAGGTATTCATATCAGTAACAGGAATGAGTTAATATGAATCATATCGTCTACGGGAGGGTCCATTGATTACGTATGGTTTTTGGTCGATGAATATTCACGCGGATCAATTGGTGGGGGCCTTTTTGATCTCGAAAATTTTTGTTGGTTTTCAAAATTTAAGCAGTTTTTTTTTAATTAAAAGACTATAAAACTATTAAAAATCTGCTCAATTATGCAAATATTTTAAAACTTTGATTGAATTTACATTAATTTTTAAGAATAAAAGATATAAAGTAATAGCATTCGTATGAACCCTCTTTACATGGTAACTATGAATTTTTTTTATTTTTAATTTAGTTCTTTCATAATAATGGAAAATAATTTTGCTGATTTCTCTTCAAAAACTGATAAGGATATCTAAATTTTATAAACTGGTATCACTGTGCTGTGCAAATCAGGTAAAAAAATATTTTTTATGAAAAAAAAACTATAATTTTTCGCATTTTCTTCTATTAAATTATAAAAACGGCTAAAATGAATTTTTATAATGTTAAAAACTTCACAAAGATGTTAATACACGTCAACTGACACCAAAATGATACAAATATTATATCTGTTTCGTGAGATATAGTGAATGATAAAAATGACCTTGAAAATCATGATGACTTTTATTGATTTTTTATTTTTAATTTCATTTTTCACGTAATCATGGGAAAAGTTTTGATGTTGTTTTTACAAACATTGTTTGCAACATATAAATTTTATAAAGATTGATTACTATTTTTTGTAAATCAGCTTAAAAATTTATTGTTTATGAAATCCTAAAACCTAATTTTTTGCAGTTTTTTTCTTAAATAAAAAAAACGGCTCTAAAGATTTTTTTAAAAATGCGACAGATTTACGAAAATATTAATACGCGTACAATGATAGCTAAACGATGCAAGTCCTATTTTTGATTCGCGAGATATAACGCATGACAGAAATGACCTTGAAGAGCAAGATGACTGTTAATGATTTTTCATTTTTTATTTGACTTTTTTTGTAATCATGAGTAAAAATTTTGATGACATTTTTATCAAAACTGTTTGGAGTATGTAAATTATATAAATTTTGATTACTTGCACTTGACAATAAGGTTAAAAATTTATTGTTTTTGAAAAAAAACACAATTTTTTGCACTTTTTTTAAAAAAATAAAAAGCGCCTGCAAGGATTTTTTTAAAAACTTCATAAAATCACAAAAATGTTAATACGCGTCGATTGACACCTTGATCAAGGAAACCGTATGTTTGGTTCACGAGATATAACGCATGACAGAAATGACCTTCAAACGGGCAAAACAGCAAACCCCCCCGACCAAAGTTTTCCAAAAACTAATCAGCTCTTAAGATTCCAAGGACGCTTCGATTAACACCTTAACGAAGTCGATACGACTTTGTTTACGTGAGTTACGTTCTTTGAAAAAACTGTCCACGAACGCACACACGTACGTACGGACGTACGTACGTACATACACACACACAAACATACTTCTTTCTAAAAACACTTAAAATATACTCTAAAGACCTCAAAACGTAAATATATGTTGAAAATTTCGAATTTCGATTTTCGAGTCGATTACAAGAACTTCCCATATACTGGGAAATTAAAAAAACTTAGTGCCGGGTGCTTCACAAACAAGCTACAGATGATCTTAGAGGTCACTCTCTTAGGAACACTATCTGGCTCATCGTCCATATTTCCAGACTCTTTAAAAATTTCAACCCACTTCTGAACGAACGAAGCAGAAATTTTAGTATGTCTTGCAGCTTCTGCGAAACTTATTTTTGATCCTTACCAAGAGCACTGCCTCAAACCGCCTCTTATATGTGGCGTGTCTATTGTTACGACGCTTTTTATCCTAAAAATCGAAAGGTACTAGACATCTGGACTAAACGCGTAACGATTATATGGTACACGTATCTATTTGCCAAAGTAATTAAGTTTACCAGCTAAAGCGGAGATGTAATTCGCGACACGTTTTTGTGAAATACAGTATATATGCACAAACATGTTAATAAATCGTCTACAAAGGAGTTGCAGCTACAATATACGTCTGGTTAAAATTTGACAACTTTTATAAAATGGACGAATATATGATACAGTAAAAGCATTCCAGAATTTGTATTTATCAAATAGTTTAAAAACTTAAATACGCAGCACAATGCACGGTAGAAGCCGAGCTAAAGCTTAAATTGAACAATATAGTGCGACTACACATAATGTAAATTCTGGGGCTTAAACATTTTAAAAAGAAAAACTAAACAACTCATATGACTTAGAGGCCATTTTTTCAATAATCGCTGTTCAAAAAATAGTCAGAAAATAAAAAAAGGGCTGATCACTATAAATTTTCATTTTCTATAATATGAATCCGTGTTACTGCATGTCACCATTGTAAACCTTTCTTGAAGTACAATTTTTCACTAAGATTTGAATTGATAGATTTGCACTCTTCTAAGGTTCTTTCAAGGGTTTTCCACGGATACTGATAAGAGAATCCTTTGAATTCACAACTGTTGTCTGCAAGGGCATCGCTATCATTCCATAACTCGGTCGGTGCATGTATGACCACAAGAATTCTGGTATCAAAGCCGTCAGCGTCTTTTTTGATCGATTTTTGAGCATGAATTTTGCATAAATGATCAGCAGTTTTATTACATTAAAACTCGCATTGCAATTTGTAGAGCCTAGAATGAATCATTCGCCAAACCAAGGAAACATTTTGCCAAATTAACCTTCAGTTCGTTCTTCAAATCATGGTAATCATCAATAAATGCTTCTTCCATAACGGACACTTCATATCTGCTTAGATTCAAGATAATTGAAAATTTAAGTTGCTGGTGCCCTACGGAAGTGAAGTACAGCTTTCGCCGATTCCAGCATCTTCAAATTTGTCTCCCTTAAATGTTTTCTTGCGTGCTTCTCCACTTCAACGTTGCAGCTGCTTTCGCTGTTGGATCGGCGCTATCGTCAAAATCTTACTTACCACTAACTTACTTCCTACAAATGCTTTTCTGCATAATTCATCGTTCACAAATTCTAGTAACAAATTCCAGTAGTGTGTGTAGTTCCAATTTATTACTCTACTCTACGATTTTCAGTTGAGTAGTTTTAAGATATCATAGAAAGTTACTAATGGTGGGTGGCTAATGTCCTTGTGAGTAGTAGCTTGAGCCCTGCGTGATTTCCGTCTGAAGCGAAGATCATTCAGGGCTTTTTTATACTTATTCGGCTGCAGTTAATAACGAACGTAACAACGCTCTTTGCCTTTTAAGGCTGTATTTTTAAAATAACAATTGAATAATTTGTTATATGTACTTCCAAATAATTAAATTTTTATTGATCAAGGTTTTTTCATTTATATTACGTTCCATAGTTTCATGCTTATAGAAGTGAAAAAACCAATCATTTGGCTCCAATAATAAGTTTCGTTCAGTTTCATTGAAAAATATACGTCCTCATACAATACCGGTACTAACACTGGTACTCCTGTTCGGTATATAAAATACCGAAATATCGCTTCCTTGAATATACTACCGTTTTGTAATCATTAGGCTCAATTAAACTATTAAATTTATATGAAGTATCAACAGATATATGACTTTAGTTTCAAATAAGAAATGTGCACAACTTTCTTCGCTATCACCAACAGAAGATCTAGTCAAAATAAACGTGAAACGAGTGTATCTGCGAATTCTACAATGGAAAAGTAATTTCTCAATATCTTTCGGGCAATTGGAATGGAAGTAAGCTATTTTTTTGCCAATTTGTATGGCACAGATCGTAGCTTCAGATAATCTGTTAAAAATAGTCTTCTACTCTTGCAGAACTGAATTAGGCTCGGCAGAGAGTGGTCTTCACAGCTCATGTGTATATAGTCTATAAAGTGAAAACGACTATACCAACTTTTTATCAATAGATGATAATGAAGCATGTGAATTCACAAATTTCAATGTTTTTTGAAAGTTGAAGTTCTAAGGTTTTATTTTCCGACCTCGGAATTTTTTTCCGACTTGGTTATATTTCAACATTTTGCAAAAAGTCTCTTGGAATAAAAAAACAGAAAATTCTTATTTTAACTGCATTCGGCTGCACCATCAAGTGTTAAGCCATTTTTGCATGGGAGAACCTGAGCTAACTTATAAATAGCTAAATTTTTAATTTGTTGGTTTTTTGATTTTTTCCCCAAAAATTTTAAAATTTGGTCGCAAAAACTTGTGTGCATCACACTTTATGTTTATGATATTTAATGATTCAATATAACAAATTCATAATATCAAATTGGGAGCAGTTTTTGTGGGTTTAAAAGTTGATGGTTCTGCAGATTCATTGACTCAACCCTTAAGATAGTTTCTATGACCGCTTCTTATACATTATGTAATGGAAAGTAAGCTCCGTAATTCATGTCGAATCTCATGTTTCATGGTTAGGAAAATATGTGATGGTAGAAATAATAAGTAGTTTATCAACAAATTGGAGATAATTGAAAATGTTCCAAAGTTTTTGAGTAAAAGTAGATGAGGGAAATATTGGCCACTCCTTCATACTACGGAAGGATCCAATAACGCCAGAGAAAGTAGACATTGTTTCTCCGATTCCCTGCTTACATCATGGTTTTAAGTTAGACTGGGCAATAGAAAGAAGTGAGATACAGAAATTGGTCGACATCTACACTGATAGATCAAAAATGGATTAAGAAGTTGGCTATGGTGTTTTCTCAGAAGAGCTAGGCCTGAAACTATCCTTTCGGCTACCAGGCAGAGGTCATCGCAATACACAAGGAAGCAGACAAGTTGAGAAATCGGAATATTTCTATAAGAAACCTAAATATTTTCTCTGGCAGTTAAGCTGATTTACAATTCTTATCCAACGTGTATACCTCATCCAAAATTGTAATGGAATGTCGCACACAATTGAACGCGGTGTTGCTTCACTGTGAAGTGATCCTTTGCTGGGTGCCGGGCCATAGTGATTTACTTGGAAATTTCGAAGCTGATGCCCTAGCAAGAGCTGAAGCTGAGCTCCAGGATTATAGACTAACAACCCAAGTCGGCCAACCGCTAGCCTTCATATCACTAGGATTCAAGCAGCATTACATGGAGGCGGGAAAAAAGGCCTGGCTATTGGAAGAAACATGTAGGACAACCAGGTAAATTTGGTACGAACTAAGCTCAAAGCGCACTAAGCAGCAAATTTTTATCATATCCGTGCTGACATAGCCTGATTGGCATACATGTAGAAACATTGGGCGTCCTTTCAACGATTTTCGACGGAGCTGCAGATGAAAAGAAGAGGAAGCAGCGATCCAAAATGATCTGTGCAAATGAACAGCACTATCCAGGAAATGAATGCAAACTCTGGGCTCACTCTTCCTGGGCAGTTTCACAACAATTGCTAATTTAAACATTAGCTGCATAGCCAGCTTAAGGGGTCTACCCTCTTATAGCAGTGTAAAACGGGTTATTTTTAATAATTTTTTCGATAGGTTTCAATTATAAATATTGATAAGGAAGGGATTACACTCAATGAATTCGCTCTCGTAATACATAATAAATATTTTTTTATTCATTTGTGTGAGTTTTTATCAATGAGAATGCTGGTTGAAAAAATATCAAAAAAAACGAGAGGGGTGTGCGCTGTTGATGAAATTTTCGAGAAAAACAAATCAATAATTTTAGGTTCAGTATGTAAATAGCTCTAGCGCGAATGCGGCGATTTTCGATTTTTGCAAAATTGACAAAATGGCGGACATTTTTTTCCACAGTTTTTGGCCAAAAACATTTCAAATAACAATTTTGGAAAACCTTTAACTTTATTCGCACTGTAGTCAAAAAATATCTGGTAAAAATTTGGTGAGAATCGGTTCAGTAGCTCCCGAGATTTCATCAACGCGACGTCAAAAAACGTTTTTTCGAGAAAAACCCGATTGAAGATTTTTTTTATTGAACAATCGCGGTCGGGTGACAAATTGAAAGTTACCTAAAAATACAGTTATACTGCTCCGATCTTTATAAAATTTTGATATGATATTTCTGTAAATATATACTTTCCAAAAATGCAAATCACACACCCCTTAGTACGAGAAACTAAATGGTTCTCGTCATTCCGCAGTTAGGTTCTAGTGCTGTTCAAATCTTTTGTGGTATCAAAAGAGATTATTGTGGCCTAAAGAGGGCTGCCAATACAATAAACCGACAAACCGTTTGGCAAAAGGTCGAAATGTTATGTGAAAAAGTCTAAATCAATTGGGGAAGATTGCTTGTAGATATTTACATACAAAGTATTTCGAAGCATTGCATTTTACTTAACCGCAACAACAATGGTTTCAATTGAGGCATTAAGCTAAAGACCAAGAAACCACACATTAAAAGAAATAATGTGATTCCTAACTTTTGCGACAGGACTAATCGGAAAATTAAGTTTAAGTTTTTGGATCCATCCAAATTTTATTATTTTTTCAGCTCACAGTTTTCAAGTGCAGAAGTTAAATATTCTACTGTACAATTTTCAACGAAACTATCCTGCAGAACTATTGCAACAGGCTTAGATTTTTCTTGTTATAGTGGAAAAACTGGTACCCGATTGACTTCGTTATATCTGAATTGTAATTGATTACGACCCCAGAAATCTAGATTCAAACTATATAAATACACAAAGAAACACATTTTTTGTGGACTATGTCTGGTGTTGAGCTAGTCTCTTCATTAGTCTATTGTGTCGATTGGCAATGAAATTCGATTTGTGTTGTTATCAGGAATGGATTGTTGTATAAGAAATCAGTACAAATATTTCATGTTTTGGATGTATTGCGCTTTCAGATATTGGGACTAAAATAAATATACATTTTTGTCCGTGGGGTAAATTATTATCTTCGAACTTAACTGCGAACATTTTCAAAATATCAGGCTAACAATGATGAAATTGCTGCAGAATAAATACAAGTGGTGTCTTTTTTCTTCCTTTCTTTGATTCAAAAATAGATATCATCATACTGGGTGATCTACAATCCCACATATAATATAAGTGCTCATATATCAAGCTTCTTATTTTTTTATTATTTCGTTGACTTTAACCTACATTGACTATTCAATCTATTCTTATATAAAAAGTTAAAGTAGATACTTTTGCTAATTTTCGTCCAGTATAATGCAATGCACTGTGAATTGAGTTAAATCTACAAATGTATGCATAAATGTATCTATCCGGGAAAAAAGTGTTTGCAAACTTAACGGCTTCATTTCGTTCCCCGATCATTATCGGCAACATGTTTTTTTTTTGATTTATTGTCAAATACTAGCTACCAAATTCAATTTTACCTGTAAAAGATAAGATAACCGAATCTCATTGCGCTTCTTGTCAGATTTGGGGTGCCCAGCACGTTATTTTACGGGCATTTACGAAATTTATTTATCGGACTAAGATAAATAAATAATAATAAAAAATATGACATTATTTTATCAAGAGATACGCATCAAAAATTCGGATGGCTTTGAAATACGTTTCTTAGTATCGGCAAATCGTTTCATATGTGATAAGACAGAGACTTTTTTTAATGATAAGCATTGAGAATTAGGATTAACTCAAGTAATTGTTTTATGGCGCTGTGACATCACTATTTTCCTGTTGATTTTGGATTTCCACATGGAAATTAATGAATCATAAAAAGGTTTTTAACGTGACGGGATTTCTTTTGTTTATTTGTAACTGAAATATGGGCGATAGTGTTAAGCTGAACGCAATGACTATGAGATTAATATCATCTTAAACCCATCCTCACACATCACATGGCGATCCTAAACCATCACAGTAGAAAGATTTAAATTTTAAACAATGTGCTTTCAAAAAACTGTTCATTAGTGAATTTTTCAGTTTAAACATTCATTCTTGTTTTATTTTGATGTTTTTTCCAAATAAAATACTGCCTTCATTTAGCGAATATTGGGTAGTCAAAAAAATTTCTGCCGTTCTCGACAATAGATGGCTGTAAAGCTACATATATTTCTTTTCGGTTTTGAAAAATGACATGTAATTTTTCGCATATTATTTGAATAGTTCTATTCCTAGATTATTTAAAAAAAAATAGTAGTGGTGTTCAGCGATAAGTTATTCCATGTTAAAAATGAGTGAACATTAAGACAAAAATCGATGCATTTTTAAATTATACTGCGAAAAAGGAAAGAATGCAACGCAGGTTTATGAAATTTTTTATTCAGTTTGTGCTGAAGCCGTATCAGAAAGAACAGCTCGTGAATCGTTCGCTTGATTTCGTTTCGGGAATTGAGAGAATTAAGGTGTTACATAGGTCTTGAAGGAAAAAAAATAACTTTTCAAAAAAATGTATTTTAAAAACCAAAAATCTATTTAATTTAAAATTTACACACATAAAAGTTAAGCATTTCAAAACCTTGTAAAAAACATTTCAGCTAAAAGCATTGAAAATTGTCAATTTTTCTGCAGTTTTCCTCGTCCAACCTTGTTTCTGCGGTAGGCAGAATATTTCGGTGCAGGTTCATCTCAAATCAAAAATTCAAAAATTGTCTTATAGTTGATGGCCATGGCTCGTGATTGAACAAAGGAATTGAAAAATGAAATTTAAAGTTTTACAATAAGTTTGAATCAATTTTCCTCTCATATTTTTGAGCATTTAAAAAAAACGTATTAAACAAGAACGAGTCGACCGAATAAAAATTGCTTCGTTTAAACACGAGTCAATACTATAAACCAAAATTGTGCAAAGTTTCAGCAAAATCGTTGACTCGTTCTCGGGAAATCGCGCCTACCGCCCGGAAAAACAAAGTTTCGAGAAAAACGCGTTTAAAGTTTTTTAACCGCGATTTAATGAATTAAAGTTATTTTTAGCGACTTCCATCGAATCTTCGATTCCACGTCCATACATTAATTCGTTTGCCTCATTCGCGATGTTCAGAGCATCCTTTTGATGTTGTGATGTTTTATGAAAAAGAAAGGAGCTGATTTTACGCGGTGGAACGACGCCGCATGCGTAGAACACGCTAGTTAAGGCAGAGCGCACATACATACATACTCATTGGTGTAAATACTCTTGAAGTACTATATTTTGATGAGAAAAAATTTCGATCGTTTTTTTTTGAAAATACAAGACCTATGTAACCCCTTAAGGTAGCAACTTTCTCTGGCCGAATAAACACTGAAAAGTCCATAATATTGTGCAAATATTGGAGCCAGATAAGATGTCTGTATCTTGCTCCACATTATGTCCAGCCATCACATCACAGTTTTAAACGATTGTGATGAAGCTGGATTTAAAAAGAAGCTGGATGTTTGGGTACTACACGATTCAAAGCAAAGCGTAGTGCAAAATTGACCTCAAGAGACCTGTAGAAATCACCTTGTTCAGTTTTTCACCCAAAAGTCACAGAAATTTTACTGCGGCAAGGTAATGCTTTTACCCACAAAATGACAACCAGTTGCCGACAAAAATGATACACATAAAATTTAATAAAACTAGAGGAAACAATAAAAAAGTGAGTTTGAAATTCAAGTAAAAAAACGCCAGAAACTTTTTAGACTACCCAATATTTAAAAAGAATGTTGATTTTTCGTGAACATTTTTCTTTTCCTTTTGCAATTTTTTTAGAAGACATCTCAGATATTCATTTTATTATCTCTTAGCGAGATGCTCAAGTGAAAATTTGGATTCAGAACTCTAGAAAAAAAACAAGAAAAGCGATGGCTTATATATTTATTACCTTTTGCTAATTAGTTCTCATCGAATGTCTGAATTTGTGGTTGAAGATCCGGAGGCAACATTCTGCAAAAATCTGTTTATTTTGATGAAACTTGATTTATATAAGATGGACAATACCAGAATACATTGCATCTGGGTTGTCTTGTATGTACCTCTAATTAGATGAATTGCAAAGGAGTTTTTGCAGGATACCGCACCCATGAGTTTTATAGTTGTTTAAGGATAATTTCATCATCATCAATGGCGCACCAGCCCAAATCGAGCCTTGGCCTCCCGAAGACACTGCCTCCAACTGTCTCGGTCCAGCGACCGCGTCCTCCAATTAGCGAATCCCAGCAAGGATTCGCTGTCGTTGTCAACTGCATCCTCCCATCGTTTGCGTGGTTTTCCTGGTGGGCGGCTTCCTGTTGCTCGGCCTTTCATGGAGCGCTTGGGAATTCGCCTGTCATCCATACGCTCCACATGGCCAGCCCACTGAAGTCGTAGCAGTTTCGTCAGAATCGATACCGGTGGCTCGTCATAAAGAGCGTACAACTCATGGTTGTACCGGATTCGCCAGTCCGGTCCGTCCTTCACGGGCCCCAGAATCCGTCTCAAAATGCGGCGTTCGAAGACGTCAATCCTTTTTTCTGAGGCTTGAGTCAAAGTCCATGTTTCACATCCGTAAATCAATACAGGACGGATGATCGTTTTATAGACGCACAGCTTATTTTTTCGGTGCACTTTGTTACTTTTAATCACCGAGAGGACTGAAAAATACATTTTATTGGCTAGACCAATTCGCCGTTCAATTTCGTCCTTTTCATTCCCGTCTTTGGCGAGGTTGACACCAAGATAAATAAAAGAGTTAACGCTTTCCACACTGTAGGATAAGGATAAGGATAATTTACTTCGTCGCAATTGCTTGCAGTCGTTTTGGTTGTAAGGTAAGATCAGCCACAAATATTGAGTCCAAGCTGAAAGTGCTTATTTTAACCCGTCAACTTTCACAGCTACCATAATCAAAAATATTACTTTATTTTAAATTAAATTGTGTATTCAGCCTTCGAGTTGACAAAAAAAGTTCTACATATTCCATCTCTTTCTCTATCTGGAGACTTCACCGAAACTTTCGGGATCTAATCTTGGCTGAAATTCTATAAGAAATAATTTAGGTAGAATGGAAAATAGAAAATAAACTTTTTGTTGAAAATAATTCAAAAATTTGACCTAGACTAAATGTTACATCGATATCTCAAATGGTGTTCATTCTACAGCGCTCGTAGACCCCTCGTGCTACTATAATTTTTGGAGCGCTTTGTAAATATTCGATTATTATTCTTTCTAGTACAATACATACAAGTTATATTACATAGTCTAAGTTAGAAACTTATATTCAATAAGTTTTAGACTTCACCCCGACAATTCGAAGTATTTCATTTCATTATCATACACATATTAAGGTTTCGATCTTATAAAGGACGCAGATTTCAAGTCTTTTTTGACACAATGACAAAATCCAGCTTAAACATAGTTATGTCTACCACTTCCATTGACCTAAAGCAAATCAAATAATGTATGCAAATCACATACACCCATTTATTCATGCGAGCTTGTCTGCTCTTAAAATCAATTAAATACTCATTATCATGTTCCATTACACATATTTAATTTATCAATAATTCACATTGAAAAATATCAGTGATTTAATTTTATGTACAATTAAAAATTACGATTTTATGGCCTTAATATGATTTTCAGATCACAAGTTTTGTCAGTTACAAATTATTATTTGGTAATTTTATTTCGTTGTGTTTTCATTTCAATAAGGGGATAAATTTTGAGGTTTGTAATTTTTTATTCATGTGTTGTTTTGATGGAAATGGTCTTGGTGTTTGTTCATCCAAAAGATATATCTGTCTCAAAAGTTCCCTGAATTTTATCTGAATATGTAGTGAACCGAAAAAAAACATATCAAAGCAATAGTTTGCATAAATATGTTTAAAAGTTTGCACATACATATGTATAAAATGCGGCGTTTTTATTTGTTTGTTTCGATATTCAGTAAATTTTCAATTTATGATTTCCGAACTACCAAAAAAGGATGTATACATTTGACCATTGGTGTCTCATATATCTGATAAATTTTCGCATTTGATTTCGATTGTCTCTATTTAATATTTCCATCGAATGTTTGACATATAAAATTATCGTTGTTCAAAAGAATCACTGGTGGTATGATCCATATCTTTTCTAAAATAAAGGAAAATATTCAACTAAAAAAACCATTTAGAACATTTGTGTGAAATCAATACAAAAAAAAATCATCCTAGCTTGAAACCTGGCAATAATTGACCACAAAACTTTAGCGCAACATGTTATCTCAAATTTTAAGTGATGTGTAAACCTCGTATATTTCGTATGCACAATTAATTCAATATGAAGTAAATCTTTAATTAGTATTACAGGGTATAATTTTTTTCTATTCTGAAGGTTTAGCTTGGAGCAATATGTTGCATTTCACATTCAATTTAAGGGGGGAAGTACCTTTAGAGGCCGAAAAAAAATCTTTTTTGCAACTGATTTGTGGGGAAATGAAGACAGTTCTTATTAAATCAGTATAATATTTATTTTAGGCGATGTTTGAGGTTGAAAAAAACATATTCTACAAAAGTGAAAGTTGAAAATTAACAAATTTTTAAGGATCTTGAAAGCCATGTCGTCGCTGACGTCGTAAATTGCGTAAGCGATGCTGGCTGCAATTTTCATCTGAAATCAACAAACCAAACATTTTCTTACTCAAGAGGGTTTTTTTATTTGCGAAATTCGAAAATTAACCCTTCAAAACAGGCTGAAAAAAAACTACGATTTTGACGAAAAAATTTCGTTGTACTTCCAGTCAAAAATAGTCCCAAAATAATTTGTTTTTTTAATCTTTAGTCTATATAGAACAGTTTTTTATGTTTTTTAAAATGAATGCTAGATGATGAAAATCGATTCAATAAATTTTTTATTATCACTTATGCAATTTTAAAAAACATGGTTTCGAGAAAAGGCCGTTTAAAGTTTGTGGTCAAGAGAAAAAAGCTCGGCGCCAGGCATTTCCGGGATGCATTTTGCCACAATTTTGAGAATTAGCTTTTGAAACTTTGACATGATATTCTTAGGCGATATATCTATCGATTAAAACAATTTTAAAAAAATCGTTTTTTGAAGTGTCTAAAGGTACTTCCCCCCTTAAGTGTAATTTGAATAAAAAGATACTCTTCTGCATAATATTGCTTATGCATCTAAGAATATTCACGCCTTCTCGAATTAGAAACTTTTCGAATGAAATATAATGCTCTTCCAAAGAGCAATGTTGGAATTGTCAAAAATATGTTTGTTTAGAATATATTAATATCAATATTTAATACATCAATACCTTGAAGTTAATAAGCGTTAAATCGCATAGGACCAAGTTACACAAGCCGCGATTTAACCATACAAATTTAGCAATCAAGGGCTAACTAAGATGCCAGTATGTAAGCAAAGTATGCATCGTATTTTTTATTTATTTTTTACTGCAGAATCACATTACACTAGATCAGTAACATAAATTACAGTTGCTTCGACCCAGAAAGTTTTACACGGTCTAGTCAATTCTTTAGACCACCCCATCAAGTTTTTTACGCAGTCTGTTCATATTAAGGGGGGAGTATGGTTAACTTTACATATTTTAAGTATATTTTTAAATTTTTTTTTAAAAAAAATGCTGCCAATATAAATTTATTTCTGATCAAAGTTCTAATAATATAATTTTTCAAGAGTATTCTCCAAAATTTTGGTCCAAAAATATTGATTATTGATCCATTGACAGCAAATGTTCATAGACACCTAAAAAAAGTAGTTTTGCGGTGCACAGCATAGCTCATCACTCAATCATCTGATGACAAAAAACCAAAAGGATTTCGTTAGCTTATGAGTTTCTCGATGTAACCGTTGAGATATATTTTTTTAACGATTTTTCAATTTTTAGTATCACTTCTAAGTAAAAAAAGAAAGTTTTCAATTTTTTTATTAAAAATTCGATAAACTTTTCACTATGAAACAAAAAATATTCAATAAAAATAAAATATCTATATTTATGCACAGAATAAGTGTGTAAAATTTGAAAAGGATCGGATGAATAGATTTTGAGTTAGAGTGTTCACCGACTTCGAAAAAGCTAAGTGAAACAGCCAATTTACAGTTTATAGCGCGTCGAAGAGCAGAGTTTTAAAATCCTGTTGCACCGTCAGTTTTGCTCCAGTCGACCTAAAATTTTAACTGAATACTCTTCTACTATCGAGAACAATAAAAAATTTTCAAAAAATAAAAAAAATACCATACTGCTGCTGCAGCTACTAGTGCATGCTGGCCCATGCAAATTGGCGCGGTTCGTGAAATCCCGTTTCGTGGGAAGCCGGCATTAAAAATTTAATAGAGAATTAAAAAAAATCAAGAAGAATCACAGCAAAACAACTATAAAATATACACGTGTTAAGCAGAGGAAAGCATCAGCTCATTCAAAGCCGACTCTAAAAATTGATAGTTCACTTTTTACTCTACGTTCAACGACTAGATATAGACTATGGATAGAAGACACCACCGAGGGTCATACGCTTCCCACGGTATGTTGGCGTGAGCTGGCGCGACACGTGATTTCACACGGCGGTATTGCGTAATCACGTGTCAGAATACCAGCTACGCATCACATCAGTGTTGTTGAGACAAGAGAGTAGTCCATGAACAGGAGCAGCATAAACAAAAGCAGCAGGAGCAAGTGGAGTAGGAGAAGCAGGAGAAAAAGAATTAAGAGCAAGAGGACCAGAAGGAGTAGGAACTGGAGGAACAGAAAGAGTAGGAGCATAAACAATAGCAGCAGGAGCAACAGGATTAGAAGTAGAAGAAGCAGGATCAAGAGGCGCAGGAGCAAGAGGACCAGAAGTGACGGGAACAGGTGGACCTGGAGCAAGCGGACCAGAAGAAGCAGGAACTGGAGGAACAGAAAGAGCAGGACCAAAAGGAGCAAGATGAGCAGAAGCAAAAGCAGCAGGAGCAAGAGAAGAAGTAAGAAAAGCAGGATCAAGAGGAGTAGGAGCAAAAGCAGCAGATGCAAGAGGAGCATAAGCAGGAGCAAGAGGAGCAAAAGTAGAAGCAAGAGCAGTGGGGCCACGAGCAGGAGCATCGATTTACTCGTATTTCATATTATTTGTTAGATTGGTAAAAAGATTTGGAAGCACGATCCGTTCGTTTCTATGCGCTGTAGCTTTGTTTATAATTATTGAATTTAGGTGTACAAGTGTCGATATACTTTTTTTTAAAGCATTTATAAAATACTCCAACATATTAAGTCGTTAGATTAAGCTAGGTATCCCAGATTTAATCCTTACAAGTAACTGAATAAAGTGGAATTTCAAAAATTGAATACAAAAGACTTTTTCATAATAGTATTTCTATTTTGTATTCGTATGGTGGAACTTTTTACAGAGCGAGGTATATAAGTCAAGTAAACTATTTTGATTTCGTGCCAATATTGTATAATGTAGTTTTTTTCTGGAAGTGTTCACCAAAATAAATCGACAAATATACTATTTCTGTATCTTTTTAGCTGGATTTGTCATGATGACTATGGGATTTTATATGGCTTGGGGCACATATCTTGTAGTTTACCCAAATGAATGGATCTCCAAAGGACTATCGAGCAGTGTAATAGTTCATGCTGCAGTCAGTTGGTACGTGGCTTTTATTGTGGGAGCAGCGGTGGCCGCCTATCTTGTTCCGAAATATCAGAAAGTTGGAACTTATGTAAGTTTTCATAGATTTTGTTGAGGAGTACAGTATTCTAGTAATATTAGGTAGCTTAGTTAGAGCAGTCATTCAAAAGAGTCTTGCTTTTATTGTTTATAACTATCATGCAAAAAATCGTGAATATGACTTGTATTCTTCAATCATTTCCAACCAATGACTAACAATTATCACTTTCAGTACATTTCTGCGATTCTGACAATAATTAGTGGCGGCTTGATGATCCCTTATTGGAGTATGATTGTGCCCGTCATTGTGGCGCGTTATATAGCTGGTGTGGCTCACGGATTGGTCTTCTTAACAGCAATCGTACATTCTTCCGAACTGGCCATTTCGAAGTATCGAGGAAAAGTTGTAGGAAGTGTTAGCTTCTACGTGGCGACATCACTTTTCATTGGCTTCTTGCTGATTGGATTCATCCAATACTTGGACTCTCCAGACTTCTATGGAGATCAACTGCTAGGCATCCTTACAGTTACTTATGGTGTTATAGCGTTGATATTAACCCGTTTTACGTTCATCGAGTCACCGATATTCTATTTGGAACATAACAACAATGCGGCAGCACTAACTTCGTTGGCGAGACTACGAAAAGACGTGGTAACATCGTGGAATGTTAACCAGGAACTGGCGGAAATGCAGACATATGTGAACGACCGTGGAAGCGAAAGCATCTGCATATTTGGGGGTAGAAATCTAAGACCTCTGTTGAGAGCAACGTTGATACGAGGACTTTATTCAGCCTCAACTACGGTTGTCTTATATGTTTTTGCGTATCTATTCCTAGTAGCAGACCTTTCTGTATTTGGCTTAGGTGTAGTCAGCACTGCTCGATTCGTTGCAGAAGCAGTAGGTATTGGCCTTATTGACAGAGCTGGTCGCCGCTTGATGTTCCTGATTTCAACGGGCATCTCTGGTATTATCCTACTCATCATAGGTGGCTTATTATTCAGCACATACGACTATCCATTGCTCATCACATCTGGAATACTATATATTATGCATTCGTTATTCCAAGGACTAGGTTTGGCGCCAATTTCGATAGTTTACATGGGCGAGAGTTTTTCGTCGAAGAAGAAACCATTGTCGATTCTGTTCGTTTTGTTTGTGGAACAGGCAGTACAAATATTCGTATTTATTCTGTTTGGGTTTTCAACAATCACACCACAACCTCTTTTTATGATTGTAGGAATTCTTCAAATGATTTTTTCATTATTTTTCTACCTAACTACGGCCGAAACGAAGCGTTTATCGTTGAAGGAAAGTAAGGATGCTTTGAAATAAAAAACGTAATTACTGCTGAGATTTTTATTAGTTAGTACTATAATTAATTTATTTATATTAACTCGTTGTACTCTTGGTAAATTCAATAAATGACACCACTAACGAATCAATAAATTATTCAATTAATTCTGATATAAAGAAGAGATTGAAAATAGCTACAAAAACTTTATATTTGATTCAATTATTTATTTGTTGGAGATAACTTTAAGTTATGAATCAACAGTTGAGTTCTTAATGCAGCAATGAAATATGTAGAATCAAAAACTTTCAGGTAATTAAGATTGTAATTTTGGAATAGCTTTGCAATACATTAGGTGTGTGAATATGACTCCACCCTTTCCCAGTAGATGTCGTTTTTAGTATTGCTTGCGTTTACTAATAAATGGCAACACTAGTATTCGATAGGACATTATGTCAGCTGTCAAACGCACTACGTGACATTTGGTTGAAGTGTAAGCACCAAGTTTTTTTAGCTTCTTGAAAATGTCAGTTTTCATTCCATGTAAACATTATTAACGGAAAGTGTTATTATATTATTTTATTGCAAAGAAAAGTTCAGCGGTAACTCATCGTTCGATTGTGGAGCGTTACGGTGAGCATGTTCCATTTAAGGGGTTATACCTATTTGAAGGCTAAAAAACAAGCCGTTTTTCAGAAGTTTTTTTTTCAAGGATTTTGAAAAAAAGTTTTTATAAATAATATATCAATATAAAGGGCAACTTTTCGGGAGTGCAAAATTTTTTTTTATTTTAAATTTAATACAAAATGGCGGCTGTAGAGCACGTCAAATTCACTAGTATTTACAAAAGACGTTCCGCGGCTGGACAAATTTCTCAGCCCCATCTGCATCTGGAACATTAAATTTGTTTTTCATAAACTCCATGAGTTTTGCTATTGAAGTACACACGATAATAGTTTAATATCGATTTTTCGCAAAATGGCGACCATTTAACAAAAAAATTGCATTTTCGACCCAAAAAAATAACTTCAATTGTTTATAACTTTTTTTAAACAAAACCAATCGCTAAAATCGTGTGTACTTCACTAGATAATCATATCAAGAAGCTACAGTTATAACGGCAAGTCAATCGGATGCAAACTGAAAGAGTTTCGTTTCCGGCAAATTTCAAAAATACACTTTCGAGATAAACGCGTTTGAAGTTTCAAAACCTTATAAAGTTGTGAATTTTCAAAATTTTACTTTATACAAATGTTTTAACAATTATTCTGCCATCCCAGCACCATACAGTTGGCCTTCCAAGATCGTGGATTTCTCCTCCTCGTCCTTTCTTGATGCTAAAAGGCCGCGTCTCGCCTCTTTTACAACGTCGGAAATTGAGCGCTCAGCAGCCTTTATTCGCTCGGCGTCTGTTTCTAAGCAGAAATTGTAAAAATTAGGTCCTGCAGTCAATCCTATTGAGTTTTAAACGAATGGCGATTAGGCGGATGCCTGTTGCTGATCTTGCTGTGCTTCTGCGATGAAGTACTTGCTTTACTGCCTTTACTCATTTCTAACACTTTTTTATACAAAACAACAGTAAAAATATCAATCAAAACATAATACTTTAACCTCAAATGCAGCGTGTAGTCGATCGAGTAAACAGAAGCTCTCCTAGCGTCGTTTACGAAGGAACGTGCCCTATACAGTGTATATTAATTACTATATAGTATAAAGCGAGCAAATTTTACGTTTTTCGAGCATTGGAGATGCTTCAGAAAATTGATTCTCAAAAATTTTCTGAAGTATATTAGTATTTGGACCTTTTTGATTTCAATTCTAGGGATGTGTTAGCATACTTTTAGCCAATAAAAAAAAATTTGAAAATAAAAATAAATTCACATATGTATAACCCCTTAATACAACGGATAAGGAATGGTTTCGACAATTTCAAAATAATAATTTTGGCACTGACAAAAAACATGGAAAACCACCCACAAAATTTGAAGATGTCGAATTGGAAGTAGTCTGGGCAGAGAATTCTTGTCCAACTCAATTGAAATTGGCTGCAGCATTAAATTTTGAACGATTAATTGTTGCAAAGCTTTTAAAATCAATAGGAATCGTTGGAAAAGGTAGTAACTGGGTTCCCTTTGAATTCAAAGAAAGAGACATCGATCGTTGAAAAGCAATTTGTGAAATGCTACGTCAAAGACAGCATAGAATAGGATTTTTGCATCGACGAAACATAAAAGATGAAAAATAGATATATTTTGTGAATCTTAAAAATGAAAAAAGATGAGTGAAGCCAGGTGAACCCGGTGCATCACAGACAAAGAGAAATATTCACTGTGCCAAGGGTCTGCTCTGTATTTGGTGGGATCAGAGAGGTGTTGTACGTTATAAGTTGCTCGAACCCTCTTAAACTGTTGATGGAGACGTTTATCGACAACAACTAATGCGTTTGAACTGAGCCATAGGAGAAAAACGACCAAAGCGAGCGAATAGGCATAGTAAATTAATTCTTCAACATGGTAATGCCAAACCTCTTACCACACAAGTGGTGAAAACATATTTAGATGGACAGGGCTGGGAAGTGCTATTCCGGCCGCCATATTTGCATGGCATAGCTCCTTCGGATTATCATTTATTTCAAGCAGTCCAATCTTACCGGAGAACGGATCACTTCATATGAAGTATCAAAATTTGGATTGATTATTGGATCAACTCAAAATACCAGGAATTCTTTATACAATATAAAATAATATGCAAATTACATGAAAGATGGGTGACAGTTGTAGCTGCCGATGCAGCATACTTTTAATAAAGTTCAGTTTAATTTTCTAAACAAGGAAATTCTAATGCAAGAATATTTTAATTGGGGAAATGGAGCTAACCTTCGCTGAACCTGGAAATCATAACAAGAACATGTTCTTCTGCTGAAAAAATCTTGTAATCTTGAATTTCTAACTATAAAATATTTTCATGCTCTGCTTTTTGTTAACAATTTTAGGTGCTGTATATGTGGAGTGACCAAGCAATGGTTGAAATGCGCATTTGCCACTTTATTTTTGTTTTGCGTCGTAATGTACCTATACCAATATTTTTTGCATACCAAGCGGGCTTCCCTCGGCGCGTAAAATCGCAGGCCACACCAGATCACACCAACACAAATTATGCCCCGGACGGTTGGTTCAATCCATGTGAAAGAGATGTAAATTCGTTTTGTTAACGTTTGAATGGCAGAGCAAGACACCAACTACTACTTAGACGGATTTAAGCTATGAAAGCATCAATAGTCAGTAGACTTAAAAGGACATTTGTTGAAAATTTAATCAAAATTTAAACTTTTGACACAACCCTCCGTAAGCAGTAGTAAAGGTTTGGCTGGCTGTGTGTAAGTATTTATAATTTGAAATTTAAATATTACTTATCAAATCGGTTTACTTTATACTCGGATAGTGTTTCTTCCCTCCAAAATTTTGACTATCAAACAGCGTGTTGGCAAGTAATTCCTTTGAAATGAAATTTGCTGAAGTATTTGATTTTGATTTGAAATGTTGTGCTGAAATGTCGTTAAAAAATAATTCGGATTTCTATGAAATATCGAATTGAACGTGTTATAAGAACCTTGAACCTAGAGGAAAATTTTTATTTTTAGAGCCTACTCTGAGCCAATAATTTATTTGAATAAATAAATTTTTACGAGAGGAGCTTTGAATGTTCCAGAGAAATTCTGTTGCTTATTCGTTACATTCGACGGTTTCACGAACATGCAATTTGTTTTTCCTTATTCTCTTGTCTAGGCATAACGTAAGCGTCTGGCCCAATAAAATATTCCACTTAAGCATGAAAATGTTGTCCTTATTGTCAATCCCTTTTGAAAGTTCACTTGACTCGAATTGCGCAATCTTTTTGAACGTTCGTATTTGATTTTATTATGTAATATTATTTACCGTAATATTTTCCATGAATTATTCGAAATCTGAAGAGTTTCGAACAACAGTTTGTCTATTCACTTACAACCAATACAAGAAAGAATAAACGAGAAAATCAAAAATTATACGAGGAAATCTTTCGTAACATCAAGAAATTTTTGAGAAGTGTCTTTCAATTTGTGTGCCTTTGGAAACATATACATATATGTAATGCCTATATATGCATGTTTTTCATTCATGAATGCTGATTTAAAAAAAATCTCATAGATTCTCTATGACTAATTCTTCAATTGACAAACGCTGTATATTGGCTGCCTGCGACTAAAGAGGATTTACGAGTATGCACAGTACCGAGTATTTCAAAAGGCAATCGATTGATTCGAAAAGATTTCCTATCAGTAGAAGGAATCATCTCTTTTATACTAAACTTTATACATTTTTATTTCTTAGATAATCTTTAAATTGAATTGTATGTATCATTAACTTATTTAGATATTACGAATGTTTACACAAGTTGATGTGATCAATAGACTTATGAAGAAACCGTAAAACCATCATGAAATGTTTCTTCGGAATACGGCGAAGCACTTTATGTATGCACATATATTAAAATATATAAAAAACACTGTATGCTAAGAAAAATATTTATTTCTATTGTTATTAAAAACAATAAATGACATACATATGTAATTTGTAGGTAACCTACTTTTTCTTACAGATCATAGTAAAAAGCAGAGCTTAGTACACATAAAATGGAAAACTTAGTACACATACCAAGTTGGTAAACATGTTTTCAATGTGAAATATAGATTGCAATGGCTTTATTGAGACCAATTGCAACGGCGAGCATCACATTTTTCTGATATGTAAGAATACTAGCGTTAGGACCCGCTATCAGAAACGGAAGAGCTCTGGAGGATGAGGATGTACCTCGCCAGCCGGACAGTTGCCGGTAGAGGTACTAGTTGCGTGTGGCACAGTAATCAATACTGTGCCACACGCAGCTAATACCTTTAAAGTTGGTTGTGAAAAATAAGGTGGCATTGAAAGGGTGCTGAAAGAGTTGCAAGGAGAGCTTTAGATCGAGAATGCCTGACTTTATTTAATCGAGATCGAGAATGCCTGTTTCATTTAAGCTACGCAAAAAATTTACGTTGAATTCGATAATAATTGTGTGGATTAATTTGTCTACGAAATTTATTTACTGTAAAGTACTTTACGTACTAGAAGTACTTGAACCTAGTGGAGTCATTGCAGTTTTCTCTCACTTTTTGTCGTTTTTTGGCGACAAAATGTACTGCCGGATGCCGGTATAATCTAAATATATAATATAATGAAATTTTTTGCGTCAACATGAAATAGATAGATAAATAGTCAATTGCAGGCCTGCTAGAATAGAGTGAGGTTTTTCATACAATACGCAGATGCGGCTTCGAAATAAGTTGCGATATTAAAAAGCCAACTGAACAAGGATGTCCTGGTCTTCAGGATCTTCTTTTCAGGAATCTTTACCACTGTTGAAAGACTATTGTGTTTGACCTATTTTTTACTTTTCGATTTTTAAGCACGGCAGTGGTTTTATTTGATCGATTTAAAATATAAAACATTTTTGTGGAGAACAAAAGCTTGACAACTTCGTCCCTTGAAAGCGATAAGCTACTTTTGTTCTCCACGTATCATCCCATACACCTATCCTGTTGATACAACATGTAACACCAGTGCAAACCACATATTCACGCTAGAAGCCGACATCATTCCTTCTCACTCTAATTGGTAATATTCTGGCTCATCAATAACATTCAAACGGGAGACTAGAAAACAGAGTTCAATTAATGCGTAAGACTACTCTAGGATTTTCAAAAAATCGTATTTTTATTGACTTAAATTGTACTTTGGGGTAGTAAAAATGAGATGTCGGTAGTTTTATAGCGTGGCTAAATTTCTAAAGAATTAACTGAGCGACTTTGCTGCACCGCGTCCCAGATCCCCGCGCACGCTGTTGGTGAATCACGCGCCGGTGGGCGCAGCAGCTCCGATAAACTTCGGGATAATAAGTAGTCTTGTTACCTAAATCACGTGAGGTATTTAAAGTTTCAAAGAAGGTCAATAGATGTCGCTCATAAGACGCTTATGTTTTTGACTACTTAACAGCTACAAAAACTTTAAGCGCGTTTTTCTCAAAGTCGCTTTTTTCAAGCTTACCGGTAAGATTATTTTGAAACGGGTACATAGATCCATTTGAAATGTTGACAGTAACTTTGAAAAAATAAAATCTAGTGAAGTACTTAGGAATTTTTTGATTAATAGTTTATTTTTAATTTTATAATCAATTTACGGTTAGATTTTTTGTCAAAAATCGTTTTTTTTTCAAAACATTTTGTTAAAAATTAGTTTTAAAAACATCTCCTACGTACTTCACTAGCTATTAGTATGCACTTCAAGAAAAAATTTAGTATTTTGTTCTAGGAGCGACCGTTAGAGAGGAAAGTTACCGGTAACTTTTTAAAGGTGGATCACACAACAGCCGAATACGGGGTCATGTGGCCGCCATTTTGGATAAAAAATATTTTTTTTTGTATTTTTTGAGTTATACAATATACTGCCGGTTTTGGTGTTTTTTAATAAATAATGTTTTTTTAATAAATAAATTTCAGTATGCTCAAATTGGTGAGGCCCAAGGATAGACATGATAAAAGCAACTCAATTGGGTGAAGCCTGCAATTAGTCATTGGCAAGTTTGGTTAGTAAATTTGTGACATAACATAACATCAGTGAAAGTTTGATCTGTTTCATTCCCTCGGTTTGCTTATTTGCGTTTAGTGCTTTTTTTCTCGTCATGCACTTTAGTTAGTCCAGACCTTGTCCTCTGCGTCATCAAACCATATACATACAAAATAACCATTCTTGATGCGAGTACTTTTAATCTGGAAAAGTATAATTCGGTTCTTTGCCATCACCCATCCTTTGAATATTATAAAGGTCATACCTCTTCACAGTGATATGATCCCAGAAACATTTGCTTTAGTTGCTCTTAATTAATATCCTTCGGTTCGTTTGATGGTGGCAAGTTTATCATATCGATATTTTCTTCACTGCTTTTTTGGTTCGTCGGATTTGCTAAGCATTGTTTCATTGCATTCTCGAAATTTGTTGTTATTTTTATCAAATTAAAAGGAAAGTAGTTAAAAAAATAACACATTTGCAATAAATGTGCTAAATGAAAGATTTATGGGCATATTTAGAAACTTCTTTAATTTACAGAACTCTCTTGTTTTTCAGTGGAAAACGTTTCCACCCGACCAATGAAATCCAACATAAAATATACATCACTTTCAAAATGAATTGAAACCGTTGAAAAATTTACGGGACTTACATTCGAAAATCATTTAATTAGAAGTTGAAAGATTTCCATTATATAAATGAATTTCATTTTCTTAATTGAAGCTTTTACTTCAGAAGATTTTACTTTCATTGAATTAATTATGTATTCAACCTGCATGTTATGCCACAATTTGAAAACATTTGGTGCTTGAAGGTAAGTGCTTGGACTTCTGCAAAATTTAGATGAAGAAGAAATTTAGAAAGGATTTCTTAGCATTTATTTATTTGCGAAAAGTTTGCAGCTTTGACTGGTGTTTCGCACAGAATGGCGTGTTTTACAAATCAACTGTTTTTCAAATATTTTTCTATGCAGGCAAAATAAACGAAATAGACAAATGAAACAAAGAATTTTTTTTAATGGCTAGACGAAAAATTGGTCAATAATTCTTTGTGATTTACATCTACACTTCAAAGGCATTCAAATCATTTTTATGATCGTTAATGATGCAAATGTGAGTGGTTAACAAAATAAAAAGACATTCATGAAAAAGTCCCTCTTAGTCCTGTGTGTATTTTTGTATATCTTTCAGAGAAAAGCGTTCAAAAACATATCGAAATAACTTCCAATATAAATATGTACTGTGTACCAACAGAAACGTTAAACTCCAAGAAACTCGTTACGTATTTTTCCATAAAAAAATTAAATTACGTCCAATCGGTTGTTCATGGCAAGGTTCGTAGAACATTTCTAGTGGCGACGAAAATAATCGATTGATTTTCTGTAAACGAATAAAATCGACGTGGAAAAAGTCGAAGCACTAATTCAGAAATATTCTTGTGGTCGTTGCTTTTCAATGGGAATTTTCGTCTGAAGTGCAAAGGACGTATCTTATGTCATCAACAGGCATTAATTTCCAATTTCTTTACCAGGAAAGAATTGGAAGTAAAGTGATTTTATGGAAAGTGTTTAATGCGGTTATTATTGCTCACTGGCAGGGAGTTTCGCAGACTTATTAACTTTTCGCCTCGATAAATTGTTTTTAATTGATTGATTGTTATGGGCAGCGTTGTAGTTTTCTTACCAATCAATATGCGATTATAATAATGTATATTTTTTGTACATAAACGAGCAGATAATTAGAGTATTTAGCTGAACATTTAACTAAGCAATTGAATTGTCTTTTAGCCTCTTGCCGTATTTTGACTCGTAACAACAATTTCGAATCAAGAGTCTCATTCGTGAAAAGAAATGCAGACCAAACATGATCGTCGCAAGTCTCAAAAATTGGGTAATGTAAGAAATTTTTTAGACTTGGATAGTCTTCTGAAACTACATGTCCTACATAAACAACACTTCAAAAGGATTAACATTTTTCTGAGGGTCATCAAGTTGGACTTCGTCAGATTGAATGTACGAATACATTATCTAAAATTAAAGAGCATATTGTAAGCAAACAATTTTATTATCAGAACAAGCTCAAGTCCTGAATGAATATCTAATAGGAAAATACCAACAGCTTTGAAAATTCGTAGTTCTGCATGATATGGTACTTTCGAACACATTGGAATAGATGAAAAGATCATGTAACGTAGACTATAAGAATCCCGAACTACTCTTGCGCCATAATGTTAAGAGCCGCTCTTGTAACAGACAATGTTTTTTCTTGTTTATTTATTGTATATTTATGGGTATATTGTTTATAAAAGACAAATAAATAATTTTTTTTTTACCATGTGAAGCACACGTACCTGCGGTTTGGCTCGTATTGTATCTATTTTCATGTATAACTCTATCTCGTTTAGTGCGCGTTGTCTCTTACGGTTGGTCCTGAATTTAGCTGAATGGTACGGCAAAATATTAATTACTCATGGTAAATATTTGAAGGTCATAGTTCATATATTAATAAATAAATCAACGGCTTGAAATTCAAAACACCCGCTTTTTAATTAAATAAAAAGTTGAAATTACCTAATTTTACTAAAGGTGTGGCTGTGTTACTGACCACAACGTATAATGTTTCAGTATTTCGTATTTTTTTTATTAATTTCGACGGTTGTTTAGTAAATAAAAAAGCAATTTAGAAAACATTATTTTACTCATTAGTAGTACATATTTTTTTGGAATATTTTTACAATTTAATAGAGGGTACCAAAGTCTAGACCACTTTTTCCATGGTGGACACTTATTCTCAGGATTGCTTCGACCGATTTGCATGAAATTTTGAGCATTTGTTTTTCAAATTGTCCTACACAAGAGTCCACCACAATTTGGTCAGAAAATGGGTGAAAAAATTTTGGTATATAAAAAATGACAAAAAACAGGAAAATTTGAATTTTTCCTCAAACAGCCGCTATTTTCTTTTACAAAATTGTTATTATCGGTGATGAATTCCTGTGTGAGAAACCATCTTCTTTAAAACTCCATTGGAATTTTTTGCTTCAGATTTGCCAATCCAGAGTTTATTTTTCTACCACGGAAAATGTGGTCTAGATTTTGCCGACCTCTATTAAATGGTAAAAATATAATATTAGTAAAATAATGTTTTGGAAAAAGCTTCATATCAATATGTCATAAAGGTGGCGAGAATTTTTTCCCCAAAACTTCATTGCTTTTTTAACTTCCCAGTATATGGGAAGTTCTTCTGTGTGTGTGTGTGTACGTACGTTCGTGGACACTTTTTCCTACGAGCATAACTCACGTAAACATAGTCGTATCGACTTCATTGAGGTGTCAATCGAAGCGTCTTAGCAATCTTAATAGCTGATTAGTTTTTGAAATACTTCGGTCGGGGGGATTTGTTGTTTTGCCTCTTTGAACGTCATTTCTGTCATGCGTTATATCTCGCGAACCAAACATACGATTTGCATGATTAAGGTGTCAGTGTATGCGTATTAACATTTCAATGAATCTGTCGAATTTTAAAAAAAATCTTTAAAGCCGTTTTTTTAATTTAAGAAAAAAAAGTGCAAAAAATTAGGTTTTTTTCATAAACAATAAATTTTTAATCTGATTGGCGAAATGTAGTAATCAATGTTTATAAAATTTATATACTTCAAACAATGTTCGTAGAAACACACTCAAAACTTTTTCTCATGATGACGTAAATAATTAAACTAAAAATAAAAAATCATTAAAAGTCATCATTTTCAAGGTTATTTTTATCATTCACTATATCTCACGAACCAGATATAATATTTGTATCATTATGGTGTCAGTTGACGTGTATTAACATCTTTGTGAAGTTTTTAACATTATGAAAATTCGTTTCAGCCGTTTTTTTTAATTTAATAGAAGAAAATGCGAAAAATTATGTTTTTTTTCATAAAATAATATTTTTTTAACCTGATTTTTACATTTTTTTTAGTTTTTGAAGAGAAACCAGCAAAATTTTCTTCCATGATTATGAAAAAAATTAAATTAAAAATAAAAATCATTCAAAGTTACCATGTAAAGAGGGTTGATACGAATGATAACACTTTATATCTTTTATTCTAAATAAATTATTGTAAATTCAATCAAAGTTTTAAAATATTTGCATAATTTGAGCAGATTTTTAATAGTTTTTATAGTCTTTTAATTAAAAAAAACTGGTGAAATTTTGAAAACCAACAAAATTTCAATCAAATTTGCATTTGTGGTAATCAGCGCTTTAAATGGTAAAATGTTTTGAAGGCAACACTTTGCAAGATCATATGCTTTGAAAAGCTTTCATCGAATAAAAAATTGTAGTTTTTAGTAGATTCATTTAGTAATTGTAAGATTTCAATAAACATCATCATTTGTAATACATTTTACTTTTTACATGCAATTGAACCTATTTTTATACTGCATATACAAAATTTTTCAAGACCAAAAAGGCCCCCACCGATTAATACGCGTGAATATTCAATCTATCCTCATCGACCAAAAACCTTACGTAGTCAGTGGATCCTCTCGTAGACGATATGATTCATATTCACTCATTCCTGTTACTGCTATGAGAATTTCTCATTGTTATTACTTAAAGTAGTATTATTTTCAAAACTATTATTGTGTTTCATATTTTTAATGTTTATCTAGATATTACTGGGAAGCTGACCGTGTGGACCTCAAGGGTCGCACTTCGCGGCTTGTTGGATTTGTAATCGGAACTAGTACCTTAAATCAATTTGTATCTGATTCTCAATCGCAGCAATCAATGCTTAAGTAGATTGGTTGCTTTGAAGAGGACATATCAAAAAAAAATTAGTTTTATATCATAGCAAAAAAATATTCATATATGTTATAACAAACAGATTCATTCCACTTGGTGTAATGTCTAATTTCACTATTAATATTTAAATGATTATTTGTGATGTTATTTACAATAGTTTTTCAAATATAACTGGCAACTTGCTTGTGTGGAACTAAGGGGTTACACAATTCTCAAAAAATTCATTTATTATGGACCACATTTCATTTCTTCGTTATGCTTCAAGTGTGTTGTAATATTTCTATTTTAACCCATTCGCTGCCAGGCCCAAATCATATGAAGTTATTCCCGTTGCCAATTACATTTTAAGTGCTATTTTTTACCTAAAATATGCTATTTCTGGGTGAAATCTCATAAATTTATCATTTATAATCAAAATCATTTACTCGTCTCTGACAATGGGAAGGAAACAGGACTCGATATCCTTTTCCGTATTTTTGCATTTTTTTCAGAAAAGCAGGACGAGTATACTCGTCTCGGCAATGCATACAACCCCACCAAACACGAATATACTCGTCCTTGGCAATGAATGGGTTAAGATTTTTTTACCTTTGCATCAGTTTATAATATTTTCGTCTTTCAATTAACCTTTGCATGGTCATCTGCGGAAACCATTCGATTTTTATGTTTCTAGCAGCTTCGTGTCTGGCACGCCCCGTGTCTGGCACGCCCCGCGTCTGGCACGCCCCGCGTCTGGCACGCCCCGTGTATGGCACGCCCCGTGTCTGGCACGCCTCGTGTATTGCACGCCCCGTGTTTGGCACGCACCGTGTCTGGCACGCCCCGTGTATGGCACGCCCCGTGCCTGGCACGCCCCGTGTCTGGCACGCCCCGTGCCTGGCACGCCACGTGTCTGGCACGCCACGTGTCTGGCACGCCACGTGTCTGGAACTTGTCTGGCACGCCTCATGTCTGGCACGCCACGTGTCTGGCACGCCTCATGTCTGGCACGCCACGTGTCTGGCACGCCACGTGTCTGGCACGCCCCGTGTCTGGCATGCCCCGTGTCTGGCACGCCACGTGTCTGGCACGCCAAGTGTCTGGAACTTGTCTGGTACGCCTCATGTCTGGCACGCCACGTGTCTGGCACGCCCCATGTCTGGCACGCCACGTGTCTGGCACGCCCCGTGTCTGGCCTTTGTCTGACACGCCCCGTGTCTGGCACGCCCCATGTCTGGCACGCCACGTGTCTGGCATGCCACGTGTCTGGCACGCCCATTGTCTGGCACGCCACGTGTCTGGCACGCCCCATGTCTGGCACGCCACGTGTCTGGCACGCCAAGTGTCTGGCACGCTTCGTGTCTTGCACGCCACGTGTCTGGCACGCTTCGTGTCTGGCACGCCCCGTGTCTGGCACGCCCCATGTCTGGCACTTGTCTGGCACTTGTGTGGCACGCCTCCTGTCTGGCACGCCACGTGACTGGCACGCCACGTGTCCGGCACGCCCCGTGTCTGGCACGCCACGTGTATGGCACGCCCCGTGTCTGGCACGCCACGTGTCGGGCACTTGTCTGACACGCAACGTGTCTGGCACGCCACGTGTCTGGCATGCCACGTGTCTGGCACTTGTCTGGCACGCCCCGTGTCTGGCACGGCACGTGTCTGGCACGCCCCGTGTCTGGCACGCCCCGTGTCTGGCACGCCCCGGGTCTGGCACGCCCCGTGTTTGGCGCGCCCCGTGTCTGGCACGCCACGTGTCTGGCACGCCACGTGTTCGGCACGCCACGTGTCTGGCACTTGTCTGGCAAGCCACGTGTCTGTCACGCCAAGTGTCTGGCACTTTTCTGGCACGCCCCGTGTTTGGCGCGCCCCGTGTCTGGCACGCCAACTATCTGGCACGCCCCGTGTCTGGCACGCCCCGTGTCTGGCACGCCACGTGTCTGGCACTTGTCTGGCACGCCACGTGTCTGGCACGCCACGTGTCTGGCACTTGTCTGACACGCAACGTGTCTGGCACGCCCTGTGTCTGGCACACCAAGTGTCTGGCACGCTTCATGTCTGGCACGCCACGTGTCTGCCACGCTTCGTGTCTGGCACGCTTCGTGTCTGGCACGCCACGTGTCTGGCACTTGTCTGACACGCAACGTGTCTGGCACGCCCCGTGTGTGGCACGCCCAGTGTCTGGCACTTGTCTGGCACGCCACGTGTCTGGCACTTGTCTGACACGCAATGTGTCTGGCACGCCCCGTGTCTGGCACGCCCCGTGTCTGGCACTTGTCTGGCACGCCACGTGTCTGGCACTTGTCTGACACGCAATGTGTCTGGCACGCCCCGTGTCTGGCACGCCAAGTGTCTGGCACGCCAAGTGTCTGGCACGCCACGTGTCTGGCACGTCGCATGTCTGGCACTTGTCTGACACGCAACGTGTCTGGTACGCTCCGTGTCTGGCACGCCACGTGTCTGGCACGTCCCATGTCTGGCACACCAAGTGTCTGGCACGCCCCATGTCTGGCACGCCACGTGTCTGGCACGCCACGTGTCTGGCATGCCACGTGTCTGGCACTTGTCTGACACGCAACGTGTCATGCACGCCCCGTGTCTGACACGCCACGTGTCTGGCACGCCAAGTGTCTGGCACGCTTCGTGTCTGGCACGCCACGTGTCTGGCACGCCCCGTGTGTGGCATGCCACGTGTCTGGCACGCCCCGTGTCTGGCACGCCCCGTGTCTGGCACGCCACGTGTCTGGCACGCCCCGTGTCTGGCACGGCCCGTGTCTGGCACGCCCCGTGTCTGGCACGGCCCGTGTCTGGCACGCCACGTGTCTGGCACGCCCCGTGTGTGGCACGGCCCGTGTCTGGCACGCCACGTGTCTGGCACGTCCCATGTCTTGCACGCCAAGTGTCTGGCACGCCCCGTGTCTGGCACGGCCCGTGTCTGGCACGGCCCGTGTCTGGCACGGCCCGTGTCATGCACGCCCCGTGTCTGACACGCCACGTGTCTGGCACGCCAAGTGTCTGGCACGCTTCGTATCTGGCACGCCACGTGTCTGGCACGCTTCGTATCTGGCACGCCACGTGTCTGGCACGCCCCGTGTGTGGCATGCCACGTGTCTGGCACGCATCGTGTCTGGCACGCCACGTGTCTGGCACGCCACGTGTCTGGCACGTCCCATGTCTTGCACGCCAAGTGTCTGGCACGCCCCGTGTCTGGCACGCCACGTGTCTGGCACGGCCCGTGTCTGGCACGCCCCGTGTCTGGCACGCCCCGTGTCTGGCACGCCCCGTGTCTGGCACGGCCCGTGTCTGGCACGCCACGTGTCTGGCACGTCCCATGTCTTGCACGCCAAGTGTCTGGCACGCCCCGTGTCTGGCACGGCCCGTGTCTGGCACGGCCCGTGTCTGGCACGGCCCGTGTCTGGCACGGCCCGTGTCTGGCACGCCCCATGTCTGGCACGCCCCGTGTCTGGCACGCCCCGTGTCTAGCACGCCACGTGTCTGGCACGCCAAGTGTCTGGCACGCCACGTGTCTGGCACGCCAAGTGTCTGGCACGCCAAGTGTCTGGCACGCAAGGTGTCTGACTTCCACGTGTCTGGCACGCCAAGTGTCTGGCACGCTTCGTGTCTGGCACGCCACGTGTCTGGCACTTGTCTGACACTCAACGTGTCTGGCACGCCCCGTGTGTGGCACGCCACGTGTCTGACACGCCACGTGTCTTGCACGCCAAGTGTCTGGCACGCCAAGTGTCTGGCACGCCACGTGTCTGGCACGCCCCGTGTCTGGCACGGCCCGTGTCTGGCACGCCACGTGTCTGGCACGCCCCGTGTGTGGCACGGCCCGTGTCTGGCACGCCACGTGTCTGGCACGCCCCGTGTGTGGCACGCCACGTGTCTGGCACGCCCCGTGTGTGGCACGCCACGTGTCTGGCACGCCACGTGTCTGGCACGGCCCGTGTCTGGCACGCCCCGTGTCTGGCACGCCTCGTGTCTGGCACGCCCCGTGTCTGGCACGCCACGTGTCTGGCACGCCCCGTGTCTGGCACGGCCCGTGTCTGGCACGCCACGTGTCTGGCACGCCCCGTGTGTGGCACGGCCCGTGTCTGGCACGCCCCGTGTCTGGCACTTGTCTGGCACGCCACGTGTCTGGCACTTGTCTGGCACGCTCCGTGTCTGGAAATGGTGCAACATATAAGTTGCAGTGAAATGTTGCAACATATAAGTTGCAGTGAAATGTTGCAACATATAAGTTGCAGTGAAATGTTGCAACATATAAGTTGCAGTGAAATGTTGCCGGCAACATATAAGTTGCAGTGAAATGGTGCAACATATAAGTTGCAGTGAAATGTTGCAACATATAAGTTGCAGTGAAATGTTGCTGGCAACATATAAGTTGCAGTGAAATGTTGCTAGCAACATATAAGTTGCAGTGAAATGGTGCAACATATAAGTTGCAGTGAAATGTTGCCGGCAACATATAAGTTGCAGTGAAATGTTGCAACATATAAGTTGCAGTGAAATGTTGCCGGCAACATATAAGTTGCAGTGAAATGGTGCAACATATAAGTTGCAGTGAAATGGTGCAACATATAAGTTGCAGTGAAATGTTGCAACATTTAAGTTGCAGTGAAATGTTGCCGGCAACATATAAGTTGCATTGAAATGGTGCAACATATAAGTTGCAGTGAAATGTTGCCGGCAACATATAAGTTGCAGTGAAATGGTGCAACATATAAGTTGCAGTGAAATGTTGCCGGCAACATATAAGTTGCAGTGAAATGTTGCAACATATAAGTTGCAGTGAAATGTTGCAACATATAAGTTGCAGTGAAATGTTGCAACATATAAGTTGCAGTGAAATGGTGCAACATATAAGTTGCAGTGAAATGTTGCAACATATAAGTTGCAGTGAAATGGTGCAACATATAAGTTGCGGTGAAATGTTGCAAATTATAAGTTGCAGTGAAATGTTGCTGGCAACATATAAGTTGCAGTGAAATGGTGCAACATATAAGTTGCAGTGAAATGGTGCAACATATAAGTTGCAGTGAAATGTTGCAACATATAAGTTGCAGTGAAATGTTGCCGGCAACATATAAGTTGCAGTGAAATGGTGCAACATATAAGTTGCAGTGAAATGTTGCAACATATAAGTTGCAGTGAAATGTTGCTGGCAACATATAAGTTGCAGTGAAATGTTGCTAGCAACATATAAGTTTCAGTGAAATGGTGCAACATATAAGTTGCAGTGAAATGTTGCCGGCAACATATAAGTTGCAGTGAAATGTTGCAACATATAAGTTGCAGTGAAATGTTGCCGGCAACATATAAGTTGCAGTGAAATGGTGCAACATATAAGTTGCAGTGAAATGGTGCAACATATAAGTTGCAGTGAAATGTTGCAACATTTAAGTTGCAGTGAAATGTTGCCGGCAACATATAAGTTGCATTGAAATGGTGCAACATATAAGTTGCAGTGAAATGTTGCCGGCAACATATAAGTTGCAGTGAAATGGTGCAACATATAAGTTGCAGTGAAATGTTGCCGGCAACATATAAGTTGCAGTGAAATGTTGCAACATATAAGTTGCAGTGAAATGTTGCAACATATAAGTTGCAGTGAAATGTTGCAACATATAAGTTGCAGTGAAATGGTGCAACATATAAGTTGCAGTGAAATGTTGCCGGCAACATATAAGTTGCAGTGAAATGGTGCAACATATAAGTTGCAGTGAAATGTTGCAACATATAAGTTGCAGTGAAATGTTGCCGGCAACATATAAGTTGCAGTGAAATGATGCAACATATAAGTTGTAGTGAAATATTGCCGGTAACATATAAGTTGCAGTGTAATGGTGCAACATATAAGTTGCAGTGAAATGTTGCCGGCAACATATAAGTTGCAGTGAAATTGTGCAACATATAAGTTGCAGTGAAATGTTGCAACATATAAGTTGCAGTGAAATGTTGCAACATATAAGTTGCAGTGAAATGTGGCCGGCAACATATAAGTTGCAGTGAAATGGTGCAACATATAAGTTGCAGTGAAATGTTGCCGGCAACATATAAGTTGCAGTGAAATGGTGCAACATATAAGTTGCAGTGAAATGTTGCAACATATAAGTTGCAGTGAAATGTTGCAACATATAAGTTGCAGTGAAATGGTGCAACATATATGTTGCAGTGAAATGTTGCAACATATAAGTTGCAGTGAAATGTTGCAACATATAAGTTGCAGTGAAATGGTGCAACATATAAGTTGCAGTGAAATGTTGCAACATATAAGTTGCAGTGAAATGTTGCAACATATAAGTTGCAGTGAAATGTTGCAACATATAAGTTGCAGTGAAATGTTGCAACATATAAGTTGCAGTGAAATGTGGCCGGCAACATATAAGTTGCAGTGAAATGGTGCAACATATAAGTTGCAGTGAAATGTTGCCGGCAACATATAAGTTGCAGTGAAATGGTGCAACATATAAGTTGCAGTGAAATGTTGCCGGCAACATATAAGTTACAGTGAAATGGTGCAACATATAAGTTGCAGTAAAATGTTGCCGGCAACATATAAGTTGCAGTGAAATGGTGCAACATATAAGTTGCAGTGAAATGTTGCAACATTTAAGTTGCAGTGAAATGTTGCCGGCAACATATAAGTTGCAGTGAAATGGTGCAACATATAAGTTGCAGTGAAATGTTGCAACATATAAGTTGCAGTGAAATGGTGCAACATATAAGTTGCAGTGAAATGTTGCAACATATAAGTTGCAGTGAAATGTTGCAACATATAAGTTGCAGTGAAATGTTGCAACATATAAGTTGCAGTGAAATGTTGCAACTTATAAGTTGCAGTGAAGTGGTGCAATATATACTTATATAGTGAAATGTTGCCGGCAACATATAAGTTGCAGTGAAATGGTGCAACATATCAGTTGCAGTGAAATGTTGCAACATATAAGTTGCAGTGAAATGGTGCAACATATAAGTTGCAGTGAAATGTTGCCGGCAACATATAAGTTGCAGTGAAATGGTGCAACATATAAGTTGCAGTGAAATGTTGCAACATATAAGTTGCAGTAAAATGTTGCAACATATAAGTTGCAGTGAAATGTTGCCGGCAACATATAAGTTGCAGTGAAATGGTGAAACATATAAGTTGCAGTGAAATGTTGCAACATATAAGTTGCAGTGAAATGTTGCAACATATAAGTTGCAGTGAAATGTGGCAACATATAAGTTGCAGTGAAATGTTGCTGGCAATATATAAGTTGCAGTGAAATGTTGCCGGCAACATATAAGTTGCAGTAAAATGTTGCAACATATAAGTTGCAGTAAAATGTTGCCGGCAACATATAAGTTGCAGTGAAATGGTGCAACATATAAGTTGCAGTGAAATGTTGCCGGCAACATATAAGTTGCAGTTAAATGTTGCCGGCAACATATAAGTTGCAGTAAAATGTATCAACATATAAGTTGCAGTGAAATGTTGCAACATATAAGTTGCAGTGAAATGTTGCAACATATAAGTTGCAGTGAAATGTTGCTGGCAATATATAAGTTGCAGTGAAATGTTGCCGGCAACATATAAGTTGCAGTAAAATGTTGCAACATATAAGTTGCAGTAAAATGTTGCAACATATAAGTTGCAGTAAAATGTTGCCGGCAACATATAAGTTGCAGTGAAATGGTGCAACATATAAGTTGCAGTGGAATGTTGCCGGCAACATATAAGTTGCAGTGAAATGTTGCAACATATAAGTTGCAGTAAAATGTTGCAACATATAAGTTGCAGTGAAATGTTGCCGGCAACATATAAGTTACAGTGAAATGGTGCAACATATTAGTTGCAGTAAAATGTTGCAACATATAAGTTGCAGTGAAATGGTGCAACATTTAAGTTGCAGTGAAATGTTGCAACATATAAGTTGCAATGAAATGTTGCCGGCAACATATAAGTTGCAGTGAAATGGTGCAACATATAAGTTGCAATTAAATGTTGCAACATATAAGTTGCAGTGAAATGTTGCTGGCAACATATAAGTTGCAATGAAATGGTGCAACATATAAGTTGCAGTGAAATGTTGCCGGCAACATATAAGTTGCAGTGAAATGGTGCAACATTTTAGTTGCAGTAAAATGTTGCAACATATAAGTTGCAGTCAAATGGTGCAACATATAAGTTGCAGTGAAATGTTGCAACATATAAGTTGCAGTGAAATGTTGCCGGCAACATATAAGTTGCAGTGAAATGTTGCAACATATAAGTTGCAGTGAAATGTTGCAACATATAAGTTGCAGTGAAATGTTGCCGGCAACATATAAGTTGCAGTGAAATGGGGCAACATATAAGTTGCAGTGAAATGTTGCAACATATAAGTTGCAGTGAAATGTTGCCAGCAACATATAAGTTGCAGTGAAATGGTGCAACATGTAAGTTGCAGTGAAATGGTGCAACATGTAAGTTGCAGTGAAATGTTGCAACATATAAGTTGCAGTGAAATGTTGCCGGCAACATATAAGTTGCAGTGAAATGGTGCAACATATAAGTTGCAGTGAAATGGTGCAACATATAAGTTACAGTGAAATGTTGCCGGCAACATAAAAGTTGCAGTGAAATGGTGCAACATATAAGTTGCAGTGAAATGTTGCCGGCAACATATAAGTTGCAGTGAAATGATGCAACATATAAGTTGCAGTGAAATGTTGCAACATATAAACTGCAGTGAAATGTTGCCGGCAACATATAAGTTGCAGTGATATGTTGCAACATATAAGTTGCAGTGAAATGTTGCAACTTATAAGTTGCAGTGAAATGTTGCCGGCAACATATAACTTGCAGTGTAATGTTGCAACATATAAGTTACAGTGAAATGTTGCCGGCAACATATAACTTGCAGTGAAATGGTGCAACATATAAGTTGCAGTGAAATGTTGCCGGCAACATAAAAGTTGCAGTGAAATGATGCAACATATAAGTTGCAGTGAAATGTTGCAACATATAAACTGCAGTGAAATGTTGCCGGCAACATATAAGTTGCAGTGATATGTTGCAACATATAAGTTGCAGTGAAATGTTGCAACTTATAAGTTGCAGTGAAATGTTGCCGGCAACATATAACTTGCAGTGTAATGTTGCAACATATAAGTTGCAGTGAAATGTTGCCGGCAACATATAAGTTGCAGTGGAATGTTGCAACATATAAGTTGCAGTGAAATGTTGCCGTCAACATATAAGCTGCAGTGAAATGTTGCCGGCAACATATAAGTTGCAGTGGAATGTTGCCGGCAACATATTAGTTGCAGTGAAATGTTGCAACATATAAGTTGCAGTGAAATGTTGCCGGCAACTTATAAGTTGCAGTGAAATGTTGCAACATATAAGTTGCAGTGAAATGTTGCCGGCAACATATAAGTTGCAGTGAAATGGGGCAACATATAAGTTGCAGTGAAATGTTGCAACATATAAGTTGCAGTGAAATGTTGCCAGCAACATATAAGTTGCAGTGAAATGGTGCAACATGTAAGTTGCAGTGAAATGGTGCAACATATAAGTTGCAGTGAAATGTTGCCGGCAACATATAAGTTGCAGTGAAATGGTGCAACATATAAGTTGCAGTGAAATGTTGCCGGCAACATATAAGTTGCAGTGAAATGGTGCAACATATAAGTTGCAGTGAAATGTTGCCGGCAACATATAAGTTGCAGTGAAATGGTGCAACATATAAGTTGCAGTAAAATGTTGCAACATATAAGTTGCAGTGAAATGGTGCAAAATATAAGTTGCAGTGAAATGTTGCCGGCAACATATAACTTGCAGTGAAATGGTGCAACATATAAGTTTTAGTGAAATGTTGCAACAGATAAAATGCAGTGAAATGGTGCAACATATAAGTTGCAGTGAAATGATGCCGGCAACATATGAGTTGCAGTGAAATGATGCAACATATAAGTTGCAGTGAAAAGTTGCAACTTATAAGTTGTAGTGAAATGTTGCCGGCAACATATAACTTGCAGTGGAATGTTGCAACTTATAAGTTGCAGTGAAATGTTGCCGGCAACATATAAGTTGCAGTGATATGTTGCAACATACAAGTTGCAGTGAAATGTTGCAACATATAAGTTGCAGTGAAATGTTGCCGGCAACATATAAGTTGCAGTGAAATGGTGCAACATATAAGTTGCAGTGAAATGTTGCAACATATAAGTTGCAGTGAAATGGGGCAACATATAAGTTGCAGTGAAATGTTGCAACATATAAGTTGCAGTGAAATGTTGCCAGCAACATATAAGTTGCAGTGAAATGGTGCAACATGTAAGTTGCAGTGAAATGGTGCAACATGTAAGTTGCAGTGAAATGTTGCAACATATAAGTTGCAGTGAAATGTTGCCGACAACATATAAGTTGCAGTGAAATGGTGCAACATATAAGTTGCAGTGAAATGGTGCAACATATAAGTTGCAGTGAAATGGTGCAACATATAAGTTGCAGTGAAATGTTGCCGGCAACATATAAGTTGCAGTGAAATGGTGCAACATATAACTTGCAGTGAAATGATGCAACATATAAGTTGCAGTGAAATGTTGCAACATATAAGTTGCAGTGAAATCTTGCCGGCAACATATAAGTTGCAGTGATATGTTGCAACATATAAGTTGCAGTGAAATGTTGCAACTTATAAGTTGCAGTGAAATGTTGCCGGCAACATATAACTTCCAGTGGAATGTTGCCACATATAAGTTGCAGTGAAATGTTGCAACATATAAGTTGCAGTGATATGTTGCAACATATAAATTGCAGTGAAATGTTGCAACATATAGGTTGCAGTGAAATGTTGCCGGCAACATATAAATATCAGTGGAATGTTGCAACATATAAGTTGCAGTGAAATGTTGCCGTCAACATATAAGCTGCAGTGAAATGTTGCCGGCAACATATAAGTTGCAGTGGAATGTTGCCGGCAACATATAAGTTGCAGTGAAATGTTGCAACATATAAGTTGCAGTGAAATAATATCAGCAACATATAAGTTGCAGTGATATATTGCAACATATAACTTGCAGTTAAATGGTGCAGTGAAATGTTGGCACGGCCCGTGTCTGGCACGCCTCGCGTCTGGCACGCTCCGTGTCTGGCACGCCACGTGTCTGGCACGCCCCGTGTCTGGCACGGCCCGTGTTTGGCACGCCACGTGTCTGGCACGCCCCGTGTGTGGCACGGCCCGTGTCTGGCACGCCACGTGTCTGGCACGCCACGTGTCTGGCACGCCACGTGTCTGGCACGCCACGTGTCTGGCACGTCCCATGTCTGGCAAGCCAAGTGTCTGGCACGCCCCGTGTCTGGCACGGCCCGTGTCTGGCACGCCCCGTGTCTGGCACGGCCCGTGTCTGGCACGCCCCGTGTCTGGCACGCCTCGTGTCTGGCACGCCCCGTGTCTGGCACGCCCCGTGTCTGGCACGCCCCGTGTCTGGCACGCCAAGTGTCTGGCACGCCACGTGTCTGGCACGCCACGTGTCTGGCACGCCACGTGTCTGGCACGCCACGTGTCTGGCACGCCACGTGTCTGGCACGCCACGTGTCTGGCACGCCACGTGTCTGGTACGCCACGTGTCTGGCACGCCAAGTGTCTGGCACGCCCCATGTCTGGCACGCCCCATGTCTGGCACGCCCCGTGTCTGGCACGCCCCGTGTCTGACACGCCCCGTGTCTGGCACGCCCCGTGTCTGGCACGCCTCGTGTCTGGCACGCCCCGTGTCTGGCACGCCAAGTGTCTGGCACGCCACGTGTCTGGCACGCCACGTGTCTGGCACGCCACGTGTCTGGCACGCCACGTGTCTGGCACGCCACGTGTCTAGCACGCCACGTGTCTGGCACGCCACGTGTCTGGCACGCCACGTGTCTGGCACGCCACGTGTCTGGCACTTGTCTGACACGCAACGTGTCTGGCACGCCCCGTGTGTGGCACGCCCCGTGTTTGGCACGGCCCGTGTGTGGCACGCCACGTGTCTGGCAAGCCACGTGTCTGGCACGCCCCATGTCTGGCACGCCCCGTGTCTGGCACGCCCCGTGTCTGGCACGCCCCGTGTCTGGCGCGCCCCGTGTCTGGCACGCCACGTGTCTGGCACGCCCCGTGTCTCGTTTCGGAGATATGAGGATGCCCCAATTTCTTTTGGTTTGAAGATGGAGCCCAAAGGACTGGAGCTGCAACTCCAGAAACTAGAATTTAAGCTATCTACATATACCATTGCCCACGCATTGCATTAAAAAAAAATCTGCCTACCCAAAATGCATGGTTTACGTCAAAATGCGGACGCTTTGACTGTACTATTTAGTGCTGCTAGAGTATGTGTGGCTCTCTTTAAGTGGGCAGGCAGTCTGGGCCTATTTCCCCCCCAAAAAAAACGATTTTCTTAAAACATGATTTTTAAGTAGGATTGAATCAGGCGTTTTTAGGATTTAGGTATTTATTTAGAATTGGGCTACAATCTTTTATTTTGGTCGGTGAAGCACAGACATGTAAAATTATTTATAGCCATACAAATGAGCGTGTGTGAGCGGGCCCTGCAGGCGTTTCAGCTTTGAACGCGTTTTTCTCTAAACAACGTTTTTCGACCTGTCTGTCACGATTTTGAAAAATCCATACTACTGATCGGGCTGAAATTGTTACTGACTATAAAGCAAATGTATAGCTTCATAAATTTCTAACTATTTTATTAAACAATTTTGCTGCAAAAAATAGATCAAAAAATTAAAAGGTCCGCCATTTTGTTTGTTTCGTATCCAAAATGTTTAATTCTGTAACGGGTTACAGTCAATCAATTATATTTTAACATTGTCAATAAAAAGGATCAAAAAATGTTTTTTTTAAATAAAATTGAACACTTATTTTTTAATGAACAAAAGTTTTATAATGTTTGAATGAATACTTCTTTTCAATTTTTTTTTTAAATTTCATCCAAAAAACCCAGACAATAATTTTCTAGTCCATTTTGGATATGACCTTGCCTTAAATTTATATTTTCTTGTACTCTTGGAAACTCTAAATTTATGTATTTTTTGTGTTCTTGAAAACTCTAGCTTAATCAAAAAAATAAGCATGTTATTTTGCATACACTTAATTTATTCTGGAGTCGAATCAGCAAAATACGCAGACATTAGGAATACACTATTTTTTACAATACATGAGGGAGTCGCCGATTACACGAGACACATTTTATCAAACATGCAAAAAATCATATTCTGCATAACAGAATAAAAACTTTCTATAATACGAGGATTTCGAGTTGAAGACACTTCTTTCAGGATTATCAAAGCCAAGTTGGAGTACTCCTTCTTTTCATAACGACTTCGTAATAAATCACTTCAGGAATGTTGTTATTCGCGCGCTTAGGACATTTGTATTCAGTGATGGTGCTCGGGATTTATGTAAGACTTGGCTTTGTTGCGCCTGATATTGAAAAAAAGATGTGGAAGATTGCGGAAAAAATTGGAATCGATCTTAATTATTCTTTGGAAAGTTTTCAAAATCGTAAGAATTCGAAAAAAATTGTTTACAGTGTTAGGCAACTGCTGTAAATGAAACGTGCAAATCAGATTGTTTGTTGCTGCAATAAAACGTAAAACGCTTGATTCATTCATCCAACGTTTAACTAAAATAAAACAGTTGAAGTTTGGCTCCAATCAAAATCTTAGAACAAAAAACGTAAATGATGCTATTGATATATTACTGAATTTTTTAAGAGATTTATTTATATCTCCCCCAATCAATACAATCAAATAAGACTTTTTCAATGGCGTGATTTTTTCCAATAAGTGCTTCTCAACTCTGATTATTTCTAGATATGGTAACAATTAACTAAAAATTCATTATATGTTATGAATTGTTTTTAAAAATGACAAGATTTTAGTAAGCTAGTATTCGAACATGTGCTTTATATGCTTTTAGTGCATTCAATTAAGGGGTCATTCTAGTGTAAACGCGTAAAAAAGGCTATTTTTATAATTTTTTTAAGTTGCCCACTATAGATATCAGTTTAATTTTTTTGGGTTTAATAAATATATATTTGAGTTGTACAAAAAAAAGTTTAATTGGTTTTATGCTGCATATACAGTCTTTGTCAAAATTATTAGAAGCACTTAAAATTTTAACCAAGAAATGTATTCAGATCCTTCTAAATTGCTCTATTTGATATTTGGCATGCGGTAAGCTCTCTACCTGTATTTTTATTCCTCTTACCTTTTTCGTATCACCGACAATGTTGCTATCCCGCTCAGACTAGCTTATATATGACATAAAACAAGTGCGAGTACCTGTCTCAGTCTGCGTGCCGGTTTTGAATGAGATAGACTTACTTTGGTTTTTATTTTATTATTGCCGTATTTTTGTGTGTTTATGGACTGTGTTATAATTTAAAATTGTTTTCTAATATTTTGAAAGACATTTAAATTTTGTATTAAGCTTAAATACAATTTAATAAAATGGGTGAAAGCAGTAATCTGACGAAAGAAAAAATCCACGAAGTGAAGGCCTTCATCGATGTGAAAATGTTTTCAAATCGAGAAGTTTCCAGGAGATTGAATATTTCAGTGGCTTCTGTAAGAAGGATTAAAGGGAAAATTGAAAATGATTAGGATTTGGATCCTCAAAAGAAGAGCAAGTGTGACCGTAAATCAATATTTTTATCACGGGCTGAACGACTCCTCAAGAAAATATGTGTAGAAAATCGGTTTACATCAACGAATGAGATTAGAACTGTTCACCGTAAGCTTATTCAGCTGAATTTGAAAGCCTGGAGACCCGCTCGCAAGCCCAAACTGACCCCTGCGATGAAATCAAAACGTTTACTATGGACAAGGAAGCATCAAAACAAAGATTTTGAAATCGGTAAATATGCCTTATATTTATAGTTTTATTCTTTATTCATTGCGTTTGTTCGTAACTTAATTAAAATTACGTAACTTTTCATAGATATGAATATTATTTCAGGTGTCCTTTATTGATGAAAGTACTTTCGAAATTCTGGCTAATAAAGCGCAATACGTCAGAAGGCGTCCAGGTGAGAGATTTCATGCAGAATGCGTGATACCGACAGTGAAGCACCCTACAAAAGTGATGATTTGGTCAGTCATCTCTGCCAAAGGAACTGGACGTCTGTACATTGTAAAGGGTACAATGAAACAAGACCAATACAAGGATGTCTTCCAGACAAGATTGCTTCCTCAGTTGAGGGAGTGGTTTCCGAGTGGAGAAGACTTTGTTTTCATGCAGGATGGTGCTCCCTGCCACACGGCAAAATCTGTCAATACTTTTCTCTGGATTGGTCAGGCAATTTTCCGGACATGAATCAAATTGAGACTGTGTGGGCACTTGTCAAAAGAGAGGTAGCAAAGAAGGTCATTACCACAAAAATTCGGCTGATAGAAAGAATCATAGATGTTTGGAACCATAGTCCGGACCTTCAGCAAACTGTGCATTCATGCATAAACAGTATGCCGATCAGAATACAGGCGTTCATTGCTACCAAAGGAGGAAACACAAAATATTAAGCTCTTAAAAAATCCGCGAGTTTTTTCCTGAAACATTTTATCGCAGTTATGAGCTTTATTTGCCTTATAGCCTGTATAATTTTAGGAGAGTCCTTCCATAGAAAGTTCTAATTTGACTCCGTAAAGATAAAATTTTAAAAGAATTCTGGATGCGTTTAATAATTTGGCCAGGCACTGTATATGAACACAATGACCGCATCTGCATAGAAATCTTAAATTAGGCTAATTCAACGATGCGCAAGGTTTAGAGTTAATGAACCATTTGAAACACAAAATTCAAAAAGATTTCTATTTTTCATGTCACTGACAATCGCATAAATCTTTCAAAAAATTATTACTTCAAACATTAGCGTTCCAAAATAATTATTGTCTTGGTAATTTTTCGTTTGTAAAATATATAAAAATTAAAAATATCAATATATAAGCTAATTATTTAGTTAATTAGTTAACCAACGATAAATCTACATGTAATAAACATGTGGTTAAAATTTGAGAAAAGTTGCGCACCGTGTCTAAAAAAAGTAGTTTTGAGAAAAATGCGGCTAAACTTTTTTTATCGTAAAATCGTCAAAGCAAGACTAACGTTAAAATAATTGTCAAGAAACATTTCAGGGTCAAATTTCTTTATTGAAATACAAAATATATTTTCATATAGATATTCTATTAGCTGTGTGTCGTATACATAGCAATGAATCAGTAAAAAGAAGAAATCAGCTAAGTGTGTATATAAGTATAGAAGCGATCGTTATAAAATTTTAACACGTTATTTTTGAAGGTATTTTCCTTTGAAATCCGCCAAAATAAAACAAAATCGATGTTTTGAATGTTGCAAACAATAATGATCCCTTAATTGTTTCACGCTAAGTTTCTTTCCTTTTCTGTATATTGAATTACGTTTTTTTTCGAAAAAAATCCAAATCCGCAACAACAAGGGTATAGAACCCATGCAATTTTTGGAAAAGTAAACATTTCTTAGGCATAAATTCATACAAACAAAAGATAAAGTTCATATCCACTGCTTAGTTGAATGATTATCGATTTCACGGTATATATTTGCGATGATATAGAACTGAAGCAACAATTTTTGGATCAAAAATGTTCTATTTTGATGAGAGACGTCTATCAACGGCTGCATCATCCCCTAGTATATAAGTGAACCGTGAACGTTGATGCTCACTCGAGCCGATAATAAGACACCTTTTGATTAACAGCCCCGAAGAGTTTATCGACTTGAAATTGAAAACAGCCAACTTTCGTGATGGAACTCTTGGCTGTGTGGAGTTTGGAAGGATGTTGGAATGCATGATTTGCATTGAAAGGATCGATTTTTATGTACATAAGTATGCATATAAAGGTTTATTCACATTTTCACTGAAGTATTGCGAAGCTATGATTGATGTTTGAATTGTTTGGTATTCAAAGTTAAGTTTTGGCTTCCGTAAGCAGCTGGGAAACATTTAAGGTACTAATACACATTGGAAGGCCAAAAAAATTGCGACATTTTATGATTTTTTTTCTTAGCTTCTTCATTGAATATGACCATGCAACTTTTTTTCAACAATACGTCTATCTTTTGAGAGTACATTTTTTTTAATTTTTTATTACCAAGGTATTTTGTAGAGGGCGCCAAGTTAACACCTCGAAAAGTACCCCATCGCATGGTAAGTCCGAAAAAGAAAACCCAAATAGAATTTTAAAGACAAATGTCTCTTACAAAACAATTCATCACCGTTTATGGAAAATTGATTAAAAAAAAATTACGTCGCTTTTTTTTAAAAAAATCAACCTTATTTATCAGTTTTTTGCATGCCAAATTTTTGTTCTAATTGAGGTGAACTGTCTCGCAGAATATGTTAATAAATAAAACGCACAAAAATTCATTAAAACCGGTTGAGTAGGTCCGTAGATTAACTAGCGGCTAGTTGAAAAAACACCATTTCGACAAAATCGCGTTTAAAGTTTGTTCTCGTTTTCAAGTAACTTTTCTATATGTTTTTAGTCTCTTTTCCATACGTCAGAATAAATACTGAAACTGAAATCATTGTTAAAGGTGCGAGGAGTTCAAAAATGCCAAAAAATATATCGATATTTTGAAATTTTTAATGAGTAATAGTACCTTAAAGCTTCACATGTTTGCCAATACATCAATTTCAATTTATTAGGCACCTTCGTTGCTATTTCATTCTTGAATGGACGCAGATGATATTTGGATGGAATAAATGTAAACATCCACTTCAAAAAATTCCAGGCTACATTTCGTGGTTTACAGGAAAAACGAGAAATCCTTTAAAAATCCTATCTCATCAAGATAAGTGAGGAAGGTAAGGCTTAATTGTCAGCTTTAACCCTCCATTTGCAAAAGATTTTTTATTCTAAACTTGCTTCAAAGTGTGAATATTATTTTCTACTATGTTTTAATTATTACGTGTTAATCCGAGATTCTTGATTTGTCATGCAGTCGATTCAATCCAAAATTCTACTTCGATACAATGCAAATTCGTGTTGTAAAACAAAGAAAAATCCATTCAAACTTTGGTAAGAAATTAGACCAGATCGGATCTGTTTTCAGTTTGCCGTTGGTTTTTGCAGGAAAAGTTGTGAAATAACTCGTATAAGAATAATTGACTTATCATCCCTCTCAAAAAAGTCGGGAACATTAAAAAAATCCTGGGACTGAATCATCAGCCGCCTAGCACTATTTAAAAGTTGATTATCAAGTTTAGCAAAAATTTGCTTGATTTATAGTTGCAGGATGTTGCGTTTTTATCAGAAAAATAAAAATTTTTGACTGAAAAATCTAGTGCAAAAATATGTTATGAGTAATGATCTTCAAACAAAATTTAAAAAAAATTGTTTTTATTATTTGAGTTTGGCATGCACTATGCTGCTGAATCTATGAAATATTTTAATTTTCCATATTTTTGAGATGGGTAATCATCTGTTTAAGATCATTCCTTATCTTTTTTGAGCCAGACGCGATTTTACACTATTTTTCTGATATAATTTTCAATCTATTGGTGATCATGTTACCATCGGATATTGTAGTCCATAATCGTATTTGAGTGTGTGTATCATGCACTTAAAATTTATTCTTGTTGTATTCTACAGTTGAATCATTTTAAGTAATAGGATGCCGCACTTTTAACAAAAGAACAAACTTTTTCGTTTATACATTGAAGAGGCGTCAGAAGGAACCGTGTTAGATGCTGCAAACTACAGCAAGACCCACAGTCGCAAGACTAGCTTGAATAGGAATGGAGCAAACCATTCGACAGATGTACTAAAGAAATTGGAAGAATGTCTTGACAAACTTCTAACTCCTCACTCACACATGAGATTTGCCAGCGGCAAAAAAAGTAAAAAAAATTAGTTTCAGAATGTGTAAAGGATAATATTCTTTATAAAAGATTCCATGATGATTGACCTAACGTGTTGGATAGGTCAGGAGAATATCAAACATCGTATGGAAGAAAGTCAACTCTAATTCCCCCCTCTAATCCTTTGAAATGGTTGGAATGATGTTGTTATAAATTTACATAAAGTGAAAAACAATGCTTACATCCACAATAATTTCGTAAACACTTCTTCATAGTTGCAAACATAGTGTTTGATTTTATTTTATTCTGTTTGCAATTTGAGTTGCAATATTAGATATATATCTTATGAACGATTGGGTAGTCCTAGATTATTAATTAATCGTGTGATATTAAATTGTATGCCTGGTCTATCAATATGATGATTTCTTCTATGTTCTGCTAATAAAGCAGCTCATCCTACCTTAAATATGTTAAGAGAGATTAGTTTATTAAATTGACTTATTAGTTGATCTTGAACTAGAATACTAATATTGGCCTTTATATCCTTTTTTTAGAGCAGCTTATACTTTATATCTTTCTTTTTTATATTCAACATGAAAATTTATTTCCTGCTTCTTAAAGATTTGATAAAATTCGTAAATATTTAACTTGATTTCTTCATTGATTTCCACTAAATTTTTTAATTTTAAAAAGAGATTGCTTTTTTCTATGAAATTAAATTTAAGTAGTAAAAATAAAACTTTGATTTGTGATGCCAGATATATTACTTGAGTAATCATCTTAGATTGTAGTTTATATTTCTATTTGTTTTATTAGAATTATTGGATTATTTATTTGTAGATTATTATGTGTTTTAATGGTTTATTTATGTTAATTAAAAATTTAAGATTATTAACTAAATGAGAGGTTATTACATAAAATTATTCAACAATCGGTATAACTTTTTTGTGAGACTGGATAACTCTTATATTTATGAGGAAAAAAATCTGAAAATTTAAACACATCAAACCATAAAACTTTTCGTTGTAAATTTTGTCAATAGATGATGTTATTGACACCAAATAAGCTAATAAGTCACCCATAAAATACAGTAAGCGAAATGATTTTATGTCTTATAATTTTGGAGAAAATTAACAATTACGAACTTCACTTTTATTTCTGGAAAAAATTGTTTTGGATATATACGTTCAATTACTTTTAGGTCGTAAATGTTTTAATATTTGTCTTTTTACTATATTTAATAGAAGTAAATATAAGTGGATTATTATGGGCTCAATCCTTATGCTGCCCCTTTTTTAGGCATTATTAAATGATATGTTTTTTTGTCCCCCCTAATTTTTCGTTCTCATGTCGCAAGTATAGAACGGAATTTCAGAAAATAGATAGCAATTTCTTTTTTGACAGGATTGCTTGATTTTTTTTTATTTGGCACAAAACAAAGTGTGTCATTAACATCAAATTAAATCGAAACGATTTTTTAATATATGTAATATTAAATTTTATTTACATCAATTACAATTTATGTAAGGACCTTTACAAATGGCCTCAGTAAATCTAATCATGACAAATTTCAATCTGATCACCATTTTTTTTAAATGCATAAATTGTTTCCTTTTCCGATAGCTTCACATAAATCAATTTACATCAAGTTTTCAAGTGATCATCGTCAATTGGTCCAATGACAGTATTTCAACTTTGTAAAGAAAATTTTTGAAAAAAAAAATTAAAAACCGTTAGATTTAGTGATCTTGCGGAATCCCTTGGAACCACTTCTTTCAAATTGACGTCCGGTGAAATTGTTATAGCGCCATTTTGTAACTGCCAAATTATAAACAAGTGGAGCTCCATTTTGTTGATACGTTAAAGAATTAAATTAAGTAAATCGAGCATAATGTTTATAAGGAATTTTAAGTAGGACAGTGTTGGTTTCAACAACCGCGGTCCAAGAACAGTCCTTCTAATAATGCCTACCCAAATTTAATATGTAGCTAAATAGGCTTTGAAATTTTTCTCTATTTTCATGAAGGAATTGACATGGCTCCAGTGATGCTGATTATGGAAATGTTTAGCTCCATCTCTAGTAAACAGTGTCTATTCACACTGTTAATGCGAATTAGTCACCATCGTTTTAATCCTTAAGCACAAAACGGCTACGAAATTCAAGTCTTGCTCGTGTTTCATCTGTAAAAAGGTCTTGTACGAGGATAAAATGCTAAGAATGTACTCGTACATGGTTTGATTGAGATACCGTTTACCCTTGAGTCTGGGGAACTCGAAGTAGAGTAGCCATCGGCCTAGTCCTTATTTGGGGATTTACACTCTTTTCAATTCAAAAGCATATTTGATGACCGTTCTCGCATTCCTTCCTGTAATACTCCTTACTCTCGAAGTTTGCATTTTTTGGAGTATCTTCGCCAGTGCACTTTGCATGAGTCCGCGATGAGTGGCGATTACGAATCTTTAATTGTCCATTTTTTCCAGAAACTCTTTGAATGCAATATTTATCAAAAGTTGTGGCATGGTTTTTCAGGGTGTAAGTAAGACAGTTTAACATCGTTTTATGTATCATCGTTACAAGTATGAAAACTATTTAGGCATCAAATAATTTATCAACAAATATTTCAAATATTTAAATGTAATTTTTATCAACTTTAAAAGTGAAGTAAACGCGAATAACTACGGTTTGATCGTCAAATTGCTTCGCGAATTCATTTATCAAAAGCACTAACCCATTTTGTATTGAAAACTTTCATCCGGTGAAGTGTAATAAAAGTTTACATGCTTCATATGTGTAAAATTCAAACGAGCACTTGAAAACACTTCCCTTACAAATTGCTGTTACACGTTCATGTGAATATGTAACATTCCGGCCCTTTAAATGACGGTGCTCGCAAGCTGGCTGTGCCTTTAATCTGTGGTACGTACTAATAGAATTCAAAGTTCTTAATTCGCATTCCTTGCATGCTGGCAAGGTGCTAGCCGAGTCAATTAAGAGGATATCCCTTTGGTAGGAGATTGGAATCTCGGTCACGATACGAGTGTCTTTACACTGCCGCAAGGCATGAATCCAGTAGAGTTGCCACTTCATGTTAATTAATTTCAATGTTACATGGACATTTTCATAGTTGATCAAATTTACGGGGTTAGAAACAATGAATACGAAACTGAATTTCGTACCGCAACAGTGAAGATGGTCAATCTTCTATACGCAAATTAAAGGTGTGCTATTCAAATACGTGTTTGCTGTAATAAGTATAGACTATCCTAAAGCATCATTTTGGATCAGTCTTTATTTAGTTCAGGTAATGAACTCATAATTTTGCAAATGAGATTAATAAATAACGATTTCAACAGCTTATTTCAACGGCAAAGCACTAACGATTTTGACTTACCAAATATTAGATACAATGTAAGCGTGATAAAAATAAATAATATAAATAATATAAAATAACCAATAATAATAATATAAATGTCTTCATCACAATATCTTTCAAATATGTGTCAAACATTTCTCAACCAATCTTCACTCCTAAATTCTGCTGGAACATCTGCAGCTTCATCACTGATCCTGACAAATATTATGCCGCATGCGAAAACGTTGAGCGAAGGAGTGAAAACATTTGAAATCATTTTATTTAAATTTGTCTGCAAACTTCTGTAATGAAATGAGGAAATGAAAATCTGGTTGGGGAACGGTATGGCTTTGGAATTTAAAGGCAAACAGGTTTGTACCTGTTGACCTGACGGATGTGAAGTCCCCGGGTGGAAGCAACGAACCCTTCTTACCAATTCGGGTCTGGCCTCTACCTGGCTAGAGATTCGATGGCTGTTGGCAGGCCAACTCAGGTTGGCGCAAAACGTCGTGGGTACGTTTCTCTAGGAGGTCCCGAATCTCATTTACAAAGATTCAGCCATCTACTTGCCCAATTACGAAATTTTTTTCTAATCAAATTATTTATTTAAATTTTTTTACAAAGTTTTTGATGTACTTTTAGTTTGGATATTTACAACACGTTATTGGTGGTCAATAAATTGAGTGGGATATCGTGTCGTGTCGATACTGCAGCCATTTGCTGACTTAAAGACAGACTACGCCATTTTATGTTATTTTGATTGTGTCGCGTTCGAATAAAACTTCTTTCTCTAGTCATAACTGGACCTTGCGTTTCCAAGTTAGGATTTGAAGCATCCTCCTGAACTTTAGAATCTGCCGTTTTGGTAAAATTTTTACTGGGTCATAATCACCTGGCTAAGGGGGCTTCCTCTGGCTGGCGCACTAGTCACCTCAGCTTATATCGGAACAAATGTCACTGCGTCAGGATCAACGCACAGTTATTGCAAAATTCAGCATCCAAAAATATCCTGATAGAGATTTACTTTTGCACAAATCTTAAATGCAGTTTTTCAAAGTCGAATGTTCTCTTAAACGATTTTTTTAGTTCGTTGATATTTTGTTTCACAACTAATTTAAAAACAAATCTCATTGACCGTTATTTTTAATGAGGTCATGAATATATTTATCGATTCTAATTTCGACTTTGTATCTTTGTTAACCATAATTTTCCGCACTGAAACCTCTCGACCGTGTTCCGACCAACTCACAAGTTCGACCCCACAATCCATTTTCACATGGTCATAGCCATTCATACTAAGGATTATTCGCACAAAATTCAGCACATACGACGAGGCTTTGATGCTTAAATTACTAAAGTGACAAATTGAAATGGATTATAAGACGAATTCAACACGTGTTCACATTTCAATCTGTTTGAAATCAAATCGAAAAGTAATTGATTTGACTCTAAGCACGCGACGTTTTTCTCAGGAATCGCACGAAAGTTTTTCATAAACTTTTCCGGAGATATTCTCTGTTCCGTATTCACCCAGGTATACAAAACGTTCGTCTTCCGAAAAAATGGATAACTTAGCACATCCAATACGACCTGATCAACCGCTCCAATCAACTCTCCCGGTCCAATCTCGTCGCTAGCGGAATCTTTTTCCCTCCTGTTTTTCTTTTTTTCGGGGCCTGCCGCGACTGAACATCCGTTATGACTCCTGGTCCATGAGGCAGCTCAGTGGCGACCAACCTAGCGGCTATGCAACATTACACTTTTGAGCATTGACTTCCAAAATTGAGCTGTTTTTGGCAAAGTTATGGGCCTTTAGATTTTTAAACCAAATAAAATGTATCTTTTCAACTTCATGATTTACTTGCCTACTTGTTTTAAAGGTCAGTTTATTGTTTTCAAATTATTTTATGGTGTTTTTTTTCAAATCGATAAAAATGTTTTATGCGCTCCCTGGAACCCCTAAGCTACCTTCCTGATTCCAAATCATAGTAGCTCGTTTTTATTACTTATTTTTACCTTTTTAACTTCCCAGTATATGGGAAGTTCTTGTAATCGCCTCGAAAATCGAAATTGAAATTTTCAACATTTCTTTACGTTTTGAGGTCTATAGAGTATATATAAAGTGTTTTTAGAAAGGGAGATGTATGTGTGTGTGTGTGTGTGTGTACGTACGTACGTACGTTCGTGGACACTTTTTTCTACGAGCATAACTCACGTAAACAAAGTCGCATCGACTTCGTTAAGGTAACAATCGAAGCGTCTATGCAATCTTAAGAGCTGATTAGTTTTTAGGATACTTCGGTCGGGGGGTTTGTTGTTTTGACCCTTTGAAGGTCATTTCTGTCATGCGTTATATCTCGCGAACCAAACATACGATTTGCATGGTTAAGGTGTCAATCGACGCGTATTAACATTTTCTCAAATTCGTCGAATTTTGAAAAAAATCGTTTATGCGGTTTTTAATTTTTTAAAAAATAGTGCAGAAAATTAGGGTTTTTTTTATAAAAAATAAATTTGTAACCTGATTTACGAAAGACAGTATTCAAATTTTATAAAATCTATCTACTTCAAACAATGCTTGTAAAAATAACATTAAAATTTTTTCTCATGATTACGTAAAAAATTAAATAAATAAAAAATCATTAACAGTCATCATGATCTTCAAGGTCATTTCTGTCATGCGTTATACATATCTCGCGAACCAAACATACGGTTTGCATGGTTAAGGTGTCAATCGACGCGTATTAGCATTTGTGTGAATCTATCAAATTTTGAAAAAAATCGTTGAAGCCGTTTTTTAATTTAAGAAAAAAAAGTGCAAAAATCAGGTTTTTTTTAAAAACAATAAATTTTTAACCTGATTTACGAAAGACAGTATTCAATTTTTATAAAATTTATATACTTCAAGCAATGTTTGAAAAAACGTCATCAAATTTTTTTCTCATGATAACAAGAAACATTAAATAAAAAATAAAAAATTATTAACAGTCATCATGATCTTCATGGTCATTTCTTCCATTCATTATATCTCACGAACCAGATATAATATTTGCATCATTAAGGTGTCAATCGACGTGTTTTAAAATCTCTTTGATCTCTTTAACATTATAAAGATCCGTTTCAGCGGTTTTTTTAATTTAATAGAAAAAAATGAGAAAACTTAGGGTTTTTTCATAAAAAATATTGTTTTAACCTGATTTGCACAACACAGTAATAAATGTTTATAAAATTTATACATTGTTATCAGTTTTTGAAGAGAAACCAGCAAAACTTTTTTCATGATGCTGAAAAAAATTCAATTAAAAATAAAAAGTCATTCAAAGGGTTCTTCCGATTGATATTACCTTATATCTTTTATTCTAAAGACTTTGTTGTAAAGTCAAAGTTTCAAAATGTTTGGATAATTTGAGCAGATTTTTAAAAGTTTTTGCAGTCTTTTAATTAAAAAAAAAGGCTTAAATTTTGAAAACCATCAAAATTTCAATCAAATTTGCATTTGTGGTAATCAATCATCATCACTCATCCACCAAAAGCCTTACGTAATCAGTGGATGCTCCCGTAGATGATATGATTAATTATTATTGTGTTTAATATTTTTAATGTTTATCTAGATATTACTGGGAAGTTTACCGTGTGGACCTCAAGGGTCGCACTTCGCGGCTTGTTCTTTTTCTAGTTCTTGATGAAATGGCTGCTATGGTGTTCCAAACGATGGGATAACGCAGCTATTGTTCATAATTGCTGCAAATATACATAAAATATATTTCTATAGAAACGACATCGTTACCACGTATCTCGTAGTTTGTTTTAAAAAAAGCTTGAATTAAAAAAAAATGCACTTTGAATTTGTAACAAATAGTCGTCATTATGCCATAAATTAGTGTACAAAGCTATGTAAACTGGTCACTATATGCTATCAAAAAGGATAATCAATTTATAAGTGACTTCAATCTATCAATAAAAAACCATTAATGCAAAAATCAGTTCAATCACCCATTTGATATGTTAAGTGATGGGCAAAATTGTGGGCACAACAGGCATTTTTCAAAGAGGTTTTCCTCTTAGAATTTATTTTACTTTTTATTCTGACAAAAATGTGTGTGTTTCATAAAAACAAATCACCGAAAAGGGGAAGGAAAATATTATGAATCGCTTAGATGAATTTATTTCTTCAACTGCATAGAAACATATTTGTTGCAATTATGTCAATATGAAATCCAGTCGTCCAGTTCAGTCGTGTTTTTGCAATTCTGGCTCGATTTCTGTCTGTATTCAACATTAAAATCTTGCCAAATACTCTTGAAGGGCCCGCGTGAGCTGCCTTGTGGTGGTTATTTTTTACCTTCTAGTTTCTCCTTCACTAGTGGCCAATCCGAAGTTGTGACTCCGTTCTCTTCTTTCAAGCTGGTACAGAGACGACTCCGATTTTCAGGATCGTTGTCTTCTTGCAGAATCCAATAGCGATTGTCGGCTCTATATAAGCGCTCAGCAGATTGTAGCAAATTATTTTTATAAAGTTTGATCATTTATTTAACCTTCAGGATTTTCGCAAAAACGATTAGCTAATCCCCTTTCCGAGAAGCATCCGTAAACGTGCATCTTTCCGGGTGTTTTACGGTAAGCCGTAAAATTCTTTTACCATTTTTTTTTGGCTTTCTTTCAGTAATTACATAAAAGAAATGGAGATTCATCAGTGAAAATCAAGTTGCTCCAATCACGGTCCAAATTTCACTTTATTCTTCTCGATATGCTTTTGGATCAACAACGGCTTCGCAAGTGTGCTTTTACTTTTGACGCCAGATTCTTGTAATCTACGCCTTATCGTAAAATGTTGATACCCTAGCTTCTTTGTTCAGCAGTTGCTGTCTCGCATTTCGTAGACTCAGTGCCGGGTTCTTCTCAAATAAGCTTTAGATGACCTTAGAGGTCACACTTTTAGGACCTCTAGTTGGCTCTCTCTTTAAAAATTTTAAACCCACTTCTTAACGAATCAAGCAGATGTTTAAGTAAGTCTTGCAGCCTAAGAGAAATTCATTCTTGGTCCTTTTGGCTGACTTACTTAAACCACCTTTTATATAACGAACTCATATTTTTTTGACGCCGTATCGAACAATACTAAATATCAGAACTAAATACGTAACGATTATAAAGTGTAGACATTTATTTGCCAAAGTAATTAAGTTGACGAGCTAAAACGGAGTTATCGTTAGCGACACGTTTTTATGAAACATAGTGGATGAATAAGATAACATAAAGAAATTGCATTTGAATCCAAACATAAATAATAAGATTAAAAAGCATACTACACAGCTAATGTTTGGTAGGAGAAATGTTTTGGCATATTATATTATTCATGAAATAAAAAGTAATAGCAATAATAGTGAGTACATTATATATATTATTATATATATATATATATATTATAGTATTTTGTTGGTAGTCCCTTTTGTTTAATTATTTCGTTTTTCCTCCTCGGCATTGAATAAACCAGCCTTTCTAGTATTTCAATTTTGAATTGAATTCATTTTTTAAGAGCACTTTCTTAAGTTAAGTTTTGTTCGAGGTGCGGTGTTCCCTTATGATCCCATCCAGGTCGAAAAATATGGAGCATGTTGTTTGTGAATGATCCGTTTTTGGAATTCATAATCTGTGTATTTTTGGGTCAATACCGTGCTGGAAACGAAAATTTTACACTTTTGTTTAACGTTTTCTTTCAAAATATTAAGGTTAACCAGTTTCTCGTTATGGTTTCTAGGAATATCAATTTACCTCCACCTGATACAGCTATGCATCTCTTTATAATGACTCCTCCACTGCCGTGCTTCAGCATGTATCTAAGAACTTTTTCCTCCTATTCAGTCTTAGGTGGTCTCCATACTAATATTGAATTTGCTGTAATCACAAAACAGTACTAGGGCCCAAATTTTGTCAATTTTATTACAATAAATTTGTACAAATAATAATTCTTCTTTTTGTTTGCCTTTCTAATTAGAAGTTTTCTTTCAAACACTTCAAACTTACACCCAATGCGATGTAGATTCAGCCGCACTATTTTCGGATGTTGATCCTTATAAAATAATTCCCTTAACTACGCTTCAATTAAAGAAGAAGTTATTTTGGGATATATTTTAATTTTTCTAACGAATTGACGCTCTTTTTTCGCACTAATTTTGTGCGGCTGACCAATATACATACGACTTTTTAAATTTTAGTGATTTTCAAAATTGTTGTTTTGACCATTTGAAAGTCATTTCTGTCATGCGATAGATCTCGCGAACCAAACATAGGATTTGCTTAATTAAGGTGTCAATCGACGCGTATTGACATTTGTGTGATTCTATCATATTGTTGGAGCCGTTTTTTAATTAAAAAAAAATTGCAAAATATAGGGTTTTTTCACAAACAATAAATTTTTAAGCTGATTTCCTAACGACAGTTATTATTGTTTATAAAATTTGTATACTCCAAATATTTTTTGTATAAAACCAGCAAAATTTTTTTTTCATAGTTAAAAAAAATTAAATTAAAAATAAGAATTCATTAAAAGTCATCATGACTTTCAAGGTCCTTTAGGTCATTCACTATATCTCGCAAACCAAATAATAATATATGCATCATCAAGATATCAATGCACGTGTATTTACATTTTTGTGCTGTTATATTTTTAAAAAAATCGCCGTTTTTTCAATTGAACATTAACGTTTTTTCATAAAAAATAAATTTTTAACCTGATTTGCTCATCGTAATAATGAATGTTTATGAAGTTTATAAACTTATTAATTTTTCTAGGGAAAACAACAAAATATTTTCTCATGACTACAAAAAAATAAATAAATAAAAAATAAAAAAATCATTTAAAGTCATCATGTAAAAAGTGTTCATACGAACGATTATACCTTATATCTCTTATTTCAAAGACATTGTTGTATAGTCCATCAAATTTTATTAACATTGGCATAATTTGAGCAGATTTTCAATAGTCTTCACGGCACCGTGTTTTAACTTTAATGAAAAAACTGCTTAAATTTTGAAAACCGATAAAAATCACATCAAATTTGCATTTGTGGTAACCAACGTTTTGAATGGTAAAATGTTTTGAAGTCAACTTTTTCCAAGACCGAATGCTTTAATAAGCTTTCATCAAATAAAAAATTATAGTCTTCAGTAGTTGTGTTTTTTAAGTGTCCCTATGATTTCAATTACTTCCTTAATCATTTGTAATACATTTTACTTTTTACATGCAATCGACCCTCTTCTTGACTGCATATTCAATGTTTCTCAAGACCAACTGAAAATAAGAAAGAATTATTAGTCTCATTGATGTAAAATCGCGGAAAAAAACAAATTCAGCGATTTTGCTGAAGTGATGACAATTTTGAACAAAACTATTCAAAATGGCCATCACGCGACAAAATCTCTTCAGTGGGCGTAATAACAAAACTGTATTCATTTTTGCTAGTGCTCTTTGGTCCTTCAAGCATCGAGATGAAAATAACAAATAACGTAGAAAAGGCTTCGTAACCTGTCCCCCCTCCGATTGATCCGCGTGAGTATTCAATCAACACGTCATCCACCAAAATCCTTACGTAATCAATAGACGCTCCCGTGAATGTTACGATTAATATTAAGTCATTCCAATAAGCTTTATGAGAGGTACATTATTATTATTTAAAGTAGTATTATTTTCATATTTATAATTGTGTTTAATATTTTTAATAGTTATGTAGATATTACTGCGAATTTGACCGTGTCGATCTCAAGGGTCGCGCCCCACGGCTTGTTTTTTCTCAGTTTTGCTCATTTCCTTTTGATTACAACCCATAATTCACTTTTATCACAAACTGCTCGACTGAATTAACATTAAAAATATTTAATTTTTGCGGCGCATTAAACCGGGGCTTTCCCTAATTACTCTTGGTTGAACTGTCAACGCGAAACATATACGCAGGGATATCGACACGGTAAAGCTATCTGTGTCAATAATTTAGTCCGTTAAAAATTGTACGATAAGCTTATTTATTGTTCCATTGTATAAGCGTGTGTTTTAATGTAAATTTTCTCATTATGTCATATTATAGTTGATTAAAATAGTTAGTTACCACATTCAACTGATGTGTCATTGCAGATTTTCAAAATATGAACAGTTTTATTTCAAAACTCCAGTTGTGCCAATAGTTTTGTCCGTCACTGTATATATCCGGGTGAAGTCAGTATAGGCAACACGAACAAAAAATAAAAATTGGCTACTTACATAAGGCTTAACTGAAGTTTCTTTGAGAGATGATTGTCGTTTTTTATCATATATCTTAGTGTGTGTGCCCTCAAAAAATTTCAAAATGTCTTGTTACTAATAGTTTATAACTTTTTCGTAATATTTAACGTTTAAATAGGATATTTTCAAACATTCCACCCAGCTTAATAATGCAAGGCATTTAAAAACACTAATGACTACAAATTGGCTACTAATTATTCTGTTTGCGCATATTTGCTAGACAATTTTTCATCTTCGACTTTCGTGATTTGATTTCAAATTAATTCCACGTAACTCCAGTGACCCTCCAAAAACATTTTCCACCAAGAGCTTCCTGGTTTGGTATTGTCACCAATTTCCAAAGGCAATTTAAAGTTTTTAATTATCCTTATTGTTTGGCTCTCGAAGGCTGGCCATACTGAATTCCTCACCTGAGCCGTAAAACCGCTCGCTCGAAATGATTAAAAGGACAAAAGTTGTTCATTAAAAATGGTCGGGTGTAGAAATAGGTAGCTGGGGATCTAAATCCTTTACTTGGCTGGATCCATTGTTAGACGTTCCGGGCGGACTATGGCCGAGCTGGATAGCATTTCCTATCCTAATAGAAACATCTTGTAAATGATGTTGGCTTTTAATTTCGACAAGGACAAATTTTGGGGTGAGCTATGCGACAAATATTTGAGAGTTTCAACGTAATTGAAGAATTTAAGGGGATTAATCGGTGTCGAGGTGTCAGTAAGTTGTTTTTAGCAATCTGAATAGTCAATGTAAGGGTTTGTTTGTTTGGTTTGAGGGCTAGCCTCACTCGTTATGCGATGATTTTTTTCTGTGTTGCGTCCTTAACGGAATCTAATTCTATTACATCTTGTGAATAATGTTGAAAAAGGACAAGAGTAGTTAACAAACCGTCTCCTCAACGGACATTTGGGGTGATTTAATTCACAAAAGAATCATTTTGAGTTTTACATAAGGGAGAGGAAACGTTTGAATCATTTAAAAGTAGAAAGGTGTTCAACAAATGTGTGTAAATAGCTTCGCTTTATTTTAAGGACAATTCTTTTCAAAATGTTCGGTTGAGAAAAATTTAGTCAACGAAAGAGTTTACTTTTCATTCAACACTTTTCGTCACAATATTTTTCAAAAAAGTACTTTCAGTCATGAAAACATTCATGGGTTACAAATTATACATCGTGGTTGAGTTTTGTTGTTTTGCATACATATATGATGATTTAAAAGCAAGAATTTGAGTACATAAAAAATCCCATGGAGATGCAAGTATAATTCCTAGAAGGCAAGTTGTGCAAGGTGGTGAGGCGCAATGCGTGTATCACTGTGATGGGAAAGAGTTAAGAAAATATTTACAATTAGAAGTTCAAAATGGCAATATAGCACCAAAATTGAGACCTGAATATTTTTTTTTGACATTCTGTTGAATCACAATTTTCTAAAAGTTATTTTCAATGAAAGACTCTTATTTTAAAGCTGACAGAATAATCACTATAGATGAGACAAAAGTTTGAAACAAATACACCAAATTAAACAATTGAACTGATGAGATTTATTGAAATCTTCTTTATTAGTTTTGTGAGTAATAACTATTTAAACAATCCTGTAACCACACCTGTTCATTGCTAATTTTTTTTGCCTAGTTACATTTATTCTCTGCGGAAATAAATTTCAATGCGTGTTATTTTATTCGAGTGCAATTGTGTAAATGACTATTCATAGTTAAGTGCTAATTTCCAAATTGATTGCAATAAAGTTTAAGCGGTTCGAAAATTTTTACTTATCCTATAATCATTAAAACTCGTTCCCAAGATCAAAAATTTCCTCCAGTTTTTTGAGATTTTTTTTTCCAAAATATTTTTAAAAAGTGTTCAGATTTTTGACTGCCGTTTTTCGATCTTTTACTGTGACTACAAAAAATATGGGGAATACATACAAAAAAATTTTGAGCAGTTGTTGTAGGAAATTGTTTGTTCTATAAAAAATCTGCGGATGCATAGATTTGTCTAGCATCGTTTGGAAATGATGAGCCATCCTCTGGAAAATCCTTAAAATGTGAATTTTCCGTGATTTTTGAGACAATTTGACTCTTAGAAGTCTTGAAAAAAATTTAAGAAGAAATTTTTCAAACAAGACATGGAGCTCTTATATTATTGAAAGCTGAAATAAATAAATTTTATTATTCAAAGAAAGAAGAAGAAAATTTTGTGACATTGATTTACTTAAAAATCTACATTTTTCTCTAATTCAATCGCGAGTCCAAATAAACAGAATTCAAACATAACAAAATTACAGCATACTGATTATAAGAAAGAAGATATTGAAAGAAAGCTTCTTTCATTTAAAGTGCTGTGAATAATTATAGATTCAATTCTAATTTTGAGTCTCTTATAAAAACAGGAAATTATTACAAATAAATGTTGATTTTATTGGATAATATCGAAAATGTAGTAGGGATAAAAGGTTGACTATATTTCTTTCGAAAATAAAAATAATTACAACATTAAAACTCGCTGTAAGATCTGTGAAAAAGTATAAACTCAGTGTGATGTTTGTTAAGTTTTTCATTTAATACTTAATCCATTTGTCCTTATTTTTGAATACATTTAACAATCGTCTCGCAATGCTATTTCAAAGAGTATTAAACATGCTATCTGATATCTTATTCCAGGCTACTATTATTCTTTCCTTCAGTTCTGCTATATTTGGATGACTTCTCCTGGTCGTAGACTTTTCTTGCTAAGATGCCCCACAAATTTTCTATGGGGCTCAGGTCGGAACTTGATGCTGGCTATGGTAATAATCGAATTCCATAATCCTGAAATTACCTTTTTGTGGAGGCAGCCGTATGGATGGGTGCATTACCCTGCTGGAAAGTAATGTTTTTGTCTTCCGCTAGCGTCACAAAAGGCAGTATATGATCATCTAGTAACTCCTGATATCCGACAGCATTAAGTCTACCATTGACGACGGCTATTTCACTCATTGTATGTTTTTTGGAAGCTGCCCAAATCATCACAGAACCACCTCCCTGTGATCTTCTTGACATGATTCTTCTATCCTTTCGTAAGTCGTGCCAGTAGTGGTTAAATCCATCTGATCCAAAACGATTCCTTTTCGGATGACATTTTTGGTGAATTTCAGTCTAGCTTTAATGTGACGTTTCGTAAATTTAGGTTTTTACAAACATTTTTGATATTTAAAGTTTTTGGAGGATGCAGCCCATTTTCTAACTAAGCTTGGATCACATTGCAAGTTTAACCGGCTAACAATTTTCGATGCTGAAACTCCAGTGTTTTGATAATTCCCTTTAAACTGCGCGTTTCACACTAGACGAATATTTTGGAGGACGTTCAGATGACTGTTTTTTCCCATAATTCTCGATTCCAAGCTTCAACAAATTTTTAACTTCGCTCTGTGATTTTTTCGAAAAATATGTTTGAGTTTATAATTATTCACAGCACTGTATTTACAGAAATTTAAATCTTCTGCCTACCAATTCAATACCAGTCTATCTTTGAAGACCTGAAAATATTCTACACCTAAAGTAGAAATGACAGTACAAATAGATAACTTTATTGAAAAACAGAAACACAGAATGTAGCATTTTCAGGCTACCAAAAATAAATAAAGCCTTTTTGGCAATGTTTCCTACATGAGGCAGCAATATGTTTCAATTGCCTGCCAATCAACATTAAAACTACTCAAAACTATAAATTCTTTCGCAAAAATATAAAAATGTAGCCTTTTGAAAGTTTAGCTGAAAGTTTTCTAAATAACACAATCAGATAAGTTCTGAAAACTGAAATTGAATGTGAAGAAAATTATCGATTAAACATATTTAGTATACATTGAATTTAAACAATTCAGTATAAGCCCTTAATGTTTTTTATAATATTGCTAAAATGAACACATATTTCTTTATCTTTTGGGCTTACATGTTTTTGCATCTCATACCGAATTAGTTTATGTTAATAGGCATTTTCTTTTGTATTTTTGGTTTAAATTCCAGGTACTATGTTAGCTTGTGAACAATTTTTAACTTCCAAGTATGTGGGAAGTTCTTGTAATCGCCTCAAAAATCGAAATTGAAATTTTCAACATTTCTTTACGTTTTGAGGTCTGTATAGTATATATAAAGTGTTTGGTGTGAAAGAGAGATGTATGTGTGTGTACGTATGTACGTACGTACGTACGTTCGTGAACACTTTTTTCTACGAGCATAACTCACGTAAACAAAGTTGTATTGACTTCGTTTGGATGTCAATCGAAGCGTCTTAGCAATGTTAAGAGGTGATTAGTTTTTGAAAAACTTCGGTCGGGGGGGTTTGCTGTTTTTCCCGTTTGAAGGTCATTTCTGTCATGCGTTATATCTCGCCAACACAACGTACGATTTCCTTGAACAAGGTGTCAATCGACGTGTATTGACATTTGCGTAATTCCATTAGGTTTCTAAAAAATTTCTTGGAGCCGTTTTTTAATTTAAAAAAAAAGTGCAAAAAATAGGGTTTTTTTCAAAAACAATAAAGTTTTAACCTGATTTACGGAAAACAGTATTCAATTTTTATAAAATTTAAATACTTCAAGCAATGCTTGTAAAAACCTTATTAAAACTTTTTCTCATGATTACGTAAAAAATGAAAAAATTAAAAAAAAAATCATTAACAGGCATCATGATCTTCAAGGTCATTTCTGTCATGCGTTATATCTCGCGAATCAAACATATGATTTGCATGGTTATGGTGTCAATCGACGCGTATTAACATTTGTGTGAATCTCTTGAATTTTGAAAAAAAAACGTTGTAGCCGTTTTTTATTTTAAGAAAAAAAGTGCAAAAAATTAGGTTTTTTTTATAAACAATAAATTTTTAACCTGATTTGCGAGGCACATTAATGAATGTTTGTAAAATTTCAAGACTCCAAACAGTTTTTGTAAAAAACACAGTAAAACCTTTTCTCATGATTACGTAAAAAAACAAGCCGTGAGGTGCGACCCATGAGGTCCACACGGTCAACTTCCCAGTAATATCTACATATGTAGATATTAAAAATATTAAACACAATAAAAGTTATGGAAATAATACTACTTCAAATAATAAAAATGTACCTCTCATAAAAATTATTGGAATGATTTAATATTAATCGTAACATCTACGGGAGCGTCAATTGATTACGTAAGGATTTTGGTGCATTGGTTTGATTGATTATTCACGCGGATCAATCGGAGGAGGGACAGGTTACAAAGCAGTTTTTTTCATTAAAGTTAAACATGGTGCTGTGAATACTATTGGAAATCTGCTCAAATTTTGCAAATATTAATAAACTTTGATTGACTATACAACAATGTCTTTAGAATAAGCGATTTAAGGTATAATGATTCGAATAAACCCTTTTTACATGGTGACTTTGAATGATTTTTTATTTTTAATTTAATTTGGTTGTAATCATGAGAAAAGTTTTTGCTGGTTTCTCTACAAAAATTGATAAAAGTTTATAAGTTCTATAAACATTTATTATTACGATGTGCAAATCAGGTTAAAAATGGAATTTTTTATGAAAAAAACACTACTTTTCTAAAAATATTTTAATAAATCGTAAAAAACGCTTTAACATTTTTTTAAAATATAAAAACATCATAAAGATGTTGATACGCGTCGATTGACACCTTAATGATGGAAAGATTATATTTCGTTCTCGAGATATAATGAATGACGTAAATGACCTTGAACGTTTAATGATTTTTTATTTTTTATTTAATTTTTTTTGTTAACACGAAAAAACAATTTGCTGATTTTTTCACAAGAACTATTTAGAGTATATAAATAATATAAACATTGATTACTTAGGTTTGAAAATCAGGTTAAAATTTTTGTGTTTTTGAAAAAAACCCTAATTTTTTGCACTTTTTTTAAAAAAATTAAAAAATGGATCCAACGATTTTTTTAAAAATTTGAAAGATTCATAAAAATGTTCATACCCGTCGATTGACATCTTAATGATGAAAAACGCATGTTTGGTTCGTGAGATATAGCGCATAACATGGTTGACCTTCATGGGGTGAAAACAGCAAACCCCCCCGACCGAAGTGTCCCAAAAACTAATCAGCTCTTAAGATTGCAAAGACGCTTCGATTGAAGGAAACAAAGTCGATATGACTTCGTTTACGTGAGTTATGCTCGTAGAAAAACTGTCCGCGAACGCACGTACGTACGTACATACACACACACACACACATACATACTTCTTTCTAAAAACACTTTATATATACTCTATAGACCTCAAAACGTAAAGAAAAGTTGAAAATTTCAATTTCGATTTTCGAGGCGATTACTAGAACTTCCCATATACTGGGAAGTTAACAAGCCGCGAGGTGCAACCCTTGAGGTCCACACGGTCAACTTCCCAGTAATATCTACATAAACATCAACAACATTACAACAATGAGAGGTAATAGTAACAGGAATGAGTTAATATGAATCATGTCGTCTACGGGAGGGGCCATTGATTATGTATGGTTTTTGGTCGATGAGGACAGATTGAATATTCACGCGGATCAATCGGTGTGGGCCTTTTTGGTGTTGAAAAATTTTGTTGGTTTCAAAATTATAGCAATTGTTTTTAATTAAAAGACTATAAAAACTATTAAAAATCTGCTCAAATTATGCAAATATTTTAAAGCTTTCATTGAATTTACAACAAAGTATAAAGTAATAGCACTCGTATGAACCCTCTTTACATGGTAACTTTGAATGATTTTTTTATTTTTAATTTAGTTTTTTCATAATCATGGAATAAAATTTTGCCGGTTTCTTTCCAAAAACTGATAAGAATGTATTCATTTTATAAACTGGATCACTGTGCTGTGCAAATCAAGTTTAAAAATATTTTCTATGAAAAAAAACCATAATTTTTCGCATTTTCTTCTATTAAATTAAAAAGACGGCTAAACCGAATTTTTATAATGTTAAAAACTTCACAAAGATGTTAATACACGTCAACTGACACCTTTATGATGCAAATATTATATCTGGTTCGTGAGATATAGTGAATGATAACAATGACCTTGAAAATCATGATGACTTTTAATGATTTTTTATTTTTAATTTATTTAATTAATTTAATTAATTATTTAATTTATTTATTGTTTTTTAAAAAAACCTAACTTTTTGCACTTTTTTTTAAAAAATTTGAAAACCACTCCAAGAATTTTTTTGAAAATTTGATAGAATCACACAAACGTCAATACGCGTCGATTGACACCTTGTTGAAAAAAATCGTATGTTTGATTCGCGAGATATAGCGCATGACAGAAATGACCTTCAAACGGGCAAAACAGCAAACTCCCCCGACCGAAGTTTTCCAAAAACTAATCAGCTCTTAAGATTGCAAAGCCGCTTCGATTGATATCTCAACAAAGTGGATACGACTTTGTTTGCGTGAGTTATGCTCGTAGAAAAAACTGTCCACGAACGTACAGACGTACGTACGAACGTACGTACACACACACACACACATACGTCTCCCTTTCTAAAAACACTTTATATATACTCTATAGACCTCAAAACGTAAAGAAAAGTTGAAAATTTTTAATTTCGATTTTCGAGGCGATTACAAGAACTTCCCATATACTGGGAAGTTAATAAATAAAAATTAAAAAATCCTCAACAGTCATCATGATCTTCAAGGTCATTTCTGTCATTCACTATATCTCACGAACCACATATAATATTTGCATCATTAAGCTGTCAGTCGACGTGTATTAACATTTTTGTGACGTTTAAGCATTACAAAACACCGTTTCAGCCATTTTTTAATTTATTAAAAAATAACAAAAAAATCCGAAAAATTAGGGGTTTCTTCAAAAAAAATTGAAAAGCATTCATCAAATAAAAAATTGTAGTTTTTAGGAGTTTTGTTCTTTAGTATTCGTAAAATTTCGGTTACTTCCGTCATCATTTTTAATACATATATTTTACTTTTTACATGCAATTGAACCTATTTTTGACTGCATAATCAATGTTTCTCAAAATCAACAGAAAATAAGAAATAATTATTAGTTTCATTTATGTAAAATCGTGAAAAAATACAAATTCAGTGATTATACCGAAGTGCTAGTAGTTTTTACCACAACTATTCAAAATGGCCATCACGCGACAAAATCTCTTCAGTTGTCATAATAACAAAAACTGTTTTGTCCTTCAAGCATCGATATGAAAATAAAAAATAACGTAGAATAGGCTTTGTAACCTGTCCCCCTCCGATTGATCCACGTGAATATTAAATCAAACCAATCCATGAAAATCTTTACGAAATCAATTGACGCTCGCGTAGATATTACGATTAATATTAAGTCATCCCAATAACTTTTATGAGAGGTAAATTTTTATTATTTGAAGTAGTATTATTTCCATAACTATTATTGTGTTTAATATTTTTAATATCTACATATGTAAATATTACTGGGAAGTTGTACGTGTGGACCCAAAGGGTCGCACCTCACGGCTTGTTTTAGTACAAGCGATTCTCACCAACAATCTGCCGAGTTAATTTTTTTTATATATAATTCTGTTGTTGCAGCATAAACGGCAAAAAAGCAAAATATGATAGTCAAAAATTTCAAAACTTAAAGAATTTTTTCGAATAATTTGAAAAAACTAGTAGAAGATAAGTTTTTAGTCGTTGGGGAAAGATTTATCAAATAATGCAAGCATAACCCTTTTTTACTGGACTTTCAAGCTTCTTTCCTATTGGGTATAATAAACACAGAAAATCGCGTTTAATTTTTGTTTTAGATATTTTTAACAACTTTTTGTAATGTATCAATGGAAGCCATTTATTGGTATATTTTTATATTGAATAAATGCTCTTCACAAAAAACATTTTATTCCCATATAGATACACACGATACTACAACATAAAAGTTGCTCCAATGGTTCATAAAAATTCAGTTGAGTTGTAACTTTTTACAAGGATTTCATGCTTTATTATGTTTTCCAACAAAACTTTAGATTGGCTCGTCGATCGTTAATAAGCATTATGTATTTTCAATCACTATAGTAGCCAAAATAAAACAGAAAATCCTCCTTGCGAGCGCAAATACACAAATGAATGCCAATATAAACACAAGACGCTTAAAGCCACATTAAAACTACTTTAATCCTCGTGAAAGAAATCACCCTCTTTGCTGGCGAGGGTCAAAAGAACCGCTGATTCTTCTGCAAAGACATTAATGGCCAACAACTCTGATTCTCGTCATCGCAACGAAACAGAAGTAGTATGAAGCGTCTTTTGAATTCATCCTCTTATTGCGAAAATAAAGAAGACAAATAGCCAAGACTCCCGGGCTAAGACAACAATCTCCCTTCTTCGGTGGAGCCAATAAAAACTTTTTACTTTATAGCTTGCTGTTGTGCGAAATTGAAATGTTTGAAAAACCACTCGCTAAGGGTGAATAGTTCGTTTGTTTTGTATCTTTGGGATTTAGATTTGGTAGTTTGGGCAAGATGAAGGAACTTTCCGTCGGTTTATGCTCCGAAAATAGTCAGAAAGTAAGTCATGGGTGAATTGAATGAAAATGTGAGGACTACAGTGAATGGGATCCGTCTTTTATATTTTAGGACCATCTAAGAGTGTGATTCTTAATTTTATTTGGCCTATTTTGAAAACAATTAATTCAATTAATTTGATGATGAGATTTAATTAAGAAAGTACCGCAAAAAAGATGCAACGTTCAAAAAGATGTAGGTACTTTTTGCTAGCCACGAGGAGTCTTCTCTCTATGATTCTTCGTTATTGTTGTAAGTAGTACAACAAAAAACAACAAAATGGTGATTGTGATGGCTTATAGTTGTCTTAAAATGGCATATGAAAGTACTACAGTGTGAGGCAAATTGTACCTTGATACCTTTTGCTCAAATATTATCTCACTTTAAGTCCGAAAATAAGACATAATATAAACATGTTCGTACCTTCTTCTTGACTAATGATGTTGTGAAAAAATGACAGCCAATAATATGAAAACCTTTAAACAAAACAAGAAAATCTCTTTGGAAAAATATTTGCTTCTTTGACTGATATGATAAGGAAACACTTCATAACCAGCATCTCTTAGTTCAAAAATCAAAAGGAGACTAAGGGGTCTTTTAGGTTACGATTTTCAAAGACAAAATAATATTTTAACTATTTTTATCAGTAGAAAAAAAACTTTGTACACATGTTATTTAGTACTTTGGGTGTACGAAAATATTTTTTTAGATTTTTTTTATTGTTTGTTTTTTATCCATGACAATTTTCAAAAAAAAAAAAAAAATGACGGTGGACGTGATTTCAGGTGACTGGATCATCTGGGGAGAAAAACGAAACGCCAAATTAATCCTTGTTTAAGTGCCTATGGCAAGTATCAGAATGATTTTTTTCCATTAAAAAATAACAAAATGGCTGCCATTTTAAAAAAACACTATTTTTGAGGGTGGAAAATTGAGTGAAAATCGGATAATTTGATGCCGATCATAATGATTCCGGTACCGTCCAAAGCCATATATGTGTGCAACAACATATTAAAAAATCACAGTGATCGGTTTAGTTTTTTTTTTAAATCGTGTCCGCCAACTTAAAAAAACATGAATTCGAGAAAATCGTGTTTACTTTTTTTCAATTGTTTTTTAACGCTAAATATCTCTACTCTGCTAGGCCTGGGCCATACAAAATTCCTTATTCTTTTTCATTCAGTTCCCGATCATATAATTGTGCATCTCTGCGAGCTGTTCGAATTTTTGGAAGAATTGCAACCTAAAAGGCCCCTTAAAATGTTGGTTGGGCCACAATAATAAGCTACTATTGGTTCTATTTTGTTTCTTTTCCTTAAGAGATGATTCGAACAATCTTTGTATTGAAAGTTTTCGGCCTACCCGAGGATCAAATATTCAAAGAGAGCAATTACAACTGCTCCATTTCAATTTGAATTTCCATGCCTTCACGTGATCAAAGTATCAAATTTAATTTATTGAAAAATGTGAGGATTGCTTCTAATTATTTTCAACACTAGGAAACAGGACATTGATTTTAATGTTTACAAAATAAAGGAGCAATTATACCGCAACTATTTCAAAAAAGTTTATTCGACTAAATCAATACTAAAGAATTATTATTATATTTCCGTTTTAATTCAATTAAAATGCAAAAATCCTGCCAGACAATCGTAATTATAGCCGCAAGAATTTGTGAATGTTAACTTGACAAAACTTGAACTTTAATTATAGCATTGAAAGACATACTGTTTCATTTTGTAATTCTATTGCAGTATACATCTTCATCCAGAGAAAACTTCATTATGAGATTCCAGAGTAAAATGAGACTTTCACTAAAGATGCAATTAGGAACTCGACTCTATTCACTGTTCCGTCAGTTTCTAACAGCAAATGTAAAGTATCGTGGAAAGCTGGCGAAAATTGCTAGCGGGAATCACCACTGCCATAATTAGACTGCTATGTAATTTTCATTCACATTTAAAAGAGATGCACTCCTACACAGGACCCAGCTCACTTTTTAATCAGCATCTTGCGAGTTGTACTCATTGCATTGAATTACGGACGGATATCTTGTTGCTGAACGAAAACTAAAGTGCATACTTATTTCTACACCAAAAGCGAAACAGATCTTACGACGAGCAGTAAGATAAAATTAAATTATTTTGCTGGAAAGTAATCATGCAAATTTCAAGAAAATCGATTACGTTCTAACCGGGTTGATGCAAAAAGCTAGGAACTTTTCATGTTTCTTACATCAATTTAAAATCATTTTTGGTTGGAATAAATGAAGAATTTAAAATGTTGTAAAATACTTAACTTAAAACAAAGGAAATCGGAAGGAGGACGAATATGATGCCTTCACCGAGATTAGGATCAATGAAGGTCTTTGACAAAAACCAATATTGCTGCAATTTTTCAATTTCTTCAGTAAGTTCTCAGCTAAACTTTTTAGTGTACTTTAGAAGATCTAACCAAGTATGTTCTATTGATTGAAAATATTTAGATGTGATTATATATTCAAGTATAATAGTTGGTTATATATTTGATTTTTTGAAGATTTTCAGTTCAAAAGCCACTAGTTTCGTAGGAACACCTTGACTTGTCGAAAGAGATTCATTTAATTAAGGACGCCCAATTTTAAATAGTTCAGTAGAGGCATACAATGTTGAATCAGTTCTTAAATAACAAGGAGGGTCGGCCTAGCCCTGAGAAGTCACCTATGAAATTTTAGAAAGATTGAACACTATAGTTCCGAATTGGAGAGTCTAAATGAAGTTAAAAGTGACAACGAATTCGAAGAACAGACTCACAAGCCTTTCGATAAATGGTTCGAAAGATTGCAGATCTTTTTAGATATTTGCATGTGTTTTTATAGAAAGTAAAAACTTTGTGAAGCTTAGAATAAATTGATCTGATTTTTCGAAAAATAAAAAGTAACGTACTAACGGGTAATCGGGTCTAAAATTCAAAAAAAAAATTGCAGGAACCCGTCTTCTGAATCAGTTCATAGACATGTTCAATTCGCTCTTCTAAGATTAGTCCTGTGTAGTGTTCCTAACCGATTTGTGACAGCAGTCCCCAAGACAGTCGTTCATTCATTCAATGTGTTGCACTATACCTTACCTATAGCACATGCTGAAGTGTCATTGACTGATGGGACTGCTTATTTATTTCTCATCAACAAATCATTCAGTTTCAGTTTCAAAAATGGCTTTATTGATATTGATTTTCGCAATTAAAAAAAAAAATTCTTAAGCCTACGAACTATCATCTAACCTAAAAAACTAAATGGCCACTAGGGCGCTCAAAGCTTGTTAATCTTTATTAATATGCATTTAACAAATATCGCTTATTTTCTAACTTATCAGCATTATTATTAAATTTAAATTGGAAAAACAGAAGAAAAAAACAATTTATCGTCACACCTTAACCTAACTTAACCTATGCGAGGTTGTATCTGCCAGCAGATTCGCCCCCGCATTTACCTAATTCAACCTTAAGACTAAGGGTGAGTCCATGTCTGCCAGCAGACATAGACCCACAATGTAGATATTCCTACTTAATTTTATTTATAATGTTTCTTTAGGACTAACAGAGTGTGTTTAAGACAAAAAATATGTACATCTCATTGAAGGTCTGAACTATGTCGGACTCTTATATCACTCATCAAACCACCAATATCGATAACGGTCACGGTCATTTCGATCAACGTCAAACCTCGCGAATGAATAGCGCCACAGCTCGCTCGATCTGCTCGTATCCATTCCCGCGACGTATTCAATCTTCTTGTCGGTTGCCCGCCTATATACATGGTATATAATCGGGCAACCAAGTGAATCTAGAATGTATCCATTCCCATCCAAATACACGAACGCTTCGGGGGGAATGAAGCCCGTGGTGAGACAATGCTCAAAATACACGTCGTTTGGAAAGTATGGCTGCCAAACCCAGGGGTTCTCGCGCAAGGACGCGGACTTTGCAATGTGATTCCGGATTAATCTCACGACCACTGTGTCGACTCTCCGTACTTGAGCGATGTCATAAATCTCCTGGTTGGAGACGCGGTGTAAGTAACCTGTCTCAGCTTTCCTGTACACTCCAATGCAAGCGCGAAGAATCCGTCTCTCGAAGACTCTTAGCTTCTCCATATTGCTTGGACTCTGGTTAAACCAAATTGGACATCCATATGTCAGAATTGGTCTGACCAGAGTCTTATAGCACGTCAACTTGACGTCAGCATCAATGTGTTTGGAGCAGAAGAGCCGTCGCAAAGACATGAAAGCTTTTCGCGCCTGCTTCAGCATGATATCCACATGCTGGTTGAGGTAAAGGTACTGATCCAGGTACACACCCAGGTATCGCACGCACATTTTATGAGGAACGGGCTCAGAGCTTTCCTCGCCCTCGTTCGCCACGATGTGGAAATCCTTCCAACTTTGCTTCAGGTCAGGATTGGCATGCTGCAGGGTACGTCGGAAGAGAATTGTTTCGCACTTCTGCGCGTTGATCTTCATCCGCCAGTTGTTCGTGTAGAACTGGATGTCGTTAAAAATCCCTTGAAGATTCTCCTGAACCACTGAGGCCTTCTTGTCTGCCGTGTAGGCGATGAGGTCGTCAGCGAAAGCTACCAACGATCTCTTGGGAGACTTATTGAAGTCGAATGAGCTATCAACAAATCATTCCTCAACAGTAAGATGTGGCATGGTATTGATTTGTATATTCTTTGCTTGAGTGTCGGACGTAAAAATTGGGCCACCATAAGCGCGACAATTATTTTATGGTTTTGTAGGTCACCTACGTCACGTATTGTTGGGTCGTGTGAACCCTATAGCGAAAGCATATACAGTGGCGTACCCAAGGGGGGGGGGTTTGAACCCGTAACCTCTATTCAAATACCTCGTATAGCAGGTCGCCAGCAAAATCGAGTAAATGTAAATTTGCCATTAATCACACCGGAAAAGTATTTCTATGTAACCACATTTATTCCATTTTTAGATACTTTTTCGGGGTAATTGAATGAAAGATTTTTAAAACATAGAATTATTTTTGGAGAACTCTAACTTTGACCGGTAAAAATGTGTGATTAAGTATGATTATTAGCAAACGTACCTAGTCAAGACTACAAAAATATGACCCCCCCCATTATCAAAATCCTGCGTACGCCACTAAGCATATACCTAGGAATAATAGTTCAAGTAAGAGATTTTACTCGTAGCGAGTTTGTAAGAAATTTGCATAAACGAAGGAACGATCGATACACAGCCCCAGAAACAATTTCGAAGTCAATCTTGCCACACTCCGCAACTGGTTTGACTTTTTTGATATTTCTTGCCACAATAGCCAAATTCAGAAATATCATCAGTTCGCGTGCCATTCAGATTAGCGTGAAAACGTTGGTGTTAGGTGAGACCTGTCCCCTCAATCTTTGAAAAATATAAAAATGAACGACAAATATATCATTCTTTGTCCTTATTAAAGTGTTTTGTGTCGATAAGTGTTTAGGCTTTGTTGGAATAATAACTCGACTTTTACAGTTATGTGTTAGTTTTCTACGTAAGTGCCGAGAATTAGATGTATAAATTTCAAAATGTAGCTGCGTTTTGCTATCGTAACAAAATATAAGTTAGAATCTTTTTCCCACATATTTTAGAAAAAATGAATGAATTTGTTAACGTTATGGGCAACAAGGTCTATTAAATCGATCATAGATTTTTTTCTGACAAATATTTACATTTTAAAATTTGAATAACATCAACTGTTTGCCTACCTTTTCCATGGGAAATATACTTAGTAATACACGCTATCAATAAATCTATTTATATTCGTTTAACATACGCTTAAAGAATTCAGATTATTCAATTGAAATATTTATAAATATACATATGAACATTATATGAGAAAGTCAAAATCTTTTTGAAATTTTTATTTTTTACATGTTTAGTTTTATTTGTATTTTTTAGAGTTCATTTAATTATATTTTTTTCCAAATAAATATATTTTAATGAAAATTTATTCAAAAATACTTTTGAAACTAATATATAGTTTTTGATGTTAGTATTTTTTTTTTAAATTGATTTACAATTATTTTTAATTCATACTCATAAATTTTCAGAAAATATGATGCAACTTTTTTTAATATGAATATTACTACGTGATGAATATCTGTAAAAGTGTTTGTGTTACAAATTTATTATATTGTAACAACCCACGCACACAAAATTTCTCCCAAACGTGTAACAGCAAGCAACCGCTTCCCTAGGCCATGACGACAGCATAGCGTTCATCGCCAGCAACATTCGCACACAACATTAGTCATAAGATAAAAACCAACATGTATGTAGGTTGAGAAACTCACACAGTCACGCACCGGCCACTATATAAGGCCGCGTTGCTCATAGGAACAGTTACTCGTTGAGGGGCTATTTGGCAGGTGGCATCCGAGTTTCACAGATATATCTGGAACAATAATGTGATGCGTGCTCGTAAATAGGGCACTTTAAAAATGGGGGCAATTATCAATAAAACGACGAAAACTTTAATTAATATTTTATTTATAAAATATGATTAAAAAAGAGTTTTAAAAATCTAAGAAGATGTGGTTTTGTCAAAAGCGCGGTCTCGACTGCATTTTCTTAATTTACTTCCTACCATTACAATCTTTCGAATCATCCAAAAAAAGAATTTTAGTCTTTGGATCAGTATACAAAAAGATAAGCGCGTTCAAGTGAACGTCGCGTCGAAGATAAACGCGGGCCGATGTTTATAGAAATCTGCGACAAAGATAAGCAAGATGCTTTGGTTTTATCTTACGTTGGCAATTAGTTAATAAGAAGGGTTTGGGAATTTTTAGATAAGCATGCACGTATGCGATATTAATTATTTAAAATATGGTTTCGAGTGCCAGTGTTTCATTTGAGGACTTTGGGTGTTTGGTTTCATATTTATGAGAAATGTGGGTGGTCGGGGTTTTTGATATAACTGAACTTGGAAACATCTCCCAAATAAAGAAACTTATTAGGGCGAAGCATTCAAAGCGCTCCTTGGCATCCAAGCATCCGGCAACACGGAACCTGGAAACAAGAAGCGATATTGTCTGAAAATAATAAGAGAGCACTGTGTGACTTAATGTAAAAGAGATCATTACCTTTAAGAAGACCTTTATTTGAATAAATGATATTAAACGATCTCGCATGTTTTAATTTTACTCGAGAATCTAAATAACATACACCACCATAGAGTCAACTAAAGACTTGGTACAATATCAAATTATTTGTCTTGTTCGTTTTATTGCAAACGATTGTAAAAAAATAACTTTTTGCTGGAAGTTTACTTAGAAAATCGCTAATACTTTTTAGAAAAATTGTAATATTGAAAAAATAATGTTGTAGATACATCATTTTACTGCGACATTTATTTGAAATATTTTTTCTAAATGTGATTCTTTTAAACCTACAACAAAAAGAAAACTGCAAAAATGATGATGATGAAAAAATAGTACTTAGAAAATACAAATCTGTATTTCGAAAAATTCTTCAAGTAAATTTTGTGGTTATTACAAAAATTGTTTTACAGCTACAAACTTTACTTGGAGCATTTTTTTGGAATTTTCTTTAACAATTATAATAAAAAATGAAGATTATCAGTTCTCCGGGAAATTGCAAACTCAGTATTGTAAAATTTTTTTAATTCAAAGTTATCTATCTATATTGAAATTTTCATCGTTTTTGTATTTTATGCGAAATTTCAAGAAAATGATGTTTTTTACATTACCAACATAACTTCTCACAATAGTCTCAAATGGCGATTCTGTCTAAAGTTCCCCCAAAATTTTGGAATCAATTTAAAAATAAAAATACATCAGTTTTGATAAAAAATGTAATTACTTGAAACTTTGGTAACTCGACTTATTTTTGCGTCAAGTAATGGTTCTAATTATCATACTATACTATACTTTAGTGAGTAGATTTTTGAACTCTAGTCAGATGCCTCCAATTTTACTTTTTCTCTAGTATTTATACTTAATATCATTTTTTTTAATTAAATGCATATCTTGTCAAACAGAAAATTACCAAAATTATAAAAATTAAAAGCTAAATAAACCAGTTGATTTTATTTTCTGCAAAAAAAATTCGATGTAGATAATCAAGGATATCGAGGAACTAATAAATATATCAGGTGCTTGTTTATTTCAACAGTGAGTTCTTCCTTTACGGCAATAAATAGCTTTCGATTCCCTTACGATAAAACAAGTAGATTTCTATCCTGAGATTGGTGGGTGTTGCACTTGGTTTCCTATCCGAAATTTTGTCGGATTCTCCTAGATATGTCGCCGAAAACTTCTTTAGGTCTACATTTTGCCATCTTAGCAAGTTCTTGAACTCATTTAGAAATGAGTGACACTTGAAAGGTGTTGCAGCCAAAATTGCAAATGACTAGTTCAATTGATATCGCTTCGCAAATAGAAGTGACGATGTTTAAGGTATCGTTGTGGTCCTCCAGTTCGTGCTGTTCCTTGCAGAGTCTTATAGACCCGGATGGAAAAGTTTTTCCTGAAAATCTTTCGCAGTGGTTCGCAAAAAGTGTTGTGGTAAACATCTGAACTTCGTTCATTTCGTAGCTGAACGAACGAAATTACAGGAAACTTTTCGAACGTTTTGAAACTTACTTCTTTTCAATATCGATATTGCTCGGGCATTTTCTGCTACGAGCAAATGAAAGTTTCGATGTTATCGCAGTGCAAGTTTCGACGAACTCGTGCTGCTGAAAACTAAAATAGTTTGAAGAGTAGTTATAACAAGAAAGTGAAAGCATTTAAGTTTTTTTTGAGCAAGGAGCTGCAATGAAATTTAATTTGGAAAATGTGGTATTACATCAATCTCCTAAAAAAAAGTCTAATTGAAATTATAAATCAAATTTTGTTTGAAAGAATAAATTATATGAAGCATACATCAATTTATTGGCATCCATCTCAGTTTGGATGTGCAAGAGTATTAAAAGTCACACTGAAAAACTGAAATGCCTAAAGCAGTTTGAAAATATACTTTGAATAACAAGCTCACCTCAAAACCATTTGATATTAGCAAAGCAATCTAATGGTATTTTGGCTAACAAAAACTGCATATTTTTTGGTTACGTTATTAACTGATTTCTTATGTAGATCAGGACGGATCTTCAGAAAACAACTCATGACTTTGCTCTAAAATTAATCGTTTTTGAGTTAGAAGTGAGAAAAGTAGGAAAAATTTAGTTTTTTTTAAAATAATTTTTGAACATTTATTAACTTCCCAGTATATGGGAAGTTCTTGTAATCGCCTCGAAAATCGAAATTGAAATTTTCAACATTTCTTTACGTTTTAAGGTCTATAGAGTATACATATATAAAGTGTTTTTAGAAAGAAGTATGTATGTATGTGTGTGTTCTTTACGTTTTCAGGTCTATAGAGTATATATAAAGTGTTTCTAGAAAGGGGATGTATGTGTATGTACGTACGTACGTTCGTGCACAGTTTTTTCTACGAGCATAACTCACGTAAATAACGTTGTATCCACTTTGTTGAGGTGTCAATCAAAGCGTCTTTGCAATTTTAAGAGCTGATTAGTTTTTGGAATACTTCGGTGGGGGGGGGGGTTTGTTGTTTTGACCCTTTGAAGGTCATTTCTGTCATGCGTTATATCTCCGGAACTAATCATACGATTTGCATAATTAAGATGTCAATCGACGCGTATTAACATTTTTGTGAATTCATCAAATTTTTAAAAAAATCGTTGGAACCGTTTTTTAATTTATTAAAAAAAAGTGATAAAAATTAGGTTTTTTCTCATAAACAATAAGTTTTTAACCTGATTCGCAGCACCCAGTAACTAATTTAGTAGTAGTATTTCCATAATTATTATTGTGTTTAATATTTTTAATATTTATGTAAATATTACTGGGAAGTTGACCGTGTGGACCTCTAGGGTCGCACCTCGCGGCTTGTTTATTAATGTTCCCGACCTTTTTGCGAGGGAAGATAAGTCAATTATTGGTATACAAGTTATTCCACAGCTTTTACTGCAAAAATCAGTGTGCCCCTTCTCAACAGACAACTGAAGACAGATACGCCCTAATGGGAAAACTTCTAAAATATGGCTTATGAGACCGTTAGCGGTGTTTGGAGAGATTTTTCAAAGCTGATTTCGATTCATTTAAACAGATTTTTTTTCATTCACTCCATTATTTTTTGGTAAAGGCTGTGTGGTTATACTTGGTGCAAGATTGGAAGCTTACTGTTGCATAGGTCTGAATTCAATTTTAAACAAGCCGCGAGGTGCGACCCTTGAGGTCCACACGGTCAACTTCCCAGTAATATCTACATAAACATCAACAATATTAAACACAATAATAATTTTGAAAATAATACTACTTTAAGTAATAACAATGAGAGGTATTCATAGCAGAAACAGGAATGAGTTAATATGAATCATATCGTCTACGGAAGGGTCCATTGATTACGTAAGGTTTTTGGTCGACGAGGACAGATTGAATATTCACGCGGATCAATTGTTGGGGTCTTTTTTGGTCTTGAAAAATTTTGTACATGCAGTCAAAAAAAGATTCAATTGCATGTAAAAAGTAAAATGTATTACAGATGATGATGGTTATTGAAATCTTACGATTACTAAAGAATGAATCTACTAAAAACTACAATTTTTTATTCGATGAAAGCTTTTCAAAGCATATGATCTTGCAAAGTATTGACTACAAAACATTTTACTATTCAAAACGTTGATACCGCAAATGCAAATTTGATTTAAATTTTGTTGGTTTTCACAATTTAAGCAGTTTTTTAATTAAAAGACTATAAAAACTCTTAAAAATCTGCTCAAATTATGCAAATATTTTAAAACTCTGATTGAATTTACAACATTTTTTTTAGAATAAAAGACATAAAGTAATATCATTGGTATGAACCCTCTTTACATGGTAACTTTGAATGATTTTTTATTTTTTATTTAGTTGTTTCATAATCATGGAAATTTTTTTTGCTGGTTTCTCTTCAAAAATTGATAAGATTGTATAAATTTTATAAACGGGTATCACTGTGCTGTGCAAATCAAGTTAAAAAAATATTTTTTATGAAAAAAACTATAATTTTTCGCATTTTCTTTTATTAAATTCGAAAAACGGCTGAAACGAATTTTAATCATGTTAAAAACTTCACAAAGATATTAATACACGTCAATTGACACCATAATGATAAAAATATTATATCTGGTTCGTGAGATATAGTGAATGATAAAAATGACCTTGAAAATCATGATGACTTTTAATGACTTTTTATTTTTTATTTAATTTTTTACGTAATCATGAGAAAAAGTTTTGATTGTGTTTCTACAAACATTGTTTGAAGTATATAAATTTTGCAAACATTGATTACTATATTTCGCAAATCAGATTAAAAATTTATTTTTTATGAAAAAAACCTAATTTTTTGCACTTTTTTTTCTTAAATTAATAAAAAACAGCTCGAAAGACTTTTTCCAAAATTTGATAGATTCACAAAAATATTAATACACGTTCATTGACACCTAAATTATGCAAATCGTATGTTTGGTTCGCGAGATATAATGCAATACACAAATGACCTTGAAGATCACGATGACTATTAATGATTTTTTATTTTTTATTTGATTTTTTTTTGTATTCACGAGTAAAAAATTTTGGTGTTTTTTTTACAACAACTGTTTGGAGTATATAAATTATATAAACGTTTATTACTGCGTGTTGAAAATCAAGTTGAAAATTAGATGTTTTTGAGAAAAATTCCAATTTTTTGCACTTTTTTTTCAAAAAATTAAAATACCACTCGAAAGATTTTTTGGAAAATTCGACAGAATCACGTAAATGTTACAACGCGTCGATTGCCACCTTAATAATAAAAATCGCATGTTTGGTTCGTGAGATATAGCGCATAACATGGTTGACCTTCAAGGGGTAAAAACAGCAAACCCCCCCCCCCCCCCCCGACCGAAGTGTCCCAAAAACTAATCAGCTCTTAAGATTGCAAAGACGCTTCGATTGACACCTTAACGAAGTCGATACAACTTTGTTTACGTGAGTTATGCTCGTAGAAAAACTGCCCGCGAACGCACATACGTACGTACGTACGTACATACACATACACACACACACATACATACTTCTTTCTAAAAACACTTTATATATACTCTATAGACCTCAAAACGTAAAGAAAAGTTGAAAATTTCAATTTCGATTTTCGAGGCGATTACAAGAACTTCCCATATACTGGGAAGTTAATAAAAAATAAAGACAGTTGAGCCATGTTAACATTCACAAAGGGTTCTTAATGAACCGTTTTAAACTTTTGCGGTTGGGTGACCTAAATAAGGTGTTTTCAGAGAATTTTTCCACCAAGCAAAACACAAAAAATTATTGGAAAGACTACTCTTTTTGCCTAAATTAGTTCTCAAATTTCATGGCATTTAGTGTTCGAAATAACTTCTGCCGTATGATCACCGAAACTGCAACTAAGTAAGGTCACTCTTTCGGTTCAATTCTGCACCACTTTTTCTAACACAGCCTTATTTCGGCAATAACGCATCGAATATTGGCCACCAAGTCATCAATAGTTGCTGATTTCACAGCATAGACATATGATTTGACTTCCAACTCATTTTCAGTCTATTCACCAAATGTATGACGCAAACTATGGTCCAGTGGCTTCAATTGCACTGCAACGCACTAGTTGGATCATATAGGGCTTCACTCCAAGATTGTTCTTTAAAATGTTCCGTGTAGTGGACGAACAGAGGCCAAGTTGTTGAGAACGGCGTCGAATCGATAAATTTGGGTCCTCAGTCACAATTCGTTCTACAGCAGCGTTAGCTGTTTCGGTACGCATTGGACGAGCTCGTTTTGGATGAACTTTGTCCAATAAAGTATACGTGAACGAACAAACATCTTTCCTTCGTAATGCGTATGAGCTGCTCAGATGGACGATTATGAGCACCATAAATTGGACGAAGTGTTCGTTAAGTTTGGCGCACATATCGCGCAATTTGGAAATAAATTTCCACTTTATTGAGATGTTTTTTTGAGTGAGAGTCTTTGCATTGTAATTTTTAAAGTAGATTCATCACAAGTTCAAAATAGCAGCGAAATTTAGCAGCTACATTAGGAAGATATCTTTATTGGAAATTGTGAACCTTAAAAAAGCACGCTCTGTATAGAGTGATGTTCAAAGTCAACAAATTCATTGCATTTTAAAATGCGAGATTTCCTCTGGCCGGATAGAACGATTGTGAATGGTCAGCTATGCGGAAGGAAGTCTTGCAAAAAATAGTTAAGCCCAACAATTGAGCTGGAAACACAACCCTCTAGTGAACAAACACACCAAGCATTTTGGTTTATGTGAAATGATTCAAATTTTGCCGGTAAAATACTGGTATGATACCAAACACAAAAACTTAACAAATATTTTCATTTTAGTGGAGTGAGTCAGATGCAGATGATTATCATTTAGATAATTCTGTTTCCATATTGTTTGCTGATGTGAAGCCTTTTTTTCAAGAGCTCAGCTACTGTCAAAATAAAACTATGCAATGCGACACTTAAAATTTCGAAACATACATTTCAAATCATTGCAAAACATTCCATCCAGACTATATAGTGCGTACATAGACAATTTTCAGGAGTTCACTAGAAGCTGAGATTTTCTATGTATACCATAAATTTTTGAGGCATTATTGTATTTCTATCATCATCAATCAGAGTCTTTAAAAGGACAAAGCTTTAATTGATTTCTAATTTGCCGAGCTTTAAAAATACAGCCCATTTCCATTTTCTTTTTAAATAAATGTTATTACAGTTCGTCTTGAGGTTTTTTCTCCTATTAAGAGGGAATTCTTTGAATAAATCTATGTCTTTTCAATTGTTAAAATTATTTATTTGGTATTGTTGTAAGTAAAAACTGTTCTCATTGAGAAACACAGCGTTAGCTATAAATCCAAACTCAAAACGGTATCCGGTTATCATAAAACATACAAAATCTTTCCAAAAGACCAACGATCTGCTTTGTATCGTTTTAAAGCTGACCTCTTCGTGGTAAAGAAGAAAGAAAAGAGAACGTGCTGATATAATACACCCACACAAACCCACAGAGACAAAACCACAGAAGATATTTTATTAAACCACCCTTTCCCATTCTAGAATTCACGTTTATAAATTTCAGTACGACTCAAAGGTGGCTGAAAACCTTTTTGCTGGAGTAAATTAAAGAGAAAAATAAATACAGAGCAGCCAACACACAAAAGGATATTGATCAGAAAAAGGCAAAATTGAATTTTATTGTGGTGGCAATTCTGAAGACGTTCTATATCTGCAGGCACTCATGGAGTTTATAACGTGCCACGACGATAAACAGAACAAAAATGGGAAGGTGACAAACATTGGGGTGAAAATTTGGAAATCTATTAAGGAAAGTTATAAATTTACACGTAGCTTGTGAGTTTGTATCAATTCGAAATTTATTTGATGAAGTTGAATAAACAACGATTGCATTCATTCATTCAAACTGAAGGATATTGTAACTTTGATAGCTAAAATCAGGATGACCTACATTATTTTTAACTTCCCAGTATATGGGAAGTTCTTGTAATCGCCTCGAAAATCGAAATTGAAATTTTCAACTTTTCTTTACGTTTTGAGGTCTATAGAGAATATAAAAAGTGTTTTTAGAAAGAAGTATGTATGTATGTATGTATGTGTGTGTGTGTGTGTTCGTGGACAGTTTTTTCTACGACGATAACTCACGTAAACAAAGTCCGATTGACTTGATTGAGGTGTCAATCGAAGCGTCTTTGCAATTTCAAGAGCTGATTAGTTTTTGGGAACTTTCGGTTGGAGGATTTTGCTGTTTTGCCTATTTGAAGGTCACTTCTGTCCTGCGTTATATCTCGCAAACCAAAAGTACGATTACCTTGAACAAAGTATCAATCGACGCGTATTACTATTTGTGCAATTCTGTCAAGTTTTTAAGAAATTTCTTATAGGTGCTTTTTAATTTTTTAAAAAAAAGTAAAAAAAATTAGGTTTTTTCAAAAGCAATAAATTTTTAACCTGATTTACGAAATGTAGTAATCAATGTTTATAAACTTTATATACTCCAAACAATGTTTGTAAAAACACCATCAAAACTTTTTCTCATGGTTACGTAAAAAATCAAATTAACAAGCCGCGAAGTGCGACCCTTGAGGTCCACACGGTCAACTTCCCAGTAATATCTAGATAAACATTAAAAATATTAAACAAAATAATAATTTTAAAAATATCACTACTTTAAAGAATAATAATAATAGGTATTCATAGCAGCAACAGGAATGAGTTGATATTAATCATATCATCTACGGAAGGTTTTTTTTGGTCTTCTATCATTTAAGCAGTTTTTTTATTAACACTAAAACACTGTAAAAACTATTAAAAATCTGCTCAAATTATGCAAATATTATAAACTTCGATTGAATTTACAACAATTTCCTTAGAATAAAAGATATAAATTAATGTCATTCGTATGAACCCTCTATACATAATAACTTTGAATGATTTTTTATTTTTTATTTAGTTTTTTTTTATAATCATGGATTATGGTTTTGCTGGTTTCTCTTCAAAAACTGATAAGAATGTATAAATTTTATAAAAATTTATTACTGTGCTGTGCAAATCAAGTTGAAAAATTATTTTTTATGAAAAAAACTAAAAGCCTAATTTTTTGCATTTCTTTTATTAAATTAAAAAGCTGCTGAAACAATTTTTATGTAATGTTAAAAAAATTGCAGCAATGTTAATAAACGTCTATTGACACCTTAATGATGCAAATATTATACTATACACTATACACTATATCTCACGAACCAGATACAATATTTGCATCATTATGGTGTCACTTGACGTGTATTAATCTCTTCGCAAAGTTTTTAAAATTATAAAAATTCGTTTCAGGCGTTTTTTTTAATTTAATAGAAGAAAATGCGAAAAATTATAGTTTTTTTCATCAAAATTTTTTTTTAACTTGATTCGCACAGCACAGTGATACCAGTTTATAAAACTTATACATTTTTATCAGTTTTTGAAGAGAAACCGGCAAAACTTTTTTGAATGATAATGGAAAAAGACTAAATTAAAAATAAAAAATCATTCAAAGTTACCATGTAAATAGGGTTCATTCGAATGATATTACTTTATATCTTTTATTCTAAAAAAATTGTTGTAAATTCAATTAAAGTTTTAAAATAATTGCATAATTTGAGCAGATTTTGAATAGTTGTTATAGTATTATAATTAAAAACTGCTTAAATTTTGAAAACCAACAAAAATTTTCAACACCAAAAAGGCCCCCACCGATTGATCCGCGTGAATATTCAATCTGTCCTCATCGACCAAAAACCTTACGTAATCAATGGACCCTCCCGTAGACGATATGATTCATATTAACTCATTCCTGTTACTGCTATGAATAACTCTCATTGTTGTAATGTTGTAGATGTTTATGTAGATATTACTGGGAAGTTGACCGTGTGGACCTCAAGGGTCGCACCTTGCGGCTTGTCTAAATTTTAAATTATGCAATGGTCCAGTTTTATTATTATACATATAAAGATGAATTTGAAACTCAATTCAAATGCATAATGGCCAAGTTTTAAGCTTTGGTAGATATTTTTGCTAATATCATCCATGAAAATTGGAATGCGTTTTAATATGAAATATTGCTGCGAGATATAATTGTAGAAACTTTCTTAATTAAAACTTTCGTTAGCGATGAAATTAAGAGCAATTAACAAGTTGCAGTTACAAAACTCAATCGTTCCTAGGAAAGGATTCATATCGATGAACTGACCCAGGCACTATCCTCTCTGATAATTTCAGCTCATACGTGATCCTGTATGTATGGCACCTGGCACTTTTCACAAAATGTGCCCAGTGCCATTCATTTCGGTCCGCCTAAAGAGTTCGAAAAGTTATCTTTAATATACGTGTTTATACAGCCGGTAGCGCCAGCTTCTAATAATTAACACGTTCCCGTGTAGCCAGCATTCAATGTGTTAAATAGCAAAATCGTTCTCTATCGATTGCTTTGTACTATGATTGTTCAAAAATCCAAAAAAAAATCGTAAGACTAAATACGCTTTCCTCCGGATTATCAGGAATATTCGAATTAAGAAAGCCAAATAATACCATGACCACGATTCTTCATAGCAATTCGTCATAGCAATTTTCCATTGCGCCATGCATCGCACTTCCTCTTGCCTTTACATCCATCATCGGCGTCAGCACGGGCGATAAATCAGCATCCCCTTCTGAGACTTTTCGATCGCCTGCTATTCTTCGCTGGACCAAGCCAGCAAGTACCGCAACCGTCATCAACAGTTGCTGATGGAGTACAGAACATCAACGCTGGTGGTCGTTTCGAAGGCTCTGACCATGCCGTTCCAAAAGTTTACTGTGAAACTGTCTGAAAAACGCATAGTTCAATGAATAGCTGTTCCATGTTGGTGACTTTTTTGGTTACATAAAAGTACTTAAAATGACGGAATCTCATCAACTCTGAATCTACTTTAGTGAGTGACTATAATGTTAGTAAATTACTTGAAAGAAGATGGTCGCAACTTTTTGCGAAAACCAATGAATCCATCTCAGTTGAGAAAATTGAATTTTTTTTACTGTGTATCTTTACTGATACGTACTATCAAGTCCAGTTGTTGACGAGGCTTGCAGATTTTTTTCCATTCCAAAAATGGCTCTTGAAGTCAAATATGCCATGACAAGTTCATTTAGCAAAGTCTTCATTAAAGTATGAGTATGAGTGGTACCTAGTGCAATTTCCACGTATAACAATCATTTACATAATTACGGTATACATTATCTAATCACCTTCCTTCATTCCACTAGGGAGCGAAGTGATTGCCAGGTTAGTGTGGATGATTACAAATTACCACATTTCTTCAGGGACTTCAACTTCATCCTGGGCGGGCAGGCTATCTTGCTGGAAATGCAATAACGAAGACCGAGGTCATGGAAAAGTTTGACGATTAAGACCGAGAGTTAAATGCAAAAGTGCCTTCCTGTATAATAGGTTAAACCATTGCAATCGCAGCGTTACATCACAACTTGGAGTGTAATTTTTGGTTTAATTGTTGAATAAATTTAATGGATAAGTGCTTTTTGGAAAGTTAAACGATGGTTCATCGTCTTGATTCAAGAATGGCGTTAACCTTTAATAGATTCAACTTGAAACAGTTTACGTATGGCTAAAAAAATTCCTCATTTGTATTCAGTAGAGGTATTTATGATATCGTCTTCAGAGTCTCAAAGAATTTTGTTTTTCCATTATCTACATTTTAAAACTTCTGATTAGCCGTAATTATTGCAGGTAATGAAGGGATTGGTGGAAAATTCAATAGAAAACGTTATCTAATTACGAAAATATCCAAGACATACCACTGTTTTTCTCGAATTTCTGAATCAATTAAACTTTTTTGAGCGCTGCTAAGTTCAAAAAGTTGTGATGTGTTGGGATGTGAATTGAGTACAACAAACGATACAGCAAGCAACTTGGGACAAAGTTGTGTTAAAATAAACTTGAAATAATTTCATCAATTGAAATGAGACTAAAGATGTTCTGGTACCCGGAAAATTACCTTCCGCTTTTTTTTCAACGTTGGGAGGCGAAAATCTTAAAAAGATACCGATCAGCTCCTGCCTTTCGGCATATCAGATTTCTACCGATTAAAACCACCTCCGTTTCCTTCAATCACTCTCTCCATCAAAATTTAGTAATTCTCCGTATTTAAAATTTTAGGGTATAGTACTTCCCAGACGATAAGAATCGGTATAAGGGATAGTACCGAATCTGTAAGTTTTAGTGTCCTTTTAGTTAGATTAATAGTTCAGACTATATGTTTGTGAATTATTTCCTGTTGATTACATGTTTGGTTTTGAGTTTAGTGGAGCTGATTGTAATTGTAACTTACTTCGAAAGCTGGTCCTGATAGAGATATTTTTTTAGTGCCGTTTTAAAGGAAGTTGGGTTCGCTATGTTTTTAATTTTGTCCGGTAGTGTATTGTAAAAGTTAGCTGCTTTGTTGAAGGGGTCTTCTTTTAGCCGATCAGTTCTGGTAAATGCCATAGCTATATTATCCATGTTTTGAGAAACTTGAGTCTTGTCATTTCCCCCTCAATTCTATCTAATTTCACAGCGGTATACTCATTACGGTGTAAATTCTTATGTATGAATTTAGCTCTTTCCATGGAAATCATGGCTTGAAAATTCAATTCTTGGGCTGTTTCGAAAACCTCGCTCGTTGGAGTTGGCATAGGGAGATTGTAAATGGTTTTATACGCCTTCGTTACTAGTCTGGAAATGGTCAAGGGGTTACTCTTAGAAGTTTGGCTCCAATTCAAGATGCCATAGAAAATTTTGGAAAGGATATGTGCATATAAATTTGGATTTTTTTTCTTTGGAAAAAAAAGGAGTGACGTAGAAAACCAATGAAGACATCCAGTTTTTTCCTTAGATCATTTATGTGTGGAGTCCATGTTAGTTTCTTGCCTATTAGAAGTTTTATTTGTTTTACTCTCTGGAGGCTTGTGTCATTGATTTTACGTGTATATATATATGTACATAGCCACTTTCGCAACAAGGTCTGTTTTTTATGGAGTTGATATAAAGTAGAAATAGCGTTGGTCCTAGGATCGAGCCCTGCGGAACACCTATGCTAAATTCAGCACTTTTGCTTTTGACACCTCTAATTAGTGTATTATGAAATCTATTTGACCTTTCATCCCATATGCAGACCTCAGCCGCGATGCTCCTTACAGACAGAAGATCAAATGCGCGAGATATTAAGGGGAAAATAGGGTTAGGACAGCGTTTTCCCAATAATTTTAATGATTTTTTTATAGTATAAAAAATTAATATAATTTATTGAAACTTTGAAAATATTTTAAACATATATTTAAATATATACTATGAAATTTTTCAAGAATTTCCTTGAAAAACACCGAAGATATTAGCGACCCCATATTGCAGGTCACAATCAGAATCAGAATTTTGCGTACATTTTGGTAGCCGCAATTTTCATCTGAAATCAAACGAGGCTGGAGTTTACTTTTATTATAAGTCTTTCTTGTATTCGAACCTAAAAGCTATCAAAAAAATTAGAAAATTGAACTTTTTACAGGAGTCAAAGCAAAAAAGCATGATTTTTGCCATTTTTTACAACTTTTTTGCAAAAAAAATACATTAAATAATGATAATACTCCAATTTTAGGTTCATATAAAGCGCAATACTATGAAAAAGTAACTACCAATTTACAAAACGATTGGTTGGAAACTTTTCAAACTAGCGTGTACGCAAGTTCAGATAAAGTCGTTTTGAGAAAAACGCGTTTGAAGAAATAGTAGCGCTCGGAACCTGAGAGAGAGCGAGTAGTGAAGTGAGTAACTTTAATGTCTTATACCAATAGAACAAATCGAAATATTCATTTCAAATTTTGGGAACATATTTTTCAATAGTTTTGCTAACAATTTATGATATAAAAAATCGATTTTTTGAACCGTCGAACCCTATTTCCCTCCTTAAGAGGGACTTTCCAGTTGAGGTTCTTAATAGACTTTTCTTAATTAGATCGATTGTGTGGCTCTGTCGTTTTCTTGCTCAGTTATTAATTAATCAATTTCCTTATGTATTATTAGTTGGTACTAGATAAGCTCGATGGTCTGGTAATTCATCAATTTATCATTATATTGTCCGCCTTGTCTATCTTTGGTTGTTTCGCAATAATAAACAATTCAATGCGCCCAATATCCTTTGATCAGTTTGAACGATTTACCGAACAAACGATGTTTCTGCAGATTTTCATTTAAACCGTATCCAAATTAGCAGTCGATTTTTTTTGAAATTATTTTTATTGATTCTGATCCTGTCGAATCTTCGCAATATACATTTCTTCACCAAGAATCTAGCTTGAAATATTTGCAATATGTTAAATGAATCTGCTCATTGACCCATCCCATTACTGAAGCAAACATAATTATCAAAACGTTGTACTTTATGGTGCCACATAATGTCAATTATTGAGTTTCTACTCACAAATAAATTGCCACGAAACTTTCATGACATTTTCCAAAGGTAACATCCAAAATGTAATCTGTAACAGCAATTTCAGTTAATTGTATCTAAAGACTGCCATTAGGAATGATGCTTTTCATGTGAGTTGCTAGCGAAAGTTTGAAATGAGTTGGGTTCGCTCTTTATAGGTATTTCGTTTCTAACATGGGACATAATTATGACGCAAACTGGTCTGCGGACATTTCGAAGGGTAGAAAACAAACAAAAGTATGCATTAACTATCACATATGTCCGTAGGATGTCACAGATTTGACCTTTGACCATTGGTTAGAAACTCTTTGCGAATGGTTGAAGCTTAGTTCTCCATTTACTATAACAACAGGCGAAAGTCTCTGCATTTTAAGGTAAATTTTGGACCATTGGAGTGTTTGTTTTTAAGTTTGATATTGGTAACAAGAAGATTTTGTCTCAATTTTGAAAATTTTGTTTGGATTTGGTGTAAAAGACGTGATTTCTGTGCACTCTCTTAATTAAATTTGTGAATTATATACATATATGATTTTGAATAGTTTAGTAGGTTCTAGCTTTTGCCGATTAAAAATTTATTACAAAAAATTTACACAAAAAATATCAGAAAATGAAACCACCAAAGTGATGAGTGAATCAGCAAAAATTGTTCTTATTTAGAAAATATCAACACGATTTTAAAAGGATTAAATAAAAAGATCAAAAGTAATGAGGAATATTCTTTGTATAGATATTATTCAGGCTTGGTTTGATGTTGACGAACAGCACGCGCTGCTCGATTGGTTTCCTTCTTGGCGTGCTCAATCTGGTGAGGTCTGAGTATGGGCATGATGCAGTGAGTCATCTCGCGAGCATCTGCTTGATGAGCTCTGTTATTGGTGAGGCCTTTCACTGGGTGTGTGCGAGAGGTGCCTGCAGAGAATGTAACAACTTGTAACAAATCGATGAATTGTATTTTTTGACTGAATTCTTCTTTGATCTACTTCACATGAACCAAAATTTAAACGAAATAAATATTTAGACAAACAAAAAAATCAGTTATACGTGGTTTTACAACTCATGAAACCGATATGGTTTCAACATCTCCACTGAGACATGGAGGAATAATAACTTCACGAAAAATGTAGGTTCGCATCCAATAGGTAATCGAAGGGTGAATTGAAGCAGCAATTTCCAAGCCTGGTGAACTGAACAGGAGTCACTACACCCAGAATGAAATTATAGTCATTCGTTGTGAAGTATCGCGGAATACATAAATTTATTTTCAGTTTCAATTTATGGTAAAGTTTCATCTGTTTTTTTGGTGGTTTAAGCTCAAGTAGCTGCCAAAGCTGATAACTAGAGAAAACAAATCAATAACACATTTTCTCTGAGCAAAGCCAGCCTGCTAGCAATCACCAACCCACTAGTCTTTGAGAAACCGAAAAAAAATTTGGCGGTATCAAGCAAAGCTGACGAACCGCAAGTTTTTGAGGTTTGAAGTCACATCCATGAGGCTGTTGTTAACTAAAGCCAAATAAAGTAAAACAAGTCATTTGACGCCGCAAAATATACAATATAAATGAAAATTTGAATGTTGGTGTTTGAAAGGGTTAATTTGAAAATAAATAAATCTCAAGATTAAAAAATCTTTACACTTTACACAATTTTTCGGAAAATCACTGAGTGATTTTTTTTAGTTTTTTACTTTAATTGTTTAAATAATGAAAATACACAAAAATGTTCCGCGAAAATTTTGTAGCTGACAAATTTATCTATCAATTACGCTTGAAAAGTTTTCTATGAATAAGTTATTTCACGAGATACGATTAATTTTATGAGAGGCCAATTGACAGGTGCACGTACACGACCAGTAAATCGAATTTTTTTATAGCTCGGTAAAAAAATCAACAATTTGGAGCTTTTACGAGTCGGAAAGAATACAAAAAGTTATTTAAAATGTAGATAAATGTCTCAACTTTCAAATAAATATATTTTCAGGTTTGCAAAAAATATTATCTAACTTATTTTATTTATTTATTAAAAAATAAGTCCTTTATAGAGAACAAACTATTTTGATTAATATTTGATTAATTAATATTGGAGTGAAAATTGCTGTTGGATTTAATGTTTTTAATGTTTGTGCAACATAATTATTACAAGAAAATAATATTGTAATATAATGGCGGAAAAACAATAGCTTCTTGAAACTCTTGTTTTTTACATTTGTAATTTTACATGTATTTTTTAGAATTCGTTTAATTATATTTGTTTTATTTACTGTTTGTGTTTATACTTATATATTTCATTCAAAATTTATCCATAAGTATTTCAAAGTATATGGTTTCGAGACTTTTAAACGTTTTTTTACAAATGTTATTTTTTTAGAAAAATTCACAATTATTTTTAAGTCATACAAAAATTTGTCAATTTTTAGAAAATAAATTATAATTTTTTTCAATTTATATATTATTACCTGAAATTTTGTAAGCTTGGAAATAAATATCTATAGAAGTTGCTCTGCTACAAATGGTCACAATAAATGTTCAGTTAGAAAAGAAAAAGGATCGTAAATAATTGTTTTATAGCAAAAAAAATATAAAAAAAATAACTTTCTACAGGAATAAAATATTTATAAAATCAAACTTTCAGTTTTTTTGACCCAAATTTATATTTATAAAGATTTTATTCAATTATGGGCCTTCAAGTTTACACACAGCTTTCTATAACTGATTTCTACAGGAAGTTTATGTGGAAAATCGATAATATTTCCACGGAAAATTTAGATATTGATAAAAGATCTAGCATTTTAGGTATATCAATTAACTACAATATTCATAAGAAAAATTTTTACTTACATTTTTACTGCACAATCTAAAGAAACTCTAAAAATATTAGGATTTTGTCGCTACCGTTTGGAAAATAGTGTGTATCTTTGAGGAAAATACAGATACTAATTTTTATTTTTTTTGGATTGTTTTATAGCAAACTATTATAAAAAAACTCTTCGCTAGAGGTTTATGTGGAAAATCACTAATATTTCCTAGTAAATGTATGATAGTGGTAAAAATTCAAAATAACGTTGTGGATGCGTCGTTGTACCGCAACATTTATACGAAATCTTTTTTTTCTCGGTGTGATTGTTTAAGAACTACAACAAAAACCATAAATTCATTGAGACAACTAACCAGCTACTTAAAAACAAAACTCCAGATAGTTGCCAGGAATTGGCCGGGATAATACATGAAGCTAAAGGTTCTGCCACGTTGACTAAATCCATCAGGACAAGGAATGTAACGTGGATTACTGAGAAAGTTATTACTGCCTCATAGGAGAAACATAAAGAATATAAACTGCTGATTAAGGATCCTTAGAGTGCTACAAAATAAAAACAATATTAAATGTGACCTAAGTGCGACCCTTGAAGCCCACAAGACCTACTTCCCAGTGGAGTGGATAAAAAAGGTATAATTTGTTTTTATTATTAATTACTATTATTAATCATAACTATTATTAAACAATATTATTCTAAACTACTATAATTACTTCTATTATTTTTATTATTTTTTTCTAGCGGTAGAGGAAGATGCTTCCACCCCCTGGTCGTCCTCTTTCAAAGCCTCGACATCCTCGTTCTCATCATCCTCCTTGTCCTCCTTCTTTTTTCTATCTCAGTCCCGGAATCCACAACCATTACTGATGGTATTTAATTATTATTATTAATAATCATTTGTTATTAAGAATGACTGATCGTTCCTGAATAATTATAATTGAATTTATATTTACAATATCAAATTATAACTAATAATATTTGATTGTTATTAACAATATTAAATTATTGAAAAAAATTCGTTGCTACTGGCAACCGAAATACGTATTTGAGGAAAAACATAATATTTTTGGTGAAAAGCAACAACCCGACTTTTTTTTAATAATCTTAAAACACCACCAAAAGACGTTCAAAACACCCAAATAAAATATTAAATTATTCATAACAATATCCAATTATTAAGTGCATTAGCGTCAGTACTCCTATTTTCCCAAACTTGGCAATATTATAAGTTTGGAATTCTATAAGTCAATCTTAATTTTTTTTAAATAACATTTTTTGCAACTTTTATCAGAATTTTGCTAAAACGCATAATAAAAATAATATTACTATGAAGGAATTTGGACCTGCACGAATTAAAAGTGCGTGTCAACAGTAAGTATTTTTTTATCTTTTTTCCAGTTTTTTCATCTTCAGTAAAAAACGGTTTTACCGATTTTGCTGAAAAGTCATTAAGTTATGTAATTACTCGTCGAATGAAACCAGTCCCATGTCAAAGCGATCCTTGGTTCTTGAGATAATCGAGACAGAAATTAATTCGGACCGACAATACGCACATCCGCACATACGTACACACACACACAGACATCTCTCTAAAAATGATGACTGTGGATTCTAGAGACCTTAAAACGTGGAGATATGTCAAAATTTTGGATTCGTAAAATCTACCCCATTACAATAACTTCCCAATGGGAAGTTAAAATGTTCAAAAATGATGCTATTCAAAAATGGTCCTTGAAAAATTGCTTATATCTCAAGAGCAAATATCGATACAATAATTTTTTTGAGATAAGTTTTATGGATAACGTCAACAGCTACAAATTTCACACGATTTTTTTTTGTATTTTCATTATTTAAACAATTATAGTAAAAAAAATATTTTCACTTACCGATTTTGCGGGAAACTGACATTGCCTATAATTTTTAATTTTAAATGAACCTTTCCAACTACCGACATTTAAATTTTCATCCAAGATTTAAAGATAATTATGCGTATTATTACTACACTGCTATCCCAAGACAATAATTTAATCTCCTGCGTAGCTGAAAACTGTTGGCAACGATATTTTGTATTTTGCTTAGTTTTGTGGCTTCTATACTCGTGTTTAAAACACTTTTAAGGTTATCAAAATAATGTATTGTACTATTTCCTTGATACTGAATTATGTCGACAGATATATTTTATCTTTCCTGTAAGCTCACGATTTTAGATGAAAGATAAAGCATCGTAGACACGCTTGGCTATTATGTAAAGGAACCGTCAAACACCTTCTTTGTACAGCGTCACTCTACTTTCCCAAGACACAAAATCTTTCCATCGTGTACTCATGTCTACTAACAACAAATGCTTGATATGAAGGACTCATTCAGAACGCTGTGATTTATTAGACATTTAAAACATATGCTGGTTTGTACAGGACGAGATTTGTGTTAGATTTATGCTTGGGAAGTAAATTTTCGTTTTGGTTGTTAATGAAAGTATAATTCAATCAAAAATAATGTCACAATATAAGACGGATAAATGAAATCTATTTGAAGAGCATGTCATAAAAAAGATTGAAATTTACTATAAAAGATACTGCAAGACTTAGCAGAGACTTAAAATTCAAAACAACTCAATTACACTGCGAGCTAATCTGAAATTCGTGTTGAAAAAAGTGTGCAAAGATTGGTTGAAAAAAGATAACGTTGATTTTATAAAATTTTACAAATTCTTTTAATTTGTATTGCTCAAATCGCAAGTGAACAGCTCACAAAAAAGAATTAGCAAGAAGAATTTAAAAACAAATATATTGATTGTTGATAGTGCTATATATATATCTGATAATGATTATTTGCAATAACGATAAATAGCAACAATCTGTTGCGAGAAATTATCCACAGTAATCTGAAGAAATAAATTTTAATTTAAGTGTTTTCATTTTTTTTATTTCAAGGGTGTGTTATATTGGGTGTGTGAATATGACGCTGCCTTTCCCCGACAGATGTCGTTTTCAGTATTGCTTGCGTTCACTAATAAATGGCTGTCAAACGCACTACGTGACATTTGGTTAAAATGTAAGCAGCAAGTGTTTTTACCTCCTGGAAAATGTCGGTTTTCGTTCATTTGCGGGAAGTGTTAATACACTAATTTATTGTAAGGACAAGTGCACCGGAAAGTCATTGTTTGCTTGCAGAGATTTTCAGTGTTCATGGCCCATCTAATACAGCGTGTAAGGAATGGTATCGACCATTTCAAATTAATTATTTGGGCAATGAGGACAAAGAACAAGCAAAAACACCCCAAAAATTTTATGATGCCGAATTGGAAGCAGTATTGGCAAAGGATTCTTGCCAAACTTAATTCGAACTGCCTGCAGCATAAAATGTTTAACTGCTGCAAAGCTTTTAAAAGCAATACGAATGGCTTTTCAACCATTCTAGTAACTGGGTTCCATATGAACTGAAAGAAAGAAACATCGAAACTCGAAAAACAATTTGCGAAAGGCTACTTCAAAGACAGCAAATAAAAAGATTTTTGCATCGAATAGTCACAGTAGATAAAAAATTCATATAATATGAGATTTTTAAAAGTCAAAAAGGGTGTGTGAAGCCAGATAAACTTGGCCCATCACATCCAATGAGAAATATTCACTGTGCTTAGGTTATGCTCTGCATTTAGTGGGATCAGAAAGGTGTTCTACATTATGAGTTGCTCAAACCCTCTCAAAAATTTAATGAAAAGGTTTACCGACAACAACTAATACGTTTGAAGCGAACCATAAGAGAAAAAATGTAAAATTGGGCGAATAGGTACAGTAAATTAATTCTTCAACATGATAATGCCCAATCGCATACGACACAAGTCGTGAAAACATATTTAGATGGATAGGACTAGCAAGTGCTACAGACATATCTCCTTCGGATTATCACTTATTCCGAACAATACACTCAGATCTTGCGGGAGAAAGGTTCACTTCGTACGAAGGCATAAAAATTTGGATTGATAATTGGATCAGCAGGATTTATTCAGGCAAGGAAAACGTAAATCACTGCAAGATGGGCGAAGGTTGTAGTTGCCGATGGAGCATATTTTTCATAAACTCTTTAGAATGATAAGTACATATCTTCATTTATTAGAGCAACAAGCAAACAATATGAGATTCTCCTGTTGATTCGTTCTTATTGAAAATAATGAAATGAGTACTATTTTATTTAAAATTTTCTTAAAAACTAGTTAAGGACATGATATCATTTAAAAAATACAAAAAACATACGCTAGTTTCAAAAACTTCTTTGAAATCGTCTGTTTCTGCACGTCTCTGACTAGCGCCTACTATTTTTACCACCTTTGTGTGTTTACAATGATCTCAAATGCTTCTTCCTCATAGTTACATACATATGAGGTTACAATTAATAGCTTTCACATTAAATTTGAAAATATTTCTTGCTGTCAGCAATTTTGCATTTAAAACTGCCATCCAATTTTCAATTGTAATAAAGAATCCGGGAAAACGTTTATCGACAGTCTCCCACGCGAGCTTCCTTGCGAAAACGTTACCTATTATCATCCTCATTTGAATGGGAAAATGCACGCTTGACGAAAGGCATTATATTTTGCGATTCCTTCAAATCAAGGTAGCGAATACTTGCAAATAATTCGATCAAAAGGAATCCAACGATTAGTCAGCATTATCAGTCTTTATATCTGAAATTGAAAGGGAAAGCATATCTAAAAATAGTCCGAATTGCAAAGGTCGATGTCGACCCACTGAACTGCGCACTAATACCCTTTTTCCTTTTAATATCCTGTTCATCATATATGTACACAGTGTCGCATATAGCATGGATGTAGCAGCTTCTGTTGAAGCACGGCTAACGAATAGACTGGATCGAATCGATAGTGTTTTAAACTCTGGCGAACGATGGCATTCATAGGGTTCTAGCGATAGACACCAATTTACCGCAGAATGGCATTGACTGAAAATCCAGTCCAGTAAACAGTCAGCCACCATTCCCGGCAAGGGTGACGTTGATGGAACAGGCTATATTAAATTCTGGTTAGCATCTGGCATTTATAGACATCTTATTCAAAAAAAAATCGTTCCACGAAAGGTGATTGAAGGACGATTCAATGGATCGCGTTATTTCTATAAAAAATTGATAAAAGATTGACTGCATCATGAACTGAATGAATTGGAGGGTATCGCTGAATCAGATTAGGTTTTTCCTGCTAGTGCTCCCATTTACCTTTGTCAATATGATGTCAAGAAAAATATTATATAGTAATTTTTAAACGTTGTTCTTTATATCAAAATCAAAATGGAAGATAGATTCTTAGTAAAGGTAACGCGTAACGTAGATTGCTTGCTTCCTGTATTAATATCGGAGATCTTCATATGAAGTAATGATTAAATTTCCATTTTTTTTTAATCGGATCAAATACCGTCACTTTAAATCGAATTTGTACCATGTCAGTGAAAACTTATACTTTTATATAAAAATTGATTTTTATTAACTTCCTAGTATAGAGAACTTCTTTTGATCGCTGCAAAAATTCAACATTTCTAAACGTTTTGAGGCCTTTAAAGTATATTTAAAGTGTTTTTGAAAATTGTCTGGGGGAGGCAGATGAGTTTTTTAGCACTACTCATGAACTTATCGAGTTACAGCACAAAATTGTTGTCAAACGATAGCATTGGTAACGTTGTAATAAAAAATATTTGGGTACCAGATTAAAGGCAGTCATGAGTGCCGATATTAAAATAATTTTAAGTCTAAAAACTTTCGTCTGGATTCCGGAATATGTATCTCTGCGTCATCCCTTGCATGCGAATAGTAGTTAGTTAAAGAGTTATTCCATGCATCTATATTTTCTGGGTGAGTGAGTCCTCGGCAAGTTGGTGGACATCGACAGGAAGATTGCAATCCAAACATCGACAGGTTTATGTAGGTTTTGTTTCCATCAAGAAGCAACGAACGAGGAATATAACTGGTACTTGTAGGAAGAGGACACCTTCTTTGCATACGGTGAGGCGTTGGTATCCCGAATAAGAATAACCGGCTCTGAAAAATCCGCGAATTTAAGGCCGGATGGTCCGGGTTTTGACGTTAACCGTGCATTTTGGGCTGGCTGGGATGATTTTTATTGCAATATGTGCCCAATTCTATATTTAGCTTAATGGAGGGAGTAGGCCTTTATTTTTATTTTTTATTTCGTTCTGTATTCAATAGTACAGCTTTTCAAAAGTATCCAATTGAAATTTGAGATTGATCGAAGCCAAACTGACGGAGATACAGCCATTTCAGATATATGCTCTCCAACGAATTTTGCTATTATTATTATTAATTTTTAAGCGCATTTTTCTTAGATTTAGTTTTTTCAAAGTCGGTGATCACGGTAATTCAAAAACTGTTTATCTGATCTTTCGCAGATTTTACACACGTACCTTATACATAAATTGCGAGGTAACAACGTCAAGATTTTGTATTTTTATTGTTTCAATTTACTTTAAAACAACAAATTTGCAAATTATTATCAATTTTTTTTTCAAAAATTTAAAAAAATTGTCGTTTTTACATCTAAGAATTGAAAAATCAATCAAATAAAATAAAATGAAAAGGTCATTAACTGACCAGATCTTTTTGGTGTTTAGTCAGTAGATGATCCTGTATTGAGTTATGAGTAAATTTTTTTTGGGGTGTATGAAAATATTTGCTCTCAGTGGATCAAATCACAATTTTTTTTCATATAAATTTAGCAGGAGACTCTTGAAATGTTGCACTATTATGTTCATAGCTTATAAATGAATGTTTGTTTACTATATTTTCAAACATCACCGTCAAAAATGTGTTTATAGTATTGAAAATTAATCCTACCCCTACCAGCTTCTTACTATAACCACTTTAATGATAAAAACGGAAATTGCACCTTTAAATTTTTGATTCCCAAGGATTATAGAAGGAATAAGTGAATAAATACATTAATTTTATTAACCTGGCAAAAAATTTCCCCGTTAATCATACTTTATTATATTTTTAACTTTTATTATATAATACCTGTAATTATTGTCTCGGTATTAATTACCTTAAAGTTTCTGGGTTGCAACTCTGGGCTCCGTCTTGAAAGCAAAAAGAAAGAGGACACCTCCATACCTAAGAAATCGTGACTTTCGCAAGAAAATTGTGTATAAAAGGCTTACATGGAATTAAATTTAAAGTAACTTTTGCATACATCATTTTTACGTGGTGTCATTATTACAAAAGTTACACGCCAAATACCACACCCAAAAAGGAGAACATCTTCCGAGAACCACAACTTCTTTGTTTTCACGTTTAACGCGGAACACATTTCGAATTTTTTCAAGGCAATTTTTGCACAAGTCGTTTGCGGTATTGATTGTTTGAATCGCTGTACATTGGCGGGAGTTATTGCATCCCAAAAAGGGTAAAGTCGCGTGAGAAACGCATTTTTAGTCCAAATAATTGGCTTCCAATGGCAAACTTTCGATTGTAAAACTCACGGAGCAATTTGGTATGCAGGCAAATTTTTATTGCAATGCAAAGTGGGTGTCAGTGTGAGCTTAACTTCAACCATCTAGGGTCACAGCTTCAATCTTCTGGACGTCAATATTGAAAAGAAAGAAAAGTGCATATTTCAGAGACTATGACCCTCACAAAAAAATTGCGTATGACAGACTTGCGCAGAATTAAATTATCAGCAAGTTGTGTGTCATACACAGCTTTCTTTTGGGAGCCACGGTTTTTGAGACTTGAGGGTGTCTCAGCTTTTCTTGTTTCGACATGGTTCCCAAAAAAAATGGAGCTGCAACCCAAGAATCTTGAACTATTGACTTTATTACTACACATTGTAATAAAAATCAGCCTGCCAGCCCAAAATACACGGTTAAACTCAAATTTGATTGGACTGTAAAATCACGGTAGCATCTGTACGATAAGATTGTAGGTTATGAACTTCAAGTCGACATGGCAAAAGTTTTCACTAAGAGTATTTTCAACGCTTGTTTGTCAACAATTTAAATAATATTTATATGATTTAAGATCCTTTTGGGCATTGACAAGAAAAACGTGTAAATTTTCATCTTTCAAGGAATTTTACAAGATTTTTACAAGAAAAAAAATCCACACAAAAATAAGGTATTTTCTTAAATTGTATTTGACTGTTCTATGAAAAAATATGCTGTTCTCTTGAAGGGACGATACTCTGACATATGTTATCAACTAAAACATGCATGTAGTCAGTAAAAATTCTCCATATTCAAACGCACCCTGATATATTAAGAAGAGTTATTTTTTCTTTCGTCCATTAATATTTAGTTCAAGGGGTATGGCATTCGATTGAACTTAAAATCCGCAACGCCATTACTAAATGTATTTTGAGCAAGTTTCAAGCATATCCTTCTAAAGATGTTGGAATTATTCATTTTCCAAGCAACTTCTCACACAAATGCCAACAGATACATACTTAGAGTTCACCCGATTAATTATGTTATATATTTCAGTGAACTACCGAAATCCAAACAAAACGAAATAAGCTGCTAAGTTAAATAGTCTGAATGAAAATTTTCATTTGGCAAATTCGTAGTCAAAAGCAACAAAAATTATTTACAGAATTCGTAAAGCGAACAAGATTGAAGCTCGTTGACTAAAGTGACCTCTTATCAGAAGTGCTTTTGAGAAGAACTGAAAACATATCCTTGAAATGGTTTGGATGGTCAGCGGACTATTGGAAAACGAGCAAATCTTACTACTGATGAGTTTCTGGATAATTAAATAATTAAAAGACTCGTTTTTTGGCAGTGCAGCAATGTCGACTTCATTGAAACTACAAGAGTGTTTAGATGTAATTTGTAGGATTTCGAGGGAAGTGAGTTACAGTCAACCACGAAAATAGGTCAAGGAAATATGCTTTTTGGAAAATATGTTTTCAAAGGGTGAATAGGACTTACAATAAATGCAGAGCTTGAAAATTATTCTGATATTGTTCATTGGAAAATTCAAAATGTTAGGATACAGGCGCCTTGCAAAAAAGGACAATGTCTTCAAAATTTTAACCTATCAACGTTGAAACAACTTTTTTCATAAGGCGAAAGTTTGAATTTGTATTTATTGAATGAATGAATTCTGTGCTTTTAAATGATTTTTGAAATTTTGTTGATTTGCAATCACATTGCAACTTGAATCTAATTGATGTGGAATGGATTAGTTAGTTTCAATGCTAACTATTTTGTAGGATCTTGTTTACGAGCATTTTTATGCTGCAGCTTCACCCAATTTTGACCAGTTATTTTTCGATGTATTTGGATTAAATGCAGTGTATAATTGACCTATTTGCTACAAATAGGAAGTAAAATTTGTTTATGGATCTTAATTTCAAGCTTTAAAATATTCAAAGACACCTCCACGGGATGGAATCTTCCTTGGCCAAATAAATTGGGTTTTGTTATTAGTTAAAACGTTGGGGTCACGATTTTAGTTCTTAAAAAAACCACAGCAACTCAAAGCGAATCCACCAGGAAAGAGAAGAATCAAACACAACGTTATTAGAGCAGTGATGCATTTGATGTCACATTTTCTCTGCAGAACTTATTGAAATCAAAGTCAGAGTAGGAAGCAGAACCTGAGCAAAAGATTGCGGAGCACGAAGTACCCGTTAAAGATGAAGAGCTAGTGCAGGACATTGTTCTATATGGTGATGATCAATAATCAATGAGTGGTGAACTGGGAAACATCAATGCAGCCCAAGAAATTTATATAAGGCTTTTCAAACAATTGGAGATCGGAGTGTGTAAGTTCTTGGCAAAAAAGGTGTCAGATATTATGCTGCAAAAATCTTTCATTATAAAAGACGTGAAGAGTTTGAAATGTGATACTCTAGAACGACATACAATGGACGGAGTTTCCAACTTCCTTAATGTTCCAGGTCAACGTGAATAATGATGTGTATAGAGAAAACGAGGTATTTTCCTGTATTTTCCATGTAAGGAGGTTCAACAATGTCCTCCTTACATGGAAAAGAGAGGAGAAATCTCGTTTTCTGACAGAAATATTCAATTTTATTTTCTAACAACTCCTCCTATTGCCTTTTTCATTAAAATGGCAACCTTATTGTTCAACTGAACAATTTCCATTATTATCATACATTTTGAAATGATAAAACTCAATTTCCCTGTGTTTTTTGTTTCATTGATTTTCAGACAGTTGGCTAAATTGCCTCGTTTCCCAGGTGTAAAGTTACCTGGGAAACGAAACAGGTATAAAAATAATAATAATTTTTCGCGTAAAAAATAGAAACGTCTAATCAAAATACCACCTATTCTTTAGAGGGCAGTTTGGATCTATTTTCTCAAAAATCAACATTTCAAAAACATCATTTCTCGGTACCAAATTTATGCAGAATTAGTATAAAAACTCCCATTTTGGGCCCTGCAGGTGTTTCAGTTTTCAATGTGTTTTTCTCAAAACAACGTTTTTCGACCTGGTTGGCACGATTTTGAAAAATCTACTTGACCGATCGAGCTGCAATTTTTAGGGATTATTTAGTATGTATACAGTTTTAGTCAAAACTAGAATCAGGATTGTTTTTATAAATTTTTAACCTGTCTTTTAAACAATTTATATTGCAAAAACAGTATCAAAAAAATTAACAGTCCGCCATTTTGTTTTTGTTCTAGTTCCGACTATAGCTACCCACTTATATTCCAAAATGCCGTTAATTTTTTTTTCATAAATATCTGACTCGAGATATCGTATCAAACAGTTTTTAATAGGGCTCATTTATGAATGCAATTTTGTCCCCATGGGTTCCAAATTTAAAAAAAAATATTTTTTTTAAACTTTATGGGCTACAATTTATTATACAAAAGTTTCAAAATCTTCTAATGAATATTTTGAAGAAAAAAATACTGTTGGAATTTCGTGCAATAAACCCAGACTGTCCTCTTAAACTAGAGATCAACATCGAAGATTAGAGGAAGAGTTTTGAAGAATTTGTCAGCATTTTGACTAGGCAAAAGATGAGTACGACAACTAATGATTGGTAAATTTATCCCAGTTTACGACATTTTAAATTTAATAAAATGTTGAATACTTCATCTGCCTTTTAGAAGCTTGAATTTTGAAACTTTCAGCTTTGCAAAAATCAGTTTCTAAGTTGTAATTTTAATGATTGGAAATCGTAATTTATTTAGTACTCGACACTGTAAGTGTAGAGATTACTGGTTAAATCAATTATGTTTTGTTGGGGATAGAAACCAATAGACCTTCAAAAAAGTAAGTGTAAAAATTCAGTTTTAAAAAATTATTTCATAAGCTTGAGGCTCCATGTATTTTTACAAAACAAATTACTTTTATAAATACAATAAATAAAACGAAGTTCTTAATTCACATTATTCTATCGTATTTTGAATTCCTTTCATCTTTCGTGACTTTGTAATTTTTATTTCAATTATTGATCAGGCCTACAAAACAACATATGAAAATTAAAGACCTGACTTCTACGAAACCACAAATATTTTGATGTTTGTTCTCACAATTGTTTGACTCCAAACTTTTTGACCTATTTTTGAAACCAATCTACTATAAGAAAACTTATAAAACCAGTCGACAAAACTGGAATTGCTTCGGAAATCTTGAGAAAATTTCGCAGTTGACTGCAAACAAGCAGGACAAACGCTGTATTTGTAATAAAAGCTCTTCAATTCCAAGAGCAGAATTGGTCCTTACCGATTTGTGTCAAGACCAAGCTAAAAATTTTATTATTATTAACTAATAATTATCTTGAAAGCATTCTCAAATTTTTTCTTCGTTTTACCAGTCGGAGATTTGTATTGTAGATGATTTAATATAATCTAGACTAAGAAAACGCATGAATCTAACTGTGGTTAGAGTATCCGTGAACTATCTAAATCGAATTTTTTCCACAATTCATGGTTTTTCGCGTGCCAAATTTCAACGTAGAGTGTAAGAATCGAACCCTGGTAAGACGAAAGTCACTGGACTATAAAGCTATGCCACCTTGAGATACATGTGTGTTATCTACGTCGGCAACGTTCAAAGTGGCTAGTCAGCGTGTGAATCGACTTAAATGGCTGCTTACTTTGATTAGCTGCTCAACTTTTAGGACTTTGCCACCACGATTCCATAGATATCCTACACACAAAATGCGAGCGCACTTACTTGGCGAGCCTTTTGCCATATTGCTCCTTCGGGAACCATGTCAGCTTATTTAGCTAAAGCAGTGCAAATGTCTAGTAGGATTGAATTTCCGATACAGGACATAATGAAAAAGGACGACTTGCGACGTTTGGACGAAGGACGTTCGTGAGGATTAGTTCGGTGGGCATACGGGTGACACGATGATAAAGCCAGTGAAAGGGCGACATTAAGCAAACACAATGAAGCAGAATCCTTATGGTTAGTTCATGATTGAACTGAATGTCTTTATATTTGTTCCTAGCTGAAATCACTATCGCAAACAATGGGCGTTTGTTTGAGAAGTCTTTGTTTGGAAATAGGTTGTGTGTGTATTATGTATTAAATAAAGTCGAAATTCTGTATTGCTCGTTCGATCCTGATAGTCTTCCCAGGAAATTTAATTCATTGCAGGACCATGCCATATTTTGCTACATTGCAGTCACACGTGTAAAGAATGAAATTCGAATGTTATTGGATCTGATAGTGGTGAGTTAATAACTTAATGTAGAATTGATTGACCTTGGTAGGATGAAATAAAACAACATAAGTGAACTGGATTGTTCAGTCAAGGATTGATTTTTATTGAAATCTTTCATAATTTGTTGGGCTTCACCTTAGTACAAAAACAAAACAAGTTGCGAGGTGCGACCCTTGAGGTCCACACGGTCAACTTCCCAGTAATATCTACATAAACATCAACAACATTACGACAATGAGAGGTATTCATAGCAGTAACAGGAATGAGTTAATATGAATCATATCGTCTATGGGAGGGTCCATTGATTACGTAAGGTTTTTGGTCGATGAATATTCACGCGGATCAATTGGTGGGGGCCTTTTTGATCTTGAAAATTTTTGTTGGTTTTCAAAATTTAAGCATTTTTTTTTAATTAAAAGACTATAAAAACTATTAAAAAGCTGCTCAATTATGCAAATATTTTAAAACTTTGATTGAATTTACAACATTTTTTTTAGAATAAAGGATATAAAGTAATAGCATTCGTATGAACCCTCTTTACATGGTAACTTTGAATGATTTTTTTATTTTTAATTTAGTTTTTTTAATAAACGTGGAAGAAAATTTTGCTGGTCTCTCTTCAAAAACCTATAAAAACGTATAAAGTTTATAAACTGATTTCACTGTGCTGTGCAAATCAGGTTAAAAAATATTTTTCTTGAAAAAAACCATAATTTTTCGCATTTTCTTCTATTAAATTAAAAAAACGGCTGAAACGAATTTTTATATTGTTGAAAACTTCACAAAGATGTTAATACACGTCAACAGACACCTTACTCATGGAAATATTATATCTGGTTCGTGAGATATAGTGAATGATAAAAATGACCTTGAAAATCATGATGACTGTTAATGATTTTTTATTTTTTATTTAATTTTGCACGTAATCATGGGGAAAAGTTTTGATGGTGTTTTTACAAACATTGTTTGCAATATATAAATTTTATAAAGATTGATTACTATTTTTCGCAAATCAGGTTAAAAATTTATTGTTTATGAAAAAAACCTAATTTTTTGCAGTTTTTTTTTCTTAAATTAAAAAACGGCTCGAAAGATTTTTTTACAAATACGACAGATTTACAAAAATATTAATACGCGTACAATGTTACCTAAACGATGCAAATTCTATGTTTGATTCGCGAGATATAACGCATGACAGAAATGACCCTGAAGAGCATGATGACTGTTAATGATTTTTTATTTTTTATTTGACTTTTTTTGTTTTCATGAGTAAAAACTTTGATGACATTTTTATAGAAACTGTTTGGAGTATGTAAATTATATAAACTTTGATTATTTGGACTTGACAATAAGGTTAAAAATTTATTGTTTTTGAAAAAAAACACAATTTTTTGCACTTTTTTTTAAAAATTAAAAAACACCTCCAACGAATTTTTTTAAAACTTGATAGAATCACATAAATGTTAATACGCGTTGATTGACACCTTGATTAAGGAAATCGTATGTTTGGTTCGCGATATATAACGCATGACAGAAATGACCTCCAAACGGACAAAACAGCAAACTCCCCCGACCGAAGTTTCCCAAAAACTAATCAGCTCTTAAAATTCCAAAGACGCTTTGATTGACACCTAAACGAAGTCGATACGACTTTGTTTACGTGAGTTACGCTCTTTGAAAAAACTGTCCACGAACGCACACACGTACGTACGTACGTACGTACATACACACACACACACATACATACTTCTTTCAAAAAACACTTAAAATATACTCGTAAGACCTCAAAACGTAAAGATATGTTGAAAATTTCAATTTCGATTTTCGAGTCGATTACAAGAACTTCCCATATACTGGGAAGTTAACAAAGGCCCTTGGACACATTGGAAATTGATCAGAGGGCCTAACTTCAGGGGGCGAGAACCAAAAATTAAAACATGAAAATAAAGAAAGTACTCTTACACATTCATCAGCATTTGTCGAAGATATATCAACGCTTTTTTGCCAATTTATGAGGAATTTTCGGCGGATAGTCTCTTTGAACGATGGCTTGGTAAAGATACGCAAAATAACAATGAGAGTTTTAACCATTGCGTATGGAATTTTGCACCCTAACATACTCGTATTTTTGTCAGCAAAAAGACATTGAAGATAGCATCGTTGATTGCTACCGGTATATTCAATGAAGGATATATGTCTGTTTTGAAAATTATGGAAGTTATTGGCACAAAAATCGGTCCTAAATCTATAGAATACGCACAGAAGTACAACAGGTAGCGGGTAAGCAACGCGGAGAAGGTGACTTCGAATGTTTCAAAAAAGGCCAGGTTAAATCGCAGGGCTGAAAAAGTTGAGAAAAATCATGCACTCTAAGAGGAGGAAGGATTATGGTATTCGCCAGGCAGACTGATGTAAGTGTATTTGTTCATTCAAAAATAATAAAATTCAACTTTAAACGCATTTTTTTGAACAGCATTTTTATATGCGCCGTACATGGTTTCGGAAAAACTTCTCGACTGATTTAACTAAAATTTTAATATGATTTAACTAAAATTTTAATATTCTTCACAATAATGAGTCTGTCCGGACGTAGAATCGATTATTTTTAATGTATTTTCTCTCATCAGAATACGAAAAAATACATAAGTTTTTGAATATTTTTTTAAGTTTACCATTTTGTTATTTTTCATAAAATTGTATAATTTAAGTTCGGGGCAGAGTCTCGAGCATGCAGAACATAACATTTCTACATTACAGATAACTCCAAGTGTCGGAATCACCTGCGCAGCAAATGACTTGAAATTCAAGGTGTCAACTTTGTTGATCAAAATAATAATAATAATTATAATATGTTAAATTAAATTAACGAACGGTTAAGATCAGATTCCAAGAGCACACTAAAGAGGCACAGGCAGCAAGGAGACGAGGAGATACGAGTAAGCTAAAGTCATCGGTAGCCAAACATATTTGCGAAGGGCACGATATAAAATGGGCAGATGTGACAGTCGTGAAGGAGACAAGGAGTATAAGGAAGCTAGATACCCTAGAAACATTGTGGATTATGAGGCAGCCAGCAGAAACGAGGCTCAAAGAAGACATCAGAAATGGTCACTCCAATCTATTAGATTTAATTAAATAAGGTTTACACTTAATTATAGGCATAAGGGATTAGTATAAGCAAACAGAAAAGGGATAATTTTATAAAAGAAGATATAATTAGAACCAGGTAGAAACTAAATGTTAACATTATAAAATTCCAAACAAGGGCCTTCTATTCTTAGAAAATAATCACCACTGAAGAAGGGAGCAACTTACTCCCGAAATATATATATGGGAAAAGATAATATAAAAAATATAGCGTTTTAATGGAAAGGAATAGTAAAAATATCAAGCAATCGTTCGAAGCGCTAAACATGGGAGAAAATTCAGAATGTTTTTTTTCTACTTAATTAATTTGAAACGATTCAATTATTTATTATTATAAAATAGCTCAAAAAAAACCTTCAAAAATCGGCCGGAACATGAGAATCAAAGTTAAAAGTTCAAATATTTAATGCTAAGATGCGCATGCTTAAGTAATTTCCATATCCAATTCACAAATAGGATTTGAGAGTAAACTAAATGTCCGTTCTTTCATTCAAATTACGCTCATTAGTTTACAATTGTGGCACTTCAGGATCTGAGATACGCATTTAATAAACAACACCTTTATAAATTCACATGAGTTTGCATGATTCTACGATTTCTAATGGAATTTGCGCAAATGGTAAACATGTTTCAAGATTAAAACCAAAGTTTTATATCCAAAAAAGTAGCTCTTTCAAAATAGAAAGCAAATAATGCTCAAGAAAAATCCCTCTCAAGTAGTTTTCCCAGACGGTTCAGGTGAAAAAATCCCTAAAGTAATACCATTTCTCCCTACAAAAATACCCTAAATCTCCTTAAACAAGCTGAATGGTTACTTATAGGCCGAATTGTTACAATATCTAATGCTTTCATTTATTCATGCGTGAAATAAAATAATGCAGACATTGCATTCAGTGCTAGGAGTACACAACTAAAGCTTGAAGCATACATATATTTGTTAATAAAAATTGAAATCATTTAAGAAGGAGTAGTGTCTTTTCTTATTTTAGAGCTATGTTATAAATGTTTAAACTTTTATGAGCTTTAAAATAATTTTTAATTTTAAAAAAAAAGTGCCAATAATCGGAAATTCAAATTTTACGAAAAAGTCGAAGACAATTTTAGGAACGATACTGTCATGTTTAATTACATAAAAAACATCAATATTTTTAAATATCCTTAATATAACGTCAAATTACAAATTTGCAACAGAAAAAAAAATATGTTTATCAGGTAGGTTGCGTTATTCATGAGAATAAAAATAGGTTGATCGAATTCGGACAGATCTCAAGGTTGACATTTTGCAGACTAGTTACTTTTTCTGGGCTATATTTCAGTCGATTTGTGTTAGTTATAGTGTAATACACATACCTAATAAGGTTTGCGTACACTTGTTTGTCATATGATACATATTAAAATAAAAAGTTTTGTGATGAATAAGAGCATAGTATTTTGTTGTTTTCGTATTCAACAAACTATTTTATAACTTATGACATAACTTTCAATTTTTTCAGTAAGTTTAATCTAACAAAAAACTGAATTTCGTCAACAAAGTCATGAAAGCAGATCAAAAAAATCTGCGTACACCTGAAACAGTGTAACTATTTAATTCGAGTTCAACTGGATTGCACCATCAAATGAAGAACCTCAATAGCTAGTTGCTAGCTTAACTTTCATCATAAATAACTTCCTTAAGTCAATTTTGCATTGAATAAACTAGCTTGGAAGTTGAGGCGGTCGGCTTCATTTTTTATAACTTTTTTCAAAAGATTCTTTACTATTTATTTCGTGCTGCCGAATTTTCTTTTCAAGTAAATCCTAAAGGTATTCAATAGGATCTAGGTCCGGTGATTGAGGGAGTTACGGCAAATTTTTTTGGAACAACTAAAGCTAGTTTTTGTGAACTGTATGCTCGGAATCGTGATCGTACTGAAAGGAATAACTTCTCTAGCCGTAATTTCTTAGCACTTTGCCTCACAATATCTTTTAAAATATTAAGGTATCCATATTTATTTGTCCATTGTTGGCTCAATTAAATTCAGTTGTCCAACTTCATTGCCTGGCATACACTCCAAAACCATCACGCCAACAACACCATGCTTTACGGTGGAAATTAGATTTTCATGGTCGAAGGCTTTCGCACGTTTCCTCCATAATATCTTGCGCCCTTTAATGCCAAAAATACAAAATTTACTCTCATTTTAAAAAAGAACGTTTTCCCAGAATTCTTCCGGGGTATTAACATAATTTTTTGCAAACCCCATTCGTTTTCGTCTATTTAAGGGTGATATGAAAGGTTTCTTACGTGCCACACGATCATGATAGCCGCTTTTTCTAAGAATTCTGTAGACTGTTCATCGCAACTTGTTTTATTGAATTTATTAGCTTCCCAGTATATGGGAAGTTCTTGTAATCGCCTCGAAAATTAAAATTGAAATTTTTAACATTTCTTTACGTTTTGAGGTCTATAGAGTATATATAAAGTGTTTTTAGAATGGGAGATGCATGTGTGTGTGTACGTACGTACGTGCGTTCGCGGACAGTTTTTTCTACGAGCGTAACTCACGTAAAGCAAGTCGTATCGACTTCGTTAACTTCGTGTCAATCGAAGCGTATTTGCAATCTTAAGAGCTGATTAGTTTTTGGGAAACTTTTTTCGGGGAGTTTGTTGTTTTGCCCCTTTGAAGGTCATTTCTGTCTTGCGTTATATCTCGCGAATCAAACATACGATTTGCATTATAAAGTGGTCACACGACGCGCATTAACATTTTTGTGAATCTTTTAAATTTTGAAAAATATCGTTGGACAAATTTAGGAAAAAAGTGCAAAAACTTAGGTTTTTTTCATCAACAATAAATTTTTAACCCGATTTACGGAACACAGTGATGAAATTTTATAAAATTTATAAACTCCAAGAAGTGTTTGTAAAAACACCATCAAAGCTTTTTCTCACCATACCAAAAATATTAAATAAAAAATAAAAAATTAACAGTCATCATGATCTTCAAGGTCATTTCTGTCTTTGACTATATCTCACGAACTAGATATAATGTTTGCATCATTAAGGTGTCAATCGACGTGTAATAACATCTATGTGAATTTTTTAACGTTTTAAAAATTCGTCTCAGCCGTTTTTTAATTTAATAGAAATAAAATGCGAAAAATAAGGGTTTTTTCATAAAAAATATTTTTTTAACCTGATTTGCACAGCACAGTGATACCAGTTTATGCAATTTAGACATTCTTATCAGTTTTTGAAGAGAAACCAGCAAAATTTTCTTCCATGATTATGAAAAAAATTAAATTAAAAATATAAAATCATTCCAAGTTACCATGTAAAGAGGGTTCATACTAGGGAATGCAATAACGGTATACCGGTATACCGAAAACCGGGATACCGTCCAAATTTTCGCCGGTATTAATACCGGTATTCATCTTAAAAATACCGGTATTTTCAGTATTGGAGCATTAGCGCTAGTTGATACACGTTACACGGAAGCTTGATTCTGGGAATCTCCCATTTACTTAGAATCAAATGAGATCTCGTCCACTGTAACTAAAGGCTGTTAGTTCAGTGCGGAGTGTTTTTTCAGTACGTAGACACAAATTGAGAGTGAAATTTGTTAGTTTTGTGCTTATGCAATAGTCAATATATGTAAGTAAATTTGCCAGTCCTAGAGTTTAAGAACCATGAAATATGTGTATCCTAGATAAGATTAAATAAATATTTGTCTTGTAAATTGAGCAACTAATATGTTGCTCGATTTGCAACATTTTGCAATTATGTTTTGTTCTCAAAAATATCTACATGCACTGGTGAACTGTTAATTTTGATTGTAAATTTATGTACAATATCCAATAAATATTATATACATGAACGTTAGCACTATTCAATATGATGCAGATAAATAAATTTCCTATTGATAAAACTTATTTTATGGTTCCTTAATAACTTAGATTTACTTTTTTTAAATTATTAATTAATTAAAATAATTGTTTAAGAATCAATATTTTTTTATTCGGAATCCAATATATTTCAAGAACAAAAAAAGGGAGCGACGTTAATTCGGTTTGGCATTATTATTTAGTTGCTAATCAAGGGCAAGTAGCAAAATGTAAGAAATGCACAAAAGAAATCAAATGTCAGGGAGGATTCACAAGTGGCCTTCACACCCACTTGAAAACTCGACATAACATAAATTTAAAAACTAAAAGCGACGTAGCAGCAGATAATGAAAATGATGCGTCTTGTTCTAGTCAAAAGCTACCAGAACATTAAATTATTATTTTCAAAATCAAAAGAAGGAACGGTTATGTGAAATTTTGGCTCGTATGGTTGCGCGTGATGGACTTCCATTTAGAATTTTCTGCTCTTCGGAGGATATAAGAAAAGGGCTACATGCAAGAGGATATAATGATCTACCAAAATCAGCAGCAACAATGAAATCTGTGATCACTGAATATAGCAAGAAGATAAGAATAGAAGTTATTTAAAGGACTGTCTGATTTAAAATCAAAAGGCAACCGATTTAGCTTAACATTCTACGAATGGACTTTGGTTCGCAATCGGATGTATTTAAACATAAACGTACATTCTAATGGAGGATATATACGGAACATTGGACTAGCCCGTTTACATGGAAAAAAGCCAACAAAAAATGTTTGGAGATTTTGAAAATAAAATTACAAGAATTTGATCTCAACTTAACAAATGACATTGTTTGTATATAGACAGATAGTGCGTCAGTTATGGTAAAACTCGGACATTTGATTGAAGTCGAACATCAGTTATGTTTTGCACATGGTATCCACCTAGCTGTTAGAGATGTCCTTTACAAAAACAACTCCAGTTTAGTGACTGTTGATGCTGAAATTGAACCAATTGAATCCCAATCTAGCGATTGTGATAGTGATGTAGATGATGACAATGACATAGAAACTGACAATTAAGAAGATAAAAAGATTACAGATGATGGTGTTGTCCTAGAGTTTGGATCTGTTGACACTGAAATAAATTTGAATCATGCTTATTTATCCCCGCTGGTGACAAAAATTAGAAGTGTCATTAAAATTTTCAGAAGATCTCCAACAAAAAATGATCAATATTTACAAAAATATGTAAAACTACAATTCGGAAAAGAATTGAATTTGCAATTGGATGTCATAGCACGATGGAATAGTTTACTTATTATGTTGGAAAGGTTTAACCAATTACGTTATTGTGTCCAAGAAGCATTAACTGATTTAAAATCAAACATAGTCTTTTCCGAAGAGGAGTTTCTATTAATTTCTGAAATCATTGATGCATTGTCACCAATTAAATTAGCAGGCGAAGCACTATACAGAAGATATTCTAATCTTCTTGTTGCAGACGCAACGTTTAAATTTATGATTGACACGTTTGTTGCACAAAAAAGTAAAATAAGTATTGAATTGATAAATGCTCTGAAGTATAGAATAATGCAAAGACGAACAAACATATCTCAAGTTTTGCAATATTTACAAAACGCTTCACAAAACGAAATCGAAACGGATACAGACTTATGCCCTAAACTTAAAAAAGGTTCTATTACAAAAATATTGATTCCTCTTATAAAACGCCTAGGAGTTAAAAGTAATGAACCAGACAGTGAAGATTTTGATCTTGAAGATGAAGAAACACCAGGTACATCTCTCTCCGCTATTAATACTGCAACTGTTTCATTAAAAAACAAATTAGAGAATGTGATTAACAAAGCAATGACAAATGTTCCAGACCTCAAGAAACAAAACAAAAGATTAGAAATAGAACATAAACTTAAAAAAGAATTACAATTTTTTGAAGAGCATGGAATTAGGGGGGGTGCATCTAAAGCTTGCTTATGAATACTTGTTAACAATACCACCAACAAGTGTGGAGTCAGAACGAGTCTTTTCATCTGCTCAACATATAGCCACAAAAATTAGATCGAGGTTAAACGACGGTGCGTTGGATCATATATGTTTTTTGAAATCATATTTCAATTTGCATCAAAAATAATAATCACTTGTACGAATTAATGTAATATATATTAAAAAAGTTGGATTTAATTCTGTTAAATTATTCTTAAAAATAAATGTTTTGTTGTTTAGTTGTGTTTGACATATATTTGTACTACCCCTAAATAATAACATAACCTATGGTAAGTAAATTTTAATTTTGTTTACAGTTTTTAAAATAATACTAATACCGGTATTTTACCGGTATTACCGGTTCTAAAAGCGAAAATACCGAAATACCGGTATCGATTTTTTTTAACAGTATTGCATTCCCTAGTTCATACGAATGATATTACTTTATATCTTTCATTCTAAATAAATTGTTTTAAATTCAATCAAAGTTTTAAAATATTTGCATAATTTGAGCAGATTTTTAATAGTTTTACAGTCTTTCAATTTAAAAAACTGCCTAAATTTTGAAAACCAACAAAATTTCAATCAAATTTGCATTTGTGGTAATCAACGCTTTGAATGGTAAAATGTTTTGTAGCCAATACTTTGCAAGATCATATGCTTTGAAAAGCTTGCATCAAATAAAAAGTTGTAGTTTTTAGTAGCTTCATTCTTTAGTAATCATAAGATTTCAATTACTTCCTCCATCATCATTTGTAATACATTTAACTTTTTACATGCAATTGAACCTATTTTTGACTGCATATGAAAAATTTACCAATAGAATGTATAAAGTAATTATTAATGATTATGCTGAAGTCATGGCAATTTTGAAAAATGGTCATCACGCGACAAAATCTCTACAGTGAACGTAATAACAAAAAACTGCATTCATTTTTGCTAGCGCTCTTTTGTCCTTGAAGCGTCGATGTGAAAATAACAAATAACGTAGAAAAGGCCCTCACCGATTGATCCGCGTGAATATTCAATCTGTCCCCATCGACCAAAAACCTTACTTAAAGGGGGAAGTACCTTTAGACACTTCAAGAAATCGATTTTTTTAAATTGTTTTAATCGATAGATATATCGCCTAAGAATATCATTTCAAAAGCTAATTCTCAAAATTGTGGAAGAGATGTATCCCGGAAGTGCCTGGCGCCGAGCTTTTTTCTCTTGACAACAAACTTTAAACGGCCTTTTCTCGAAACCATGTTTTCTAAAATTGCGTAAGTGATAATAAAACAACTAGTGAATCGATTTTCATCATCTAGCATCCATTTTAAAGAGCATAAAAACCTGTTCTAAGTAGACTAAAGATAAAAAAAGGAAATTATTTTGGAACTATTTTTGACTGGAAGTACAACGAAATTTTTCGTCAAAATCGTAATTTGTTTTTTTGAGTCTATTTTGAAGGGTTAATTTTCGAATTTCGCAAATATTTTAGTCTATCTACTAAAAAAAACCCTCTCGAGTAAGAAAATGTTTTTTTTGTTGATTTCAGATGAAAATTGCAGCCAGCATCGCTTACGAAATTTACGACGTCAGCGAAGACATGGCTTTCAAGATCCTTGAAAAATTTGTTAATTTTCAACTTTCACTTTTGTAGAATAGGTTTTTTTCAACTTCAAACATCGCCTAAAATAAATATTATACTGATTTAATAAGAACTGTCTTCATTTCCCCACAAATCAGTAGCGAAAAAGACCTTTTTTCCGGCCTCTAAAGGTACTTCCCCCCTTAATCAATGGACCCTTTCGTAGATGATTAATATGAGCTCATTCGTGTTACTGCTATGAATACCTTTCATTATTATTATTTAAAGTAGTAGTATTTTCAAAATTATTATTGTGTTTATTATTTTTAATGTTTATGTAAATATTACTGGGAAGTTGACTGTGTGGACCTCTAGGGTCGCACTTTGCGGCTTGTTTTTTATGTGTTTTGTCAGTTATAGTACCGTTAATGCGGATTTTTTTGTACAGATTGAATAACATTTCGACGATCTATTCTGGAAAGTTTGTAATTATGCAGAGCTCTTCAATTTCTCCTGGTTTTCTAAAGTGTACGGAGACTTTATTGGTTCCCCTTGAAATTTTTTTAAGGATTCAAAGCACTGTATCTTCCTCCATAATCGGGCTTGTTTTATGAAACTTGACACTATAAAATGCTAACAGTATACCAATAATGATGAGCAAGATCCAATTTAGGACCGCTAACTGGCTCATTTATTTTTCTTATGATGATTCATTTACCAGTTAGGTGAACGCAGACTTCATTGAGTATGTATATGTATATCAAATATCGTCAAATATTTACTCCAAAACCATACGCTTTGAGTTGAATAGACCATACACATATATTATCGAAACTGCCCATTATATTATATCGTTTATTGTAAAGACTGATGCATTCTTCACGATGAACGTATGTTAGCATTGCTAATTTTAAGGTAAGGTAAGGTAAATAGCTTCTGCTTCATTTGGCCCGATTTGGTACATCGGTTAACCAATCCAGATTTCTTGAGGAATTCCTAAAGTTGGATCATAATGCTCGTCTTTGCTCTCTACAAACTCCAGAAACGATAAATATAAACATATCTACAATAAAAAAAACTTATATTGTTTTACTTATATCACAACTCATTTTATTTCTCTTTCTAGTCGCTTTGTACTCAGATGATACTAAACATTGTCTGCTTGCTTTCCGTTAAACATTCTTTTAAATACTAAACAACATTGATGTTTTTCATATAAACTAGCATTTCGAGCAAATAACAATTTAACTTTAACATAACTTTAATTTTTGCCAATGAAAACGAACAATCTCTATATACGGATTCAAGTGATTTTGCGCGTGCTCTTTATGAATTGATGATTTTATTGCAGAAATTGCATTCAAGTGTTGTCGCAAGTTCTTTTTGAGTTGGTATCAACAGTAATTATTTTTTTCAATTTTTTCGGACATCACGTTATTGATTGATTCTTACTATTCTGTTCTTGAGTGAAAATAATAGTTGGGGATGCAACCCTTCTTAAAATGATTGTCAATTTTAGCTCAATCATTTTCACCTCTTCATAAATTGTGTTACGTTGAAAAACGTCAACTTCGTTTGGAAATTTTATTTAATCGGCAATTAAGCTGCCTTGGATTTGTTGTAGTTTTGTTACAAACGTTTATTGGTTGAACAATTATCCAACGTATGAGAATTGTTTAAGATCATTCCAAACTAAGAACACCATCATTCAAATCTTCACTTTCATTCTAAGCAATAAATGAAAAAATTATACATCGCCAGGTTTAGTAAATTGTATGCATATGTTCACATTGAATCCAAAAATACATGAGAAAAATATAAAGAACGATTGCACTTACCACCTAAAAATAGAGACTAGATTTTTCCTATTGCATATAGCTGTTTGGTTTTTGGCAAATAGTAGGGTCTACATTGATTCACTATTCATATAGTTCACTTCTAAATATCACAAAATAGTTTCTTTCATTCCATAAAACTGTTTTTCATAATTGTTTCACTTAAAATTTTTACATAGCTTTAGGTACATTAGAAGATACGTTCAGACAAATTTCAATTCAAATAGTTTTCATAAAACACATTCACTTGATTTGACTTATAAAAATTTATTTATTTATTTTTTTATTAATAAGAGATCTTTTGTTACTGAAGTTACGTTTACGTACTAATTGAAGATTGAAAAGAGAAATTGCAGACACAATACCCTCCGAAACTGTTCTAGATGTTTGCATCTTTATATTTAAAATCAACTACGATTCAGTCAAATAATCCTCTGAGATTTGAATTGTGTTACCGTTTCAATAATTGTTAGCCATCTCATATTGTTAAAGCGTTGCTAATTTAATAACAATTTCTTACAATTTTATGTGATTTTGTTTAATTGTTAATCGTTTTGCTGAAAATAGGTTGTTTTTTGCAGTAGAAAACTTAAAATTATTATTCAAAGAGTGTTTGTTAACAGCTCATGAAATCGTTCAATTCACAAACATATTGCTCTTTTGTAGCGTATCTTTGAAACGAGACAAACACGTTCTTAAAATTATCATTTCTTATATCTGCAGATTTATTAAAGTTTGCTTACGTATATTTACTGTATTAAGGAAAATGCTCATGAATATTTTCCATTTGTTGACTGATTAACTAAAATTAACAATTGTTTGATAGACTAGATTTTTTTTTGATGAAAAATCAATGCAAGTTGGTATATTTACGTCCAAAAACACAATGGAAAATTTAAATTTGAGCTGAAAAATTGTAAATTAAAACATATCAGATTTGATTGTTTCTTAGCTCATTGTTTCCACAATTAGCCAGTTGGTAAACACAATGCTTATAGTCGCGTCAATAAAGCTTTTTGGTGGAAAGTCCTCAAAAACAGCTCCGATTTGGATCATTTTTTTAAATTTTTTTTTATATTATTTAAAATCAGAAATATTTGTAAGGGGGGAAATAATTATTTGTATTGTTTAAACAATATGTAATTTATTTATATAAGGAAACAAGTTTTTGTATGGTTTTTGTTGAAAAAAATTATTCGTGTATTAACTTTGGTGTTAAGAATAGTTGTTAAAAGTACATTTGTTAGTAATATTTGAATATTTACATGTAAAAAATTTGCTGTGTGGGTCAAAAAATATATGAAAGTTTCAGCAACTGCACGTACATTCTGATCACTATTAAAAATTTTAATGAAATTATTTATTCCTTTATTATAAAAAGCAGATATAGTGTCACATCCATGAATAAAGAAAAGATTTTTGGTAATATTTAGATATTTTATTAACATGGTTTTTGTCGAATAAACTCGTTGTAAGACATTATTTTTGACTGATTTCAAGAAAAACATTTCTTTATGCTCAGGTGCTAAAGCCATCAATGTCCTCTGCTACAACAACTACATCATGTAAGGAACTATCAAGAACTGATTGTACAATTAAACGATCTGCATCACTTTCTGCTTGACTCCACTCAATATTTTTTTCGGCCAATTTTTTGCAGAGAAAATTGATAAACCTATTTTTATTTTTGCTGTTTCCTAAAAATTGCCCTTTTGTTGTAGTAAGAGGCATGTCTTATTATAAAAAATAACCGATTGTAGTATTACTTTTGTTTCTACGTTTTCTCTCAGACGCTTTGGTTCCATTATTATTGTATCTATCAAAAACAACTTTAGCGTTGGTACCATAGTTATTACATAGAAATCTTATGTACTGTTGAAAAATATCGACAAACTTTTTATTTTTTCCCCATTTTAATCTATGAAGTAACATGCCACCATCAATAATGTAAAAAAAAAATTTTTAACATAATTAACATCCGTTTCACATTGCTGAAAAATCTCGTATAACGTTGATTTCGTAGTTTTCTTCATTCCATTGTTATCAAAAAGCGAAAAAAGGTAAGGAGCCAGCTCACAGTTAAAATATTGACGAAGTTCATCATTACTCTTCCTCAAAAAGCATAAGCGTTGAAAAATTAGATTCCGATCCACAGGAACTTCAGTATTATAAACTTTAATGTTACTGCTCATGCTCAATAAAGATTTAGCTTTATCTTTGGTTGTCGATTTTATATCTTTAAAGTTTAAACCTTCAATTTTTCTTCTTAAATTAATTCCTATATCAAATGCCTTATAACAATCAATACTTTCATTACCGACAATTCCTGTGGAAATTGCCATTACTTCCTGTACGTCTGGAAAGGGGTTGTGAATTTGAAAAAAATCTACAATTTTATTTACTGCCGATGAATCTTCATATATTCTGCTATCACTAGCGTCAATACGCTGATATGATGATTTAAAAGAAAGTCCACAAAATTCTTCCATTCCATCCACGACGTCTGTTGTAAATAACGTTGCTCTTATCCATTTGTAAAGTAGTAATGATAAGAGAAAAAAGTCCTGTATCTGACATGACATTAAACATTGCAATGTTTAAGTATTATTGAAATACTTTTCTAATGAATGATATATAAATACCTTCTCCTTGATACTTTTGTGCACTGTTTCCTTCAATTACAAATTGATGTGTTTATAAATAATTAATGTTAATAAATACACTTTCACTTAATAAATAAATGCAAACTGTACGAAACGTGCGTTTACTCCAAAAATCAGATGAATACTGAGCGACGCGAGCGGTAGAAACAGGGACGTTCCGAACACCTGCCCTTGCATTTTTTTACCAGGTAAAGAATACCCAAACAAGAAAAGGTCAAATTCTATTGTGCGTATACTAGCATAACTGTAAAATTCAATGTCAGATACACATAAATACATATATACGTGTATGGATAGCAAAAACTAATATATATAAAGTATACACGTAACGCATGTATATTTTTTGACCCACACAGCAAAAAATATTCAATTATTACTAACAAATGTACTTTTAACAACTATTCTTAACACCAAATTTAATACACGAATATTTTTTTTCTTCGAAAACCATGCAAAAACTTGTTTCCTTATATAAATAAATTACATATTGTTTAAACAATACAAATAATTATTTCCCCCCTCTGAAATATTTCTGATTATTAATTATTAATAATATAACAAATTTTTTTTAAAAAAAATGATCCAAATCGGAGCTGTTTCTGAGGACTTTCAAAGATTGCCTGTTTAAAGGCTTCATTGACGCGACTATAAATAATTTAAAAAAAATCAATATTATTAATTGGAAAATATTATCAAGAAAATTTCCCAAGTATTTTAAAAAAAATGTAACTATGACTTGAGTATTTATGCACAATTTTAGATATTTATTTATACATTTTTCAAATTTTCAAATATGAAAGGTACATTATTTCCGCACTTTTTATCTAAACTTTTACAGTGGAAATTTTCTGATCTATTGCAATGTAAAATATTCCACGTCAGCCTTTCATAAAGTTGTCTGCCTACTTTTTGATGCCACAATAAAAAGTTCATGATATTTTTTCTGTACCCTATTTAACAATTTTAGTGAATTTTTAGAATAGATTCGTTAAATAAATGTAACATCTTTTGTGTTTTATTGCTGTCGTTGTTTTGAACATATTGAATATGTTTGTATTGAAAAACATGGAAGTAAGCAGCGTTGTTTTAATTTTTAGGGCTTACAAAAGCACCATAAACTTCTTACTGCAGCATATTATAGTAATTTGGTGATTTTTTAAGTACAGGAAGTGTTATATTTTACATTGTAATAGGTCAGAAAATATTGTGTGACAAAGTTTAGGGGGAAGAATCCAAAAAAAAAGATTACTTTGCATATTTGTGAAATTTGAACAACCGTTAATATTTTTTGAAATTTAGCGGGAATACTCAAATTACAATACAAATGCTTCAATTTTTTTTTACAAATTTGAGAGCTTTCCTTGATATTTTTCAAATAAATGACTAGTTTTGTCCAGCGGTGATTATTCAAATATCCCAGGAAAATTCACTTTTTCAGGTCAGTCTTCGCTGCCGCCGTCTATTTTATATGGAAAGTTCTGAAAATCGTTGCCCAGATTGAAATTAAAATTTTCAACATAAATTTACGTTTTAAAGTCTTTGAAGTTTATGTAAAATGGTTTTGGAAATAAGTTTGCATATTTGGACATGCATATGTACGTACGTACGTATCTACATAGTTTCTACGACGATAACTCACGGGAAAAGGTCGTGTTAACTTCTTTGGGGTTGCAATGAATGCATAATTACAATAAGCTGTGCTGATTAAATTTTGTTACACTCCCAGGTCAGGTGTTTTTTTTTGTATTTGACGGCTCGAGGGGCTTAACGTGACATTTATGACATTAAAGTGTCCATCGAAGCGTAATATAAAATTGGAATCAATTCAGTGGCACCGTTTTTAAATTTCATGAAAAAAGAAGATTGATGAGTTGATACGAATAATATTACCGAATTTTGTCTTATTCTTAAAACATTGTTGTCATGTTAATGAAGACTTTTTGCCATTTTATAATCCGAGCAGATTTTTGAAAAATTTAGAACTGCTATTTTTTTTAATTAAAAAAAATGTAAAATTATTTAAAATTGATTAAAAAATAAATAAATTATTTAAAAAAAATTACTTGGAGTTCTTTGGAAGTCCAAGTGTTTTAAAGTTTTTTATTAAACAAAAAATCATTGTTATGGCCGTACACATATGTACATACAAAACAATCATTATTTATAATAAAGAAATGGTTGATACGATTACTATGACCGAATTTCACTTACTCGTATCGATTAATGCGTATTTTATCATTCGTGTGGTTTGATGCACTCTTCAATAAAGTTAACACAGCTGATTTTTGATATAGTAAAATCAATAAAAATAAATTACTATCCTAGTAGCAAAAATCAGGTGCTTTAAACAGTTTTCAACAAATAAAAAATTATGGAATGTGAATGGACTTATACAAAAATAAAGCTTTTCTTACACTCCAATAAAACAGATATTATTGTAATTTGTAAGACGCATCTGTGTAATAAAAATAATTTCAAGATGTTTGGGTATACAGTCTACAATAATAACCATCTAGACGATAATTCTCATGGGCGTACAGCAGAACTAATTAAAAGTAGAATCAACCATATGGCTATGGCAAACATGCAAACAAATTATCTTCACCGCGCAACAATTTGCCACAAGGACATGTGTGCTGCCGCCGCATTGTTTTTGTATCTCCGAAAAAATATTCATATAATGAATAAACAAGAAATATAATAAATAAGGGAGCGTCTGTTAATTACGTAGGAATTCTTTCTCAAATTTTTTAGTGCATTCATTGTGAGGTTTTGTATGATTTTAGTTCCTCCTTCTTCTACGAATTTTTACTGCGTATTAAATGTTGTTTTGAGATCAACTGCAAAATCTGAAATGATTATTAATCTTACCATTTTAAAATGACAAATTGGTACAAATATAATGTTCATGTAGGGCCTATGGAAATTTTTGGACGCGTTAAAATCTAGTTCAGTCAGTGTTAAAGTAAAGATTGACCATATTTTTTATTATTTGAAGTATTGTCATTTTCATTATAATTATTATTATTCTTTAAATATTTCTGTAGATACGAGGGTGGCTCAATAAGTCCTTAGAAAATCATCACAAAATATTTTTTCCACAGTAAGCGTCACTTCTACCTAGAGTGTTTTCAAAGTTTGAGGCAGATCCATCAAGTAGTTTCGTTTTTATTGTTGAACAAAATGAACAACTCTTATTTATTTATAAGAATGGAGAAAAGTGAGCTCCGAGCGGTGATGAAACATTTCTATTTAAAAGGAAAGAAATCTAAGCTGAGTTGGATACAGTTTATGGTGAATCTTTCCCTGTGTTTGCAACTATTTACAACTGAATAAATGAATTTAAACGGGGCCGTACATCAACAAAAGACGAATATCGTTCAGGCCGTCCTATAGAAGTGAGTGCACCTGAAATGATCAACAAAATCCATGACCTTCTGTTGAGTGATAGAAAAAATAAATTGCGCGAAATAGTTAAGGCCACAAGAGTGTCAAAAAACACCATCATTTAAATGGGAAGTGTGGTTTCGGGATGACGGATGCAGTCCTCTTCAGGTGCTGTCATTTACCATCCGCCACCAGACAGCACGACCACGGTTAGGCTTGTTGATGGGTTAAGCTCGTTATATTTCAAATATTTTAATATTTGTATCTGCGAAGTATAACGACTGTCAATTGGTTCGTATATATGCCCCCATCATCCCGAAACCACACTTCCCATTTAATAATGGTACCGGCCAAAAGCCTGGAAACAAGAACCCCCATTAATATGCAATACGAGTGTTAGCAAGTAGCTGAGCCAAAAGCACACTAGAAGACGAAGTGGTTGACTAGACTAGGAGGTTCTAACCCATGTTAAAAAAAAATGAACCATCATTTAAATTTTACATGAAAAATTAGATGCGAAAAAAAATTCGGCAAGATGGGTGCCGCGTTTGCTTCAAAAAGGCGAAGACGTTGAAATCGGCCGGGAAGGTTATGCCCACCGTTTTTCGGAGTGCACGTGGAATTCTTTTTATGGACTATTTGCAAAAAGGAAAAACAATCACCGGAGATTATAATGTGTCGTTATTGAGCCAGTTGAGTGAAAAATTAAAGGAAAAACGGCCTCATTTAAACAAAAAATGGCTATATTGAAGGACTTTCAAAATCATATATTTCTGATAGCTTACCAAAATTGGAGAGGCGCCTAGAAAAGTGTATTGATCTAAAAGGAGGTTATATTAAGAAATAAAAAAAATTAACAAAATGTTTTTTTTCAACTCTTTCTAAGGACTCATTGACCCACCCTCGTATTACTGAGGAGCTGTTCGTGTGGGACATCAAAAGTTGCACCTCGTGGCTTGTTTTAAATAATTTATCTTTCATATCAAATCATGCCAAACAAATCCACCACCAAGCGTGGTAATTAAATACTTCGAGATATTTTCACAGCGTTTTTTTCGAAGAGGACCGTTGTTAACTTATTCTAAAACTAAAATAATTATTTCGATCGTTACGGGTTAGGATACGTTTTTCAGATTTGGCTTAAACATGTTTTTTTCCTTGATCATTGTTGAATGGAACGGCAAAATTTTGCTTTAAATTAAAAGCTTCTGTAATGAATGAGCCAACGTTTATGATTCCAATCAATAAATCTTTATGTATAAAAACTTCAAGTTTAATTGAATGCAATTTAAGAACATTTAACAGATACAATGTAGCCAAGAACTAAATAAAAAATTTGAAGTAGGCAAGAAAATGCACCTTTTAAACTTAATCCGTTCGAAGCTTGATACGAAACCTACTATCAGGACATTATATAAACTATTTTGAATGTCTTATACATAATCAATAACAGCTTCATACATGTTACCATTTATTAGATTCAGATTTCAGATTTTCTAATGGAACTTTTTCAGTTGAAAGATAAAATTTGAAATATTTCCGTGAAAATTTTTCGGTACTCAAAGAACTGACTTTCAAAAACACAATGATTTGAGCTGATGTGCAAAGAATCCTTCATAAAAGCTCAAACCATATGATCTCACACAACTGCAGTCGTTCCTGAGAAATATAAAAGGACAAAAATGAAGTGCTTCGGTGGAAAGACACTGTTTGAGCGAAAGGGTGTAACTGCATAATTAAGAGAACAAACGTACATGAAAAACATCAATCTCAGACGTGGTAAAGATAAGACTCGTTCACAATTCAGATTATATTCACTAATTATATTCGTAAGCAGATGAATGAAGTTAAGCTCATTCCAAGGTAACTGCGAATATTCTTCTTGCAAGTTGGCATTACATGAATAGAAAAAGGTATGCCTAGGTTACAATAGCAGAAGGATTTCACAAAAGGATAGATTTCTTAGGAGTGAGGAAATGTTTTTTTTTTTCAGTCTAATTACGCATTTATTCAAAACTGCTGGAAACAACTTCATTGTCATTTGAATTCAATATGTGCTGTCGAAAAGATGGATTGTTTACAAAGATCCTTTGTAAACAATGTTCGCTGTTTGAAAAGTCTGGTAAAATGTTAAAAAAACAAACACAATGGCAAGAAGGTCAAGGGATGCTAATCGTTTTGATATGCTTAACTAGCAAAAAAAACAGAGCGAATACGTTGGTTCAATACAATATCAATATCAAATCTGAAATTAAATCTACAGCGAAAAAGGATCATCCATTCTATTTAAATTTGAAAATATTGGCGATTTAATACCATATTCATTAATTCTGTAAGGTTACACGGGAATAAGCCAAATAAGCGTGAAGTTTTTTTAATTCAACCAAAAATAAGATTTCATCTAAAAAGGGGATGTTTTTGCAAAATTTTCCATTGCTGCGACTGCACTGAGGAGCCAGCTTTAATCCTGTGGCTTCTTCAAGGAACGGAAGTGACATTGCTATAAAATTTATACTCAATAAGCAAACTCAAGATATCCTGGAATAAACATTGATTATTCATCAAACATCTAGAGTAATCAAAAAAATTACGCAGAACGTTAATTTTGAAGACTAGTCATTATTGCCGGGCAACTTAAATTTATTGTCAAAAAGAAATACATTACGTGGAATAATGTTGCTTCCATTTTCTTGAGGTTCGGCATTATTATATATGGCTTAGTCAATTATTCTAATAGTGGAGGAGTTACTACTATTGGAACTCTGACTATGTGTACTGGGACACTTCTGAATTGGATTGTGCTCTGAAGGGTTGTCGCCGAATATTCGCTCGCCTCTGACTAGTTGTTTCTTGCGTATACCACCAGCACGTAGAAGGGTTTGAGGTTGATGTGAGCTTCCAAAGTGCTCCGGCAAGTCTGGTATTGTTGTGGTGGTGGTTGCGAAGCTGCAATGCTTGTTGCTGGATTGATGAACACCCCCAGTTGCTGTTACCAAGGTCGATTGAGCTATTGATGTTTGCGACTGAAGAGGTGATAGCTTCAGTTGACTGTTTCGGCGTCTTCCACGTCGAAAATGATGCCTGTGGAAGCTCTGGCACCGTGTACAGCTATTTCTGCGATCTCGCTGACTACCATTCCTTCCGCAACTGCTACTCCCGCTACAGGAGCTACAGCTGCTTAGCTGACGTCACATGATCGAGCGATTGCTATCGTACTGGTTAACGGACGAATAACTTACTGATGCAGATGCGGCTACCATGGCTGCCACGTGACACTGTAAGAAAACGGTTAAGGATTAAGCCATACAGTTAACTAAACAGCAGGAAAAGTACATTTTAATATTGTGATTTAAACATGCATAAGACAATCCAACAAGTTGGAAGCGCAGAAAATGTTGAATTCGAATCGTTTTGCAGTTTGATTTGTGGACGTGCTTATTTGAATGCAAGCTCCTTGCGCATGGATTGTGATGACCACTAATTATGGTGAAGACAGTAACGAAATAACCTTGCACTGTTTCAAATAGCAAGATGAAAAAAGTCAGTAAGGGCTAAAAAAAACTGGTATTCGATAAAATTTTAAACAGCTTCCAATTGTAATGGCTCTTAGTTCAAAATGACTAAAGCTATAATTTAATTGTATGTTTAACTATTCGGTTTCAAAAGTAATCACGACTGAGTTGTTAGTTGTTAAAAAGTGGAAATTGCCAAAAAATTCAAAAGTGAAGAAGATGGTTTGAATTTTTTTTAGAACCATGGTTACAAAATTGTTATGATGTTGAATTAGGGGCAATATACAAGCCACATTAAAATTTTGTAATGCATACGTAATGGAAAAAATAAACGACAAATACATGAAAATTCAACATGATCATGACTATGAATTGTGCTAGGATATGACTGATTGACTGTGCAATTGGGATCGATGATTTTAGCAGAGCTTCATTGATATAAAATGCATGAAATAATGACAAAGAATACGAAATATTTCAATACATGTAAATAGTCATGCCATAAGTTAGTTTTCTCTCAGTGTATTCTCAATGTTAATGATACGCGAAGATTAAATTGTTTTACTAAAAATAAAGGTAAGTATTCTCCCGGCATTATTATGGTCATGGAGAATTTTTAACATCGATTTAAGCTTGTTTTATACATGCATCACCTAGTGTCAATACCACGTCCGATGAGAGTAAAAGGCAGCTGGGGATATTGTCCCATGGCCTGGATCAGTGAATGCCTGCCCGTATAGAATTTTAAAGTATTGAACGATCAGTACCTACTGAAAATCGGATTTTATTACGCACTGCGAATCCATCATAAATCCCGGCTAAGTTACTCAATAAGATACTGATATTCATTATAAAACTAGAACTTAGGTGATACTGAAAACTCAAAAAAAATTGTTACCGATATTCATTACTTAATCAAAGCTGTAGCGGTATTGAATGTCTGCATCACTGCAATACCGAAATTCTGGATTTGACCGGAACCTCAGCAGTACTCAAAATTGAAGGCAAATGCAGTACTGAAATTCGTAGATTCATCTGAACTCAAGCGGTACTGAAATCGGTGGGCCTTATTTTTCTTTGAAATTCGGAGCAAGAATATTTTTTAAATAATTCCAACTGATTGTTGATTTTCACAAGTTGACTACTTGCTAATTTTTGCTTATGGGGTTTTGCCAGTAATATGGAAATAATCTTTTTGCACACACCCTCTTCAACTAAATGCATTTCATCTATTGAAAATTGCTTGATCATATCAATCGGTAGCGTTTCCAAAATAGAACGGAAATCTTTATGATGGCTAACATCGGAATCTCCGTCAAAAGTTGACCTGCTCCTGAAACTTTCATCATTTCGCAAGGGTGCTGTTACTTTTTACTTGCTTCACAGCTACCATCGCCGGAGTGTCACAAATGAATGAATGAATTTTAATAGTGTACGACTTTGATTGCACGTTAATTCCAACTTTAAGGAGCTGTAATACAGCAGCAACGAACCTTTCCAGCATCACATTAAAAATCTTTGGTTTTCCAGAGACCTTGAATATTCCTTTTGGAAAAACTGAATGACGTAGATTGTTGACACATCCGGCAATTATCCAAAAACTGTGACCACTACTTTTTGAAGGTATTCCATCAATGTTGAATGAAATTTCAAAATGCGTGATATCGTTCTTTATAATTGTGCGCATGTTGGCTTCAATGCATGAGATCAACGGGTCCTTCATCTCACAGTGAGTATATTGACCATTGTGTATGTTTTCAATGTAATGCTTTCCAGTATTTTTTGGAGTCTCTAGCATAGATCTGACATCCATAAAAGGAAAATTACACTCTTCTGAGAGAATTTTCAGCAGCTTATTGATGTCACTATGACTAAGTGACACGAGACATGCCCAGCTTCTGATCCTATCTACGAATGATACAGGACTCCGTTCAATTGCGTGTTCTGCGACATCCACCACTTATTAGTCAGTTTATCATGGGTTAGAATATAATATAGAATAGCGACGTAGGCATACATACGAACCAATTAACAGTCGTTATACTTCGCGGATACAAATAATAAAATAGTTGAAATATAACGAGCTGAACCCACCAACAAGCCTAACCGTGGTCGTGCTATCTGGTGGCGGATGGTAAATGACAGCACCTGAAGAGGATGCCATCCGTCACCCCGAAACCACACTTCCACCACTTGTTTCCGTGCTCATTACTTAGAATAACACTCCCGTTTATATAATCAGTTAAATTGGGGTACTTAAGTTTTACAACTGCCTTAAAACGTTGTTAAATTACCGTGAGGGTGGCTTTCTTCGGAATCTGTAGTTGGTATTTTGTGACACATATGTTCGGAGCAATTCTCACGTGGGCTCATTTTGACTTTTGTATCAGAGTTGATTTTTCTAGGCATTTTTAAAATATATCTTTCACTAATAAGATGATTGTAAGTGCCAGTGGCTCAGACCGATGCGCGCTCACTTCTTGACAATATGGAACAAAGGCAATGTGTTCAATTCTAGCTGAATTCAACTACATAGATTTGATAAGTTGTACAAACATATACACAGAAAAGACCAAGTAAATAACTTAAAAGAAAAAATGATTACGTTTTGACTTAATATTTTGATTTATTTATTTATGAGACGAATACTGTAACAGAATCTGCAAACTGAATTGATTCAGAACTTTCACAAAATTTACCAGTACCAGTGATGCAGTACTGACGCAGTATAGAACCCAGTTCCTAATGCAATACTGTATCTGTGTCGATATTAGAAACTTATCCAGTATCCAAAATGTTTCGCTACAGTTCTGCATGTATCAGTACTGCCCCATACATAGGGAATACCGATTTAATTCCGTAGGAGTACCGATGTGCTATGCGGGTGGGACCATCAGCAAAAGCTATAAATTCATATCAAAAATTTATAGAAGAGAAAAACGGTCAAACAGTAAGACGGAAATCATTTGCGCCAGTTATATAATCAAGACAGGGACACTTCCGAGTTTCTAGATTGGTTAGTTTTGCATATATCCTTAATCATGACGTCACATTGATGGGTAATTGCCACTGAAACTGCAATACATACTTGAAAAAAATCAATCTTGACGTCTATAAGAAGGTTTTTGTGCAAGAAAGGAAAAAAATTATATACAAAGTGCCATACCATGCCTTTTTTATATACCTTGCATCTATACAATCTATTTTGGCTGGTTGGATCCTCTTTTTCCTTTGGAAACCAAAACATATCTAAAATGCAATCTGAAAATAACATTTTGTATTAGAAGTTAGAGTAACTTTCACAATATGACTGAGCTATTCAATTCGAGTAACTATACTTATTGGACAAACAAATTCACGAAATGTTTGCTTGGATCACAGTTGACTGGTCTGAATACTTTAATGCCAGTTTTCACCCAAACCAGGAATAAAAACTGGCACACGATACGGTGAATTCTCTTTCTCATTATTTTACTTTTTTTATTTTCGGTTAATTTTTATCTCGAAAGCGGCAGCTCTGATCAATGCTCGTGAACAACCTTAAACTGATCCAGTCAAAATTCAGCGTTACCGTCAATTTAAATTTCACACGCCACGGTAGCTAAAATAATTGGCTGAGTCGGAGGTGAGACACAACCAGTTGGCCTTAAAGACATGAGACCGCTACCCAAACACGATTTTGAGGTGACACGCTTGAAAAATGGGAGTCGACTGCGGAAGCTTGGAGTGAAAAATCAACATCGTGTTTTCTTAAATGAGTCCCACCGACTTAAGGAGGCAGTCTGGGTCTTTTGGACCAAATTTCAATATTTTTGTAAATATAAATCTTTATTCAAATGGTATAAAACTTTTGTGCATAAACAAGCAACTATTGAAAATTAAGATTTTTTTCACTTTTATTTACAAAATGGCGGGTATCAAGAAGGCACCCAAAAACTGATTGACATGATATTTTCTCACTGGAGCATCTGAAACAAACAATCTGAATGGCATGCTGAGATTGGCTATAGCCCGTAGCAGAATTAATTTAAATTTTTCAATTTTTTGACCCCTTTTTGCAATTAAATTGTTTAGCAGAGTCTAAATATTTAAGAGCCTGTTGTTTTGAGAATCCTCCGAAAACTTTTGTTTAAATGGAGTTTGCCCGGAATGTGCAAATATATGTTATTCTTATGGAACATTCACTTTCTTGAGCTTCATTTTGGAGGCGCTGAACGTATATCATTTCATATGGCAAATATCGAAACAAACGAATGATAATATGTTTTGTTTAGCTTCTTAGAATTATTACCAAAATTGCATATATATATTTCGTGATAATGGAAGACGGATCGACTAACAATATTTAGAATACCATTATTCAGTTCTCGATTGCATTACTTTGCAAAAACATTATTATGATCAAAAATAATAGACCTGTAGGCAATGCATAAACTAGGATGTCCATCATGTACTTATTTGCTAACCATTCATAACTATTTGCTTTTGGCAGTACCAGATATGAGTTTCTGAAAATATGCTATCTTCCGATACCAGTCGAAATTTCTGAGAATTTGAATCCTACTTTAATTAGTCTTCCGATGATGTTGTGAAGAATTGAGTCTTTCATGGACTTCGTTCTGTACTTTTCGCAGAATTGATGCAAGAGTTAAGCTAATTGGTTTTTTCATGAGTTTTCTTTGGTTTTCCAGGAGGAATAAACTATATTATTACTTAAGTCAATGTAATAAACATCAAAAATATCAATTTTCAGATTCCATAAAATGTATCCAAGCCATTTATTCTACCATCCTTAATTCGAACATCAGTTCAAATAGAGCCTTGACCTCCTGAAGATATTCTCCAGCTAGCATCAGCCAAATGCTTACAGAATACTACTTCTAAACTACTGCTACCGATACTATTGAAACATATTTAAATTGCCCAGAAACGAATGTGAAATCCTTTATTTAAAGCTTAAAGTTTCATACTTACACTCCTTTTGAATACGCTCTTTAATAGACCGTGCAAAAGTTAATTAATAGCTCATTTGGACGATGAAGCTAATTACTTTTCTAGCATCAATAAGAAAACCTCTTATACAGGAACCAAGCTTCGAGTTGCTTTCTTTGAAAATAAGCCTGCAGTATAGTTTGATCTAAACAAGGAAGTCATCCCAAGAAAATATTTTAATATTGGCTCTTATGAACTGTTATATAAAGCAGAAAGCAAGGATACGAGACATGTGCAGAGCAACAGAAAAGAGGATTAAATTATGTAATGCTATGTTCATGATTTTGAAGAAAAAAAACAGTTTGCTTCATTTGAATTTTGTTAAGGTATTTTTTTCAAAGGAAGCTCGGGGTTCCAGGTTTTTGGCAGGCTCCATGTCTTCATATTTGTCCCTCTCATTTTCCAGATCTTTTAATTTTCTTTCCGGTTTGTCGAAAGTCTCGTGGCAATTGTCTAACAAGATATTATTTATCCCGATTGGAAGTTTCACTACTCGAATAAGGAGCAGTGCGACATTTTTGCTTTCTAATTCGAAATATCGAAAAATGTTTGTTTTAATTCCATCACTTCATTGACCTTTGGTCCTCCAGAATGTTTCTATATTTGATCTAAATAGTGTCTTTCTGTATTGAAAAACTAAATAATCTGTGTGAATTTTTAGAGTTCGATTTGAAAACCAACGAAATAAACCAAAAAGAACTTTACTTCTTCATTTTCGCAAACTCGTTGATAAGCCATATATTTATTTTATTTACTTTTCTCAATAATTTATATTGCAAAGGTCGTGGTTGGCAATAAAAATATAAAAAATTGTGCTCACAAATTTTCCAGTTGGTGTTCCTAGAATATATAATTAGCTAGAAAAGTTTGCTGTCTGACTGGGCCATTATTTTATACATACAGGGTGGGCCATCTACATGTAACCCATCTAAACTCTTAATAACTTTGACATACGTTGTCAAATCGACAAACGTCATATCACAGTTTATGCGTCATTTCAAGAAGTCATTTACAATGGAGGACTACACTCCGCCTGAACGCGCTGAAATTGTTCAGCTATACATCCAAAAAAATTGCTCGATCGTGGCTACTCAACGTGCGTTTCGTTTAAAAAATAAAATCAAAAGTGTCCGCAAAAAACACCATAAAGCGTTTGTACGAAGAATTTATATCGAGTGGTAGTCCAAGTAATGCCAGGCGTCCAAATAAAGCAAGACCAAGGCGTTCCGATCGAAATGTCGCTACCGTACAGGCCAGTGTTGAAAGGTCTCCGGAAACATCGAGTCGACGTAGATCTGCGCAGTTAAACTTCCCAAGATCCACTCTCCGACGCATAGTCCATGACTATTTGAATTTATTCCCGTATAAAATACAAGTGACGAACAAAATCGAGCCACAGGACAAATCACGTCGGGTTGCATATGGACAATTTTGTGTCAACATGGCCGAGAATGACGGTGATTTTTGCCGTCAAATCATCATGAGTGACGAGGCACATTTCTCACTGAATGGAACGGTAAACAAACAAAACTGTCACTACTGCGCTACTCAAAACCCACAAATAGTCCACGAAAAGCCTCTCTATGACCAAATAGTGACTGTTTGATGTGGTATTACCGCAAAATGTAAGATTGAACCATACTTTTTCGAGGACGAGCGATCGAAGCCAATTACCGTCAATGGCGACCGTTATCGAGCCATGATAACTGATTTTTTGATGCCAATTGTGCGTAGAAAGCGAATGCGTAACTTCATGTTCCAACAGGATGGCGCGCCATGCCAAACTACAGCCGCCACGATAGATTTATTGAGGTCATTCTTTCTTGGTCGCTTGATATCCAAAAATGGTGATTTTGACTGGCCACCGCGTTCGCCCGATCTGACGCCGCCCGACTTCTATTTGTGGGAATTTTTGAAATCCAAAGTGTAAATCAACCAGCCACTGACTTTGGCTCAATTTAACGCAAACATCGAACGTGAACTAGCGGTGATACCAAAAGCTACGCTCGAGAAAGTGATGGAAAATGCCGAAAAAAGAGCACATTTTGTCATCAGGAAAAAGGGCGAGCACTTGAACCAAATAATATTTTGGATCAAAATAATGCCTGCACCAAAAAATCAAATTGTCTTTTCCTAAACAATTTTATTTAAGAATCACATCGGTTATATGTAGATGGCCCACCCTGTAATACCTGTACGAAGCCTAAGTGTCTTCAGCCATAAACTAAAGAAAAAGATTACACTGCCACAGGTCCACCAAAATTACTCTATTCTCTTCCATATTTGTGTCCTTGTTTGCTTCTTTAGCCTAGGAAATATTAATTTTAACATACTGTTTTGTTTATGGCCATCACTTTATTAAAAATAAGCTTCGGATGTTTCTAAAACAAAGGACAAAATATATCCCCAATGTTTAATGGCACCGTGAACAGTTTAAAATGCGTTGCGATGTTTTCAAATACATCAGAACACGGAAAAGGTGTCACCGACATTCTAGTGTAATTAATTATTTGCAGACACAAAATAAAATGTATTTTCTACTTCATGCTGTAATTAACATTTTTAAAGTCAACGCGGATGGATTGTTTTCCTTCTGGCTCTTTTAAATTTTTTGTAATCAGTATTGTTTCATGAAGTATACTTTCAACATTCTATTTCATACCCAAAAGCGAAACTGTAAACAGATTGTTTTGGAATGGTTTCAGATTTCAGTAGCTCCTGTTCATTTTTGAGAGATTATCCGTGAATAAGGCTCTCGTAATCTAAATACACAATACACTTCGAAAATTCACGTTTGAAAAACAATTCATGTAGCATTTGTTCCAGTTTTGAAAGAATTGAGTTTTCTACCCTAAATTTTTGCTTAGTTGCTTCATACAAATGAAACAGCCTTAATAACCGTAATATAAGAGTTAAATTCAGAAAGTCCACATCATTAATGCAAAGTTCAGACCTACAATTTGGGATTAATGCTACTTTGCGTTTTTCAGAATACAACAAACAATAATCAAACATAATCGATAATATTTTTTCACCTTGAAAAGCCCATCTAAATCAGTAATTTAAAAACTTTATATTACAGATTTCCATTAGCAACTGCATTACTATTATTTAAGGACAATTCAATAATTTTTTTTCGTATCGCCAACTTCATTGAATTTTTCAGGATGACCTGGAATCGTACGGCCGTTTGGTCGTCTGTAAGTCTGCTTATGTTAATATGATAGAATCCTTGGACAACATCCAACAATTTACTCCTGTATATTTCATCTCTGCGTATATTCAAAATAGTCATGGGGCGTGTAAATGAAATGTATGGCAGATAGTGAATAATATTTCATGCTCAAAAAGGAATTCGAATAAAAACAACTTTGAGATATAATTTTCAAGTGCACGAATTCCAGCAGTGACGAGTCCTAGCCAACCATGAAGGTTAAGCATGCAGATATATATGTTCAGGCCAAATTGATTTTCGCCTTGTGATTCAAATACAAATGTATTCTTTTATTTACTAACGAGTTTGATTGCAATTGTATTCCTTAGGCTTCTTGTAGATTCATATCCGTTTGAAGATACGGATGATAAAAATGCTAAACTATTTTAAAAAGTGTGTTGAATCTCTGATAAGTGCTAGGCTATGCTAGGACTAGATGAAAATCGAAAAAAAATCATTATGTTAGACTTCAACTTAGATAGAATGGAATTCGACTATTTTAGATTCAGGGCTAGGTAGTGGAAGTGCAAAACTGAAAGGCTTCCGCATCACCTACACCAATTTGAACCGTTGTGCCCTGTAGGCATGGATGCCTTCTAAATTATTTTGTTAACCATCCTATGGAGATCCAGGAATTCTTAGTCCATTCTAGGAACTCCTAGCTAACTCAGTGCTCCACCTTTAGAGTTTCTAGCTCATTCAGTTTCGCGAAAAAATTGCTTCTATGTGTTTATTTATACTAATATAACAGTTACAGTATCTGCAAAAAGTTGTTTTATCGACTTTGTCTCTTATTCTTTGCCACAGCTTGGCTTGCGTGTTCAACACAAGCTACATGGCACATCACTAGCCCTTCAAGATTCCTCATTGAAGCTCTAGCCATATCTAAAAGGCCAAAAGTATCCGGACGGTATTTAAACTATATATGCTTAACAGGACTACATTTGTCCAGATTTGACCAGCATCCTAATGGTAGCTTGTAGGGTGATATGTTTATATCCTACCTTAATGTTTGCATCGACACATTCCTATACTCATCGAACTAAAATTACATACAGAAGAAATCAATTTCCTGATAAACTTTAAATACAAGTAGGATTAGGTCATTGCTACAGATCTGTAAAATAACTGACAAACATTTAAATACTCAAGTGAATAAGTGTTGTACACTCTGAATGAGTATTAAATTTTACGACGATAAATGCAATGTCAAAGAAGTGACTTGCATTTATTTAAAATATCAAATCAAACTCAAAATGTCGCCTTGTTAAAAAAAAAGAGCAACAGTTTCAAAGATTTTGTAAAATTTATTGTCAATATTTTCGCTCTTAGTTATATCGGTAATTTTTTTGAATAATCAAGATGTTATTAAGAGTGAAATTCAGGAAAAAGGCTTACTTTGAATATCAGAACTTTATTTTTCAAATTGGTACGTAGACTGTATCTACCAACCATAAAATCTCAAAAAAGAAAAATTTGGTGCTCTTAAAAATAAGTGATAAATGATTTCAGAGACCATGAGGATAATGTATGTCTATTTACGTAGCAGTAGTTCTAATATTTATAGTATGTACCGGTTCCACAAAAGCCCTATTATATTGTAAATTTAAATAATGTATATTTCAATTAAATTTGCAAGTTATTTATAATACGAGCTATGTGAGGTACAAAAGTAACTAAACTTTTAAATTTAATTGTTACTTCAATGGTAAAATACTGTTCACTGTAATTGAATAAAGAAAACAGAATGAGTAGATGTCCAAATAAAATTCCTGAACTTGTAGCATTTTACTACCCCGCGTTGGGCACCAAATGTTACAACTATATTTTGCGTAACATTCAACCACTGCACCGCAGCCGATCCTCGCCACGGTTTGGACAGTCCCACCCGTCCAAAACCCGCGAAGAGGGGTGTGGGAATATATTTTTTTAACTTCCCAGTATATGGGAAGTTCTTGTAATCGCCTCGAAAATCGAAATTGAAATTTTCAACATTTCTTTACGTTTTGAGGTCTATAGAGTATATATAAAGTGTTTTTAGAAAGGGAGACGTATGTGTGTGTGTGTGTAAGTACGTACGTCTGTACGTTCGTGGACAGTTTTTTCTACGAGCATAACTCACGTAAACAAAGTTGTATCGACTTTGTTGAGGTGTCAATCGGAACGTCTTTGCAATCTTAAGAGCTGATTAGTTTTTGGGATACTTCGGTCGGGGGGGTTTACTGTTTTGACCCTTTGAAGGTCATTTCTGTCATGCGTTATATCTCGCGAATCAAACATACGATTTGCATCAATAAGGTGTCAATCGCCGCATATTAGCAATTGTGTAAATGTATCAAATTTTTGAAAAAATCGTTGGAACGGTTTTTTAATTTAAGAAAAAAAGGCAAAAATTAGGGTTTTTTTTATAAACAATAAATTTTTAACCTGATTTACGGAGGAAAGTATTCAATTTTTATAAAATTTATATATTTCAAGCAATGCTTGTAAAAACAACATAAAAACTTTTTCTCATGATAACGTAAAAAATTAAATAAAAAATAAAAAATCATTAACAGGCATCATGATTTTCAAGGTCATTTCTGTCGTGCGTTATACATATCTCGCGAACCAAACATACGATTTGCATGGTTAAGGTGTAAATCGACGCGTATTAACATTTGAATGAATCTATCAAATTTTGAAAAAAATCGTTGGAGCCGTTTTTTTAATTTTTTAAAAAAAAGTGCAAAAAATTGTGATTTATTTTTAAAAACAATAAATTTTTAACCTTATTGTCAAGTCCAAGTAATCAATCTTTATAAAATTTATATACTACAAACAGTTTTTTAGAAAATGCCATCAAAATTTTTTCTCATGACTACGAAAAAAATCAAATAAAATATAAAAAATCATTAACAGTCATCATGATGATGACTACTTCTCATTGTTGTAATGTTGTTGATGTTTATGTAGATATTACTGGGAAGTTGACCGTGTGGACCTCAAGGGTCGCACCTCGCGGCTTGTTTTAAAAGGGTGCCACCCGTTTCTGCGCCGGGATTGTCCTGTCCGCGAATCCGGAAACGGGAACAGGATTCGCGACGACCCAAAACCACCGACTGAATAGAAAATTTGGGGCAGACGCACCCAAGAGCCGAAAACGGGATTTCCGCTTCGTAACTTCACACAATAACGACAATCTTATTCAATGAACTATTTTATTTTTTTCAAAAACCTAGCTAATTCCTATCTATACTTATACCTACTTACACTTTTTCCTCCGTCTCCTTAAACCTACTTCCGCCGCCTGTTGTCCACCGTCCTCCTTTCGATCATCGCCAAGCTCCATTTCAATTTTCTTCGACCAGCCAGTCTATCATCGAGCGCCTAGCACCGAACAGCTACGTCGTCGGCGTCTTCTTCGTCTCAGCACTGCACTCAACCACTCAAGCTTCGCACCCGATAAGTCCGACACCAAAACCCACAAGCCTTCGAATCCTCAAGCTCCGCACCGACAAATATTCCGCACCAAAAAGATCCCGTCAGCTGTTTTGCGACCCTATTTATGGAAAAATCCCGATCCCGTTTGCTGCATCGACGGTCAATGGCCCACGAGTTTGCTGACCTCATCAAAGGCTTCCTAGCTTTGGGACCGGTTTTGTCGACGCACGTCATCTGGCGATTGAAGCTTCGTGGGTTAGGTGTTGCACTTCAGTGCGGGGGGGTTGCTGTAACTGCTGCTTGTGGGATTTGGTTGGAGTGCTGAATAATCGTGGCAGTCGTTAAGCATGGTAAATTGCAAGTACCAATGGTTGTGGGTATCACAGGCGCATAGTAAACTCCATTGGCGTATCGTAGACCAGGCGGAGCCTGGATTTGGATCCGTTGCGGCGATTGTGTGAGCGTTGTTTGTTACCGTGGGCAACTTATCTGCAGGGTCTGTGACGTTGCCTGTCATGCATTTTGCGTTAAAGATACTTCAATTATGCAGCCTCGCGCGCACGGTCAGCAACACAAAATAAAAACCTTACTACCTACTTAGTTATCTAATCCAATATCCTTACATACCTACATCTCCTCTAGATTTATATAATTCAAACCTCTAGCCTAAATTGACCTTCTCCCTACAAAATAATTCATTAATAACAATGTAACTCATTAATAACAATATAATTCATTAATTGGCTTGATTGTGTGAAGTGGCGAACGTAACATTATCAATTTTTTAGAAAGACAGCGTTTACCCGCATGATGGTTTGGGGTCTTCGAAAACGGGGCAGTCCCCTATTTTGCCCTAATGGGTTTTTGGATCGACTACGTGGCGTGGCGAACGTAACAAGTTTTCATGTGTTTAGTTGTAGGTCATAAATTTTGTCTTCTTATTTACTAGTGATTATCAATAAAACCACGTGAGCTCTTTAAGGGTAGGGAGCCGTAAAGTGCACTGAAAATTCATGAAGCCAATTTAAACAAGCCGCGAGGTGCGACCCATGAGGTCCACACGGTCAACTTCCCAGTAATATCTAAAAAGATATTAGAAATATTCAACACAATAATAATTATGGAAATAATACTACTCAAAATAATAAAAATGATCTTCTCGTAAAAGTTATTGGAATGACTTCATATTAATCGTCATATCTACGCGAGCGTCAATTGATTACGTAAAGAATTTCGTGGATTAGTTTAATTTAATATTCACGCGGATCAATCGGAGGGGGGACTGGTTACAAAGCAGTTTTTTCATTAAAGTTAAAACATGGTGCTGTGAAGACTTTTGAAAATCTTCTCAAATTTTGCAAATATTAATAAACTTTGATTGACTTTACAACAATGTCTTTAGAATGAGAGATTTAAGGTATTATGATTCCTGAACCCTTTTTACATGGTGACTTTGAATGATTTTTTATTTTTAATTGTTTTTTTGTAATCATGGGAAAAGTTTTTGCTGGTTTCTCTACAAAAATTGATACAATTTTATAAATTCTACAAACATTTATTATTACGATGTGCAAATCAGGTTGAAAATGCATTTTTTTTATGAAAAAAACACTACTTTTCCAATTTTTTTAAATAAATTTTAAAAAACGCTTTAACGATTTTTTTAAAATATAAAAACATCATTAAAATGATAATACACGTCGATTGACACCTTAATGATGGAAATATTATATTTAGTTCTCGAGATATATGGAATGACGTAAATGACCTTGAACATTTAATGATTTTTTTTTTTTTGTAATCATGAAAAAAACTTTTGCTGGTTTTTTCACAAAAACTATTAGGAGTATGTAAATTATATAAACATTGCTTCCTTAGGTTTGAAAATCAGGTTCAAAATTTCGTGTTTTTGAAAATAAAATCCTAATTTTTTATCTTTTTTTTAAAAAATTAAAAAACGTCTCCAAGAAATTTTTTAGAAACTTGATAGAATTACAAAAATGTTAATACGCGTCGATTGACACCTTGTTCAAAAAAATCTTACGTTTGGTTCGCGAGATATAACGCATGACAGAAATGACCTTCAAAGGGGCAAAACAACAAACCCCCCCCCCCCGACCGAAGTATCCCAAAAACTAATCAGCTCTTAAGATTGCAAAGACGCTTCGATTAACACCTCAACGAAGTCGATACGACTTCGTTTACGTGAGTTATGCTCGTAGAAAAAAGTGTCCACGAACGTACATACGAACGTACGTACGTACATACACACACACACATACATCTCCCTTTCCGAAAACACTTTATATATACTCTATAGACCTCAAAACGTAAAGAAATGTTGAAAATTTCAATTTCGATTTTCGAGGCGATTACAAGAACTTCCCATATACTGGGAAGTTAATAAAACACTATTGGACGATCGATGTAACGATTAGGTTTAGAGAAACTGTTATTTAAAGCGACTTTAAGCTTAGAGGTAAAAATAAGAAGAATCATCGTAATGTTATATGTATAGAGACTCAAAATCCAAACGTAAAGTTAGACGTAAATATGTTAAGCTCACACTTTCTGAAATTTAAATAAAAAATAAATCAAACTCTGTGCATTCACGGATACATATATTTTTTGTCATTTTTATTTGTATTCTTAATATCTGTGAGATCACTTACCGAAAAAAAATTCTGTAGTAACGCTACCCAAAAATCATAATCTCTATACATTTGTATCGAGAAAAAAATTTGAACAGCAATTTAGGCAAGATCGTTTTGGGGACTGATGATTTCTCAAAAATGCATAATGAAATAATATTCATAAAAACTTTGACTTAAAAATGCGATGGTTCTGATTGTTTTGATTTCCAAGGTAAACTAAAAATATCATAAACTTCTTATTGCGGCATCTAATAGTAAACTTAAAATTCTAGAAGAACCGAAAGTGAAGTATTTCACATTGCAGTAGTAGTACTTTGGGCAGCTTAGTGGTAAGAGGCGTTGCTGCCCGTGCATCGAGTACAAGGTTCTGTACTGCTTGCCGATAAGAAGTTTTCATAAATGGAATTTAAAGCCAGCTCAGCTGTAAATGAGTACTTATCAGCGTAATACTCACGGATGGCCGCATTGCTGACCACAGCACAGCTTAGTGTTCCGTTTGTTATGTAAATGAGGTAACATTAACATAACTTCAAGGCCTTGTCGCGATTTGGGCTGTTGCGCCATCGATTATCATAATATAGGTCACGTAATATTCAATGCCGAAATTTAGTAAAAAAATGCAGAAGAAAGTTCAGGGACAATATTTTCAAAATTGAAAACATGTTGAAATTTTCTTCAATTGGACGAAAGAATTCTGGATGCAATACAAGAGCTACAATTTTTTACATAAATCGGAGGCTTCTTTCATAGTTTTTGAGCTGTTAACACATTTGGCGACTCACGGTTTGTTTCAAAAATTACAGAAAGACTAGCATGTTGAGGTTATCGCAAAGATCGCTCAAATCTTCTAAGCGATGTCAGATAAAACTGGGCTCTTGCGAATTTTTTCATAAAGCAAACTATTAGCTGCAACAAAAACATCTAGGATTTGTTTGTATTCTTTACTGTTTTCGCAGCGTAAGCGGTGAAAGTTCAAAACAAATTCAAAACTTTTTTAAACAAGTTTGAACAATTTTTCAAAAGAGGGGGGAAGATAGATTTTATTCTTTGAGATAATTCTCAACGAATCTTTTACCGACCACTCAAACTTTATTGCGAGCTATTAAATTTGGAGTCTCACATGAGTACTGGACTATAAAAACATTACGACAATGCCTCAATAAAATAACATCATAAAAGCACTACCAATATTTATGAAAAAAATCTCAAATAAAATATTCTGAATCAGATATTGAACATCCATTTCAAATTCAAACCTGGAAATGATTTCAATTATTTTGTAACTTTTTTAAGAGAATTTAACCAATAGTAAGTTATTTAATCTTGCCGAAATTATCGATTAATTTATTCTAACTGTTAGAAATAAAAATACTCAAAATTCAATGGAATAATATATACTGAAAAAATGCCGCGCCTCCTAAACTTCATGTCAATCATACCTTCTTTCGGAATATTTAATGATCAAGTATTTAAATTAAAATTTTCGAAAAATTAAATTGTCTGCCAAAATCGTTTATCGTCAACAAATTAGTTACTTTTGTGTCGCAAAAAAATTATTTCCGTTTCGATATAGTTCATAAATAGTTAAGCTGCATTTTTAAGCTAAGAAATTCTTAGGAGCAGTTCTCATTTTAAGTGAAGTACTTAAATATATTTCAATATTTTCTGATAAATCAGCCGGGAAAACACACTGTAATGAAATGAAAAAAATGTTAAATTTAAAATTATCTCCTGCATTAAAAAAACAAAGAGAAAGCATGTAAAAATTTTTGCAATACAACTTCGTAAATATTCCAAAATATAAAGTATATAAAATTCCGAAAAATGTCTAAAAAAATAAAAGAAATCTATTGAAAATTTTCGAACTGACTGAACGATATTTACCAAAAATGTATATTGAGTGTTGCGGGAGAAGTAATCAATTTTTGAATTTTTATTGCATAAAAACTATCAGTGGGCTTCATTGTGGAATGGGTATGTAACGTTCCCCGTAATACAAAATATCTGTTCTTGACAAAGCAGTTAGGAACGGTTTTTTATCGGTTTCGATTGGCTACAAAAATAAATGGTCCTAACAAATCTTTACAACATGGCTTTTGCAGTCGACAGATAAAAGACTATTGAGGATTATTGAGAGGACCATATTATTTACACCGTTTTACTTTGTACTAGAATTAAGAAAATCGTTTTCGAATTCATTTGCGATGATTCAGTTCAATCATTCATTCTGATATTGCAGGAGTGTAGAGTTTAAGATCAAAATAGTTTTTTCTTTCATTTTCTTTCTTGTAATGACATCATTTTTGGCGCAAGCTGTATCCAAATTCCATTTCTCCATACACCTACACAAAAGATTGCTTTGTACCACTCCTCTTAAATTAAGCCGTTGAAAAGTGAATGTATTGCATCTTTTCGGAGGTATTACTTTTACCAATTATTTTTCATTCGAGTGCACCCTTCCCACCGTTGAATTTCGTTTTCCACGAATCGAATGATTTTTCGTAACATGCTTTTGCGCTTGGCTAGGCATAAACAGCGAAAATATGTTTTTACTCCAAAGCAGAAAAACGGTCCACGTTTTTCATGCATTAGCCGCGAAATTCTATTGTTTTTCCAAATTTTCATTCGGCTCGTTTCATTTCGATGGGACAGAGCAAGCGTGAAATGACTACGAAATATCGATTTATTGGTTTTTCAACTGAACGGGTGATTTTGTAATATGAAAGTAATTCAAAAGCTTATGCATATTTGCTTTGGAATGTTCATTAAGTGCTTCGATTGAGTAGATTTCACTTCTTCTCAATTTCAAAATCATGGCTTTGTAAAGAGTCAAAAGAAATTATTTTGGTCCAAGTGGAAATGGATGTAGTATTTCAGAAAATTTTCTGAATTTTTCATAGTCTCTATGGTTCTGATGGCAATAATATTCAAGAGTTTATATTACATCAGGCAACTTATTTAATCCTGGTGAAACTTCAAGCGATCATCATATTCGGAGGTCCCAAAGTATTTAACCATGGTTTCTTATTATCAAGTCATTTGATTTTTGTAACTATTTGAAATGCAAAGACCGAAGATAAATGATGACCCCGAAAATATCTTATTATACTTAAAATACCTTTACATTTTTGTTTTTAATTATTTATTTTAACTTTATATCTGTCAAAATTATTGAAAAATTCTTCATTCATCTGGAAAAGCTATTATATCAACTCGACGAAAATACCGTCGTCATTTTAATACTGTAATAGCTTCCAGTGACGAAATGATTGGGAGCTTAGTCTCCCGTTTTGAGGAACAAGGATCCTTGAAATATCTTCCGGGTTAAGTTACTGTATGCATCGGAGGTACGAAGGTACTCGATTCTTAATTGGAAACCTACAGAAAATCTCTGCACAGATTTTTTAACTGAATTGGACAATTTATCGGTATGAAGTTCTCAAGAAGGAGCTGTTGGTCTAAGATTTTCATTCGTTTTGCACCGGTAGCCAGAGAGAAGATAACGTTCAAATCATGCTTGAAATGAGCGATGAAGGTGATTTGCAGTTGATAGACTATGTGAAGAAGCAACGTTGCAGATTTTGGGGCATTCCGAATTTTAAGGGATTAGTGAGTACTTGTTACACCCCTCGAAGCTTACTATGTTGCGGATCACAGGTGCTACTGTCAGTCTTTTATCTGATTTGTATTAATCTTCAAAATTATTAAATCTTCGTGGCTTCACTTCGCGAAATACTAAGGCAGGTCACGCATGTGTGGAAACACATTTACTTACTTAGCGCTTCGCTACCCGAATGCTTGATTGAGTCGCGAGCCTTGGACTCCTGTCAATGGCGAACGTTTTAAATGGGATCTAACCATTGAATAAGGAGAATAAGGAAGCGAAGTCACCTATGCCCGCCTATAAGCGGTTGTGAAGCAATTTTACTACATTCAAAGCACTTGCTCTCATGAGCAACTTAGTCCCATATGTTTCTTGTTTCGGCCATTTTTTTGCGGAATTTCTTTGGCGGGATCGAGCATGACGCGTAAAAGTTATAAAAAATCGCCGAAAAGGAACTATTTAGTGGAAAACTGGTGTGTAATCGCGAAACGACAGAAAAATATATCGTTTTTCAGTGATTCATTGGTGAAAAAGTGACAGATTGCCGTATATTAAGAAGACAATGCGTTGCTGTTACCCGGGATGCAAATCTTTGCAGGGAAACAAAGCCGTCCGACTTTCTTTCTTTCAGTGAGTAAATAGCATTTCACTTTGTACAAAAAGTTTTGGTTAAGTAGATATTTGTGATGTTTTCATTTAAAGTTTGAAGTGCAAAGTTAAGTAATTGTATTTCCAGCCAGACTTAGTTGTCAAATTCGAGACATATGATCATCGGCAGTTCAGTGTCAGCACAATGATATAATGAAGTGGGATTATCAATTTTTTGAATTTATTTTCAAATTTCCGAAGTCACCAAGTCGAGCCGCACAATGGCTACATATGTAAGACCTCTTCCGAAAAGCTTTCAATTAGAAATAAGTATAGCAAATTAATTCATTTAAGGGGATGTAAATTTTAACCATAATTATGTATGTTAGTCTGTTTGATTTAAGCTAATTTTCCAATTATAAATGTATAAATTAGTTAAATAAATTTTTGTTGTACTTCCTGTTGTTAATTCAAGACTTTAATTTCTTTAGGCATTATAGATTTTTGAATGAAACCCATTAGAATCAACGATTTTCACCTACGGCACTGGTGCATTTGGCGTGATTTTCTGTCTCGTTCTACGAAAGTCGAAAATTGCTTCAATTCTCTGTGCTGATTTCGCTTCCTTATTCTCTCTATTCAATGGATCTAACCATCCAGGTCGACGGACGTGTTTTAGTGCGTGTTCTAAATGACAGAACGTCATTTTAAAGAGTTGAATAGTTACATTGAAATCTGTTTTGCACATGTGTAAATATCACATGTAATTTTATGACCGTAAGTCGGCAGCAAAGAAATGTGCAACATTCCAATGTAAATAACAGATCGCTACTTTTATTACCATGCCGATGGGTATTGACTAGCTGATAAGAACAACGCCTAGTTAAGGGGTTATTCTACCTATAACCCGGAAAAAGTGACCTTTTTCAAACTGCTATATAAACAAAACTACACCAGACATCGTTTTAAAATATCGTATGCTTATTTATTGAAGTCTAAACATTTTATTTATATATACAAAAAAAAATATGAAAAGAAAATGGCGGCTGCCAAGCCCCACGTTGAAGTGCAGGTAAATCAAAAAAAGTTTTGCGGCTGGTAAAATTCTGGCAAAAATATTCATCTACAATCATACAAAAGAAAACCAGTTATTAGTTTAGAGTATAAACTACTGCACTAACCTCACTTTATGTCCAAAAAAATTTTTTTGTGCCATTTGGCAGAAGTTTAAAAAAAGTAACGATTTTCGACATTTTTTCAATTAAATAATGTTATGCCATATTGCCAAAAAAAATATTTTTGCTTAAAACTGTGGTCAGTGCAGTAGATAAATAGTAGGAAAGTATGTGCTCAAAGTTTGAAGTAAATCGGTCGAATAGCTTTTTCGCATTTTTACCACGGGCATAAAAAAGTACGTTTAGAGAAAATCGTGTTTAAAGTTTTTGCAACCGAATTTTTGCTCTATATCAAGAAAATTCTAACGTACGCTTAATCGGCGTATATATAATGTTTTATATATTGAATTTTGTTTTGTGACATATTTGTACTTAGAAACTATCTAATACATATGGTACCGTTATTTTCGAGCAGATGTTCGAGCGCTTCAAGGCCGCTTAGGCTACACAAATTTTCGAAATACCGAGAGGAGCAAAAAGTCCTACCGAATCAAAACAAAGAAAGATATCGATGTGAAATTTTAAACAGTTATTCTTGAGATACTTTTCATTCAAAATATGCAAAATAAAAAAAAATATAAGTAGAATAACCCCTTAAGTACAACATATGTCATGAAATAACCTTTAATTTTTCTTACGATTAGTTATCCTGGCAGTCTTAAGTTGTTCGTCGAGAAATAAAGACAAATAGCAGAAACCTAAACAATAGTTTAAATTATCATAAGGAACAGAAATCTTTTCAATTGTTGATGAAAAGGATCTAGTCCAAAGGACTAAAACTTTTGGACTGGTAACTGAATTTCGGCCGTAATTGCTACTGCTTAAAATAATTCCGGGAATGAGCCAGAGTTTGCCTTGGAGCCACCTTGCATAGGCACTTAAACAAGGATTAATTTGGCGTTTTTTTTGGTTTCCGATGATCCAGTCACCTGAAATCACGCCCGCCGTTATTTTTTGATGTCTTTTAAAAAGAAATGTTATGGGAAAAAATCAATCAAAAATCTAGAAAAAAATTTTGTTTACCCAAAGTAACAATTAACATATGAAAAATATCCAAAATTATACTTTTTTTCGTTCTATTGAAAAAAATGGTTAATTTTTTTTGAAAATCGTAACCTAAAAGAGTCCTTAAATATATATAATATCAGTAGTATGGATATGAAATAAGCAGACTGTATAGACTTATTGCAGACAACTTGCTTTCTGTTCTAAAAGGGAAAAAAAACTGTAAATGTCAATTAAATTACCAGGATTTATTGAATTGAGCATAAGTGTTGGCGAATTTAGGAAATATATCTAAAAATATTCATCAACATTCAAAAAACGGTGAATAAAATTATTTGCAATGAAATAAGTTTCACAATGCACTTTCAAAATGTGTGCTCACATTTAGTTTTTTGCATCTAAGCATCTTCAACAATATCCTTCGAATAAATTCTAATGGAACATTTCTTTCTTTTTTGCATTTGACAAGGTTTGCTGATATGTTGCAGACTTTTTATTTTATTTTATGTACTTTAAAATGGATCCTGCAAAGGAGCTTGCCTAATTATTGTCATCTTTCGAGATGCCTGTGAATAAATTTTCCCAGCAATATGATTAGCTGCTCCTTTACAAAAACTAATTTAAAAAAATGTTTTGATTTTAATTTTCGTAAAAGTGAGTGTGTGAAGCAATAGTTTAGAATTTTTGTTGAGTAGTGCATTAACGGTGTTATGAAATAATTTTGAAACCACATTTTGTTTCACGATACAATAATGCAACAGTATGAATTTGTTCCTTGTTTAAAAATGATTCAAAGAGACAAAACGTTTGACGCAAGCTAGTATCATGCATTGGCGATTGTTATGGTTGTAGGCTTGAAACTTATATTACATAGTGTTGAAATCACATAAATGTTGCTTGCAAGCAAATGTACATGTTAACACCAGTTGTTTCAAGATGGTAGCAATTTTTGGCACACACTCTGAACAGATGACTCTCTTAAAAGGACTTGACAAATATATACATTCCAAAAAGCAACACGAGGAAATCTGGCATTTAAACACGCTAAATGCTGAGACTGGAGGATTTCGAACAAACAAACAAACTTGAAATGCAAACGATTTCATGCGGATTCAATTTCACTTTTTCACGCTCTGTCGATGGAATCCTTTACATACCTTTCATGTTAGATTCATCCTCTGCGTGAAGGGTGCAAGAGTTCTGTGGGCGAGCGCACACTATCTTTTTTAATGTGGGAAAGGATATTTAATGGATAGAACGGTTGAATAAAATGTCGATATGTTTTTGATACTCGAAACATTGAAAAGCGTGTGGCAAATAGGGTAGTCGTGCGTGTATTCACAGCTCGATTTGAATGCCAGCTACATTATGAATTATGCTGGACGCTTTTCCCAGCGCACGATGATAAGCGGATCCTTGTGCATCAGTAGTGAATCACTGGTTTTATAATTGCATCTTTTACAAATCTGGCCAAAGGTCAGACTGGCCTTTGACTATATATAGGTTTGTTCACAAGAGTTTTGACGCAGCTGTTGGATTCCGTGAAGGGAGCAGGACGAGTAGCAGCGTCTGGATGCGAATCTCTGCAAATGCAATTCACGATTGATCGTCGAACTTCAAAGGACAAAACTTACATTGATCGTTGGGTAAAAACGGGGATCGGGGTTAAAAAATGTTTTCTACGAGAGGCATTTATGCAATTAATGTACTTACTTGGGATTTTGACCGCATCGTCGGTTGGTATTTTCTCCTTATTTTTCTAGGACAGCATACACACAAGATTCTCACAAAAGCTCTATAAGAAAGAAAGAAATCAATTAGTGAAAAGAAAATTTATAATAAGTGAAAAGAAAATTCATCTTACAGTCTAAGAACAAGACGTAACTGAATTTAACGATGATTGATTGGGTAAATGAAATATTTTCTGCTTAAAAATAACAAGAAAAGGAGGGAATAGACCAGACCATCTTTAAGGCGACATTCGCCTTTGAAATTGAAAAAAAAAAACACTTTTTAAAAATTTTATTATGGAAAAACTATTATATTCATTGACAAAGTTTCTTTTGGACATTGTTAAACAGTCTCTAAAGAATATAAAAAAAATTTTGTTTTTCATTTTTAGTTCCCCTTGGCTGCTGTAGAGGGCGTCATCCAAAAGTTACTTTTCAAACGGTAGGACATATTGTGGACCTCCTGTAACAGATTTTTGAAAAATTCAAAATGGATTCTATTCTTGAGACTCAAAACTATACAATAAGCCTTTAAAACTCATACTTTTTTATATTTTGAAAGTTTTGTATATATATTTCTGAAAAATGCGAAAAAACCGCATTTTTTGGGGGTAAGTCACCCCCGTAAAAAACAGGAGGGGTTATTTTTTTAAATTTTTAGAGACTTATTGTTTACTATCTTCAATAAGTAATCGAATGCTCTTTGGTTTTTTAAAATCGGTTGAGCAGATTCGGAGAAAAATGTCCTACCAGTTTGAAAAAGGTAGTTTCGAGAAAAACGCGTTTAAAGTTTTTTTTACCATAATTTTATTGAATAAAACGTCGAAAACTTTTTTTTACCTTCAATCGGGCGTTCCTGGTGAATAATGAGGACCCACGTTATCTAGTATTTGCTTTTTTCTTCTAAATTCGAGCTTCTTTTGACTGTTCACTGCTCCTCCTATTGGCTTGAGAGATACGGTTCTCGTCAACTTTTTGCGCAAAAGCCGTTGCAGTTTCGCCAATTTTGATGCCCATGAGATCCATAGTAGCTAGTTAAGTTCTCGAGTCTTCATTGAAAATGGATGCTGCAATCCACACTGCAATTTCAGTCACATCTTTGCCAGAAAACTTGCTTTTCGGAGAAAAGTTCCAAATCAAATTGTTGTAACTTTCGTTACTATTTTGAGTATTTGTGCCAAGACATCTTTTCAGCAACTCATCACTACTAAGTGGCTCGTAAACTAGAAAAATGTAGCCACAAATGCTTGGATCTAGTGGTGGCTTATGTATAATACCACATAGATGTATACCAAAGATGTTTACACCAGGAGAAGAAGCAGCTGGCGCGCCGCGCTACACACATGAATAGAAATCGGTTTTTACTCATTAGCATACGCTGTTACAAATATAGCTGTAACTTTTTTTCTATTACGAATTTCTTGATGAAATTTTAGAAGGCAACTTTTGAACGTACATAGAATCGAAATATGTAAAAATCTCAAAATCGATTTTATGAAAATTTCAAAGGCGAATGTCCCCGTAACAACTGGAAAAAAAATTCCGTTCTATCATACGATTCGACAAATATGTTGCTCTACGTAAGACATTTAAAAATGCGTTAAATTATTGAGTCGAAGATGTAATAGTTCAATTGACGGTGATCATTTTAAGGTAAAAAGTGGCAACATGGAGAGTAACATTTCATAGAGCAAGTATGGAAGGTTAAATTAAGCCCTTTGCACTAAAAGATTTTATTCTGTAATGAAATATGTAGTTCATGTTGCGACAGACGAACGCATGAATCGTCCGCTTCATCACTCAGACCCCACGTTGGGCGCCATTCTAATGAGATGTGTAGGGTAGCGAACTATGACACGACAAAAATTCAAGTCACCAAGACTTTTTTCTCGTTCACCTTTTGAACGTTCAGTCCCGGGGGCCAGGCAACGAACCCTTTCGTGCAGACTGATTCGGGTTCGGCCTCTACCTAGCTAAAGGTGCAATGACTGCTGGCAGGCCAGCTTAGGTCGATATTTGATGTCGTGGGTGTGTTTTGTAGTGCAGACCCCAAATCCAATCTCCAGAGATTCAGCCATTTATTGGCCCCATTACATATTCCAAAAAAAAAACAATTTCCAAATTCCTAATATCAACTCCTGAGGATTTATTTTACTTTGCTCAAGACACTTTTGCGCGTATGCCAAGAAAATACCACTACCGATCTCGATCTCGAAAATAACGATCAACGAAATGAAAAACGATAAGCCACTGTGCAAGCAAAAGCAAAAGAAAGTATCTTGGGGGACCTATTTACGCCTGGAAGAAGAACGAGCTGCAGTGAAGCTTGCCACGCATGAATGCTGCTGCTTGGTCCCACCCTATCACGGCCTAGCACCAGCGTGTCCTCTTGTGTTTTGAACACTAGACACACACCTGTTCACATTTTATGTTTGTTTGGAAATGAATCAAAAATGGATTATTAGACTCGTAGCATGCAACGTCTTTCTTGAGATTTGCACGAACTTTTATTTTCCAGAAATTTCACAAACGTTTGATAAACTTTTTTTCCCGTCCACGCTAGATGCCAGACTTCTATCCCTACCGCTGGCCACCCAACTGTCAACACGATAACGGCCCAGACCCAAAGGTAACCTCGTTTCTCAAGCAACTCGGACAAGGAGAAGCTCAGCCAGGACCACATCTTAGGGTTGAGATGATGAATGTCTGTTTTGGAAGCTATGCGTTGGGTTGACGCGGAAAAAAATGAATTTTCAAAAAAAAGGAAAAATATGCCATGCCACGCGACATGCAATTCCGTGGGGAAAGGACACCTTCACGACATTCGCAAAGAAAAATTATGAAATAATAGTCCCCGGGTATTTTTTTTTGGAAGATAGACGATGAACATAATCCTTTTACCGTCCCAAAAGACTGTGACCATGAGTTTGAATTTCCGTGATGGCTTTTTTCTTTTTCCTATCTCCTGCATTGACTCCTGTTTTGACTCTGGATCCTTCTGCCGTATCCATGTTTTATCAACAGTAACAGGACGGAAAAAACGTTATCAGGTTTATCGCCTCAGATGTCCAAAAACTCCTGCAAAGTTGTAACCCGACGGTATTTGTCCAAAGGAGTGTGCATTTTTGGTGCCCATCGCATGCACATATTTGTCTTATGCAAATGATTGTGCAAAATTTCACAGATTCATTCCTTGATAATGTTTTTGGCTTCAGCTGTCTGCCACAATTTGATACGCCAATCTTCTAGAATAAGTTTCTTCCCTTAATAATATTTCCTTTGGTAACGGTAGTAGTTGGACGCCTTGATCTGGGATTATCCTCTAGTGACTCCCTGATATACTTGAATTCTCAGATCCAACGTTTTAGGTTGGTTCCCCCATAAACTGAAGACATCTCTTCAAATATTTCCGTTGGCGTTGGGTTCTTCTTCGTGAGGTCATTAGACGAACTGGTATATCCACCTCCAAGTGGGAGGGCGTTGGTAGCCGCATCGTTGTTACCCGTTGTCCAACCGGGGACTATGGACCGTGTAGTTAAACCACGTCTGGGTACGCCTCCACGTTAAGCCCCAGGAGAACTCTTCTTCGTTAAGAATTTTATGATAGCTCTGCACTCCAATTGTGTACAACGTACCACTGACTCAATCATGGTGATGTTTGCGGTTCAATTTCTTGAAGCAAAATGATGCTTATCACATGAAACTCGGTATTTATATTACTGAGGGTACTCACAATTAGTGACATGCAGTGCAACACATTAGTGACAGCCTCTCCTCATATGCATGAAGCATGACTATTAGAAACATCCTAATATATGAGTATGTCTCAAATATATACCTATACAAAAAGTTGTTTTGTGTTTCAACCTTTTTTGCTGAATGCATTCAAAAGGCACTGTGAAACGATAAGGAAACCAATTTTTTCGAAACAAAGTTATCAACAAGCTCTTGAACCCAATAAATCGTTCCATGCTACTCTAGTCGCATAGAAGTGATGATGGCGATAAAAGAATCAAAATAACACACAAAGTCTCTATGCATATGGAACCAAATGCGTTTGTTAATCAATGGCACTCATACTGTACAGCTTCAACAAGTCCTGATGCAGTTCCACGTTGCCGTTCACTATCCGGATCAGTTGCTTCTGAAACTTGTTTACATTGAATAATAGCGATGATCCCATTCTATCGTGAAATCCTTTTCGAATCGAATACAAGCATTATCCTTCGTCGATGCAACATTTTCACTTAAATTACGAAATTGTCGCTATTGAAATAACGCGCTGAATAGAATCCGAATCCGTTCCATACGATACAGTCGCATCTGGTTACTTTCTATTTAAACCCAATTGGGAGCAGGCAGATGCATCCTTTCTCTGCGCCACGTTAACATATTGCAAAGCGTAGGCGGTTTGTAATACATTTCAGATCGGAAGGACTTACATGCAAACGGAATGATGTACATCCATTGATATGGATTTTCATTTCACGTACCAGCACATTTATATGGCTCCCCGTCGTGTTCACTGGACGGAATGAATAAAGCATATTAAAAAGTTTTCACAGGAAATCAGTGAAATATTCACGTGGAACATTGTGGAGGACATCCTCGAAAGAAATGGCTATGGAGTGTAATTTTCAGCTAGTGCTTGCAGGTGAAGCTGGTTGAGTGGTGTTTTGGGGTTGTTGCTTATCCAACTGTATTTAGCTGAAGAATTTCAACAAATTTTGAATACATGTTTCAATCATCGTGAGGACTGGCTTGAATGTTCATTTATTTCATTCTTTCAATTACTGCATGATAAACACAACTACATCATGGTGTAACCATTGCGGCTGCAATAAAACCACCCGACTATTGTCTCCAATGACTAGACAGTAACGAGTGCATATTACCTTTTGTTCCATCCAGCAAAGTTAGAAGTTGTTTTCAAATGGATTGTTGGCTTTGAAGTTGAATGTGAAATTCTTACTACTTCAATCTATTTGTTTCAAAATTTAGTGTCACGAACGAATGGTAAATTGCGATTATAAAGCCTTTGAAACGCTCCATTTGAAATATTATAATCAAACATCTCTTCTTTGCTACAGATTATATTGCAAAACGTATGGAACCCAAAAATTAATAACCTGAATGTTGCTATATTCTCTCCTCTTGTAGTGGTTATGCTAGAATATTCTGAAAATGTATTCAGGTCAATAGCAACATGCAGCTGCAATGCGCTCAGGCCTGCTTTTCTTGCCAACCCACACAGAGAAGCAGCTCTGTAAAATTGCATTTATTTCCATAAAATAGATATTTCAACTTCCCAGTATATGGAAAGTTCTTGTAATCGCCTCGTAAATCGAAATTGAAATTTTCAACATTTCTTTACGTTTTAAAGTCTATAGAGTAAATATAAACTGTTTTTAGAAAGGGAGATGTATGTGTGTGTGTACGTACGTACGTACGTGCGTTCGCGGACAGTTTTTTCTACGAGCATAACCTACGTCAACAAAGTCGAATCGACTTCGTTAAGGTTTCAATCGAAGCTTCTTTGTAATTTTAAGAGCTGATTAGTTTTTGAGAAACTTCGGTCCGGGGGGCTTGGTATTTTGCCCGTTTGAAGGTCATTTCTGTCATGCGTTATATCTCGTGAACCAAACATACGATTTGTATGGTTAAGGTGTCAATCGACGCGTAATAATATTTTCGTGAATCTATCAAATTGGAAAAACAATCGTTCGAGACGTTTTTTAATTTAAGAAAAAAGGGCAAAAAATAGGTTTTTCTTCAAAAATAATAATATTTTAACCTGATTTTCGAAACGTAGTAATCAATCTTAACAAAATTTCAATACTCCAAACAGTGTTTGTAAAAATATCATCAAAACTTTTCTCATGATTACAAAAAAAATTAAATAAAAAATCATTAACAGTCATCGTGACCTTCAAGGTCATTTCTGTCATTCTCTATATCTCACGAACCAGATATAATATTTGCATCATTAAGGTGTCAATAGACGTGTATTAACATTTTTGTGATGTTTTTAACATAATGTTGTTTGTTTCAGCCGCTTTTTAATTTAATATAAGAAAATGTGAAAAATTAGGGTTTTTTTCATAATTTTTTTTAACTTGATTTGCACAGCTCAGTAATAAATGTTTATAAAATTTATACATTCTTATCAGTTTTTGAAGAGCATCTAGCAAAACTATTTTCTATGATTATGAAAAAACTAAATAAAAAATAAAAAATTATTCAAATCTATCATGTATAGAGGGTTCATACTAATGATATTCCTTTTTATCTTTTATTCGGAATAAATGTTTTAAATTCCATCCAAGTTTTATAATATTTGCATAATTTGAGCAGATTTTTAATAGTTTTTACAGTGTTTTACTTCCAATATAAAAACTGATTAAACTTTGAAAACCAACAAAATTTCGGTAATCAACGCTTTGAATAGTAAAACATTTTTTAGTCAAAACTTTCCAAGATCATATGCTTTGAAAAGCTTTCATCAAATAAAAAATTGCAGTTTAAAGTAGATTTATTCTTTAGTATTCGTAAGATGTCCATTACTTCTTCCATCATCATGTGTAATACATTTTACTTTTTACATGCAATTGAACCTTTTTTTGACTGCATATTTAATATTTTTCAGAACCAAGGGAAATTCATAATTAATTATTAATCTCATTGATGTAAAATCGTGAAAAAATATAAATTCAGTGTAAATGGAAATTTTGAACGCCACTATTCAAAATGACCATCACGTGACAAAATCTCTTCAGTGAGTGTATTAACAAAAACTTCATTCATTCGCTAGTGCTCTTTTGTCCTTCAAGCATCGATATGAAAATAACAAATAACGTAGAAAAGGCTCCCACCGATTGATCCGCGTGAATATCCAATCAAATCAATCTGTCCCCACCGACCAAAAACCTTACTTAATCAATGGACCCTCTCGTAGATGATATGATTCATATTAACTCATTCCTGTTACTGCTATGAATTCCTCTCATTATTATTATTTAAAGTAGTAGTATTTTCAAAATTATTATTGTGTTTAATGTTTTTGATGTTTATGTAGATATTACTGGGAAGTTGACTGTGTGGACTTCAAGGGTCGCACCTCGCGGCTTGTTTAAATACGTATTCAAAAAAATCCTAGCAGGTTTCATGGAAATGGTACGAAAAAGAAAGATGTTTTTTTAAATGTAAATTACAGGCAACTAAAAATATTCAAAAATTGTCACCGTTGATTTTATATTAGTATTTAACTACTTTTCTGACCTTCTGTTGACTGTGAAATTGGCATATTCGAAGACTTCTAGCAACATTTTTTTTAAAAAATAAAATTACCAGACTCACCAGTTAATTTTAAGTCATTAAAGTCCTCAAATTATTCTTAATAAGATCGCCTAAAGTGACTATAGTTGATAATGTATACCTTTGAATCGAATAATGAAATTTAGAAATGCTTGATACAAATGTGCCTAGAATATAATTTTAGAACATCCAAACTGTGTTATCAAATTTTCCAATGAGCCTAAATTGAAATTAAATTTTTGGTGCACCTCTTCGCCGTTTGAATGTTGGGAATCGCCATAGGTTAAAGCATTTTTCGGGTTCTTATATAAAATAAATCAAACATTTCAACAGTCCAGCTTCATGATATTATACAAGTTAAAAAAAATGACCATTAACAATCAAAGCTGATGGCCATCTCTATTATTCTTAACGAAAAATTAGCTTTAAAATCCACTCTGAACTGCATAAATTTCAAGAGACTTTCTTGAATAAAAAGGTCTAGAATGTTGGTTATCATTCGAGTAAAAGATTTAATATATTGCTGTGGTTAATGACATCTGGAGCAATATCTTGCATGAAGATATCTAGTTGGGAATCAGAAGCAAACGTGATCAATACATTGGACAATATTTCAGGTATTCCTGAGCTTGCATATACCAGATACTAATCAGTGACACATTTTGAGAATAAATACGCAATTTAAACCTAATCGAGTTGAGGCATGGCCTTTTCAGGCAAGAAAAAGACTCGATTGAAGACGATCCTCGACCCGGATGGTCTCAACTACCACGCAAGGAAACATCGAAACAGTAGGAAAGCTTGTATTGGAAGATGTCCGGTTATAAGGGTTGGAACTTCCAGCAATGGTTGAGCCCACCATTTTTAACATCCTCCATCAACATCTTGGGATGACAAAAGTCAGCGCAAGATGGGTTGCGAGAATGCTGAGGCATTCCAGAAACGCAAGTGCGTCGAATGTTCTCACGAGTTTTTTGGATGACCATGGAGTTTAGAAGGACGATGTTATGGCCCGGACTGTAACTAGTGACGAGACTTGGTTTCCCGATTATAAGCCAGAGTGAAAACAGCGGCAGTGGTGTGAGCAAGGCACACTCCATTCACCCCGAAATAACTGTAGAGGACCTTTTTAATTCTCACGATCCCTAAGGACATGTCGAGAGGATATCATCGACCATTTTTTTGGACGAAGATTTTGCAGCGCGGAGAAAATTGACTATAAGTTTCCACATATTTAAAGGTTTTTTGGTCGAAAAAACTGTTAAGGCACGTCCTAATTTGCATGATGCTTAAGGAAATGTCGATAGAAAGGATATCATCGACAATCTTTTCGGAATTGGATTTGGCAGCGCTGAATGAGTCGACTTTAAGTTTTCACCTATTTAAGGGTTTTTTGGTCGAAAAATCTGCGAAAGACAATTCTCATTCGCATCATTCTTAATGACATGTTAAGAAGAAGGATATCGTCACCAATTTTTTTGGAATTGGATTTTGCAGCGCTGAGAAAATCGACTTTAAATTTCACATATTAAAGTTTTTCTTGACCAAAATAACTGTAAAGGACCATTTTGATTGCCACGATCCTTAACGACATGTCGCGAAGATGGATATCCTCGACCATTTTTTTGAAATTTGATTTTGCAGCGCCGAGAAAGTCGACTTTAAATTTTTATATAATATATTTTTTTGACCGAAATAACTGTAAATTACCTTTCTAATTCACATAAGACTTAAGGGCATGTCGAGAGGAAAGATATCATCGACAGTTTTTTGGAATTTGATTCTGCAGCGATGAGAAAATCGACTTGAAGTTTTCACATATTTGAGGGTGTTTTTGGTCGAAATAACTGTAAAGGAACTTTCTAATTCGCATGATTCTTAAGGACATGTCAGGAAGAAGCATATCATTGACAATTTTTTTGGAACTGCATGTTACGGCGCTGGGGAAGTCGACTTAAAGTTTTCACTTTTTTTTGACTGAAATAACTGTAAGGGACATTTCTTATTCGCATGATCCTTATAGACATATCGAGAGGAACTACTCCATCGACAATTTTTAAGTTGTGCGTATATGGGAAGTTCTTTCTTAAAATCGCATCGAAAATCGAAATTGAAATTTCTAACATATTTTTACGTTTTAGGGTGTTTGGAGTATATTTGAATTGTTTTTATAAATAAGTTTGTTTGTGTGGTTGTGCGTGTACATACGTGGCATTTTTTCGTACGAGCATAACTCATGTAAACAAAGTTGTATCGACGTTGTATCGTCGTAGAAAAGTGACCACGCCGTACCTACATTCACACACACACACACACACACGCACACAAATTCAAAAACACTCCAAGTAAACTCAAAAGATCTCAAAACGTGAAGATATATTGAAAATTTTAATTTCGATTTTCAGGCTGATTACACAAACTACTACTTTCATAAATTCTTAGAGGTGCATCGTCTGTTCTTCCTTTTCTGACGAGCCACAACTGGTCTTCGAGAGGCTAAATCTCAATTTGGACTGATGCGCCATTGCTTATGATACTGAATACAAGAACTTATACAAGATCATTGAGTCGCATCGTCATGGTGAACACTTTCTCTTATACTTTGTGCTATTTTGAACTACGGATCCATGAGAGCTTATTTCCTTACTAAACAAAAATCGAAGAACACTGATTTATCATGTTATAATATTAATATTTTCTTTATATCCTTTTCACTGAAATAGCAGGGCATACTAACGACATCAATACTACGACCAATAACTTCCGTCAAAGAATTGTTCCATTGGAGTTGATTTTTTGATCATAAATGAAAGTTTTTTATATTTATAGGGTTAATAACTTAAAATGTTTGTAGTTGTTACCAACTTCATATCTATCATACGTGCCGTTTCTGTCAAAATGTAATCTGTTCAATGTTGAAAAGCGAACAAAACTCTATTGAAGTTGATCTGTCAAAATGAACATCCAAAATAATTTTATTCGGTCTAAAATGTTGAATCACGGAAATTTGGTTTTGTTTAAACAAAAAAGTGCATTAGAACCTAATTTTTTACTCTCAAAAGCATACAATGAATATACTTCAGATATTAGATTGTGTCAGAAGTGATGATTTTGACATCGAAGACAAAGAGCCTCTGGGCCAGCCAAAAAAGTTCAAAGATGACGAATTGAAGACTTTATTCAGTGCAGACTCATCTCAAATGCCAGAAGAACTTATAAAACTATTGAGCGTGACACAAGCAACAATTTTCAATGTCCTGAAATCATTGGAATTCATCCAAAAGTAAGAAAAATGGGTGCCATTCGAGTTGAAGCCAAGAGCCGTCGAAAGGGGTGTTTGCATGTCGGAAATGCTGCTCGAGCGCTACAAAAATAAGTCCTTTTGCATTGTTTCGTTACGGGCGATGAAAAGTGGATTCATGATGATAATCCAAAGCGCAAAGAATTATATGTGAAGCCAACGAAGAACATCAATGCGAAAGCCGAAAATTCATTGAGGTATCACGAGTTGCTTAAATTGGGTAAAACTTTTATGGGAGGGCTGAACAAGAAACAACAGATTCTTTTGAAGAGCATTGGTATAAAAATGGTCAGAATATGCGACCAGACACGAGAAAGTTATTTTTCAGCATGACAATGCTAGGCCTCATGTTGCTTGACCAGTTAAAGCCTATTAAGAAAATAATGGATGGGAAATTTTGTCTCACTCGTCATATATGTAGCCCAGATCTAGCCTCTTTGGACTACCTCTTGTTTCGATTGTTGAAGAATACCCATACTAGAATACGTTTCACTTCAGAGTATCGCAAATTGGCTCGATTCATTCCATGCCTCAAAAGACGAACAAAAATTTGGCACAGAATTCATAAATAGCCTGGAAGATGGGAAAACTCATAGCTTCTGAGGGACAATATTTGTAACTTTGGGTTCTTTCATTTGGTTTTTGAAATGAAGCTATATTTTCAGGAATGAATACGAGCTTTTTAAGTGATTTACTTAATAATAAATGTATATTTCTATTTTATTATTATTATTTCAGTTACGTTTTTCAGAATCATTGAATTAAATTTACCCAAGGAACAAACATACAATAACTTATCAACACTTACCTTCTAAAATCACGACTCCAACACGCATATATTACAGGATTCATGCTTGAATTGATCCAGCCCAGCCACGTGACTACAGCCGAAACGATTTCCTCATGCGCTATACACTGGATGCAAAATCCGGATAGTAGGTTTACCACGAAGAAGGGTAGCCAACAAACGATGAACACGCCCATTACGATCCCCAACGTTTTGGCGGCTTTCTTCTCCTTGGCGAACTTCGCCAATTTCCGCGATAGCGAAAAGTTTTTCCCGAGGTGGCGATGCCTTGCCAAACCGTTGTTGTGCAGGGCAGATAGTGGTTCCTCCTCAGGCTCCTCGGGGGTTGACATGGTCGTCGCCGAGGAGTGGTGATGATGATGGTGGTGACTATGGTGATGCGGCTCGCGGGTGGTTCCACCACGATGAATACGAAGCGTTAGTTGCAGTTCCCCCGATGCCATCAGTACTTGTTTGGTGCCGATCTTCAAGGATCGCGTTTGTACGACGGCAGCACGATAAATACGACAGTAAGTGAAAACCATTACGAGGAGAGGTAAATAAAACGATATTGTCGACGAAAACACTAAATATCCTAAATGCTCAGTGAATATACATTTGTAGGGAGGCATCTCCCCGTCGCGCGCGGCCCTCCACCACATGATCGCCGGAAAACTGATCGCGCCCGAACATATCCACACGGCACATATGAGTAACGCCGCCCTGTTCCGGGTCATTCGCATCGGGTACGAAAAAGGATCAGTGATCGCCCAATACCGGTCCAAGGATATCACGCACAGGTTCAGTATGGACGCTGTACTGAACAACACATCCAAGGACCTCCAGATATCACACCAGTCCGTACCGAAGAACCACGTTTTCTCAAGGACCTCGTAGAGGGCAGAGAACGGCATCACCACGAGTCCCACAAGACAGTCTGCTACGGCCAGGCTCGTGACGAAGTAGTTCGTGGCGGTGTGCAAGTATCGCTCCCGAACAACCGCCAAAATGACGAGGGAGTTGCCAAAAACAGTTGCGAACGAAAATAGGAACAGAAACATCAGCAAACTGACGCGATCATTGGTCATCGACTCCAGATACTCCTGGAAGTCCGGTTCTCCAGTCGTCAGGCAACAGTTGCCATTGGCGTCGTAAATATCGAAGTCGAAAGTCCTGTTTTCAGTTGTGGCGTTGATCCAAACATACTCCAAGCTTGCATTATTCATTATCATATTTTGTGGGCGGTAGGTGTCCTGCAGACTGTATCTTTGGCCTCTCTACTCTGCGATTCTAGACGAGTGACGAGCTGTTTGGTAAGGAGCCCCTACTGGTCAGACGTTCAATAACTCCGCAAAAAGGCAAACGCCCTTGAATGTCTTAGCTTTTCTCTTTAGCATGTTTTTGAGTAGTTTTCCAACATCTATGTGATGTTTTGGTGGTGACGAGCGAAGTGCAGATTAAAGTCAATCAATATTAAATATTTTTCTAGCCTTCCGGTCCACATGATGAATATCTGAAATAGAAGAATGCTTCTTGAAGCCAATGTGAAATTGTAATTTAATGCAAGCAATCGCAAATATCATCGTAAACATATGAATAAATTAGACTAATCTAATGCATACACATTTTAAATCAGGTTTAATTTGAAATTCAATATCTACTGTACCTGAATATATACTGCTGTTCGATAAAGTACACACTGACTTCAAAATTTTGTTTGCAATTTTTGAATACTTGTATTTTCATAAGATTTAATCGTAAATATTGAATACTTCTAATCTAAATAAATCATCCTCAATCGATAGTTCCAAAATATCTACTCGTTTCTAAATGGGTTTGGGTTGGCAAGAAAGTAATTTCGTTGTTTTATTTATATATTTTCTTTTTACAAATGAACTTTAGTCGGTCTAATATTTTCCATCTTTCTGATAGCTGCATGAGTTCCCGCTCATAGAACTGCTGCAATAATTTCTTAAGTGTTGCTAAAGATGTATGGGTCCTCACATTGCGGTGGTAGAGCACAATTCTTTTACGATTTGCCAATGCTGACCTTTTCTCTTTGATTGATTCCTCCAATTTCATAAGTTATTGACAGGAAACGTTTTAGTACAGTCAATTGGGAGTTTAGCGTGCATTTTCAAAAGGCAGAATTTTTTTTATTGCAATGCTTGTGGAATGCTATAATTAGCTTAAGTTCAATTTCCTGGGATCCCCCATGATGGCGTTTGGGCTCCATTTTGAAAGCAAAAGAAAGTGGGATACCCCCGTATCTCCCAAACGGTGGCTTCCACAAGAAAGTTGTGTATGGCAAACTTGCGTAGAATATAATTTTTAGCAAGTTGTCCATACATAATTTTTGCGTCGTGTCAATAATAAAAAAGATTCAATCCAAAAACCGTACCCCGAAAAGGGGGAATAACTTTCGGGCGCCACAACTTTTTCAATTTCACGTTTAACGTGAAACATGGGATAATTTTTTAAGATAATTTTGTCGCAAATCGTTTGCGGTATTGATTGTTCCAATCACTGCACGTTAACATTAAGTTATTCCATCACAAAGAGGAGAAAGTCGCGTGAAAAACCCGTTTTAGGCCAAATAATCGACTTTTGGTGGCGAACCCCCGTTGCGAAACTCGCGAAGCATTTTGGAAGGCGCCGGATTTTTGGCGCAATGTGTAGTATGTTTCACTGTGAGCTTAAAACGAACTTTCTGGGGTCGCACCCCCAATCCTCTGGGCTCCATCTTGGAAACAAAAAATAGTGGGAAATCCCCCATATCTTCGAAACCATGACTCCCACAAGAAAGTTTAATATGGAAAACTTGTTAAGAATTTTATTTGCAGCAAGTCATTCATACATCACTTTTACGTGGTTTTAACAACAAAAGAGTTACAAGCTCAAAACGACATCCAAAAAGGGGGGAATATCTTTCGAGCGCCACAGCTTCATTCTTTTCACTTTAACCCCAAAACACATTGAAAATAACTTTAAGGCAATTTTGTCGCAAGTCGTTTACATAGATCAAAATGATCAAGATCAATTTACATAGATCAAAATGTCTAACTGTGAGAATTTTTCACACATCCTGTAAAAATTTTGAAAGTGAATTAAGCTGGTGTTGATACTTAAAGCGCTAGGTGTTAATTATCTTGGTCTGACTAGTAAGCCTAATAAATCAAGACATTTGGCGATGAAAAATATACAAAATGGAAGAACACTTGAATGTAAGCAATTGAAAGTCACGTCAAGAAACGATTGTAAAAAAAACTTTTTATAGAAGATTTATGTTGAAAATCGTTAATATTTTCTATATCAATTAAGATATTGGTGAAAATTGAAAATAATCTTGTAGATACATCGTTTTACTGCAACTTTTACTTGAAACATTTTCTTCTAAATGCGATTGCTTAAAAACTACAACAAAAATATCACCTTCAAAATGGATGATGTTCAAAAATGGTACTTGGAAAATTGCTTAAGTCTCAAGAGCAAATGCAGATATCGAAAAATTGTTTAGATGAAGTTTATGGATAAAGTCAACAGCTACAGATTTTTATTTGAATTTTTTTTTGTTTTTTCATTATTAAAACAATTATAGTAAAAAACGAGAAAAAAAAACGGAAAATACATACTTAGCATTGTAAAGATTTTTTCATCTTAAAGCTAAGTTCCAACTATTTATATTTGAATTTTCATAATTTTTGTAGCTTTTGCCAGATATAAAAGGGGCAGTACTCTGTTAAAACGGCGAAAATTGATCAATTTTTTAACTTCCCAGTATATGGGAAGTTCTTGTAATCGCCTCGAAAATCGAAATTGAAATTTTCAACTTTTCTTTACGTTTTGAGGTCTATAGAGTATATATAAAGTGTTTTAAAAAGAGAGATGTGTGTGTGTGTGTACGTACGTACGTACGTACGTCTGTACGTTCGTGGACAGTTTTTTTAAGAGCATAACTCACGTAAACAAAATCCGATCGACTTGGTTGAGGTGTCAATCGAAGCATCTTTGCAATTTAAAGCGCTGATTAGTTTTTGGAAAACTTCGGTCGGGGGGTTTGCTGTTTTGCCCGTTTGAAGGTCATTTCTGTCATGCGCTATATCTCGCGAACCAAACATACGATTTTTTTGAACAAGGTGTCAATCGACGCGTATTAACGTTTGTGTGATTCTATCAAATTTGTAAAAAAAGTGCAAAAAATTAGGTTTTTTTTCAAAAACAATGAATTTTCAACCTTATTGTCAAGTCCAAGTAATAAATGTTTATAAAATTTATATACTCCACACAATGTTTGCAAAAACGTCACCAAAACTTTTTCTCATGATTACGTAAAAAAATAAATTAAAAATAAAAAATCATTAAAAGTCATCATGATTTTCAAGGTCATTTTTATCATTCACTATATCTCACGAACCAGATATAATATTTGCATCATTAAGGTGTCAGTTGACGTGTATTAACATTTTTGTGAAGTTTTCAACATTAAAAAAATTCGTTTTAGCCGTTTTTTTAATTTAATATAAGAAAATGCGAAAAATTATGGTTTTTTCATAGAAAATATTTTTTAACTTGATTTGCACAGCACAGTGATCCAGTTTATACAATTTATACATTCTTATCAGTTTTTGGAGAGAAACCGGCAAAATTTTATTCCATGATTATGAAAAAACTAAATTAAAAATAAAAAAATCATTCAAAGTTACCATGTAAAGAGGGTTCATACGAGTGCTATTACTTGATATCTTTTATTCTAAAAAAATTGTTGTGAATTCAATCAAAATTTTAAGACATTTGCATAATTTTAGCAGATTTTAAATAGTTTTTATAGTCTTTAATTAAAAAAAATTGCTTAAATTTTGAAAAACAACAAAATTTTTCAACACCAAAAAGCCCCCCACCGATTGATCCGCGTGAATATTCAATCTGTCCTCATCGACCAAAAACCTTACATAATCAATGGACCCTCCCGTAGACGATATGATTCATATTAACTCATTCCTGTTACTATTACCTCTCATTGTTGTAATGTTGTTGATGTTTATGTAGATATTGAAGTTGACCGTGTGGACCTCAAGGGTCGCACCTCGCGGCTTGTTTAAATATCTATAAAAAATAAGCTATTAAAAATATCTACTTGAAATTTGAAATGTATGTGTACTAAGAATAGTATTTCAGAACCACATTATTAAAAAAATTGAAAAACAAAATGGCGGCCGTTCCGACCAACCACTTGAGCAGTGCCACACAAAAAAACCGAATTGCGCAACGTAAAATTCTGAGAAAAATATCCATATGCGACCATATACTAAAAAAAAATTATTGGTCTTGAGTATAGACTACTGCACGGGCCCCAATTTCGGGCAATAAGTAAATTTTCCACGATTTGGTGCACTTTCGAATATACGTGTAACGATTTTCAGATTAGATTCTAATTCAAAAAGGCACCAACGTTTTTTGATAGAGCAGCAATATTCTGTTGAAGACTACCATTTTTATTCACATTAAACTTAAATTGAAAGTGAAATGCTACATATTGCTCCAAGCTAAACCGTCAGAATAGAAAACAAATATATCCTGGCATATTAATTAAAAATTTACTTCTATTCGAATTGATTGATTATACGAAATATCTGAGGTTTACACATCATTTAAAATTTGAGATAACATGTTGCGCTAAAATTTTGTGATGAAATAATGCCAGGAAGATTTTAAAAAATAAAATACTGAAAAGACTATGAATGGCTTGTGTTTTAATTTCACACAAATGTTCTTAATGGTTTTGTTTTTTTAGTTGAATATTTTACTTTATTTCAGAAAAGAAATGGATAATACCACCAGTGGATCTTTTGGTCATCGATTACTTTGCATGGGGAATGTTTGATGGAAATATTGAATGTAGGGAATCGAAATCAGATGCGAGAATGTATCAGATTTGTGCGATATCAATGGTCAAATTGTTTATGCCCCAATTCAAATGAAACCATAACAAAATAAAATTACATAGTAATAATTTGTAACTGACGACATCTTTTTTTGGTAGTTCGGAAATTATATAATAAAAATTTACTGAATATCAAAACAAACAAATAAAAACGATGCATTTTAAACATATGTGCAAGCTTTGAAACATATTTATGCAACATTTTGCCTTGATAAGTTTTTGTCAGTCCATTACATATTCAGATGAAATTCAGAGAATTTTCGAGACAAATATATCTTTTGGATGAAAACTATTTCCATCAAAAATTACAAACCTCAAAATTTATCCCCCTATTGAAATGAAAACACAACGAAATAAAATTACCAAATAATAATCTGTAACTGACGAAATATTTGATCTGGAAATCATACTAAGGTTTTAAATTGTAATTTTTAACTGTGCATAAAATAAAATCACTCATATTATTTAATGTGAATTATTGGTAAATTAAATATGTTTAATCGAACATGATAATGAGTATTTAATTGATTTCAGGTGCAAACAAGCCCACATGAATTAATGGGTGTATGTGATTTGCGGTATATGGTTTGTATACATTATTTGATTTGGTTTAAGTCAATGGAAATGGTAGACATGAATATAGATGTATTTTTTTATATTTTAAGCTTAATTTCGTCATTGTGCCGAAATAGTGTTGAATCTGCGTCCTTTACGCGATCAAAACCTTAATATATGTATGATAATGAAATAAAGTATTTCGAATTGTTGGGGTGAAGTCTAAAACTTATCGAATATAAGTTGCTGTATTCCAAAATTTATGGGTTAAAAAGGACTTCAATTAATATGCTAACATACTATGAAAATAGCAGCCGAAGCAAGTTAATAATTAGAAACTAATTTTGGTTCGTTTCGTATTAAATTTCATTTGGGTACCATAAACTTTGCATCCAAGGAACTTAGACAAAATAGCATATATTCGTAACTAATCCGAAAAGTTTAAATTCGAGTATGGACCTAGATATTCACGTAATTAGCAAAATAGCAAAAAATGCTATGCAAAATATATTTAAAAAAATTGGACGCAGGATAGATAGATGTCACAAAAACAGTTTTTAGTGGATATCTCGTTGTATTGACATACAAACGAGTAAATGCAGCTTGAAATTTTCCACTTAAGGAGACATTATTCTATTAAAAGGGCGAAAACTGATCTTTTTTTAAATGTATATAAAAAATAAGCTATTGAAGATATCGACTTGAAATTTTAAATGTAAATATACTGAGATAGAAAGTTTAGATTCAAATTATCAAAAAAAATTAAAAAACAAAATGGCGGCCGTTTCGACCAAGCGCTTGAGCAGTGCCAAAAAAGAGGATTCCCCCTCGTAAAACCCTCAGAAAAGTATCCATATGTGACCATATACTAAAAACATCTATTAGTCTCGAGTATAAACTTCTGCACGGGCCCAAATTTAGGGAAATAAGTAAGTTTTTTTGGGATTTGGTGCACGTTTGAATAGAGTGTTCTAGAGTCGTCCAAATTTTTTTTTCTACTAACCTTAGGCCCGTACAGTAGTTAAATAGTAAATTAATATGTGTGGAAAATTTCACGTAAATCGGATGAGTCGTTTTTTACAAATCTACGACAAAAGGCATGTTTTGAGAAAAACACGTTTAAAGTTTTCTTTGGTTTTCGAGAATTATCTCGTCTTTTTCGACTAGATGGCATTCTTAATTACAATTTTTGATGTTTACACTGTAAAATTTGAATATGCACTAACTTAGACTTTGTAATATAACTTGTATGTATTGTATTAGAGTCAAGGTATATAAACCAGACTAGGTATGATTTATTGCCCTAGGATTCCGTGCCGAGTGACGTATATCGCACAGACACGCCCAGTAGTGCTGCCATCCTGTTTAAAAAAATAGATTGGAAAATATTTGAGCAGCCCTGTTCACCTCATTATATATTTCACAATAGACATATAAGCAATGGTAAATGCTACATACTAGAGCTAGTCCTAAAATCACATGCCATTAAAATGAAACGGAGTTATCATCTAGTTAGTTAGCAAGACACTAGAATCAATTTTTAACAATAAAAGTAGGATTGTAACTGTTCGACTTTCAGCGCATACATCGCCAAACCAATATTAGTTACAACAAATTTTATTTGACAACTAATAAAGGATTTCAAAATTCTCTATAATAAACACCGCATCAAAAGCATAATTATATATAGCATAGTTTCGAAGTGATGCTGAAAAACGTAAAATGTTCCAAAGTGTCGCCATACAATTTGAGTGAAGTCTCTGAAAATTATATTTGATTTATATATTATATACAGTTATATAAAAAGATCACTTTTTAACTCTGCTAAATAGCACTATTCTCTTTGTAAAAAATGTTTATAGAGATAGCGTAAACTGTTTTTAAGCAACCAGCAGAAAATTTTGAGCAATAGATTAACATGATTTTCACTAACAATGACATAGTCGCAAGACCTATATTCCCAGTTGGAAAAAGAAAAATTGCTTTCATTCAAAGTGTGCATGAAATCCCACTTGGGTATATTTGGCCACGCCCTCCCCCCGGATGACGTAACAACAGATCATACCAGTCTAGTTTATATACCTTGTATTAGAGTGAATAATAGTCGTAGAGTTACATAGTGGCATATGTTCGAGCACTTGAAGGCTGCTTACGCTCCAAAGAGTATTGCGGGACGAGGGAGGGGAGTGGACTACAAGCGCTGTAGAATGAACATCATTTCAGATATCGGTCAAAATATTCCAAATAAAATAAATGATTTTTTTAACAGAGTACTGTCCTCTTAAGAAAATTACGGAACAAAGGTGATTTCGCCTATTTTCTGCAATTCGCAAATGGATTAAAAAGTTGGGAAATAGGTATAAGATATGCTATGCAAATAGATCGTCCAATCTGTAGACCATTTAGAATAAATTTTTACATGGTGTGATGATTCCTTTTGAGTGAAATATATGATTGAATCCACATTCTTCATCTTATTCCATAGAACAACACCTGTTTCATGATTGCAACTATACCTTCCCTTGTCACTTGCCATTTAAAATGGAATCTTTTATTCTGACTCCTCGTTTCGAGTGAAAATTGCGAAAGTGAGTTGTTGCTTGGCACAAGCATTTTGCATTCTATTCGTATGGCGTGACGCCCACATTAAGAGTATGACCTATGACGAGCATGTCATGCACGTACTTTCGCTCGTAGACAATGCGTGGCATAGCAAAATCGTGAGATAATTTCTGGGCTCGTGACCTGACTCTTTCAATTTTTTCCCGAGCTTCGAGGAAGGAAGGGTGTTCTACCCGTCCACGACCTCATTACTATTCACATTACAAATGCAGTGCACATTACGGTTTTTCGTTTGGCAAATGAAGCAGATTTAGGGGTTGCAACGTAAGTATGTTCATGACCTCGCACAGCATGATCAATTACTCGAGCTGATTAAAAGTTGCTGGAGTTTGTCTTTGCGTGAAATCAGATAATCTATGCGAGCCGGGATTTCATGAGAGCATGAGTGCATTCATGTTGTATATTAAAATTTTCAAAAGAAGTTTTGCAACAAGTTGTGCTTTTCATACAATTCGCAAGCAAGACAAGTTCTTAGCTCGATAATGATGAACCAGCAAAATCCGCGCTGGTTTATTCTTCCCAAAACTTAAAGTGATTACCAGCACAAAATTGTAGGGTTTAATTTTTGCTAAGAAAATTATTAGAAGATTCGCTACAGGAATTGTAGATTATTACTTCGAGAGGATTGGAAAATCTAACAAGCCGCGAGGTGCGACCCTTGAGGTCCACACGGTCAACTTCCCAGTAATATCTACATAAACATTAAAAAAAATTAAACACAATAATAATTTTGAAAATAATATTACTTTGAATCATAATAATGATGGTACTCATAACAGTAATTGTAATGAATTAATATTTATCATATCATCTACGGGAGCGTCCATTGATTACATAAGGTTTTTGGTGCATTGGTTTGATTGATGATTCACGCGAATCAATCGGTGGGGGCCTTTTCTACGTTATTTTTCATTTTCATATCGATGCTTGAAGGGCAAAAGAGCGTTGGCAAAAATGACAGCAGTTTTTGTTATTACGCCCACTGTAGAGATTTTGTCGCGTGATGGCCATTTTGAATAGTTGCGTTCAAATTTGCCATCATTCCGGCATAATCACAGAATTTATATTTTTTCACGTTTTTTATTTGATGAAAGCTTTTTAAAGCATATGATCTTGCAAAGTATTGACTACAAAATATTTTACTATTCAATGCGTTGATTACCACACATGCAGATTTGATTGAAATTTTGTTGGCTTTCAAAATTTAAGTAGTTTTTTTTGTTAAAACTAAAACACTGTAAAAACTATTAAAAATCAGCTCAAATTATGCGAATATTAGAACATATTGATTGAATTTACAACAACGTTTTTAGAATAAAAGATATTGAGTAATTTCATTCGTATGAACCGTCTTTAAATGGTAGCTTTGAATGATTTTTTTATCTTTAATTTAGTTTTTTTCATAATTATGGAATTTTTTTTACTGTTTTTTCTTCAAAAACTGATAAGAATGTATAAATTTTATAAACTGGTATTACTGTGCTGTGCAAATCAGGTTAAAAAATTATTTTTTATGAAAACAATCTTAATTTTTCGCATTTTCTTTTATTAAATTATAAAATGCCTGAAACAATTTTTTATAATGTTAAACACATCACAAAAATGTTAATACACGTCTATTGACACCTTAATTATGGAAATATTATATCTGGTTCGTGAGATATAGTGAATGACAAAAATGACCTTGAAGGTTATGATGACTTTTAATGATTTTTTATTTTTTATTTAATTTTTTTTTGTAATTACGACAAAAAGTTTTGATGGTGTTTTTACAAACACTGTCTGGAGTATATAAATTTTATAAACATTGATTACTGTGTTCCATAAATCAGGTTAAAAATTTATTGTTTATGAAAAAACCCTAATTTTTGCACTTTGTTTCCTTAAATTAAAAACCTGCTCCAACAATTTTTTTAAAATTTGACAGATTCACAAAAATATTGAGGCGCGTCGATTGACACCTAAACAATGCAAATCGTATGTTTGGTTCGCGAGATATAACGCATGACAGAAATGACGTTCAAAGGGACAAAACAACAACCCCCCCCCCTCCCCCCGACCGAAGTTTCCCATAAACTGATCAGCTCTTAAGATTGCAAAGACGCTTCGATTGACACCTTAACAAAGTCGATGCAACTGTGATTACGTGAGTTATGCTCGTAGAAAAAAGTGTCCACGAACGTGCATACGTACGTACGTACATACACACACACATACATCTCCCTTTCTAAATACTTTTTATATATACTCTATAGACCTCAAAACGTAAAGAAATGTGAAAAATTTCATCTTCGATTTGCAAGGCGATTACAAGAACTTCCCATATACTGGGAAATTAAAAATGAAAATGCGCGTTATACACAAAATTGCAGTAGAATGAAGCTCATAAGTTCAGCACATCATCAAATGAATTGTCGTCAATATGAAACAAAAGAAAGAATTTAAAACACCAGTAATTGAATTCAAGCGTTTGTGGAAACATTAAGAAAAGTAAGATAGGTTCATACCATTCAGTTAATAACGCAATGGTACGACAAAGAAAGGATTAGCGAATAGCTTAATACAGTGCGCGAAATTTCTATACCACCAAGTATATTTTTGTAATTTGTTCAGTAAAACTATACTGTATGTAGCATATTATTTTTTATATTTATTTATTTATTTATTCAACACATTTAACAGAACATTCCAATTATAAAATGTGGGAAAAAATAGATACAGAATAGAGACTTAAAAGATAAATTAGAGCTTAATTAAATAGAACATTTTGCAAAAGTCTTTTATAAACTACGAGGCTAGAGGGAAAAGATCCAAGCTGGAGTCTATCGTGAGTCCTGGGTAAACGGAGAAGCAAAAGTCAATACAAAAACATCTGTTGACCGAGAGGGTCTAGTGGATTGCCGTTGTGAAGAAAGATTATCAATGTACACAGCCATATAATTATTATACAGCTTGTAAAGAAAGCATAGATCAAGATATGTCCTGCGCGATGATAAGGACGGTATGTTGAAAAGTGAAAGGCGTTCTTTGTAGGGTGTATAAGGTATGTTAAATTTAAAAAGGAGGAGGCGGGTAAATTTACGCTGGACAGATTCAATAAGGTTAATATGAGATTCAAAATAAGGAGACCAAATTTGGGATGCGTATAGAACGAACAATACTTACAAACAAATGGAAGGCCAAGTGTGGATTGGAAAAAATAAGAGAATGTCTTAAGACAAACCCCGACAGTTTTGAAGATTTGGAGACAATATCACGAATGTGAGCGTCAAACTTTAGTTTAGGATCGAAGATGACACCAAGGTCTTTCACTTGATCAACCTTTTTTAAAGGAACAGAGTCGATAATATACGCAAAGGAGATTGGAGAGGTTTTAAGGGAGAAGGTCAAAGTGTGGCACTTGGGAATGTTAAGGGTGAGAGAATTTGCTTGGCACCGGGTACTCAGTGAGTTTAGATCATCTTGAAGAGCTTCACAGTCGTCAAGATTACGAATCACTCTAAAAATCTTTAGATCATCTGCATAAAGAAGGCAGGAAGATTTAAATAAAGCAGGAAGATCATTTATGTAAAGACTAAAAAGAAGAGGACCCAGAATGGAACCTTGTGGTACACCCGATTGAGGATAAAAGGGATTAGAACGCGTACCTAAAACTGAAACTTGGGAAATTCTTGAAGACAAATAGGAAGACAGCCACAATAGAAGGGAATCAGAAATGCCTAAGTGCTCCAACTTGCGACATAGAATTAGGTGATCAATAGTGTCGTAAGCCTTAGAAAAATCAGTATAAATGCTATCAACCTGTAACTAATTATCGAGCGATGAAGCAACAGCGTTAGAAAAGACGAGTAAGTTTGAAGTTGTGGAACGGTTAGGGAGGAAACCATGTTGCTCAGGAACAATAACATGCCCTAATGCCGTATTAAGATGTGTGTGAACTAAACGCTCAAGAATTTTAGGAAAGGCAGATAAGAGAGAAATAGGGCGATAGTTCGCCACGGAAGAAGGATCACCAGATTTGAGAATCGGAAGAATGTTGGCTGCCCCCAACACTGTGGAAAAACTCCAGAGGATAAGCTCAAATTAAAGATGAAGGTGAGAGGAGTACACAGGGAAGAGGATAAGGATTTAATGAAAAAATTAGGAATGCCATCAGGACCTGGACCAACATTGGGATCCAAGGAATCAATAACAGATTTCACCAAGAGAGGGTCAATAACTATGGACGATATCACCGAATTTTGAGAACTCATGCTGGGAAAGAAGTATGAGGGCAAGGAAGATGAAAAAGTTGATGAAAGTATGAGGCAAAGAGGTTGTTGATGTCAACAGGAGAAGAGGCATATCTATTGTCCCAATGCATGGAAATAGGAATAGATGAAGAGGATCTAAGGGATCTGATGTACGACCAGAACGGTTTAGGATGATTGGAGAGCAATAAGCTGAGTTTAATAGCGGTACCAAACAGAAGGTACATTATACTAATCGCAAGCATAGGAAAAAGCTAAAAGTATTTTCCCCTTCGAATGAATAACGAAGGACGAAGTTTCTATGCGACCAGGTCAGTTCTTCAGGAGATTTCTCTTGTTGGAGATCGGATGTGTTAAATTGTGCTTAAGTAATTTTTAATAAAAACAGTTTTTAATGTAAATTAATTTTTGGTTAGTTTTTTCGTTACAAACGAATGCAATGCCACGTGGAAAACTTATGACTGCCGAAGAAAAAGTAAAAATCGATTCAATTAAATCATATGGACTTTCAATTCATGAAATTTCGAGAAGGATCGGTAGATCTCATCATGTAGTGAATAATTATTCACGTTTAGGTGAAAATTATTGCAAAAATCGGACCAAAGATGTTAATAAAAAGTTAAGTCGGAGGGACATTCCCGACATTTTTCTGGAATTATCGGCCGGGAAGGTGAAAGCGAACAATATAAAAAACGATTTGGAGTTGCCGGTTACTAAACGTCGAATAAAGACAATTTTATCAGACAACAAATTCCTTTAATATATAAAAATGGTAACAAAAAAGGTACGCGATAAATTCCACAAATTGACCGACTAGAATTTGCTAGAAATCATATGACTTGGAACAAGCAATCGAAAAATTTGAATCTTTTATGACGAGAAAAAGTTCAATTTACATGGTTCCGGTGGATTTATTTACTACTGGCATGATCTACGCACGAATGAAATATCAATGGCGGCTCGTTATTGGTTTTGGCGGGATTTTGCTACACGAAAAACACTTCAATTCGCCTTGTAAGCACACTGATGAATTCTGAATTCCACACAGACCTCCTTAAAAATGTCCTTCTTGAGTTTGGAAATAATTTTGATGGAGAAAATTGAATATTTCAGCAAGATAATGCATCTGATTGATATTGACGAAAAATTGGTTCCAAGAAAAAAAAATATAAATCTATTAAACTGGCCTGCAAGATCATCGGACCTAAATCCAATAAAGAATTTTGCCTAGAAAGGCTTATGCGAATAATAGACAATTAATTGATATTAAGTCGCTGCAACAATCAATTGAAGAAGCTTGGAATGCAATCCAGCAAGAAATTCTACAAAAATTGGTTGAAATCATTGAAAATCGAATATACATATTCAGCTATTGCAAATTATGGCGGCATCAAAAAATATGAATTCATGTAAGGATTGAAAATAAAGGATAAAATTTTCTACTTTTGAAACTGGTCGTATAGAAAGTTCGCTTTTATATTAAAAATAAATTCTTTTTGTTATTAATTCAAGATATATTAAGAATGTTTTTTCGTTTTATTTTATTAACTTCCCAGTATATGGAAAGTTCGCCTCGAAAATCGAAATTGAAATTTTCAATATTTCTTTACGCTTTGAGGTATATAGAGTATATATAAAGTATTTTTAGAAAGAAGTATGTATGTGTGTATGTACGTACTTACGTACGTGCGTTCTTGGACAGTTTTTTCTACGGGCATAACTCACGTAAATAACGTCGTATCGACTTTGTTGAGGTGTCAATCGAAGCGTCTTTGCAATTTTAAGAGCTGATTAGTTTTTGGGACACTTCGATCGGGAGGTTTGTTGTTTTGATCCTTTGAAGGTCATTTCTTTCATGCGTTATATCTCCGGAACCAAAAATACGATTTGCATAATTAAGCTGCCAATCGATGCGCATCAATATTTTTGTGATTCTATAAAATTTTGAAAAAAATCGTTGCAACCGTTTTTTCAATTTATTGAAAAAAAGTGCTAAAAATTAGATTTTTTTCCATAAACAATAAGTTTTTAACCTGATTTGCAAAACGCAGTAATTAATGTATATAAAATTTCCATAATCCAAATAGTTTCTAAAAGAAAATTAGCAAAACTTTTTTCATAACTACGTAAAAAATCAAATAAAAAATCATTAAAAGTCATCATGATTTTCAAGGTCATTTTTATCATTCAATATATCTCACGAACCAAATATAATATTTGCAGCATTAAGGTGTAAATCGACGTGTACTAACATTTTTGTGCTGCTTTTAACTTTGTAAAAAAATTGTTTCAGCCGTTCTTTTAATTTAATAAAAGAAAATGCGAAAAAGTAGGATTTCTTTCATAAAAAATATTTTTTTAGCCTGATTTACACAGCTCAATAATAAATGTTTACAAAATTTTTACATTGCTATCAGTTTTTGAAGAGAAACCAGCAAAAATTTTTTTGCGAGATTCTGAAAAAAAAAACAAATTAAAAAAATTCATTCAAAGTTACCATGTGAAAAGGGTTTATATATTTGGTTCTAAGGACTTTGTAATAAAGTCAATCAAAGTTTTATAATATTTGCATAATTTGAGCAGATTTTGAACAATTTTCACAGTGTTTGAATTTTATAAAAAACTGGTTAAATTTTGAAAACCAACAAAATTTCAATCAAATTTGCTTTTGAGCTAATCAACGCTTTAGTGCTCGTAAGATTTCAATTACTTCCTCCATCATTATGCGTAAAACATTTTACTTTTTACATGCAATTAAACTGATTGTTGGCAGCATATTCAATATTTTTCAAGATCAACTAAAAAAAGAGGTAATTATTAGTCTCTTTGATGTAAAATCGTGAAAAATATGAATTCAGTGAGTATGCTGAAGTCATGGCAATTTTGAACACAACTATTCAAAATGACCATCACGCGACAAAATCTCTTCAGGGGGCGTAATAAAAAAAACTGCATCCATTTTTGCTAGCGTTCTTTTGTCTTTGATTCACCGATGTGAAAATGATAAATAACGTAGAAAAGGTCCCCACCGATTGATTGATCACATCAATCAACCCCCATCCACCAAAAGCCTTACGTAATCAATGGATACTCCCGTAGATGATATGATTAATATTAACGCATTCCTGTTACTGCTATGAATACTTCTCATTATTATTATTTAAAGTAGTAATATTTTTAAAATTAATATTGTGTTTGGTATTTTTAATATTTATATAGATAATACTGGGAAGTTGACCGTGTGGACCTCAAGGGTCGCACCTTGCGGCTTGTTTTATTTTGTAATAATAATAAAAAATATTAAGCAATGCTTTTTTGGAAATTCATTTCAATTCACTTCAAAGGAGGAAAAATGATTGATCCAATAGAAATTTTGCGCACTGTGTAAAACGATAATACCACCAGTGGCTGAATTGCTTGAAATTCAGACATGATATTTCGAGAAAAGCAATATCGGGCAAAAGTGCTGCCCTAAATCATTGAAAAATTTCATACTCAAAAATATGCTCAATGTTTACAAGACAAATGTTTTATTTTCAACATTCTGCTAAGAAGAAATCATGCTTTTCAAGAGGAAAAATTATTTGCATCCATGCATACCAACAATAGGTAAACCTTCGTGGAATTTATTGTGATGGAAGCTCTACCTCTAATTAAATCTTTACAAGTGATGTCACCTGAAAGTTCTTAGTGAACAAACTTTTGTTGATAACCAGCGATATTTTCAATTTTGGTTTTGTTTTTAGTTGATAACTGCTGTGCCCAGCCAAATTCATCTCAAATAAGTACAGAAAAATAATTCGAAACATAATAGTATTTCCGAAAAGGACTTTTGAAGTTAAGCCCATAGATATTGGTGTAATATTTATAATATCAAAGAACTCACTATAGGCGACGCAAAATAACTTAACTAGTTCGTGCTTGAGAAGCCAGAAATAAAATCCAGTGGATAAAATCGCTGTGTTTTTTACGAAAAAGTTTTAATTTCTCAAAGACGCTATTTCACTGACTACGAAGCATTGTTTCCGAGAGCAGAGTATGAAAATATTACACTTGCAACAATGATCACATACAAAAAATGAAGGAAAATATTATTGATAGCACCCGGAAAAATTTAGTTCATACTGATTAAGACTCGAGAGGCTCTGGCTAGGAAACCTATGACTTGGCATGTTGATGAAGATTTAAAACAAATGATAGATACCACAAACTTCTTATCCCGGTATCATTCAAAACACTTGTTATTCTACAAGTCCTGAATTGACGTATTTGAAATTGCCATTGGCCAGGTAAAATTCAATGTGAAAGTTTAGAAGAAAACGTGGAAAAAATTCGTAGAAAGTATTTTTGAAAATTGAAAAAAAAAACACTTCAACAGTTTGGTTAAAAGCATCCTAACTACAATACGAGGGTCACTATTTATATTTCGGGTCCTGGCAATACTAGTGTTGCCAGGTGCAATCTGACATATCCATTGGAAAGTTTGACATTTTTTTAGCACAGCCTCACTCAGAACGTTTTGTCATTTGAGCGCGAATTGTTTTGTTTACAGTAATGCGAGTCATCTTCGCCGAAAAATGGAGTTAAACCGTGAACACTTTCGTGCGATGATTTTTGACGATTTTCCATCTTAAACCAATGTAAAATCGAAAATTAGTTTAAGCACATGCAAAAGTGTATTAATCTTCACGGAGAATATTTTGAAAAACAATAAATCCATTTCCAATGATAAATGTTTGTTTTTAATTGCTAGACCCGAAATATAAATATTGACCCTCGTACCTCTTAGTGGAGGAAAAAACTGTTCAGTACTTTCTATGTGAGTAACCATCACTTCCAAAAAGAATGTTGAAGACTCTGCAATCTCCCCTCTTCAATAACCGTACGATAGTGGCTTACATAAATGTTAGCAGCATAATCAGCTTTATCCGAGAATACAAATAGTTCTCAACACGTTACAGTTAGGTCGCTAGAATCACCTCTATCACTTAGTCACCTAGTGTAGTATCAAAATAGGCCTATTGAAAGCTAAATAATCCATCTGTGCCACTACAACTTCCCCATCTATTATATGTATTATTTCAACAGTTTTCTACTATTGCCTCATTTATGTTAACAAGAACAGTGACAAAAGTAGAAATTGACTCAATATTTGTTGTTAGTAAATTTTCTTGGAATTTTCGAACCCAAGAAGATGACAAGCCTCTTCTCAATTGTCAACTGCAGAAACCCCATTTCTTAGGCTTAGCAAGATATTAGCTAATGTTATTTATACTTAATTTCAAGCATCTCAAATCCTCGGGCTAGACTCCATCATCTGTTTATTTAATCTAGACTTTCATTTAAAATATCGTAGTGGATTATATGTTACGTTGAATTTTATCCCAAAACTTTTAAACGACTCATTGCCAAGTGCTGTACAACCATTATCAATTAATTGAAATTTCTTTTCTTCGTTTCCCTAGTAATGGTATTAAACTCTCCACTTTCAACTTTCAACTTTCCAACGCTCGAAAGATTTTTCCAATTCCAACCTAATTAAAACTTTTTCCGACGTTCGGTAATTGCGCGGCTCCAGACTGTGTAAGTAAGTTTTATTGATCCATTGCAGCACATTCTGCCGTGGCATAATCTTCATCGCCCCATCCCATATTTCCCAATAATCCCGAGACTTCAATTCAAGATTTGGCGCACAAGGACACGGAACTATACTTGACAAATGTTGGAATTCCAACTGTGCTTTGCAATATCATCACATCATTAATTGCCACACCACAAAAGGCTGACTCAGATTTTGTCCCACGAATCAGCGGCATTATTCGCATTTACAAAAGGATGATTGCTGGTGAGATTACAGCTCAATCATAGCAGCAAAGGTATATACGTCTGACTAATGAATAATTAGACGGCGGCATCAAGGGATGGGGTTGATATGCTTTGTCGAAAACTCAAATTCAGGATGCTGCGAGAAACCACCAAACAGCCGTTGTTTGCGAGTCCCTTAGCTCGAAAAGGAGTGCTGACTGAACGTTAGCACTTTTACGGAAGCGCTCGTGTATACAACCTCCATCGAAAGTAAGGTGGCAGCTTTATAATGGAAAAGGTGGTGGGGATCCATTTTAAACGCTTATCCTTCAAGTTCAAGGAGCCACAGGTGATTTTTATCAACTGCGGTGCTAGAAAACAGCTCGCCCAAGATGAGCTGACTGATGAAGATAAGGTTTTTTGCTGTGAGCCAAATAGAGATTATATGTGACTTACTTCCGCAATTTCCTCCTGCCTTGTCAACTCAATATGAACATACAAGAATTTATCAACATTTGGATTTATTTGTCACATTTGCTGAACTGGTTTCCAAAAGAATCAAAGATGATGCTTGGCTGAACGTCTTAGAAAAAGTGTGTGTGTTTTTTTTCAATTTCTTGTTCCGTTCTTACTTTTTGGCTTTAGGACGAATGAGCATTTGTTTCTTGTAAAAAATAAGTTTTAGTTAGTTTAATTTATTTAACTTTCAAATTCAACACCATTAACGATGAACAAAGGTTCATTTCATTTAAACCGTAAAAGTCTAAAAAAATTAATGAGATTTTAGTAGGATTTTTAATAAATTTTCATAGCTCATAGTTGTAAACTATTTTTCTTTGCGAAATACTCAATGTTGAACTTGTGATTTCCAAGAATATTAAACAATATTTTATAAAACGCTAAGATTAAAAAACAATCGATAATGGATTTAATTTGGCTTCCAGAAACAAAAAGATTGTCCTATCTACTCAGAACTCTCTTTTGAACATGGAATTGTTTACGCCACGCAAATAATTTTTTAACTTCCCAGTATATGGGAAGTTCTTGTAATCGCCTCGAAAATCGAAATTGAAATTTTCAACATATCTTTACGTTTTGAGGTCTTACGAGTATATTTTAAGTGTTTTTAGAAAGAAGTATGTATGTGTGTGTGTGTGTACGTACGTACGTACGTGAGTTCGCGGACAGTTTTTCTACGAGCATAACTCACGCAAACAAAGTCGTATCGAAGCATCTTTGCAATCTTAAGAGCTGATTAATTTTTGGGAAACTTCGGTCGGGGGGGGGGGGGGTTGCTGTTTTCACCCCTTGAAGGTCAACCCTGTCATGCGCTATATCTCGCGAACTAAAAGTACAATATGCTTTATCAAGGTGTCAATCGAGGCGTATTAACTTTTTCGTGATTCTATCAAATTTTTAAAAAAAATCGTTGGAGCCGTTTTCAAATTTTTTTAAAAAAAAAGTGCGAAAAATTGGAGTTTTTTTTCAAAAACAGCAAATTTTTAACTTTATTTTCAAGTCGCAGTAATCAATATTTATAAAATTTATATACTCCAAACACTTGTTGTAAAAACACCACCAAAATTTTTATTCATGATTACAAAAAAAATTAAATTAAAAATAAAAAATCATTAAAAGTCATCATATCCTTCATGGTCATTTATGTCAATCATTATATCTCGAGAACCAAATAGAATCTTTGCAACATGAAGAAGTCAATCAACGCGTATTAACATTTTAATGAAGTTTTTAAATTTAAAAAAAATTAAAGCCATTTTTTTAAATTTAATAAAAAAATATTGAAAATTAGTGTTTTTTTCATAAAAAAATTAATTAATAATTGATAAAATTAACATCGTGATAATAAATGTTTATAAAATTTATAAACTTTTATCAATTTCTGTAGAGACTAGCAAAATATTTTCTCATGATTTCAAAACAAATTGAATTAAAAATAAAAAAAATCATCCAAAGTCACCATGTAAAAGGGTTCATACGAATTTGTATACCTTAAATCTCTTATTCTAAAGACATTGTTGTAAAATCAATCAAAGTTTTTTATTATTTTCATAATTTGCGGAAATTTTTAATAGTCTTCACAGAACCAAGTTTTAACTTTAATAAAAAAACTGCTTAAATTTTGAAAACCAATACAAATCAAATCAAATTTGCAATTGTGATAATCAAAATTTTGAATGGTAAAATGATTTGTAGTCAACACTTTTTGAGATCATATGCTTTGAAAAGCTTTCATCAAATAAAAATTGTAGTTTTTAGGAGTTTTGTTCTTCAGTATTCGTAAAATTTCAGTTACTTCCGTCATCATTTGTAATACATATATTTTACTTTTTACATGCAATTGAACCTATTTTTGACTACATAATCAATGTTTCTCAAAATCAACAGAAAATAAGAAATAATTATTAGTTTCATTGATGTAAAATCGTGAAAAAATACAAATTCAGTGATTATGCCGAAATGCTAGCAGTTTTGAACGTAACTATTCAAAATGGCCATCACGCGACAAAATCTCTGCAGTTGTCGTAATAATAAAAACTGCATTCATTTTTGCTAGCGCTGTTTTGTCCTTCAAGCATCGATATGAAAATAACAAATAACGTAGAAAAGGCTTTGTAACCTACCCCCCTCCGATTGATCCACGAAAATCTTTACGTAATCAATTGACGCTCGCGTAGATGTTATGATTAATATTAAGTCATTCCAATAATTTTTATGAGAGGTACATTTTTATTATTAAAAGTAGTATTATTTCCATGATTATTATTGTGTTTAATATTTTTAATATTTATGTAAATATTACTGGGAAGTTGTACGTGTGGACCTCAAGGGTCGCACCTCACGGCTTGTTTAAAAAATATTTCATGTCATCAAACATAAAAGGGAATGTTAAATATATGCAATGTGCCCCACATTTTAACCGTAATATTATATTGAGGGTATGAAATTATTTAAAACCCTTGTCAATCTAAAGTGTGATATTTCAAGATTATAACTTTCCTAAAAAGTGTCACTGAACCTAGAGCTACAAAGGTATATAACTATAAATTTAAACAATCTTCCTGTATAATGACTCCATGTAATTTTATCTTTCGAATCGACTATTTCGTCATTCTCAGTTTGAACCAATAATACTTCTCAAGACCGTGCCATTTGCGCTGTCATAATCAAATAAATGACTGCTCTCTGATATCGAAATTGGCGTTGCTCATACTGTTGGTACGAACGTTGTCCCTCTTTATTTCAAAGCACTCTTACTCACTGTTACTTCTATTTTACGACCCTTAATGAAATGGTTCCATGTAAATAATTTTGAAATAGAAACCTAATTTTTCACACTTATTTTTAATAAATAAAAAAACAGATTTACTAAATTAATTCTTAATTCGATAGAATCATTCGAAAAACAATTTGCTTCGATTGATACCTAAAAACGTTAATGCCATGTTAGGTTCGCGTGCATGACACAAACGACCTTGAATGGGTCGAAACAAGAAAACTTCCCCACCCGAATTTTCTCGGAATCTAATCAGCTTGTGACATTGAAAAACGCATGGATTCGTACCTCAACGACTTTTTCCACGACCAAAAACGTACATATATCATATACATAAGCCTTCAGAACTCTTTTTTCAAAACAAAAACACTGTAAAACTACCGTTTAGACTTTAAAACGTAAAAATATGGTGAAAATTTCAATGTTCATTTTCCGACCGATTGCAAAGATTCCCCCTATAATAGGGAGTTAACTAAGCAAACATTTATTTGCATCGTCTATCCGAAAGAAACCACAAGTTTAAATATGGTTCTGTAGGCTGAATTTTGAGCTTGTTCCTTTGATATCGTGATGGAAATAAAGTATTTATCTATAAAATAAAAATTGAATAATATATTTTGGCAATTTTCTTGAACATGATTGTTATTTAATAATCTTTTTTTATCTGAGCTGTGGTTTATAATGAGCATCCGATTTAGGTCTCCCTAAACTGACGTTGAGCTTTTTCTGAAAAATTTTATAGAAGAAAGAACTCTTATCATCGTAGTTATTTTCGTAGCCCTTGCCAAAAGGCTTCCACAAATTATTTGGGTTCAAATCTGAATGCTTATGAACACTTTTCGATTCGAATCCTATCCATGATAGCGCATTAAGCTTGGATCATACATGGTTTGATACGAGACGAAGTTTTGAACTCGTTCTTCTACGGGGGGAAATCTTTCACTGATCCTGGCTCGAGAAGATAAACCAAACAACCCAGGATTTCAAAAACAAAACTGAGAAAGCTAGTTTCAATAAAATTGGATTGGTTTTGATACCATACCCCTCCCTCTGCGAATTCTAATATGCTTCCTTGAATTTACCACGGTCTTACAAAACTACGACCACGTGATTTTGGAACACCAGCGTAAAGTTTTACAATAGTGGCATTTGATCTTTTTAAGAATTAATTAAGTTAAATCCTTATGAATGAAATATACAGTCGCTCACAGCCAAAGTCGGACACTATAGAAATTCCAAAAACTAAGGCTGATGTTTTTTTTCTACACCATGAAAGATAGCACTTATGAGAATGTAAGATAAGCTGTGTACTATATAGCTAATCTCGTTAATAAATTCATACAACAATAAATAATGAATATGTAGACATAACACTTGTTAAAAAACCTTTAAAAATGCGTGTAAACAAACAAGAAAATTAGCTTCCAATGAAAATGGAAAGTATATTGAACGTGGCGCCTTTCGATGGCGGAGATTCTCAATGAAGACCTGCTTTTTACGATCGGTTTAACGTTATGTATTTGGTGTGATATCCTTTTTTTAAATTATCATCGCCAGTCAGGAAAACATTGACTTCATCAGCTTCTAGCTAAGTTCTGACTCCACTGACTCCATTCTCTCAATACCGTCTGTTTAAGGTCCGATTTTTGTGAGTGAAATAAAATGTTTCTGCGATTTTCTTTTTTAATAAACTAAAAAAAAAATATGGGGTTCAAATCTGGGCTTTGAATCGAAGTTTCTATTACGTGGGAGCAGTTATACATAAATCAAAATCAAACAGTGTTCGTTTTGTAGTCAGGATCATTGCCCCAGTATAAATGCTAGTCTTTACCAAAACTTAGTTACTGTACACATTTGTCTAACTCAGGCTTGATGTTATGCAAAAAATTCATCTGGTTCATATTCTTGAATAAGTTTTTTTTAAGCAGCAAACCATAAAGAAGCCAACATCATGCTGAATAGTTGAAGCTCTAAATCACATCATACCTACACTATTGGGTGGCCTCGTTTAACGATTGCTGCTATTTTTCGGTAAATTTTTCCATCTTAGAAGAGCTTGTTTATTAATTTCCATTCCAAAAGACATTTATCCCTTTAATTTTTCTATTTTTAACACTCAGGATCCTGACCTAAGGATCACTACCACATCAAAATGTGCACTAAATATAAATATTTACACAAAAAAGTACCCTGAGAATTTCTCTAGCAATGGTTCTGTTTCCAGGTTGAATTGTACCTTATCGGACGCTATTTTCGCATATTGGTCCAGTCAAATGGCTTCAACCGTGCATTTTGGGGTGGCAGCCAGATTTGTTTTTTTGCAATGTGTGACTAATTTAACAGCGAGCTTAAGGGGGAAATACATCTATCTGCTTAAAAACGATTAACGCCAAAAAAGTTTTGAATTGATATTCGTATTAGTTTTCGAGTTATAGTCCGTTATAGGCAGCGCGGCGTTCCCCAGTAAGTCGAGCACACCTGCCGCGTGTCCTTGCCTACTTTCTCTCTGGCGCTATGGGTGGTTCTCTAATTGTGAATCCCTACCATATTCTTATAAATCTGATATTCTAAGGAAATAGGACCTGGAATCGCCGACTAACGAGTAAGTTATAACAAAAACTAATAATCAATGATTTTCATCTACCGCAAACTTTAAACGCGTTTTTCTCAAAGTACAACTTCCGTACAAAATATTTCAAAAAATATTGATCCGGTCCAGCTCAAATGTAAACCACATCTACAAAAGTGTCTTATGTATTAGTTGAATTTACATGTTTTTGTAATTTCGGAGAAATAATTTGTTTATTAATGTTTAAAACTTGACTTTTTTCAAAAAATAATCGTTTTTTTTGTTTAATCTAAAATTAATGTAAAAATTACCTTTGTTTTTGTATAAATTTTATTGGTCAACCTATGAACTATACATCTCATTTACATATTTTTCTTCTTCTGAATGTCGCAAGATCTCCGGAAATGGCGTTAGGTTGTACAAGGCATTTTTTGAGATGTTTTTTTTCATTTGCTTGCATCGCTGCCATTTTAAGTTAAAAAATTGATTAAAAAATCAAGCACTTCGAGACATGTACTTTAAGGATTTCACATTAAAAATTTTCTGAATAAACAATATATATTTTTTTAAATTATTCTGAAATTAGCATTTTTCCAAATTTTGCATATACTTCCCACATTAAGTTAAAGTTCCTGAGGTCACAGGCTAAATTCTCGTTCCAATCCGTCTGGTTTATGGCGTGTAATTTTTTTATTATTAATACCAATTGAAAGTTATGTATGGAAATGTTGCAGCTCATTCAATGCTTTACATGTTTGCCATACGTTTTTTTATGGAAGCCAACGTTTTTACGATATGGGGATGTCCTACTATTTCTTCTTTTGAGGATACCGCCCCGGGGATTAGGCCTGCGAGCCCAGAAACTTGAACTTAAGCAACAAAAATCTGCTTGTCTATCAATAGCAGTAATTTTCCTTGAGTTTTGCATTGCAGGATTTGGCCTCGGCGGCCGATTATTTGGCTTAAAAATGCATTTTTCGCGTGTTTTCCCCCTTTTGGGATGCAATATTTTTCGCCAGGGTACAGTGATTTAAACAAACAGTACCGCAAACGACTTGTGACAAAATTTTCTTAAAATAAATTTCATACATATTTCACGGTAAAAGTGAAAACAAGCAAGTTGAAACGCTGGAGAGAAGATTCTCACTTTGCGGATGTTGTTTTTAGCTTGTAACTCTTTTATTCTTGACACCACGTGAAAGTAATGTACGCACAACTTGCTGAAAACTCAATTCTACACATGTTTGCTATAGACTGCTATTTTTTGTGGCAGCCATAGCTTCCGAGATATGAGAGTGTCCCACTTTTCCTTGTTTTCAAAATGGTGCCCAAAGAATTAGATCTGCGACCACAAAAACGTGAACTCAAGCCCACTGTTGAACTGGTCAAATATTGTAAAAAAAATCTGCAATGTTGAAGTCATTTTCAGTACCGTTTGATTTGATTTTATGGTTTTCTGTCTGGACTTCTGTGAAATAAATATTAATCTACCATCGTTTAAAATGTCATTAAGAACCAGAATGCCAAATCAAAGACTCTTTCTCCGCGCACTTTCAAAGCTACTCAAAACTACTTTCCATAAATGATGTAATTTCCTAGTCTCTGTTAGTTTTTTATAGCTACAGATACTCAACTTCTTCGTAGTTATGGCGAGTTACGATGAATTTTCCTGCATTTTTCGAAGCAGAAAGGATATCCGACCTTGATTCTAAGAATACGGCAATACAGCAAAAATTTCGCTTGGAATACGATAATATTTTGGAAATTATCAAATTTCTTTTTTAGATACTTTTGGCAATGTATCTTTGGGTGCTATTGATCTATTTTCTATGGTGGACACAAACGTTTGCGGTTCAGCATGTTCAAGTTTCGCTGGTGCGTCATTTACAGGCATGTATTCAATTTTAATTTGTTTTCAACACATGCACAATGATTTGCGTCCTGATTTATATGAACACAAAAGAAGAATAGATATGTTCATTTCTATTGAAAATTGTCTTTTCGTGGAATCATTTGCGTATACCATATAAATACAAAATGAAAATTTTTTCATGACTGTCTGCCTTTGGCTGAAGGCGACTGTACCATAAAAATTTCAATTCCTATTATAGATTGAGATTTGGTTATTTTGTTGTTGAATTTTTCACAAAATTTATGGTAGTATGTCCAAGAGTTGATATAGGGACAGATGGGGTAAATAGAAACAAGCTCTCTCGTGGGGATTCTGATAAACTTAAATGCTGGCGATTATCGACGTGGCAACACTTGAAAGACATCAGGAGCGTTCCCGCGCTTTTCAGTCTGCTGATGGAAGTGTCACCATTGTTTGAAGATGACATTGTGAAAAAAGTTGTTTATCGAAGTTTGGTGAGCTCAAGTTTTCCTCCGCAGCACATAAAAAACGCAAAGTAAGTGATTGCAACTATTTCAATTTGTTTTGTGGAATCTTATTGAAACAATATACTTATTATTTTGATTCTCTATGTTGTAATTTAGTTGTGAATTATAATTTTTGTATGTACTATACTCAAATTTGGCATGTCTACGTGTGATTTATCTTTGTAAATATTCTTTCATAACGTTTGGACGATTGTAGATTTAATGGTCTTGGCAGGATGCTCAGGACCTATTAAAAGGAAAACCACCTTCACCTAACACAACAGATAGCATAGAAGAAGCTGTGTTCGATGTAATGAACGGGAAGAAGACATACAGTGAAGCAAAAGCCTCCTATAACGTTCATATCACAGTTTTATATAATCAAATTGAGGGCAGAAAGACTGATGTCCATAGAATTAGAGCAGGCCGTTCGACAGCCATATCGAAGGAAGTCGAGGAATGTTTGGTACTATCCCTTATACAGATTTCTTATCGTCTGGGAAGTACTATGTACTGAAATTTAAATACGTATAATTGCTGAAAATTGATGGAGAGAGTGATTGAAGGAGAAGGAGGTTGTTTTAGTCGGTAAAAATCCGGCATGCTGAGAGGCAGGAGCTGATTGGTATCTTTTAAAGATTTCCACCTCCCAACGTTGAAAAAAAATGCCTGATTGCCCGTTTAAAGACGAGGTTCCCTTGTGACAAGGAAGAACTTAAAAATTCAGTCCAAGAATTTATCAAGAGTAACGACCTTCAAACAAGGTTTCGAGATGGTCGCCCTGGTGAAGATTGGTATCTTGCATTTATGCACAGGAATCCTTCGATCTCTTTGAAAAAGCCTGAATACTTGCAAAAGGCATCAAAACATGCACGAGATCCATTTATAGTCTATAGCTTTTTTGATACCGTCAAGAAGGTCTATCATACCTGCGGAATATATGAAGAACGCCAAGGAAGTCTAATATCCAATGCGGACGCGACAGGTTTTGCAAGTGATCCTTCACGCCTTAGAGCCATAGGAAAAAAGGGAAAAACTCTTCAACGTGTTTCGGACGGCGCAGGTCTTGAGTCAACTACGGTGCTAGCATGTGTGTCAGCCAGTGGTGCAACCCTACCCCTTCTAAAGAAAGCCAGAACAGAAACGCGCTTGAAACACTACACATACGGAGAAGTGATAACTACCGATGAAGTTATTCAAAGGTTGAAGCAAGCTGATGAAAATAAGAAGACAAAAAACCATCAAAAAAGAAAAATGCCAAGAAAAGCGAGAATCTAGAAAAGAATGATGTGCGAGAGAAGCTGAAGAAACCGATCGACAAAGAAAAGAAAACAGGAGAGGATAGTGATAGCGAAGAAGAACAGCTAGATCCAAGAAACCTGGCATCGAAAGATGATGTGGTGAAGACCTTGATGCATATCTTTAAGATCTTGGAAGCCAACAGTTGTGAGAGGTGACCCATACGGATCCCGCTAACGCTAATATCCAACCTGAAATGTATCTTTTGGTTGAATTAGTTGAAGGTACCCGACAAAGAATTCGTTTCTTTTAGGTGTGTCCGGTTGATGAAGTATCCCAATCGAATGAGATTGTAGTACCAAGTCAAAAAAAAACGACACTAAAAAAATTTCTCCTTCAGGACCAACTTTCGAAGTAAGTTACAAGTTCAATCAGCTCCACTAAACTCAAAACCAAACATGTAATATAAACAGGAAATAATTTATAAACAAATAGTCTGAACTAACTAAAAGGACACTCAAACTTACAAATTTGGTACTATCCCTTTTACCGATTCTTATCGTCTGGGAAGTACTATGTTCTGAAATTTTAAATACGGAGAATTACTAAATTTTTATGGAGAGAGTGATTGAAGGAAACGGAGGTGGTTTAAGTCGGTAGATCGGTATCTTTTGTAGATTTCCACCTCGCAACGTTGAAAAAAAATATTGATTAAGATGGACGCAAAACAGTCTTCAACTTTCAAGGAAGCGTGAACGTGAAAGAAATTTAGCTGTTTCCATTTGTTAATTTGATTGATATTGTGATTTTGTGCCAAGTCATCATTATACTGTGCAACGTTACTTTAAAATACAGTATATTGAATTCCATTTGTCTACTTATTCCACTAGAACGTTAAATTAAAAGTCAAATATGAGATTTCGACGTCTGCGAAATATGAGCTGGGGTAATTGGAAACTGCCACATGGGGTAATTGGAACGCTAACATCACAAACATCTGTCTAGGACTTTTAGTGCCTCCAAAATGAATGTGCCTGCCCCTCGTTGTCCTCTTCATCAATAAAGTGATGGTTAGTTGGTTGGTTGGTTGTAGTGGCAGCCCCTTTTATCCAAAGCTGGCTCACTTAGGTCACGAGAGGCCCATTGTTATACCACAGAAGATGAGGAGGGCAATAGAACCTGCGGGATGACGAGAACCATCCAGATTCTCATTGAAAGGGACACCCAAACTTTCTGCGTGTCTGCCAATCAGACAGTGTCCCGTCAGTACGGAAACGACGAAACTCATGGTTTCACGGCTTATATTGAGGAGCCGCTTAGTGCGTTTGGAGCACAGTGCGTGCTAATTTTGCCTGGTTGTGCTACAACTTTCTTCGAGTAGTCAGTCAGTCAGTCACGTAGTGCTGCTTAAATCCTAGCTTTATGGAAGCTAGAGGTTGGCCGACTTCGGGGGTAAGCGTATATTCCTGAAGCTTGGTGCCAGCTAGGGCATCTGCTTCGCAGTTTCCAGGTTTATCACTATGCCCCGGTACTCAGCAAAGAATTACTTCACAGTGGAGAAACATCACGTTGCATTTTTTCATTGGAAAATAGAAGTAGAGTCAAAATTCTCAATCCATAGCATTTAGGCGGAGAATAGTCGTGAACACAAATGACAAAATTTCATCTCGAAAATTAACCAATGGGTACGGAATAATATCAATGCAAAACATTGGCATTTTGTTTCCAACCTCCACCTGACCCTAACATTTTGAAAATGTTTTCAAAAATAAATGGATAAATAGAATAATATCAACTTTTCGCTCACCGGGTGAAATCATTAGTATATCAGTGTTTTTTAATGAAGTACTCAGAATTTGGCTGTGTGAACTTCGAGAATGTCAACAAACGTTGACACAAAAACAGGAATACGGAGAAAATGCATACGTATCACGAGAATAGTCTGGTTCATCAAAATCGTCATCCGACTTTTTTCTTATCTAATCAACCTGAGGAAAATTTGATTAAAGTTTCCGATAATAAATTCCAACAATTATCTTACATCCCCAGCACTAAACTTTTTTCCGAATTTTCAACCATTTTTAATTATGCACAGTCAGTGACACCATTCAAGGAATTTATAATTCTCTTAAATTTATCGAGAAAAAACCCGAAAGCATTCTCAGAAATCTGTTAATAAATCTTCTATCAAGCATATACATATGTACCTGAAGGTGGTTACATAAAGGTGAACAAGTTTGACTTCAACAAAGTTATTTAAATTCCATGTCGCTTCAATTTTCCGTGAAAAGATGTTCATATATCAAAGAAATGTAACTTTACCATGAGCTTCTTTTCGTTCTAGCAATGGTGGGGGTTCAAATTTTTGAAAATTTTTATAGCCGTAATAAACACATTCACATACATATTGCTGAAACAGTGTCAGGCCACATAGTAGCCGCGTTTTCTGTTTCACTTTGCCAATTAAATTACAATACTGTCGGTTAAACAGATGAAAAGAAAACGTGCTTCAATGCCAGTGAAGTACCAGGAACGGATCCAGACAAATTACTTTGCTTTCAAATTGAAGGCGCGATACATGGCTTTTCAAATAACACTTCATCTTCGAGAACACTTTGGCACATGCTGAATACTTATTTCCAGCTAAAGCTAACTTTCGCCACGCAAGCCAATGTATTTCGTTTTAAGATTAATTTTCCCAGGATAAATCGGCTCGATATATCCAAACGAATCAAGGAATACACATCAAGTTGGGAGTAGAAGAAAAGTAATTGAACGTGAAAAAGCTGCATGTTTTTACGCGGATATACATTGCATACGCCATATGCATGCAAAGGACGAAGCAACACGGACTCAGCCTTGGAAAAATGAGTATTTCATGATTACATGACTGTAATATATGTAGTTCCGTAATGATGAAAGATTGCTGGACATAAAGTTTGCTCCTTGACAAGAAACATAAGTCTCAATAAAGTCTTTTGCAAAAATGTGACTGTTTATATCGAAAAGCAAAAAGGATCGGTGACAGATTTAACAAATGAGAAAAATAAATAAGCAATTTTTTTTTGTAGATTCGCGCTATATTCAAACCATGGATAGCTTTTGTCCTTTAAGAATTCTTGGAAAAGTCACTAGATAATTGAGAAAGTAGTTTCAACAATTTTCATCAGGAGTTATTTTTACTTCGATTCAGCTATAAAAAATAAATTCAAAAAAACTTGCTAATTCGATGAAGTAGTGTAGTAAAAGTACACTCAATTATCTTTAAATCCCACAAGAATTACAAAAAGGATGAAAATTTAAATGTAGGTAGTTGAAAGAGTTGGCTTTAATCTTTACAATGCTACTTAGGTATGCAATTTCCAGGAAAATCAGTAGGTGAAATATTCTTTTTATTTTTTAACCATAACTGTTTAAATGATGAAAATACGAAAAAAATGTTCATGTAAAATTTGTAGCTGAAATTTGAAGTTGAATTTACCCATAGCATTTATCTGGAATTTTTTTCGATATTTGTATTTGTTCTTGAGATATATGCAATTTTCCAAGTGCCATTTTTGAACATCATCATTTTTGAAGTTAGTTTTTTTGTTGTAGTTTTTAAGCAATTGCATTTAGAAGAAAATGTTTCAAATAAACGTTGCAGTACAACGATGTGTTTACAACGTTCTTTACCAATATCATAGTTTTTCTAGAAAATATTACCGATTTTCCACAAAAACCTCTAGTGAAAAGTTATTTTTTTCCCACGTTTGCTATCAAACGATCGAAAGAATAAAAATTAAATTATTTAATATACTTCATTTCAAAGGTTGTGAGTTTTTAATTTTTTTGTATCTGCATTTTCCCCAATGATACACATAATTTTCCAAACACTCGCGACGAAATCCCCAGTTTTCGAGTTTCATTTTTTAGATTGGCCCGTATTTTTTTGAATGTTGCATTGAATCGATGTACTTAGAATGTAGTCCAGTCAAAATAGACACAAAAAAATCCAAACCTAGACAAAACTCCGATAGAGCTGAAAATTTACACAGACCTTTGAATAGTCATTTTAAATAAAATGTGAAAAGTCCCCATCGATCCGATATGTGCTAAAATTTTTATTCAATGTCAAAGGTCATGAAAATCAGTTTTTCGTGAATATCTCTTAAACGGCTAGTTTTATTGTAAAAAAGGTTAGCATCAATATAATAGAGCATGCAATTTCCGACAAAAAAGGTTCTAACACTTTTTCTGCTACAAACGATCGTTCGCATGTTATTGCGAGTTGAAAGTTTTAAACATATCATATAAATATATATTAATAGAAGAAATATATATAAATAGAAGATATATGAATAATATATCAGGATAAATATGTATCGAGATATTCTTTTGTTTGTTCACACTAATAGCAGGCATAAAAATTATTCATTCCCAGCCATCAACATCCATCTACCTTTAGTTTCGATTCGCAGTATGACCTTGAAGAACATCTACTCTTTGCGTTATTGTATATATACAAAACATATATGTGTAGGAATATATAATACCCAGTCGGACTTTTTGGAATCAATTCTTTGGTAATGCATGATTTCATCGATGCTTATGTCGAAAAATGGAATTGATTCCAAAGGAATGCATAAGGAATCTGAAAAGTAATTATTGAGTGAATGAAAATTTCTATACATTACCTAGTAATGCAAAAATGAAGCGATGGTAACATATTGTGTGGAATGGATGCCTTCCAGAACCGACTACCAAGTAAGCATTACGGAACACATTCTGCGGCATTGATTCCAGCATCGCTTCCTGGAAATGCGAAATGGAGTTAGCACGGATCCTGCCAATGACATCGCCATGTTAAAGTAATCGATGCGGTATTGCGAAAATGATGATGAAGAATGATTACGGAATCGATGCAGTAAGCATTACTGGTCCTACTGGGATAATATATATCTGTTTAATATTGAAAGCCGGTAAGCGACGAAATTTGAAATAAGTTCTATTTGTTGCAATTATTTGCAGTGAACGGACGTTCTTATTGAATACATTAGTTTTGAGTTTTCATCGTACTATACGTTTGTAAAAATGTCGGAAGTGTGCTTCATTTGTAGTAAACCTTTGGCAGAATGTGAAACGGTTGTTGTTGAACGTGGACTGAAGACTTTGATCGACTGTAGTGTTGAAAGGAATGATGGGAATTTTCAATATCTAAAAAATAAACAATCTTTGACCATTCATGTTCAGTGTCGTAAGATGTACACTCGAAAGAGTAGTATTGCAGCAGGTAAGAGAGAGCGAGATAGAGCAGTTCCTAGTACATCTATTAGTCCGCTTCGTCGGAGAGCGCGATTAATTGAGTCAGTTTTCAGCTTTAAATTTTTTTGTTTATTTTGTGGAAATGAAGCGGATGAAGAGGCGGAAAAGAAAAAATCGCAAGACCGTCGTAAAGTCATTTATCGAGTTGCCACAATTTCATTTAAAGATACTTTCCTTAAGATAGCTCAGAAAAAGTCTGATGACGTGGCGAAGGCTGTTCTCAAACGTGAAGGATATGAAGACGATCTGGTTGATGCAGAAGCTAAGTATCATCATGATTGCTTTCGCTCTTTTTCAAATCCTGTAAGTGTAGGTAAAAAAGACCACCCTGAAGATTATGAGATTACTCTTGCTATGGATGAGATTTTTGAATTTATTGAAAACAATGAGGATTGCCAGTTTTCATTGCAACAATTAAAAGATGCTTGCAAGAATACTACACCTCCGGAAGATATAACAATTAAAAGAAGATTAAAGCTCAAGTATGGTGATAGAATTATAATCACTGAAAAAAAGGTAGTTTAACAATCATTTGTTTTGTTGATACACAACATGATGTGTTAAAAAGAGCTTGGTACGAAAAGGGTTGCAATTTCAACTGTGGATCCAAAAAAGTTGGCTTATTCTGTTCTGCAGTATGTGGCAATTGCCACGGTCAGTCATGTTCTAACGTGAGACCTAATACAACTGATGATGATGCTTATGACATCAACGACGATCTACCAGATCTGACTGATGTCTTAGAGCAATATGTAGAAATACAGCAGCCAGAGGAAGAAGAAGAAAATGAAGCTGAATATATTGAGTCCGAAGATTGATAACACCGTTTTTTTCCAAATCAATAAAAATTTATTTTTCCATTATCACTTTCACAATATCTTTTTAATTGTCTACATAGATCGAGGATTATGCCTACAGGGGATACCACCTTAAAAAAATGCGCCAAGTACTCTACCGCCGTGGTGGTGTGGAAAGGAGTGCATATTAGTGAGAATTCCAAGGTTGCAGTTTTTAAAATTGCCATAACATGCGAACGATCGTTTGTAGCAGAAAAAGTGTTAGAACCCTTTTTGTGGGAAATTGCATGCTCTATAATATTGATGCAAACCTTTTTTACAATAAAACTAGCCGTTAAAGAGATATTCACGAAAAGCTGATTTTCATGACCTTTGACCTTGAATAAAATTTTTAGCACATGTCGGATCGATGGGGACTTTTCACATTTTATTTAAAATGATTATTCAAAGGTCTGTGTAAATTTTCAGCTCTGTCGGAGTTTTGTCTAGGTTGAATGTCTATTTTGACTGGACTAAATGGTTTTGTAAATTTTTACTAATCCCCAAATTTTTTTCTAAAAATATTATCGAATTTTCACGTAAACATCCAGTAAAAATGTATTTTTTTTACAATTGTTTGCTATAAAACAATTATTTTCGACCCCTTCTCCTTCTACCTGAAATTTAGGTGTAACGATTTGAAACACAACTGTTGCTAAAGATAATTTTTCCAAGCTTACAAAATTTTAGGTAGTAGTATTCATATTGAAAAAAATATTTTATATTTTCTAAAACTGGTTAAATTTTTGTATCACATAAAAATAATTGTGAATTTTTTTAAAAAACTAATATTATAACGGCATTGCATTATCGTTTCGAAAGTGTATACTTTCAGGTATTTGTGAATAAAACTTCATTAAAATATATTAATTTTTAAAGCATACAAAAACAAACAAATTCGACAAGTTGCTGTTTTTCTTTTTAAATGCCTATTCCATTTTTTGTAACAATAATGTTACATATACAATAAAAATATAAAATTCAAAATGAATTTTCTCTGCAATAATTTTTAAATAAATATCAATCGAAACCATCCAACCAATTTTTTAGGACTTATATTTTCATAGATAAATAGATTTAACAGTTGGATAACTTATTTTAAACTAAAATATATTCATTATCGAGTTACGTTCTTTCTCTAAATTTGAGATAACTTTGTTTATCCTTTCCGAGTAGTAAAAGTCTAAATTTACTGACTCTTCAATCAAGTGATAAAAAAAACTCGCTTAACTGAACGTTAATAAAATTATTCGTATCTCGTGAAAAAATTTCCTTACAGAAAACTTTTCCCACAAAATTTAATTCATCAGCTGCAAATATTACTTGAATTATTTTTGTGTATTTTCATTATTTAAACAATTACAGTTGAAAAAACTATGAAAAAAACTTCTAGTCTAATATTTTAAGGATAGAATATCTTTAACGTCACCCAATTATGTGCCAAATTTCGTCCCGTTCTGAGACGAAGAGATCGTGCCTTCTCCTTGTAAAATTTATTTATGAATTGTAATTTCAAGATTGTTCTTTCTCAATTCAAATCATTTCTTTCATTCATTGGTAAAAATTTCAAAAATGTATTAAAAATTCGTAGCAACGATTGCCAATGGCAAAATTGAAATAAAATTCTAGGAAAATCAGACCAAACTACCCATTTTTATGCCGAAATTACAAAGTAGTACGTCTTTTAAATTACATAGTATGTCAGTAATCAAAAAAAAATTATTTAAGCTCAGAGAAAATTTATATTCTTTCATCTATGCCTCGTCGTTGTGAAGAAAAGAAAATAGCAATGAAAATATTATTGCAATTTTATCGTCAATTTTCTTGTCCAAACTCGATCCCATAAACGTTAAATTTAATATAATAAATCAAAATTAACTGTCTCTGAAGTCATGGTTGAAGCTTACTTGAAGATTCATGCCTGCTCATCTCCATTTATATGGATAGTAATTTTTAAAGGCAATGTTTTGAATTCAAAATTACACATTATTTTTTTATTATTTGCTCCATTGATTTTTATTAGATCAGTTCAAAAGTGTCCGAATTCGAGTAACAAAAATATCACACTGATTTTTTTAAAACATTAAATTTATTGGAGCACAACAATTTCCTTTCGACTCTTCACATTTCGTCCATCGTTCCAGAAAGTTATTAAAAAAGCGTTCGTTATTTATGTAAGGATGGTTCAAGACATTTTCGGATCCGCGTCTTTTCTTGTAAGGGTTCATAAAATTTCGGCAGGCACTCTTCCTTCCCATACTCAAATATTAGATTTTATGAATTTTACTTATTATGTTATATCGATTATTTGACTTGATATGGTTGGTTTCAGGTTGCCTGAAAAAAGGGACAATTATTCTTAGTTGTTGCTTTTCTATGAAAAAATGGAAAGCATGTGTAATTTTTTACAAAATCTTTGAACTGATGTTGACTGGAACAAGTATTAATATGATTTTTTAAATCAAATGATGCAATAGGCGTGAGGAGAAGTATACTGAGACGAGGTCATCTTCGGGTACCCTTACCCTTTTACTGGTCTTACATAACGAATCCATTATTCCTTCTTGCTATTTCTTCCAATGCCGTTACGTAATCTACGGTCTCTATTTTATGGATTCCAAAATTTTGATTAAAAGTACTTTTTTATCGCTCTTTAGAAAAAGTACAAAGCTTGAAAAAAAACTGAAATCAGTTAACGAATATAGTGACTGCTAATAAAGTAGCTTGCATACAGAACTGCTTTGCGTAGTCTTGCTGTAGTATGGGACCTTTTAAATCCAAAATTCCTGGGTGGAGACTACACAATTTTTAGTGAATCGCTACCGATTGCGAACAATTTCAACACAGGCCACTGGTATGTTCTAATCTAAGAAAGCGAAAGAGCGATTCCATGTCAAGTGGGACAACTTCGGAACTTGACCCCTTCCGATTTGGCTGAAAATTTGCACACTTGTTTTGTATGTAAAGCCATGAAGATTCCTCAAGATTCAGCTGATGCCAGGGTGATTTATAGTATATTTTAAATATTTTTTGAACACATTAGACGTTTTCATAAAAAAAATGCTTTGAAAATCCAAAAACAGTCAAAACTAAACAAATTCACCCTGGCCGCAGTTCTACATATTTTCAGCTGAAACCTAGAGAATCTTCATGGCTTCACATACAAAACGAGTGTGTAAATTTTCAGCCAAATCGAAAGGGGTCAAGGTTGTTTCACTTGACACGGAATCGCTAAAAAGGGCAATTTTATCAGCTAAGGACCAGTAATCAGTATCTTCTGTGAACACAAATACGGCTTGAGTGTTTATAAAGCGAGTCGATCCCTATCCTATGTTGATCCCAACCAATTTTTTGTCATAAGTACCGATTTGATCCAAGGGTTTGTTACGGTTCCTTACAAGCAAAGAAAAGCATCGTTTCGCCTCGTTTGCCTCGAATAATTGGTATAATAAACACAGGTCTAGATTTTTTACGTTACTTATTTTTTCAAAGGATTCTTGGATGGCTTACACTATCTAGTCGTTTTTTTAACTTCCAGCATTGGATATTGTTTGAACAATAAACCTATCGGTTAATTTTTTTTTAACTTCCCAGTATATAGGAAGCTCTTGTAATCGCCTCGAAAATTGAAATTGAAATTTTTAACTTTTGTTTACGTTTTGAGGTCTATAGAGTATTTATAAAGTATTTTTTGAAAGAAGTATGTGTGTGTGTACGTACGTACGTACGTACCTGCGTTCATGGGCAGTTTTTTCTACGAGCATAGCTCACGTAAACAAAGTTGTATCGACTTCGTTGAAGTGTCAATCGAAGCGTCTTTGTAATCTTAAGAGCTGATAAGTTTTTAGAAAAATTTGGTCTGGGGGGGGGTTGTTGTTTTACCTCTTTGAAGGTCATTTCTGTCATGCGCTATATCGCGCGAACTAAACAAAGGATATACATGATTGAAAAATCACTCGACGCATATAAATAATTTTGTGTTTCTGTCAAATTTTTACAAAAATCGTTGGAGCCGTTTTTTTAATTTATTAAAAAAAAGTGCAAAAAATTAGGTTTTTTCCATAAACAATAAATTTTTAACCTGTTCTGCAAAATGTAGACACCAATGTTTATAACATTTATATATTCCAAATAGTTTTTTTGAAAAACTCAGCACAACTTTATCTTATGATTACATAAAAAATTGAATAAAAAATAAAAAATCATTAAAAGTCATCATGATTTTTATCATTCACTATATCTCTCGACCCAATTATAATTTCTGCATCCTTAAAATGTCAATCGACGTATATTGACATTTTTGTGATGTTTCTAACTTTATAAAAAAATCGTTTTAGCGGTTTTTTTAATTTAATGAAAGAAAATGCGAAAAATTAAGGTATTTCATAAAAACTAAATTTTTAACCTGAATTCATAATATACTCAGTAATAAATGTCTTATCAGTTTTTGAAAAGAAAGGCAAACTTTTTTCCATGATTCTGAAAACATAAACTAGGAATTTTGCTTCAAAAATAACATCATTCCTTTTTGAAGGACTAACAAAAATTTGTAGTATCTTGCCAATAAACATTCAAGTATTATTTTGCAGAACAATTTGTTAACTGAATTCTTTCTATCTGGAAAAGTGGCTCATTTTTCTAGTATATACTCATCTGAAGCACCTCTTCAATGCTAAGAACATCTCCAAACATTGTTTGAGAGTGGTCAAGTGGTTTATAGAAAAGTAGGTTCGGTCCACAAATCAAATCATATTTATTTTTAGGTAGAACAATTTGCCTAGTCGATATTGAAATGTCCTTTATGTCTGCATCCTTGAGACTATTTTAAAAACAATTCAACTTAACATTGTACTCGAGCACAATAACGATGCTTGTTTAAAAATCGGATTTGAATTGTGGTCGTTTGAATAATCATTTCTTAAATAATGGCTCGTGTATATTTTTCGACGGGTAAGAAAGGAATGGGGGACATTATACTAAAAAATTTACATCATGATATGATTCGTTCTGTGGTCAGTGAAATAATTGGAATCTTTAGTTAAAATAAACATTACAATTATATAAAATGCACCACAAAAAAATCTAGGAGACATTTTATCTCTTTAATTTGGTATATTTTTTTTAACAGCTTTTTCTTACATCATCATCTAGTTACATATATTATGTCTCCCCTTTAGTGTATTTGTATTATTTCAAGTGGAATGGCTACTTATTTTGGTTTAAGTCAACTATTCGAAACTTCAAAGTATCTGGTGTGGTAAAATACAAGAAATTTAAACGTCCTTTTAAAAGATATGATTGTTGTTGTATATTCAGTTTGGTTAGAATGAAAAGTTTGAGTATTACGGTAACAGGAAGAATATTTTGTTTCGTTGGTAGGAGATAAATATTCACAGAACTAGCCAATCAGATCCTATTTGTCTACCCGTCAGATTTGCATCGACTAAATAAATTCCCCCTATTCACTCTACATTTCATGTGTTGTTTATATCAATTATCTAGTGCAACCCAGAAAAGATAAAAGATAATACAAAAGAGTTTAATAACGATTCTTGAAACCCAAACTATTGAACCAAACTACTTAAAAATGGAGTAAGGATATTTATTTGTTCCATCAAGGAGTAAAAAACGAGTATTTCTTGAAAAAAATCATTAAAACCCTTTCCTAGCAAATGACAAGAATATTCATCAAATTAATTTTTTGCTTTCAGTTGAAAACTATCTAACTGTGTCTGTTGCATTAAAATTCTCTCAGTTTATTAGGTATGGTGCCTTTTAAATGCAATTACAACACAAAATCAACGTTTCCTGAGTTGTTACTAATATAATCTACCTTAAACTCGTGGTTTGCGCCATTTAGGACATAATTTGTCACACAAATGATGCTCAAACGGTTATCAAGAATTTAATTTAAAATAATCGAAAAGACTAGAGAAATTATTTTGGTGAAGCATTTCAATAAGCCTTTGAGACTTTTAAAGACTGATTCCTCAGCTAAAATTAGTCAACATGTCGGAAAGCACATTTTCTCATGCTCTAAGTACAGCTTTGCTATTTTAATTGAGGTGTACATAATACTTTATATAAATCTGATACAATAGTCTGAATTGAAAAGATTTCTAGACGATTTTTGATAAGCTAAAGTACACTTTTGTGGCAAGAACCTCCTCTAATGTTAAGAACAATCCATACGATATTATTAATAAAATATTGAAGTACACATGGATGAAAAACAATTTAAATACGGATAACATTTAAATGAGTTTGTTTGATGACCTTTATTTCCACAATATATGATTGTGACGTCAAATCAACTAATATCTTCATTACAATTATAAAAATATAAGGAAAAAAATCAGCAGGAGTACAAATAAGTTCTGAATACTACTCTACATTGTACATTTTCCAAATTTTGCTGGGGCATTTCCACAAATTTAAATATCTCAATGCTTTCAATATGTTTTGACTAATTTCATTTATTTCCTTGTCTTTAAAATACAAAAACAAATCCTTAACTCGTAAGTGGCAATTGCGTAAAGTTACTTTTGCATAAAAAGGCTTTCATATTTAAAAAAAAACTAAGAAAAACTCATTAAAATTTATTTCAAATGATTCGTTCTCATTGTGTCCGTTACAAAATACTTTGAGAAACTTTAAATTGTACTTTGAAAATTTAAAAATAGTTTACAAAAGGAAGTTCGTGCAAGCAAACTTGTGCTAAAACGAACATTTCAATGATTTATTGCACCAATCAGTAAATTAAGCTACAGACAAATAACACAAGAGTACTTATAGCCAGCCGAATCATATTTAATGCTTTCCTGACGGTTTTAAAAAAACTATAACAAAATCGGACTAAAAAGTATAAAACTAATTTTATTTCACTAATTAAAAATCAATGATGATAAATAACTCATTCCAATTATTTTCAATTGTCTGAACCCACGCACATTACTGGTGGCTGCTTTTTTTTCATTGTGTCACGTAATTAGGGTAATCAAGCTACTCAAATTCTATACCTCTGGATTTTTCTAGGCTTACACCATTATTACTGGCAAAATTAATGTTTCTCTTCAACATAATCGCTTACTTACTTACTTCCTTTTCCTCTAAGCCTTGAGTTCTCACGCTCGTTTCCAAAAGTAATTTATTGTAACATTAATCATTTGACCACTCGCAGTGCCACCATGGGTATTTCGGAAGGGTTAGAAATCACATAAATCCATTCTAGGGACTCCTCGCTAATCGCATGACTCCGTGCAACATGTAGACAAAACACTTTTTCCCATTAAGGGCACTCACCACCTGGAAACACTACACAATCAAGCTCGATTCCAATCTAAAATGTAGTAAATAACTTCACTAATTGCTTTTGTTATTAACTTCACTAGCACACAAACACTCGCCGTCTTATGAATAACTAAACTAAATTACACTTATTTCAAATCTAATTTAGTACAGCCCAAATTGACGCTCATCTATGCTAAATAATTAATATAGTTTTAATAAAGATTCATCTTACAGGTGAACGGTCGCGTTAGTTTCACCGAACTTATTCCAGCTTGGCTCCGCGGTGGCAACTTGCAGTTTCCACAGGCTACGAAAGACTGAAGGAAAATCCTTGTAAATTTTTACCATTTTCCCAACTCCTGGTAAAAGACATTCTGAAGCTCGCTTTCATGTGGCGCTGAAACGTGAATTTTGTGTACAGTGGCAAGAAATAGTATAAGGATATTCAAGAATAGTAGGACATGGTGCTTTCAGTTAAGTTCAATTTGGTCAGTTCCAAATGAACATTTTTGAGATTCGAAAGAGCTGGGAATTAAATTTAAATTATTACATTGTTACCATTAATCAACTTCGCGCATAAGATATAGCCATAGGTAATCTGAAAGATCCTATTTGATTTTGTCCTGAATTCATTTGAAAAGAATAACTTTTGTCGAACAGAACCAAACAGGAATTAAATTCACACAAACAGAGATTCTAAGGAAATCCTTGTGATATATATGCAAATAAAACTCCTGCCATGGTGGAAAACAATTGAAATAGCTACGTGAAAAAACTTCTAGAGAAGATAAAAATTATTCAAACAAATGGAAATGGAATGGCTGTAAAGTTGTAAGTTTTGTTTTTCGTACACCAAGCTTACATATAAATGAAACTGAGTTTAACCATAAAATGATATGTGTCCTCACACAAATGGTGTTGCCTTAGAATTTTACTGGAACTACCGAATGAGCCAATGGACACACTAGCTTTCATCTTTAATTTTTTTTCATACACATTAGATCTACATCTCATAATTAAACAATCGGTTAACACCATCCTATCAATATTCACATTATTCATCATTTCCATAACGATTGGGTGAAAGTTACACAAATATCGTATTTCTTTATGAACAACGAGACATAAAAGCGCCAGTACGTCACCTATGAGAACCGAAGGTAACGTGAGACAGTTTACAAGTGTCTATGTTTTAAATGCATTGCTACATCAGTACATGACCCAATAACTAATGGAAAGAAGGATGCTACACTTTAACATGTGAAAACTCATTTATTTTGATTGATGTTTTACATGAATTGATCCAGTTTATTACGAAATTTTTTATTCAAAGAAGTATTACAAATATCGTAATAAAGGAATCGTTTTTTAATTAAATTATGAATGAGAGATTTTCGTGCTCGAAACTTTTAGGGAAATATGCATCCGTCCTGTTTTCGCATCAAAAATCGATAGAAATGTTAAGTTTCTGATCTTTTCAGCTGCTTACCGATAAAATGCTTTATAACTGTTACCAATTACCTCATACTAAGCACTGAGCATTGGCTCCTTATCACTTGGACTGGAAATATTATACGATGATTAATATTTATTGCAATTTGCATTATTTATTACAATTTATTCTGTCAACTTCATAATTTCACTAATCTTGGAATTAAAAAGCCTTGAAAACATGGCAAACTTCAAAGCAATAATCTCGGATTTAATGAAATGTGTTGCATGTTCCAGTTCACTGAAACTTTTTCTAGAGTTACATAAAACTTCTTCTAAGTTTTCTAACCTTTTTCCAAGTCAATTTAACATTTCTCCAAGTTTAAATGGCATTAAAATGTTTAAAATCATTTCAACTTTTTTCCAAATCATTTAAACTCTTTTCCATTTAATTTAAACTTTTTTCAAACACTTAAAAAAAAATTCGCAGTGCGCTCAAACATTTTCGCTTTTCTCGTTTCTTAATGGATTACCCTATGTACGGAGTAGGTTAAAAACACAGTTGCACACTTTTGTTTTATCAATGGAAAGAAAGCCCAGTTGCTGCAGAAGAAATATTCAACTAAATTTCCATTACAAAGTTAGTGCCATTTCGGTCGAATTCAGAATAAACTTTAAAGTAAGAGATGTGCGTCAGATTTTGTTTCTCATTTCATTTTTCTTTCTTCACTTCTACTGTTGAATATATTACTTCTCTGGTACTATACGCCTATGCAAATGATATATTTCATCCTTAAACTGTTGGAATTGTCGGAATTGCAGTAGCTGTTGATCTAGGTTTGGCAAGTGCTTGACTGCAACAAATATGAAACTCTGGAGGACTCATATATTGACTTCCACAGCAAATTGGTCCTGTTTATGCATATGTCAGTTTCAGTTGCAGCTTTTTCGAATATTTGAAAGCTTATGCAGATTTGGGCAGAGGTTTAAGAGATTTGAGACAAATTTCAATGAGAGAAAGTTTAAAATATTTGAGAAAAAGTTTAATTTATTTTGGAATAAGTTTAAATAAATTGAGAAAAGTTTCAGCGATTTCGGAAAAAAATGATTTCGGCTGGGAAATGCTTTATATAGTATAGCTGAAAAAATGGCAAAAAAGGATCGAGCTCCCTTTGGGGCTTGTAATCAAATATAAAGGCTTGTTTTCAAAAATGACATTTATTAGACTTCTTTTTCTGAGGTTTGCACAGATACTTCTACTTACAATAATAATTTTGGTTCTTTTTATGATATCTGCGAGAAAAAATCATCGCGATTGCAGTAGCGTTTGCAAAACCAATGATAATTTGTAGTTGACATTTCGGTAACAATTAATTCGAAACAAATAAGAGTTTATGGTATTTTATCAATCCTTTATTGCAGACAAAATTTGCGAATTCATTTCCGCCTCAATGCCTAACACTTCTTCTGGAATTAAGATCAAAACTGCCTACTGGAGAAGTTGGAACTTTTAAACTATGATCACGGTAGTTACACCGCCAGCTTCAAAAGTGGCACAAAAATAGATGATTTATTTGTGAAAAAGGACAGAAATTTTTTCGATGTTCCTACATATTGCCAATGTAGAAAGGACACCCCCTAAAAAGCGTCAAAGAATTGACTGATAAAAGAAATGGCATTTGTCCTGAAGATCGTGAAGGTCACTTAGCAAAGTACTAAACTGATGGCCTTAATATTTTGGACGAATATATCTTTTAATTTAACCCAGAGTCCTATTCAGAATAGCTTAACTCCATTGTCCTTTTTGGACGTGCATGGATACAATCGCAAGCTCAAAAGTCTTACTAATTTTCATGGTAACCGGCTGTCTTTATACTGAGTAATATCAAGAATTTAGGTAGACATATGAGAACTTTTTCTACATATAAGAACAATTTCAATGCAACTACAGGAAACTTTAGATTTCTTTGTTTTCGACATCTGTGGTATCCGATTTTGATACCTTGCGCCTCTGTCATGACCCTTTTAGTTGTGTCCAACCGAACATATTGAACCTCCAAGGAAATTTGCAACAAAGATATATTAAACCTGGAGCCACAATGAAGCGTAGGACAACTTCAAACCCAAATAGAACAAATAGTTTTGCGATCATTTAGGCAAAACTTTTGTTTCAGCATGGTGACAAAGGATCTCATTTAGCAGCAAATCAAACATTATGCTACGTTGCTAAGTTATATATATACGAACCAGTTTGACGGTCGTTATAACTTGCTGATACAAATATTAAAAATAGCTGAATTATAACGAGCTTAACCCATCAACAAGCCTAACCGTGGTCGTGCTGTCTCGTTGGCGGATGGTAAATGACAACACCTGAAGAGGATGCCATCCGTCACGCCGAAACCACACTTTCCATTAAATTAACGATGAACCAGCATAACGTGGAAGCTAAGAACCCCCATTAATGTGCAACAATAGTGTTAGTAAGTTGCTAACCAAAAAGCACAAACTAGAAAACAATGTCGTTGACTAGACTAGGAGGTTCTAACCCATGACAAACTAAACTCAGTTGATAGTTGATAAGCAAATCATGACTCAAGAGGGAAAGGTGTTTTGTTTTATTTGTTTACAGCTACCCAGTAGCAATGAAGAACAGATCGATCTTAATGTTGCTATATCTGCTGAAGAACGATTCTAGGACCTCAAGCAATAAGAGAATGTATACTACTAGACACAATTCAGTTCGTGGTAAAGTTTTGTTTTTATTGTCTTCACCCTGATAAAAGGAAACTTTTAAAAAGGGTACTCACGGAGGTATCTGGTTGCCACTTTGCCTTTTTTGTGTCGGTAAACAATCATTTTGACTATGTCAGGTCAAGTGTCGAAGAAACTCGCATTCTTTAATCTTTGTTCGTGATCCAATCCGTATCACTACTACGCGACGTACTTACTTGTTGCGGTTGAACTGGCGTCTGACCAAAATTGTATTCGTCATTCTCCTCAATACAAAAGGCTTACAGCGTTACTCCGTTTTGGTATTGCTTTCGTGACAATTTGTGAGCCTTTTATTCTAGCTAACTCGTAATTTTGACTATGATTTAAAATCCTTAATTATAAAACTCCAAATTTCTCTCAATTTTACTCTACATCAAATGAATTTCATTCCAGTGACTTGTGTGGAGTGTGGTATGAATACTTAATTTTAATTTTACAACGTTTACCTACATGGTGTACCAATATTGATTGAGGCTCTTCAAAGGACGATATGACTGAGACTCGTCTTTGAATAATTTCGCTTCCAATAAGAATTGTTCAAGGCATCTTCATCTGCGTGGTGAATTGTGAAAATTGTATCTGGACCATTCGTGTAAGAGCGTTTAAATTACGAAGCCATTCAATCACTCGAAAATAATTGCATGATTATTGGCACTCCAAATTTTTACTGGGCCAATGGATCAAAATTGTGATAAGAATGTACATTTTTAGTTTAAAAGGATTTTTGGAGGTTATTCTTTTCAAACGGAAGCAAATTAACATCGTTTATCATAAGTGCTTCAAGGTAAGAGATAACACACCAACCAATTTACAATCAAGCAATATTTGCAGATCACTTGATAATAGCTTTAAGTGAAAAAACCCGAATAAAATGTAACATCTGTCCTGAAATTTGTTATTTCAACTTGAAATTATTTTCATAGCTTTAAATACAACTTTCTCAGGAGATGATATTGTATTCAAAATTTTGTTATTATAAATAACTCACTAGTCGAAGTCAAGCTTTAACCTATTTTTTTCTATCGGTTACGAAATTTTTTTCGGTCTGGCATATTGGAGACAAATCAATATCCTTGTTTGAAACACATGCAAAAACGATTTCAGATTTCAGATAATTAACATATTTACAACTCATTTTTGAAGAATTTTCAATTCCATTCAAACATCGCGGAAAAGGATCATCAAATAATCCATGGTAAATATGCTCTTGTTTCTCAGCCTGTCCCAACATTTTTAACCCGCACAATTGCATGCAGGCGCATGCTTCCCTTTATCCCTAACAGCATCCTTCGCAGAAACTTCCATAGAGCTTTCATGTTTTGAAAGGATGGCATCAGGACATGATTGGAAGGGGAATTCATTGAATTCAAAACAAAAGTCTAGCATCATGCTGCAGGTTATCCCGTGAAAAGGATGCGCTACGTTCATACAAGTTGCGTGCTAACTTTCGCGGTTAGAACCACGCTTACAAGCAGTTGAGCATGTAATGTTGAGCGAGGCTCAAGCGTTTGATAATTATTTGCTTGGCGTGGGAGCCATAAACTGGAAAGTAATGATGATTCGACAAAAGTTTATTTGGTGAGTAGTTTTCGAATAATTACAATGAAGATTGAGGCTTTCGCTCATTAATTGTAATTTTAACGCAATCCATAGAATTTCAACAATCATGACTTTTCAAATGTAACCACAACGAAAATTACATGAAAAGAGAATGACTAATGGATGGATGGATATTTCAGTTGCCTCTAGTTATTTCAATACGTCTACACAAAATGGCAAAATAAACAAGAATACATTTTGAAATATTGAAAATGCTGTAAATGTATTTTAAAGGAACCTCAAAAATTAGTCTGGCACTGCTAACCAAAACCGAGCAAACTCTCAGAGGCAACCAGCGGTTTTATAAAGTCTGCGGCAAGAGTTCAATATTTATGAAGCAAGAATTGCTGTGTACATATAGACCGATTGAATACATCAACTTCACAAGCGCAGCATGAAAATATGGGTGAAAGCTGAAGTAATGTAAATACAGAAGAATATTAAGATATTACGAGGACGAGTTTTGGAAGTTACATGTAATATGGCTTTATTCATGCTTAAGTGTTTGCACGTCTGAAACGTTCGTGGTGTTATCAAAAAGTAATGTGATTTTTGATTTTTAACAAAAAATATTTATTTATTCATTTATATTTATGTTGTACCCTTCAAACGAACCCAACACAAATATAATACACTTCTGCCAGCGCTTTTACGAACCCTCGAAGCATTTCTGATAAACACTTATTGGTAAAGCCTTGACCTCTTATGGAGATGCAGTCTTTATTTCCTCAATTGTTGCAAATCTACGTCCTTTCATGGGTCTCTTCAGTTTTGGGAACAGTAAAAAGGCACAGGAGGCCTAATCCGGTGAATATGGTGGCTGAGGTATGATTTTGGTGTTATTTTTGACCAAAATATTCCTCACAAGCCACGATGTGTGAGCAAATGCATTGTCGTGATGCAAAATTCAGGAATTCCTTTTTCGAAATTCCGGTCGTTTTTTTGTATTGCTTCACGCAAATGGCGCACAACTTCAAGGTAATACTTCTAATTAACCGTACGACCTTGTGGTAAGAACTCCTGATGCACTACGCCATAATAATCGAAGAAAACAGTGAGTACAACCTTGACGTTTGATCGAATTTGACCTGCTTTTTTCTGCCTTGACCCTTCTGGAACGATTGGGCCTTGGATTCAACGTCATAACCATATTAGACCAGTTCGGATCTGTTTTAGTTGGCCGTTGAGGAGGAGCACACTGATTTTTGCAGCAAACGTTGTGGAATAACTCGTTTAAGAATAATTGACTTATACTTCCTCTCCAAAAAAGTCGGGAACATTAAAAAAAATCGAAATGTTTAAAAATTTAAAAAAAATGTTTTTTTTCTTCTTTTCCCACTACTAACTTTTAAAGGATTTGTTTCAGAACAAAGCTACGTAATAAAATTTTCTACAAGATAGGATTGATTAAAAATTTTAAAACATTTAACCCTTGCCGCAAAATAGCAATAAATACAAAAATAAGGGGAAAAGCCGTTTTTACTTAATGTTTTTTACGACTTAAAATGCATTTAGGACCTTCATAGTTATTGCTACAGTGTAATTAAACAGCACACCAATTTTCATCAAAATCGATACAGTAGCTTGCGCATATAACTACTAAATTTATTTTAAAAAAATCAAAATTTTTGAAACCTTGCAAATCAGAAACTTATGATTATAGAAGTTAGAATTTTTTTTAAATACGAAAAGGCACTTCATCTATCAAACGCATTTTACAAAATTAGAAACAGATTATAAGAGCAGCCTTGGGAATTTTCGCAAAACTTGATAATCAATTCTAAAACAATGCTGGGCGGCTGCGGATTCAGTTGACGGAAGCACGGCTCTTACGACTGAATCCGCAGCCGCCTAGCATTGTTTTAAAGTTTATTATCAAGTTTCAGGGTGCTCCCCCTCGACCACCAACTTTAGTCGTTTTTTACAGATCCGCTCTGGTCTATATACCCAGTAGCGTACGCAGGATTTTGATAAGGGGGGGTCATATTTTTGAAGTCTTGAATAGGTACGTTTGCTAGTGCTTCGGTGTAGATATGAAGATATAATTATGTAATCATACTTAATCATACTTTTTCACCGGTCAAAGTTGGAGTCCTCCATAAATAATTCTGGCAGACTTTAGCCCGATTGCATGTCTGGTTTCATTTACTTGAATCATTCATGATATTTTCATTCAAATTATAAAATTATGCGCTTGACGTGTGAAAAAATCTACACTGTATTTGTAGATTTCCTTGGAACCGTAAAGTGTATATGCATGTTTGCAAGTACATATATTGAGACGCCTTCAATACCTTCAGGTCAGGAAAGAAAGCAACTAATGAAGTAAATGCCGTGGGAAAGTGAAACTTTCACTAAGCACAGACATAGTATTATCGTAATCAGGGCTGGCTAAGCTTGTTTGCAGCCCATGCAGGCAAGCAATTCTGCGCTTTCAAGCAAATTTGTCGTCACTTCCACGTAACCCATGAGGTCGACTTTTTGTACGCGTTTTTTTAATGAGGTGTTCTCAATAGGCCTCATCCTCATATTAGAAATCATATGATAAAATAAAAACAATCCATTTTTTGAGGGTTCTGATCAAAGATAGAAAGAAGGTGCGAATTAAAAAAAATACGTTTTTCTGGAATTTTACTTCGAAAACTTTCAATCAGGTGACCATATTCTAATGTTCCTACCAACTCTTTATTTATATATAAAATTGCTAGGCTTCATACAATAAGTAAAAGATAACGGCACACACGGATCCAATTTGTGCAAATTATGCCCGTATCACCCTAGGTGAGATCTCTAAAGCACCATAGGCCGTAAATCAGCCCCATATGGGTTTTACTGTGAAATAGATGAATGATCTAATTGCGTAGAGATACTGAATCTCACTCAACTCCCACGTTACAGAGTGTCTCGGCGAATAACTGTTAAAGTGGGTGACTTAGTGGTTAACGCTAGTTCAAGGCTCCTTGTCGACAAATAGTTTTCGGGAATGAGATTTGATACCGCACTATCATTTCACTCAGCTGTGAAAGAACCTGAATCAAATCAAGGTAATAATCACGGGTGACCGTGTTCCTGACCACTTCAAGGGGGGGGAGGGGTTTGAACCCGTAACCCCCCTCTTGGGTACGCCACTGTATATACCCATGATTCGTCACCAGTTATGACCCTTTTGAGCAAATCAGGATCATCATTGACTTCATTCAACAGCTTCTGAGCAATGCTCATGCGATAGTTCTCCTGGTCTAAACTAATCAGTTTTGGGACAAACTTCGCTGACACACATCTCACGCCCAAAAAATCCATTAAAATTGCTAGGCACGAATCAAACGAGATTTCGACATCATCAGCAACTTTTTAATGGTGAATTGATGATTCTTTAACACTATTTCCGTCACTTTTCCGACTTTTTCATCAGTTGCTGAGACTTCCGGGGCGTGTGCCATCATTAACATATTCTCGGTCTTCTTTAAGGAACTTATACCACTCACAAACATTTTTTTTACTCAAAACACACTCAACATATGACTCTGTCAACATGTCAAGTGTTTTGGAGCGCTTAATTTCATTTTTTACACAAAATTTGATGCAAATTCTTTGATCCATCTTTTGCGACAGCAGAAAATCGCCGAACACGCAAAACACTTCAAACACAAAATGCTCTATAGCTGACACTGTAAGCATATGTTCAAACAAGTGTACCAACATAACATATAAAAAAAAACGAACATCGCCTGTATGTATCCCGCGAAATTCATAAATTCACTATTCTCTGCATTCATCGAATTCTTGATTTGATTCTTAATTTAAATCATGTTATGGGCTTTTCTTTTCTTGGACAAATAATTTCAAGATATTCATTTTAGTTTCCGTCAACTGGAATCGTTTTGCGCCAATTTTTCGCTACTTACGATTTTTATCAAGTTTGAAAGTATCACATTGTGCAACTAAAACTATGTAAACAACTAAATATTTCTGAATATTGCCACAAACTAAACAATAATAAAATGTGGTCTAGGTACGACCCTTATGGTCCACACGACTAACTTTTCATTGGATTGAATAAAAAAACTATGATGTATGTTTAAATATTCTATTATTATTCTAAAATATTATTTTTTTTAAAAAAATTTTAGACATAAAAGCCACTTGATAGTGGAAGATGTCACCACCCTTGTCATCTACCAAAGTCTTCACCAGATCCTAAATCCCCCAGATCCTAAATCCCTCATATCCAAAATCCCCCAGATCCAAAATCCCCGAGATCCGAAATATCCCAGACCCTAAATCCCCCAGATCCTAAATATCCCAGACCTTAAATCCCCTGTAGTATATACACACAACAATAACCACTTCAGCCCAGGCACATGTCAACATTCATCTCGTACCTCAACCCATGTACGATCCATTTAGCACGCCATCTAGGCATGCATAGAACCCCCATCCAACTGGTACGCATGTAAGCTCATCCAATTCTAATTGGGTGTCCAATTACAATAGTTGAATGAAAAACTCTTTGCTTACAAATAGCCAGACGCGGTCGAGTGGTTACTGACCTATTAATATCGCCGCCTGGTTATTGCCCTGTGCTGTGCACTGATACTAAATCAATTACTCATAGCCCATATCGATAAAATGGGTTGACATATGAGTATTATGAAACATATGGAAGAATGTGGGAACCTCATTCCTTTAATTTGGATTGGTTGATTCAAGTTTTAAAGTAAGCATTTTTGTTATGTATTTAGAATTAAAATTTACATTGTATTTAGAGTAGGGATAGAAAAAGTAAATAGAATATTGAATAAATTAAGAGAACTGAAAAATAAGTCAGTCTAATAGACTCAAAGCAAATTGCTGTTTTTTTAGCAACTGCCTCCTTTCGGCAGAGTTAGACTTTGATTAGACTTTGCCTGATAAATTCGGCAAACTAGATTTCAATTTGGGTACAGATATGCCTTTTAGTGGCATGAAAGTACACAGAAATATCGGCTGCTCGAGCATTATCTCTGCGCCAAATATGTGACAATCTTCGGAATGCCGGTAGGTGGTTTTCCCTCTTTCAAAGAGATGTGAGTTTTTCAATCTTCACGTCTTCCCCTTTACATATATTTAATACAAAGAAGAAGCGCATCACTCTGGAACAATACAGAGCTAGGAATAACTTCCAGAAACAGAAGAAAATTACTATGGCGATCTTGAAACACAACATGGCGATCCTGCCAATCTTTTAAGAACACAACATGGCGATCCTGCCATTTCCAAAATACAACACCCCCATATCCTAAATCCCCCAGATCCTAAGTCCCCGGATCCTAAATCCCCCGAATCCTAAATCCCCCAGATCAAACATCCCCCATATCCTACCGTCTCTGCTCTCATTCTCCGGAACCTGTAAGTTTGGAATTTAAAAAATGATCTTGATTTTTTTTAAATTTAATTTTTTACAAATTTGATCAGAATTTTGCTAAAACACACAATAATAATAATATTACTACGACGATATTTGGGATCTGCACGAATTGATAGTTTCCAAAGTTTAATAAGTAAGCATTTGTTTGTCTTTTATCATTTTTTTTTACCCTCAATAAAAAACGGCTAAACCGATTTTGCAGAAAACTCATTTATTTCTAAGTTACGTAATTACGCGTCGAATGAAACCAGTCTCACGTCAATGTGTGATCTTTTGTCTTGAAATAATCGAGACGAAAAATAATTCCGAACGCACATCACACATCCGCACATACGTACATACACACTCACAGACACGTCTCTAAAAACGATGGATTTGAATTCTAGAGACCTTAAAACGTGGAGATATGTCAAAGTTCGGAGTTCGCGAAATCGACCCCATTACATTAACTTCCCACTGGGAAGTTAATAAAAACTGTGGAAAATACGAATATTACAGTCCTCAGATACTTGGTTGCTCCAACCTACCTACCCCCTCGAGCAATCTAAAAATTAAACCAAATTTTTTGTATATGTATATGAACTTACTTAGAGCGCGACACCTTTTGCTGAGCTGAAAGAGGTAATCAATTTTTTTGCAACAATAAAACTTTGGCCCCTCTTAACCGAAATTGGAGGGAAAAATGGAAATAAAAAACAAACAGCGCTGCCAGATCTTAATCACAAAAATACTTCTGCTTAGATTCACAGGATTTCCCGCCATTATTCAAATTTCAAACTTATTTCAACCTTTAACCGGAATCGTGGAAGAAGAAACAAGAACAAAACAGGAAGAGACAAGAAAAAAACCGTATAATTTCGAAACGCGCGCAGCTACATTCTAGTGCGTCAATCTAATCTTATTACGTCACAAGGTGCGGCGGGTGCGGGACACTCGGGCCTTGGAGTTTACTGGGAGCAAAGGTAACGAGCCTTTAGGATCTAATTGGACACACGATTCCAAGTACGTAGCTTTTTTCCAGTTGTATACCTATTTATTTTGTATTATTTTAGATACTTTTTTGAAAACATGGCGGGTAATATGTCGGTGAAGGACATTCAAGTACTTTTTTGGATGAAAATGACTCAGACCTTGAATCTTTGAATGATTTTGGGCCTTGTGGCGAAGAAGACATGAGTCAAACTGAATTTCCTAGTATATGTTTTTATGTTTTTAATTGATCTAGTAAAGAGCCTTTATTTTTGTTAATGGGAAGATACGTAAAAACCTACAGTCTGATTAGATTTTCAATTTCGTTTTTTATTATTATAATTTAGCTTGTCAAATATAAGACTAAAAACAATGTACCAAATTTGGAACCTATGCTATAAAGTAAGGAAAAATATTGAATTTTAAGATAATGATTGATTTATATACTACATTATAGTAATTTTAATACAACCATAACCCATTAGAGTATTAATTGTATCTTTATTACAAAATAGCAAGTATTCAAATTAAAGGGTCCATTTGGACCCACGATTCCAGTTATGTTGAACTAAAAAATGATTCCGGTTACGGGTTAACAGTGGAGTATAGTAACTTTCCAGTGTGTAAAGTAATCCTGATCGATTGTATATTTATTTGTCTTCTATCATTCTTATAAAATACTCATAGACGTATGTAGCTCAACCACAGCAACTTTCAGCGTCTGAATTTCTTCAAAAAAAGCTAGGAAACAGCTCCAATTAAAAAATTAAATTTACTTGAAAGCATATACCATATTTACAGAAATAATACGAAATTATAAGGAAAGTCTGACATAATTTTTTAATTTATTTCCAAAAAAAAACATTTTTACGATTTTTATTATCATATTTGTATATTTAGAATCAAGTGTAAATCTATATTATGTATTCATATTATCGTCAAAATGTTTTTATTATTTTTGTATTCCAATTTATTATTTCTTAACATCTAAAATGTGAACAGTTCAAGCTATTTGCATGAATGCTAGTATACATTAATTGATAAAATTATTTCAATCATCAAAGTTAGCTTATTATTCAACGTTAGGAAACGAAAAGAATGCTAAACATATTTTACATCAAAGATAATTTCCCATTCAATTTTTAAAAAAAATTGCTCAGTCATCAAATATATAAATAGCATCCAATATTTCCAATTTGCTTTCCCAAATGGAAATTTTAAATAAAATATTTTCACAATCAAGAATAAAGGACATTGCATATTTTTTCGACATAGATAAAATTTCGATGTAGGCGTGTAAATAATTCGTAGATTTTAAGAACCATCGAATATGTACATCGCTTAATGGATCAAATGGCTGTTTTGTTTATAAAAAGTGCATCTGCCTTCATGAAACGAAATGTTTAAAGCAGACATAAATTCAGAGCTACATAGCTCAAAGCCATGTGCTAGAAAATGTCATAACATATTATCTTCACTCGATGTATTTCCCACGCACTTATTCTGGACAAGGCAAAAAATTCATAAACGAACAAATACGTAACATTAGCACTCATAGATAAATGTTTAAGCAGCAAAACTCTCCAAGGCACGAATTGCTATTTGACACCACTTTTAACATAAATAATTTGACAAATCAAGCCCTTGGCTATTGTAATGTAAGAAATGAATCATGAAGACACTGCAGTTGTGATGAGTAAAAGCTTTCACATATGGTCTTGTCACTAAATGAAAAGCAAGTACTGATTCGGGGCCATCCATGTATTACATAACACCATACGGGGGGGGGGGGTTGCTGAGTGATTTGAAAATATTACAAAGTGTTACATGGAGAGAGGGGGTCTTGCAAATTATTTTGAAACAAAATTTATAATTAGTTAAAGTAAATTTTTTTCACAATACAAAATCATGAAGTCAAATTTTAAATTTATTTGCCCCGGCAGAAGTGTCAGCAGACGCTAGGCGCGATCAATTTTCTTTGGATACATTGTTAATAGTTTGTGATTAAAATATTTCAAAGTCTGAGGGCGGTAATATGAATTTGTTACGTAACAAGCCGCGAGGTGCGACCCTTGACGTCCACGTGGTCAACTTCCCAGTAATATCCACACAAATATTAAAAATACTAGACACAATAATAATTATGAAAATAATAATACTTTATATAATAATAATTAGAGAGAGTAATTGGAATGAGTCAATATCAATCGTATCATCTACGGGAGCGTTCATTGTAGCATTGCGTTCAATTATGTAGGTAAGAAGGATGATTGAATATTCAAGCGAATTAATCAGGAGTGGGGAAAGTTACACAGCCTTTTCTACGTGAATTGTTATTTTCATATCGATGCTTGAAGTACAAAAGAGCGCTAGCAAAAATGAATGCAATTTTTGTTATTACGCCCACTGAATAGATTTTGACTTCGGCATAAACATGAAGTTTGTATTTTTTCACGATTTTACATCAATCAGGTTGATACTTATTTCTTATTTCAAGTTGGTCTTGAAAAACATTGAATGTTCAGTCAATAATCGGTTTAATTGCATGTAAAAACTAAAAAGCATTACCAATGATGATGGAGGAAGTAATTGAAATCTCACGAACACTAAAGAAAAATATACTAAAAACTACAATTTTTTATTTGATGAAAGTTTTTTAAGACATACGATCTTACAAAGTATTGACTACAAAACATTTTACAGCGTTCGTTACCACAAATGTAAATTTGTTTTTGGTTTTTTGGTTTTAAAAATGTAAACAGTTTTCTTTATTTGAATTAAAACACGGTACACGGTAAATATTAATAAATTTTGATTGATTCCACAACAATGTCTTTAGAATAAGAGTAATCAGGTAGTATCATTCGTATGAACACTTTTTACATGCTAACTGAATAATTTTTTTATGTTTTGTTACATTTTTTTTGTAATCATGGAAAAAGGTTTTCTAAGTTTCCCATCAAAAACTGATAAGAATTTGTAAATTTTATAAACCTTTATTACTGTGTTGTGCAAATTAGGTTAAAAATTATTTTTTTTTTGAAAAAAACCCTAATTTTTTTATTAATTAAAAAACGTTTTCAAAGATTTTCTTAGAAACATAAAAACATCATGAAAATGTTAAGACGCATCGATTGACATCTCAGTGATGCAAAGACTATATTTGGTTTGCGAGATATAGTGAATGACATGAATGACCTTGAAGGTCATGATAACTTAATGATTTTTTATTTTTTATTTAATTTTTTTCATAGTTATTAGAAAAAATTTTGCTGGTTTTTTTCGAAAACTATTTGGAATATATAAATTTTATAAACATTGGCCGCTGCGTTTTGCAAATCAGGCTAAAAATTCATTGTTTATGAAAAATAACTTAATTTTTTGCATTTTTTTAATAAATTAAAAAAAAGTCTATAACAATTTTTTCATTCTATCTAGAAATGCTTCGATTAGCACCTAAGCGATGAAAATCCTATGTTTGGTTCGCGAGATATAGTGCATGACAGCAATGACCTTCAAGGGATCAAAACAGTAAACTTCCCCAAACGAAGTTTCCCAAAAAATAATGAGCTCTTAAAATTGCAAAGGGGCTTCGATTGAAACCTCAACAAAGTCGATACGGCTTTGTTTACGTGAGTTATGCTCGAAGAAAATACTGTCCACGAACGCACGTACGTACAAACGGACGTACGTACATACACACACACGCACGCACACATACATACTTCTTTCTAAAAACACTTAAAATATACTCTCAAGGCCTCAAAACGTAAAGATATATCGAAAATTTCAATTTCGACTTTCGAGGCGATTACAAGGACTTCTCATATATTGGGAAATCTTTGAAAATGTTACTAAGTGTTACATAGGGGAGGGGGAATTCAAATACTCTAAAAATTACGTTACGAAATATATGGATTGCCCCTTATGCTTGAGATCGAAGGTAGATGGGCAAAAGTAAATGAATGTATGTACAAATATTTTACATAACAACTGAGAAAAGAGAATTAGGGTGAATGATTGGTTAAAATCATAGTCGAAAATATTGAATTGTAATGAAGAAAATATGATTAATTGAAACAAAATTGAAAAAAATTGGATACACAATAATGTTTGCGCTCAAATAAGTAACAAAAAATCTGTTTTTGAAGTGTTCTCAGGAAAACTCTATTATGCAGTATTCTCTGCGGGTGAATGGCTAAGTAGGAATTTTTATATATATATATAAGTTTTTTTGTCAATTGTTATAGGTACATTACCAGGTTGAATCTGAATTAAAGAAACCCTATCGACCATGAATAACTATGGCGTAACAATGAAAGAGCACAACATAACAATTTTTGCATTCAGTTGGAACCTTTTCTGAAATCTATTGATTGGTTGATACATTTTTTCTAAACCAAATTTTTTTACTCTAGAATAAAACTGAATGCATTGCCAAGTTAACTTTTTCTGTTGTTTTGTTGTTTGAAACTAAAAATCTAAATCTAAAAACCTAAAATCTCCAAAAAAATTTCATGAAAGATGCTTACCACAATCTATTTTAATATGTAATTGGACTTCGTAAGAATTTAATTTTGCTTGGATTTACGCTTCCGTATAAGTCACTCTAAATCCTAAGAATAAAATAGGCCTTTCTCTTGGTAAACATTTCTTTAAGATACTGCGCAGATAGCATGTAAGAACTAAACGCATTTTTTTTTTTGTGGCGAAGCAAATCATACAACTGTTCTACCATCGAGACTAGTAAAATAAACTCATTTCCTTTTATCCTAAATATAATCACCACCGATCCAATAGTTCGCTAAAAATAAAACTTTCTCGTGAATATTCGTATTGATTTTTAAAGCATGATAGCTTGCGTGACTGAAAGATAGAAGTGTGTATTATTATCACAGAATGGATGTAGCGAAATCATTAGAGTCCCGGCTGTATCCAAAGGATACCAAATCGTACAGTTGCCTCAAAAAAGATAGAGACATTAATAAAATACATTGTAACAGAACTGGCGTCTGAATGTCTATTGGTCAACAAAATTGTAGTGAAACATGCGAACGACCACAACTTGAAATTTAACTAAAACGATGTACTGAAAACAGAATAGATGCCTATTGGCTGTATCAATTATTAATTTTATTTGATCCAAGGTTTTTCCAATCTGAAAGTCGAGAAAAATTTAATTCAACAGGATAGTTCTTTACAAATAAATAAATACGTGGATATTAATGGAGCGAGAGAAAAAAACACCAACTTCTATTTAAAAATATGTTTGCAGGGGTACTAAAAATGGAATATTTGCCCAAATTTTCTCCAACTAGGTAAACCGAAGGATTCAGAAATAATGTTTAGAAATGATTAATTTTAAACTTTTGTCATATGAACAAAATTTAGCCACACAATCCAAAACTCACTCCTTAAAGTCTGTCAATAAAAGTTTGTAAAAATTCCTTATAATTTCAAGATATAACTTCACTGTGTCTGTTCGTGTAAAATTTCTGAACACCTTCAATATTGTTGAGGAAAAAGTAAGATGTAATCATTTTCCGAAAGAAACATGCAATGTTCGGTGTTACGTGCCAACCGATTGTTTGTTCTCGTGAGAGTTATTACGTGCGTCGTCTTGAGAAATTGATTGATTCGATCGCATGATTGATTATCTGAAATTGGTAGCACCGAATACAAACAGAATAAAAAAATTTTATTTTTTAATTCGAAATTTTCCTTTACGAAAAGAAAATACTTAGTGGTTAAACCAGAACATGCTTATGTGATCTTAATGAAAATTTTCAATTTGATTTCGTGCGACAATATTGGAAAAAAGATAAAATTTCATCAGAAGTAAACGCATTTTCAAAAAAAACATTTCATCTGGAAAAACACTAAAAATTAAAATAAATTTATTTAAAACATTTCAAAAATGTTTTCGGAATAGTTTGTTTCATGTGGAAGCTCAAGAAGTACTGCAAACGAAATAAACCATATCTAGATATTTGAATCTGTGAGAATAATGTCAATGTGAACCTCATTATGATCCCACACCCTTAGTAATTGGTGTTGATTGTACAAAAATTTAAATTAAAGTTGCAAAACATCTATATTTTAAAATAAAAACGAACACAAACAAAATGTAAAAATTTATTGTACAACAAATGGTGTACACAACTGTGAATTCGATTACAAAATAAACAATGATACTTTCTACCAATATTTTCTTGTTACAAAAGTGTTCATACATTAAAATAAAAAGATGATATCAGCCTTTAAAAGTGCAAAATAGGCATAATAACACTTTATAAATCAGTGGAGTAAAATGAGATGTGTCGATTAAATGGAAAATTGGATTTCTTCGATTTCTCAATATCGACAACATTTAATAGTTTGCAAAAATTATACGGCGCAAAAACAATATTTTTGGGTCTTGCCTGAATGTCGATTGGGTCCACAATTACTAGTTTCGTAGCATTTGACTATGATTACAATATTCTAGTGCGCGAAGAGCCAATCAAATTCACGTGCCAGCAAAGAAATGATTTTCTTATGAGTGTTCTAGAAGGAGAATAATGGATATGTAGTGAATTTTGTGTGAAATTGTTATCCTTCTAAGCCAAAAAATATTATTGAAGTGAGATTTTGTTTTTGCTGATAATTTCCAATTAAGAAATTGCTGATTTGTGTCATATGGGACGAAACAATTTATCCCGATTCTATGCTTCAGATGCCTCCTTAGATTAGCTACTTTCAAGAATTGCGAGCCTGGAATTTGCTTTCCTCTTCTGAATAGTGCTGGCATAGAAAATGATGGACCGTTTCTTTTTCTTCTTATGATCCCCAGTTATAGCAGAAGTCATTGAAAGGTACGTCCTGTCGTTCTGCGTGTCTGCCTATTAATCAGTGCCTGGTCAGTACAGATATAATGCAACTTTATATTTCTCGACTGATATTGAAGAGTTGCTTGATACGTTTGAGAGTCAGTGCGAGCCAAGTTTGCCCAGTTATTCTACAGATTTTTTCGTTTCGCCAGGCTCTGTTTGCAGTCTCTACGTAATGTTGCTTGGATCCCAGCTTTATGGAAACTAGAGGATCGCCGACCCGAAGCGCTAGTGTATGAACCTGGAGCTAAGTGCCAGCTCTCAATAGAACATCCGCTTTAAAATCCCCAGGCATATCATTTATGAAGATGTCAACCGATTCATGTCCGTCACTCCTTTCTTTGGCCCAGTCACTCCTGCTCAGGATAAATGACTTAAAACTGAGGAGAAAACAGGAGATCGAAAAATCAAAATCTACTTCCTCTGGCGTTAGTCCATCCCTTAGTGCTATAGTGAAGTAAACGATATTTTCCTCATGCCATAGTTACCACAGAGCTCTCAAAATTTTTGAGGCCTAGAAGGTCAACTTCTCCCGCCTCTTTTAAAGCAGGACATGGTGGATTTCTTCAAGAACATGGAGTAAATGCTGTGTGGACTAACAAAAAAAATTTAAGAACTTTCGTTTATCACCCTGGAATTAAAAACTTCATCATCAAATTGTTTGGCTAGCGCAGTTTACAGTCATCTTTACAAAAAAACAATCATCCTTACAGCAACGTGAAGGAACATCTTCTGCTCGAGTCAGCAAATTCAATATAGAATTTTCTTTCCCTCGCGTGCAGCAAAGCAAATAATGCTTATAAAACAAAGATAAAGGAAGTATTTGGTAGCAAAGAAATTATCAAAGTTATTCTCATGAAAAAAAACATTAATATAAAAACAATAAACCATTAATTCTCTCCATGAATCAGAAATTTATCCAATTTTTTTATTCTAAAGTATGTAGCAGATGTCAATCAAAATATTTTTATGATTTAAATGGATTTTCAATAATTTATTTAGGTTGCAAAAAACTGCTTAAAATCAAATATAAGCCTAATTTTCATTTTGAATCGTGCTACCAGAGTCATAACATTGCTTCGGATGTTTAAATGTTTCAAAGATTTCTTATTGAACGAAAAATCATTGTTTTTATTTGGCAAGAGAGAACGTAGTAACCTACATCTATAATCTCCTGCAAATTGTAGAAATTCTGCTGTTTTATTATCAATATCAGCTGCGTTACCATTTTTCAGTGGATTTAGGAGCAGTTTTCAATCCAAAGAAATATTTTTTTATTTATAATTTTGGCGTTGCGGCAAATCAAGCGCTTAAAAAGTTACTCCCTGGATTTCATTTAATCAATTTTTGTATTAAAGGCTAGGAAAATCATAAAATAATATCGTATAATTTAATCGTTCATTCACACTTGGAAATCTCTTATCACCAACAATTTACAGTTCACCACAATTTTTGATATGTTCAAAAATTTGACGGAAATCTTAGAATCAATTTCATTTGAAAATTATATAAATCTAAAATACATGTTTGTGTGAACATAAATTCATGAAAATTCATCCAACATAAACTTAAATGAATACAGGAATATTATTTATCCTTTTTCGTATCTAAACATTGAAGTTTTTCTTCTTCATGAAAGAAAATTCATTTAAATAATGTTTAAGTTATTTTTGGAATTTTAAAAGCATATATGAGATACGGTCCTAATAACATTACATTAAAACGTGGCCTTTTTAACAACGATTAAAACAATTCTTAGAATAGCCTCTCCAATCCATCAAAACATGTTAAGATACACATGCCAAAGGAGTCGAAATAAATAAAAAGTTTGACTTTGAACTTGATCTCGCATAGCTTAGTTGTTTGAAATTCGGTTGATCCTTCAGCCAACAATCAAAACCAAAGTGGTAGAATTTCAGATCCAAATTAATTTTCTTCGAAATCTATTAGAAATTTCTCATCTCCAAAAAGATATTACATAATTAATTGATGTCTTCTAAATTGAAACAAATATGTCTTTCAAAGTATAATTAAATCAAAATATATTTTGCCGTTGACATTAATTTATTTCTCTTGGTATAAAAGGAGGCATGAAAGTTGTGTAGGCTTTACGGCGCAAACACAGATAATGTATAGAAAAGGTTGTTAAGTATGAGTTTTTCAATACAACGTGTCCAGAATAATGCGAATTTTAATACAGATCTTTTTGATCTGATTCGTTTAGCGTTTGTTAGTCACTCCAATCGAAATGAAACACTGCGCTCTTACCAAATTGGGGATGAAATTTTTGATTCTTTATTGCGGACGATTGTAATGTAATAAAGAAGTTTTCTCGTGTTTTTTTGGTCCCGAATTGCTTAGGTTCATTGGACCTTTATATAGAATCGTGCAGAAATCGTATATTGATACTCGGTTGATTTTATCGAATAGATTGAACAAACAGATATTGTTATTTTTGCTAGGATTCTTATTTAAATTAAAGTCCTGCTGAATATTAATATATAATTTAAAAAAAAAATGATTTTTGGGTTTAAAAGAAATTTCAAAAATCTTTCAACTTTCTCCCCGGCGTTTGTTGCTAGTGACAACTTTTTATACCACCAATGGTTGTGGTTTCAATCTTTGTATTCAAGAGATATGGTATTAAAATTGTAAATTCAAATTTTCTTAAGCCTAATTTAAAAAAAAACCATTAAGATAGACGATTTTCCGTCAAACGGTTAGATATTAAAAAATGAATCAATTTTAGCTGACATACCACAATGTGAAAATTTGTACCATTGCGATGATGAAGGCTTTCACCCGTTTTTGGTTACCGAAAACTTCATATTGTGTCTCTAGTTGTTACTGAGCCATTTCAAAATTTTCTATAGACAAGTAGTATTGAATATTGTCAAATCAAACTTCTTTTTACATAAAACTGGTCTCCGTTCGTGCTGAATTTTTTTTGAAAATGTGTGTGAAATATTTTAGCTGAAGAGTGAAACTGAATCTGATCCGAACCTCCAATTCTTAAGAAACCAGCAAACTTGTATGTACAACATACAATGTGCATTGCCTTGTCCCTGGACTAAAAGTGCATGAGATCAATGAGACAAAAGTCTTGATGGCGTCTTCGTTAAAATTGTTTACGCGAAATATTCGAATCAATATAAAATTTAAAAATGTATTTCTAAAATTGAACTTTACTCGTAGATCTGAAAACAATGAGAGAAAGATACAATTAACAACATCGTCGAGTTGCATACAATGAAATTTTTTAGATTTGCGTTGTTGGGGATATGTAAGCGGACCGACATGATGGCATGATTTGAATGTGTTTTTCAAAGAAAATAACTAGCCTAAGTGGAGAAAAGCGATTGAATGAATGAAAGACTTTCATTTCTAGCACAACACTGAAAACAAGATCAAATATGTTCAGAAAATTTTTATTTTTGATCCATTTATTTACGAATTGGTTTCTATTTCGTAAGATTTACCGATTTTTTTGTTTTAAGACCCTCAATTTGGTAACTTTGATAACAATATTTTTTACATTCTAGAATAAGATCAAATCTTTTTCAAAGCTTAAGAAATATGCATTTCTTAGAATGCACGCGAATGCTGGAATAATAAATGCCAAATATGTTTTGTAGTTTTGGCTAGTTTTTTTCAGTTTTATCGAAAATTTGCATGTCACCTCATTAAAAAAATTACAAATTCTTCTCTCTGCTTCTTGCTGTTAGTTGCGTTTCTTGGCTTTATTTTTGAAAGGTTTCATGAAATTCAAAGGTTTTTTCCGAATGGCTGTAAAATCTCGTCTATTTGCGGATCGCACAGCATGTTTAAGTTGCTTTTACGTTTCACCAGGTTGTATTTTCCTTCCTTAAGATATTGGATGACATATTTGGCTGCATTTCTCTTCATTTATGGATGAATGGAGATGGAGCAAAGCTACTGAGATATCATGGAGAAATTACTTCGAGTATGAGAATATAACATATTTCACGTCTTGTCGAAAAGATTTCAACTCGCACCCTATTATTATTCTTAATAGTATATTCATTATAAGAAATGCTTTCAATTGAAAGACTACGAAAACATTTTCACTTTAAAATTTAAAATTAGTTATTATACTTAATATAAATTACAGAATGCTTTGACTAGAAATAAATGAAAACTAGGATAAATAAATAATATGCCGCTATTCGAGCAACAAAGCTTAACAAATCCACTGGCCAAATTCTCATTTTTTTAAGAAATTATGCAATTAATTTCAAAATTACTTTCAGTATAAATTCAATTCATATTCGAAAAGTTTTATAACTTATTTATAGTTATGGAGTCTTTAATGTAATGAAACTTCATGTTGATGGAAATTCTGGCAAATTTGATTTGATTTTCTTTTTTCGCCAGATTTAAACGTTTGAAAGCGCAGACTAAGCAATTTGGCATACTTAAAATCAAAAGTTAATTTAAGGGGGGAAGTACCTTTAGACACTTTATAAAATCGATTTTTTTTAAATTGTTTTAATCGATAGATCTATCGCCTAACAGTATCATGTCAAAGTTTCAAAAGCTAATTTTCAAAATTGTGGAAGATATGCATCCCGGAAGTGCCTGGCGCCGAGTTCTTTTTCTCTTGACCACAAACTTTAAACGGCCTTTTCTCGAAACCATGTTTTTTAACATTGCGTAAGTGATAATAAAAAAACTATTGAATTGATTTTCATCATCTAGCATTCATTTTAAAGAGCATAAAAAACTGTTCTATATAGACTAAAGATTAAAAAAATAAATTATTTTGGGATTATTTTTGACTGGAAGTACAACGAAATTTTTCGTCAAAATCGTAATTTGTTTTTTTTGAGCCTGTTTTCAAGGGTTAATTTTCGAATTTCGCAAATATTTTAGTCTATCTACTAAAAAAAACCTTCTCAAGACAGAAAATATTTGGTTTGTTGATTTCAGATGAAAATTGCAGCCAGCATAGCTTACGCAATTTACGACGTTAGCGACGACATGGCTTTCAAGATCCTTGAAAAATTTGTTAATTTTCAACTTTCACTTTTGTAGAATATGTTTTTTTTTCAACCTCAAACATCGCCTAAAATAAATATTATACTGATTTAATAAGAACTGTCTTCATTTCCCCACAAATCAGTTGCAAAAAAAACATTTTTTTCGGCCTCTAAAGGTACTTCCCCCCTTAATTATGTGATCATTATGCGGAAATCATTGTTGATTTTATTTTGGCATTTATTCGAGTGGAATGTTAGAAAGAGAATTTTTTGGATTGGAATTGTGAAAGTACCAGACTCATTTCAATTCAATGAAATTCAAATTAAATGTGTTTAAGATATGTTTACGATACTCTGCTCTTTACAATGCCAATGAAATAAATTTTTATTTTAATATCATGCCATCAAATCTTATTGACGAAATTTTAATGATAGTAAAACCATGATTCAATTGGGAAAGTAGTTACTGGCTTGAGTGGCACATTTAGATTTTTTTCTTTATGATGGAAAAACAACAAATAGATACTTGCGGGCTATGCTTCTGGTATCCCAGTGGATAATTTTACTCAACTGGAACTGCGATATGAGCTTTGAACCTTATGAAAGGTTTATATAAAAAAGCATACTAAGCGTTCCTTCGGTTGTAGCGGTTACCCAGCTTACAGCAGAACATTGACGTGAATAGTATTAACTTGCGTTTAGCTTTATTTTCCGTTTTCAGAAAAACATGAGTCAATTTTCCGGAAAACAAATTGTTTTTTTCAATTCAGCCTGCTTTGATATTAAATGTAGGCCTTCAGGCTAGAATGTACTATATCGATTCTCGCGGTTTTATTGCTCAATCAGTTTGTTTAACGCCCCTCAAATAGAATGTCGATTTTATTGAAAGTCTTCTTTCGAAACAAAATATTTTGCTCGCAGACTATGGAATGGATATTTATAAACAAATGATTTCATAAAACATGGAACGGGAAGCTATCGCACTCACGGAGTGGATGGATCTCGAAAGGATGTTTTTTTGCTTATTTTCAAATCCATTAATAATTTATGAATTTTCCTGAAAATTAATCCAAGTTTTACATAGAACAACACAGTATTTTTAGCTTGCGAATTTCATGCTTTATTTTTTTTTGATTACTCGAAAATATTATTACACCTGTGATAAATATTATACCAGATTCAATTTCTCAAACAAACGCGATCAAACCAACTCATTCTGAGTACCAAATAAATACTTCTTCAACAAACTTGATGCTTACATTTAAATTGGAATCATTGAAGTGTAGTTAGGAACTTAGTTGAAGCCTTCACAATTTCAATTGATAAAATGAACCAAATACAGTAGACACTCACTTATATTAACACGCACTTATATTTACATCCCTTCGTATTAACACCCGGGCTTCAAATATTGGGTGCCTTGTTATATTAACTGACCATTCACTTATATTAACTACCACATATTTGTATACCAATATATTCAAAATCTTTTGCCCATTTAGATTTTCTATGAAAAATGGAGTAACGGGAAATTTACTGTTACACATTCTTGTAAAATATCTACAGTTGAATTCTGCATTTGCGTGTGAAAAGTAGTCGCATCGAGATACTAAGAATAGTGAAAAATGCCGCGGAAAATAAGAAAGTGTCTGACGCTTGTTGAGAAAAAAGAAATTTTGGATAAAATAAAATCAGCAAATGTAAGCTACTCGTTTTTAGCGAAAAAACATTGTGTAACAAAGCCGGTAATAACGGAAAAAAACAAAATGAGCGGAAAATATTGGCAATGGTAAATAAAAGCATTTTAGATTCTGGACAAAAGAAATTGAAGAATCAGGGAAGAGAATTACCTCGCATGGAACAGAGATTATACAAATTCGTTTGTAAACTCAGAAAGAACCATTTACCAGTAACAGCGGCAATCATGAAAGAAAGGAGAATCCACAATGTTTTAAAAGAAAACAACAGTGAATTTCGTGCGAGTGATGGATGGCTGCGTCGATTCATTAAACGACTTGAAATTCGATATCTGACGATTTCAGGCGAAAAAGTTTCAGCCCAATCAGAGTTGGTGGAACCATTTACAAATGAACTGCGAGCCCAAATTGAAACCGTAGGACTTTATGAAGATCAAATCTATAATGCAGATGAAAGCGCATTATACTGAAAGCTGTTGCCATCGAAAATGTATGTCACGAGTAATGAAAAGGCTGCACCCGGGAGAAGGGTCGAAAAACAAAGAGTGTCGATTCTAATATTCGCAAATGCTAATGGGTCTCATAAGGTAAAACCACTCATAATTGGCGAATCAGCAAAGCCGCGCTGTTTCAATGAATGCGTCAATCCGTTGTATTATAACTCATCCAAAAATGGTTAGATGACATAGGGAATATTAACCGCATGGTTTGACGAGTCATTTGTACCTGAGGAAATTTTTTGTTATTTTCGGTGTTTTTTGTTCAATAATTAGGTATTCTAGGCTCGCAAATTTCTTGTTGAAAAAACTTAGAACCGAAAGCCATGTTGTTATTGGATAACTGTCCTGCTCATCCAACTTCACATCAGTCTAACGATGGATTGATTTTTACAAAATTCTTCCCAACAAATGTCACATCACTTATACAGCCAATGGACCAAGGAGTGACTCGCTTGACAAACTTGCACTATAGATCGAGTTTATTGAGTTCTGTTATCATGTCAAAAAAACCTAAATTTTATCCACTGAAAATCAACCGGATGATGACGTTCCCTTGGCAGTCCTACAGCAGCGTTGGAGGCAATCAGATGATACCGTTGTCAAAGATGTATCGGCCTTAGTGAACTTCATTTCTTCAACTGTATGCTTTGAGCCTTTATAGCAAAACATAACTTGCTAATAATTTTCATTTTTCAAATAGAATCTTATAACGGAAGTTGATATCCAAGATTGGAATCTTGACATCGATCAAAATGATAAATATAGTATCGGTGACGAAAATGAGGTAGATGAAGGCGTAATTGTCTCTGGAGACACGACTTTGGAGCCGATTAAAGCAAGCCAAGTTGTCACTGCAATCTCAAAAGTACAGCAATGGTGCCAAGAAAATGGTGCAAATTACAAAGAAATTCAGACGCAGAAAAAAATAATAGTAAGGGCAGCTGTTAAGATCATTCCCAAAAAACAAACAACGTTGGATAATTATTTTTGCTAAGCATTCTCCTAAGTAGTCTTTCATATTCCTATACACAAAAAATAATAAAAAAGAATTATGTACTTATATGTAATACATAATAAGCAAAAAACAGCGTTCGTTTATGTTAACATTTTACTTATATTAACCATCCCACTGCACGATATAATTAATATAAGTGAGTGTCTACTGTATAATTATTCTACAAAAATATGAAATGTTCGGAACTCCTGAAATAACCATAATAATTGTTGATAATAAAATCGAGTATCATGAGAATGGAGAATTGTGGGATTTGGTATTGGGGGATCGGTGGATTGCCGAATTGGGGGGTATGCGATATTAGGAGGATTTGCGGGATCGGCGGATTTGGGGGATCGGCGGATTTGGGGGGTCGGCGGATTCGGGGGATTGGGTGGATGGGAGAAGGGGGGCTGGGTGGTTTAGGGGATTGGGGGATCGGCAGATTGCTGAATTGGGCGATTTAGGGGATTGGAGGAATGGGTCAGTGAGGGATTAGGAAATTTAGCGGGTTGGGGGATCGGCGGATTGAAGGATTTATGGGGTTGGGAGATTGAGGAATTGGGGATTTAAGGGATATGGGAGTTGGGGGATTGGGCGATTGACCGATTGAGATCGGGGGATTTGTGAGATTGGTGGATAACTGGATTGGTGATCGGAGAATCGAGAGACCAGTGGCTAGGAGATCGGGAGATTTGGGAAGTAGAGGATTGAGATCGGAATATTAAGAGGATTTTTCATTGGTTATTGTTATAAAGTATAGATGGTTTTTCCCCTCGGATGTGTAGCTTTAATTTTTGTTTTACTGGAGACTTCAATGAAAAGTAATCGATAAACTTTCCACTGCTAAGTATCGTAGACTTGCACTCATTTTGAAGCGATTTAGTACAGGAAATGAAGCTCAAAAATTGGCAAAACATCGCAATTTTTTCGTCCAGCATCGATTTGCATAAAAATTTGGGTTAAGCCTCATTTCACTTTTTAGTTCATTTTCTTAATCGTGCCGTTGTATGCTCTTTGCTTTTTAAGGGTGAAAACTACCCCTAATTGTGCAAAATTATAAAAAAAAACATTTTAAACCTTAATATGGGTAAAATCTTGTTTGGCTTTAGGATATAATATCATAATATTTCAGACTTTGAAAATCAATCCTTGTTAGAGCTTAATGAGAAAATAATTTTTTTCCCCAAAAAACGATTAATTATCATATTGATTTAATTCAAGAATTCTGTTGTTCATGAGCCTGGATGACATCAGTCTTATTTGAAATTTTTTTTGCGATGGGACAAAAAGCTGATTCGACAAAAAAAGAAAATTTTATTGCTCTTAGACAACTCACCCGCTCACCCGAATATTAAAAATTTAAAAGCCATAAAATTAGTCTTTCTTCCTCCAAATACTACGGCAGTTCTCCAACCATTGGATCAGGACGTAATCAAGTCACTGAAAACACATTTTAGAAATCTTCAAATTATGAAACTTTTAAAAGACATCGGCAAAAATGGTGTGCCTCAAAAAATGCATATCCTTGAAGCCATTTTTCTGATTTCAAAAGCTTTGGATCGTGTTTTTCAACGCACAATAAACAATTGTTCTGCACATGCGGGATTTTATTTAACCGCAACAGAAAACTCTCTTGATCAAGATGATTTCACTACCCCTAGCGGAATGGCGACGACTACATAATGATCAAAATGAAGTTGAGGATAATCTACCTTTGGCTCAATAGGTCCGCACTTTGGCTGTAGATGACTTGGCATCACAAGAATGTTTGGAACAATTTCCAAGCGTTGATGAAGAACTGGAAACAGCGGAGGACATGACGTTACAGGAAATTTTAGCTATCTCAAATCCAGATTTGAAGTCGGGTATAAACAACGACGAAGAGGAAATGAACCCAACTACCGATTTTCAACCACCTACCTCTAAAGATGTTTGTTCAGCGATTCAAACGGTACCACATTTTTTCACATTTAATGAGGATTTAAAAGAGGCTAAAACAGATTTCGCTTTGCTACATTTGGAGAAAGTAGTTGAAAAACACTTTTTTGAAAACAGAAAATCTCAAAAACAAACAAAGATTACAGATTTTTTCTCTCTTAAAATTAAATTAAAACAAAAAGCTCTACAAAAGAATATCTAATGTGTTAGTTCTAAATGTACAAAATGATACTCTAATTTCTAGGTTTTTTAACTTCCCAGTATATGGGAAGTTCTTGTAATCGCCTCGAAAATCGAAATTGAAATTTTCAACTTTTCTTTACGTTTTGAGGTCTAAAGAGTATATATAAAGGGTTTTTAGAAAGGGAGACGTATGCGTGTGTGTGTGTGTGTACGTACGTACGTACGTCTGTACGTTCGTGGACAGTTTTTTCTACGAGCATAACTCACGTAAAAAAAGTCCGATCGACTTGTTTGAGGTGTCAATCGAAGCGTCTTTACAATCTTAAGAGCTGCTTAGTTTTTGGAATACTTCGGTCTGGGGGGTTTGCTGTTTTGATCCTTTGAAGGTCATTTCTGTCATGCGTTATATCTCGCGAACCAAACATAAAATTTGCATGGTTAAAGTGTCAATCGACGCGTATTAGCATTTGTGCAAATCTGTCAAATTTTAAAAAAAATCGTTGGAGCCGCTTTTAATTTAAGGAAAAAAAGTGCAAAAAATTAGGGTTTTTTTATAAACAATAAATTTTTAACCTGATTTACGAAAGACAGTGTTCAATTTTTATAAACTTTATATACTTCAAGCAATGTTTGTAAAAACAATTTCAAAACTTTTCCTCAAGATTACGTAAAAAATTAAATAAAAAATAAAAAATCATTAACAGGCATCATGATTTTCAAGGTCATTTCTGTCGTGCGTTATACATATCGCGCGAACCCAACATACGATTTGCATTACTAAGGTGTCAATCGACGCGTATTAGCATTTATGTGAATCTGTCAAATTTTGAAAAAAATCGTTGGAGCCGTTTTTCAATTTTTCAAAAAAAGTACAAAAAATTGTGATTCTTTCAAAAACAATAAATTTTTAACCTTATTGTCAAGTCCAAATAATCAATCTTTATATAATTTATTTACTCCAATTAGTTTTTATAAAAATGCCATCAAAATTTTTTCTCATGATTGCAAAAAAAAATCAAATAAAAAATAAAAAATCATTAACAGTCATCATGATCTTCAAGGTCATTTCTGTCATGCGTTATATCTCGAGAATCAAACATACGATTTGCATTATAAAGGTGTCAATGTACGTGCGATTTCATTTAAATGAATCTGCCGAATTTTTAAAAAAAATCTTTAGAGCCGTTTTTTATTTTAAGAAAAAAAAGTGCAAAAAATTAGGTTTTTTTCATAAACAATAAATTTTTAACTTGATTTGCGCAATTTAGTAGACAATGTTTATAAAATTTACATACTCCAAACAATTTCTGTACAAACAACATCAAAACTTTTACTCATGATTACGTAAAAATTCAAATTCAAAATAAAAAATCATTAAAAGTCATCTTGATTTTCAAGGTCATTTTTATCATTCACTATATCTCACGAACCAGATATAATATTTGCATCATTAAGGTGTCAGTTGACGTGTATTAACATCTTTGTGAAGTTTTCAACATTATAAAAATTCGTTTCAGCCTTTTTTTAATTTAATAGAAGAAAATGCGAAAAATTATAGTTTTTTCATACAAAATATTTTTTTAACTTGATTTGCACAGCACAGTGATACCAGTTTATAAAATTTATACATTCTTATCAGTTTTTGAAGAGACACCGGCAAAATTTTCTTACATGATTATGAAAAAAAAACTAAATAAAAAAAACTCATTCAAAGTTACCATGTAAAGAGGGTTCATACGAATGCAATTACTTTATATCTTTTATTCTAAAAAAATGTTGTAAATTCAATCAAAGGCTTAAAATATTTGCATAATTTGAGCAGATTTTTAATAGTTTTTATAGTCTTTTAATTAAAAAAAATGCTTTTGAAAACCAACAAAAATTTTCAAGACCAAAAAGGCCCACTACCGATTGATCCGCGTGAATATTCAATCTGTCCTCATCGACCAAAAACCTTACGTAATCAATGGACCCTCCCGTAGACGATATGATTCATATTAACTCATTCCTTTTACTGCTATGAATACCTCTCATTGTGTTAATGTTGTTGATGTTTATGTAGATATTACTGGGAAGTTGACCGTGTGGACCTCAAGGGTCGCACCTCGCGGCTTGTTTTCATTTTTAAGAGATACTCAATTTTCTGATGGAAATTCAGTACTAAAACATCCTCATGCAACGTGTTACAGGCCCAAAACTAAGTGCGTCATATACTCCAATTCGAATATGAAGCAATGGGCTAGTTGTTAGGATTCCTTAAATATTCACGACTATTCATATTCACTTCAGTGATGCCCTAGTCTAAGTCAAGGCTACCAAAAAACTTCGAGTGGCTATCTTTCAACCATGCTATCCGCTGTCCCATACCATACCGGACAATATAATGAACTGGAAGGAATTTCAGCGCAAAAGATTTCATATCTGTGAATCAACTCCAATAAAAAACTGAAAGTCGCATTACTCGACGTGGGAAATATCCTTTCTATGGCAGCGAATTCCCGCGAATATCTACATGGAAGCTTGGTTTTTGTGAAAATCAATAGTGTCGGGGAGACAAATAGTCTAGAAGTGGAATAAGCACACTGCGATTATCTCAAGTTCAATGAGCACGACTGGAATAACAATGAGTTGGGCATATCAGCGTGCAGTTAAGGCGCGAACATGGCTCCAAGGACGAAAAGATATTGATAAAATAATAATATCAATCATTGTTCTTGTTGTTTCGAAATCTATATTTAATACTGTTTTGATTTGCAGGAACCACAAAATCAAATGCTGATGAGCTACTGGCATACGTAAACATTCTATTTTCTACCCACTGGAAACAATACGCCTGCTGTATTTCCAATCAACCCCTAAATATAGACATCTGTTCAAAATGAGTAGGCGTGCTTTTTTTCTTTGGATTTATATTAACTGCACGAAGTCACGCTACACTTTCCCACTAATAGAAACAAATGAAAGAATTGTTTATTATCGATTGAATGTGTGTTGTATTCGGCTAATATGGTTATTAATAATCTTTTCAAGAATATTATTAGTACCAATACAATGTCTTCTGTTTCAAAAAAAAACTTTTGTTTAATATTCATGAAATTGATAATACAATGCAAAAATAGCTAATTGTGTTACTCGTAGTGACGAGGAATGAATACAAACCCAATTTTTGGGGTTTCCTTTAGGCTGGTCAAATGATATCGAAATGAAAAGTAAGACTCCGACAAAATGGCTGTTAACAATAAGAAATTCAACAAACTTATCAACCGATGTGGGTAGTAGAAGTAGGTATCGTTCATTGGATACTTGTTTCGTCATAGTGAAATAGGTTTATTTAACCATAACTAAATTTATATCAAGGAATACCTTTTCGCTTGTAAAATTAACAGCTGCTGCAAATATTCAAAAAATATAAAGTCTATATGGTTATAATGCTCCTAGGTATTGTCAATTGACTGTTTCTGTTTTTTTAAACGCGTTTTTCCAAAGTTTAAAAAATCTATTTGTCCAATCCCTTACAAGTTTTGTGCATTTATTCTGTTTATAAATCACGATGCAACCACGCTGAAATATTTCATCTTTAATGATTAGAATTTGTATTATAGCAACAAATTTATCGATTTTTAAATAATTTGTTTTTAAATTCGTTTCATTTTGCTTAAGATGATACAAAAAATTGAACAAGCCGTGAGGTGCGACCCATGAGGTCCACACGGTCAACTTCCCAGTAATATCTAACTATGTAGATATTAAAAATATTAAACACAATAATAGTTATGGAAATAATACTACTTCAAATAATAAAAATTTACCTCTCTAACATCTACGCGAGCGTCAATTGATTACGTAAGGATTTTGGTGCATTGGTTTGATTGATTATTCACGCGGATCAATCGGAGGGGGGACAGGTTACAAAGCAGTTTTTTTTAATTAAAGTTAAAACATGGTGCTGTGAAGACTATTGAAAATCTGCTCAAATTTTGCAAATATCAATAAACTTTGATTGACTTTACAACAATGTCTTCAAAATAAGAGATTTAAAGTATTATGATTCGAATGAACCCTTTTTACAAGGTGGCTTTGGATGATTTTATATTTTTAATTTAATTTTCTTTTGTAATCATGACAAAATTTTTTCCTGGTTTCTCTACAAAAATTGATAAAAGTTTACAAATTCTATAAACATTTATTATTAAGATGTGCAAATCAGGTTAACAATGTTTTTTTTTTTTGAAAAAACACTACTTTTCCAATTTTTTTTAATAAATCAAAAAAAAACGCTTTAACGATTTTTTTAAAATATAAGAACATCATAAAAATGATAATACGCGTTGATTGACACCTTAATGATCGGAAGATTATATTTGGTTCTCGAGATACAATGAATGACGTAAATGACCTTGAACGTTTAATGATTTTTTATTTTTTATTTAATTTTTTTCGTAATCACGAAAAAAACTTTTGCTGGTTTTTTCACAAAAACTATTTGGGGTATATAAATTATATAAACATTGATTACTTCGGTTTGAAAATCACGTTAAAAATTTTGTGTTTTTGAAAAAAAAACCTAATTTTTTGCACTTTTTTTAAAAAAATTAAAAAACGGCTCCAACGATTTTTTTAAAAATTCAATAGAATCATATAAATGTTAAAACACGTAGATTGACACTTTAATAATGAAAATCGCATGTTTGGTTCGTGAGATATAGCGCATAACATGGTTGACCTTCAAGGGGCGAAAACAGCAAACCCCCCCGACCGAAGTTTTCCAAAAACTAATCAGCTCTTAAAATTGCAAAGACGCTTCGATTGACATCTTAACAAAGTCAATACGACTTTGTTTACGTGAGTTATGCTCGTAGAAAAACTGCCTGCGAACGCACGTACGTACGTACATACACACACACACACACATACATACTTCTTTCTAAAAACACTTTACATATACTTCATAGACCTCAAAACGTAAAGAAAAGTTGAAAATTTCAATTTCGATTTTCGAGGCGATTACAAGAACTTCCCATATACTGGGAAGTTAAAAATCCTTTTAAAAAATTTATTGACATGGTTACCTTGGGAAACTCATAAACTAAACGAAATCTATTTGGTTTTTTATCATCTAATGATCGAGTGATGAAATATGCTGTACACCGAAAAACTACTTTTTTCTAGGTGTCTACGAAAATTTGCTGTCAGTGGCTCAATAATTAATATTTTTGGACCAAAATTTAAGAGAATACTCCTGAATAATTCCATTATAATGTACTTTGTTCAGAAATAAATTTATATTTACAGGATTTTCAAAACAAAATCTTAAAAATATGCTGAAAATATGTAAAATAACCAAACTTCCCCCTTACGTTACACGCAATGTCTTAAAAGGTAGCACCACTGCAGAGGTAAAAAAAAAGTTTTTTGGGAATTTTTTTCTCAAAAACCAAACAACATATCGAAATTGGGTAAAAAGATCTATGTTGTACAAGTATTTGACATCCTCTTTGAATTTTTTCGAGACTTTAAGAAAAAAAATTCTCCAGGAACGCATTCTTTTCATGGCTTCGCGGCCAGACCATTTCCCCTGAAATGTAAAGGTTATGGTTATCAAACAAATAATTGTCGATAAAGCATTATAACAACCAGAGAAATACGTAGGATTTTTTTTTAAATTGATTTTTGACAAAATCGCGTCATTTTGAAAAAAATGTCAAAAAAGCAGAAATAACGCTTGAAAATTGTTAATAACAATTGAAATATGCAACATTAAAACAAATCCTACGTACTTCCTAGCAGATACTAGTTTTAAACAAACTGTAAAAATTTCAAGTCGAACAAAAATTGTTTGAGAAAGGAGTCCGGCCAGTTTGAAAAACGTTGCTCCGAGATAAACGCGTTTAAAGTTTAAGTTATTGAAAAATCATGGATAAATTTGAAATACATACCTCTAGTCTGCAAAATACGTATTTCAGCGTTCTCTGCTAACGTTCAACTAACAGAGTACATGTACGATTTGAACAATGTGTTTCTTGCCTAGTCAACACGTTGTAAGTAAAAGGATTTGCACAACAAATCTGTGCAAACAGAATATAGACTCGAACGGCTAGGACTAAGAGCACAATTTTATACCGACAGTTCAGTTTCAGCCTTTGAAGACATCTTATTGTATAAAGTACATAAACAATTCCACCAGCCCTGAATTCTTTGTTTGAAACGCAGTATAAATATTTACACTTTTCTTATATCTGATTTTATTTAGAGACTGTATAAATATGATAGTAGGTGGTGGATGCAAAATCCTTACAACTTATGCTAGTTGCTGAGAGTCTTATAGCCACTAATGTGAAAAAATAACAACTGTTCATACGAGAGTTGCAATTGATACACAATCTCCTAAAATGAACGATCATGATAAGTAAAAATTATTTATTCAACAATGTCTCTACCTAATGGGCTTGCATATAAATACCGAATTATGTATAACAGATTTAAAATAGATTGTAACCAAAATCGTATTATCAATAAAAACCAACAAAGACTCGAATCTGCATTGATACTACTTTTGACGCTAGGACCTTTAGGGTTATATTTTGTATCAATCTTAAAATAGATCTCGCTTCGCATTACCCATTTTTGAAGACTTACCATGAAGAACGACATCTCGATGGGTTGCTTTCAGATTTTTTGAAATATTTCTTGTGCTCATTTCTTTGATGATACGTAATTCTTCATTAGACATTCGAGACACAATGCAAGCAATTCACCACCATAAGATGTTGCCTTCAACAGTCGACACCCGAGACCATCAGCAAATGTCAAAAGAACGATTGATAATCCATATATGATTGAGTGTTCCTAGTCCCAGTACGAGACTAGAAAACAACAGAACATTTACTTTCCATTCTATGGACGATTCTCACCAGGGAATAGGATGTTGTCCCTAGTGGCAAGGATACATAGGATTCCTTTGCCCTTGTTGCCGTAATTCTAGCTCCCTTACGCTTCGCTGAGTTGAAAACATACGAGCGAATTGTTACAAGGGCACTAAGGAGATTGTGGGCCAAACAAGGTTGACTTCGTCTCTTTGTACGAGAACACGATACCATGGAATCCTATTGTTGAGTCTGGCTTTATGGAAATCCCATGCAGGAACGTTCAGTTCAGACGACTTGAGCGCAGCAAACAATTAACCTAGAAAAGTATGAAATAAAATATGGAACTAACAAGCAAGCAAAATTAATGTCACTTGTTAAATGGCTTAGACTGTTGAAGTACAGAAAGTACAGCCTTGATTGGTGCCTTTATACGATGTAGGCAAAGATTGATATACATTGAGTCAGTAAATCAAGATTTAGTTCATATTTTGTGTGTAGGACTTGAACATGGTGTATAATGAATGAGAAGCTTATAAGAAACATAAAGGCAGTGTAAGAAAACAAGACTGAATTATTCTTACCCAAATCATTAAGGACTTGAGCGAACATAACCGTAGAGATTAACCCTCAAATAAGAAAGTATTTATATGTTTTCAATATATGAGTACATAGAATAAATGAATGCCGATCTTCTTACCCCTCAGACAAATACCCTCGAAAGTCAAAAGTATATTCAATTTCAACGTAAGAAAGTAGATAAGCATTATAGCAATTAAATGGAGATGCTATTTGAGCTTATTTTCCGCAATAAAATGGGAAAAATCGTGGATCAAGTTAAGCGCCGTAGACTAGAGGCCAAGCTTCAACAGCACAAAAAGGTACCCAATCGAACACCTCACATTTAGAAGATGAAAATGATAAGAAAACATGTAAAACAAGCCGCGAGGTGCGACCCTCGAGGTCCACACGGTCAACTTCCCAGTAATATCTACATAAACATCAACAACATTACAACAATGAGAGGTATTCATAGCAGTAACAGGAATGAGTTAATATTAATCATATCGTCTACGGGAGGGTCCATTGATTACGTAAGGTTTTTGGTCGATGGGGACAGATTGAATATTCACGCAGATCAATCGGTGGGGGCCTTTTTGGTCTTGAAATTTTTTGTTGGTTTTCAAAATTTAAGCAGTTTTTTTTAATTAAAAGACTATAAAACCATTAAAAATCTGCTCAATTATGCAAATATTTTTAAACCTTGATTGAATTTACAACATTTTTTTAGAATAAAAGATATCAAGTAATAGCATTCGTATGAACCCTCTTTACATAGTAGCTTTGAATGTTTTTTTTCTATTTTTAATTTAGTCTTTTTCATAATCATGGAAGAAAATTTGACCGGTTTATCTTCAAAAACTAATGAGAATGTATAAATTTTATAAACTGGTATCACTGTGCTGTGCAAATCAGGTTAAAAAATATTTTTCATGAAAAAAACTATAATTTTTCGCATTTTCTTCTATTAAATTAAAAAAACGGCTGAAAAGAATTTTTATATTGTAAAAACCTTCACAAAGATGTTAATACACGTCAACTGACACCTTAATGATCCAAATATTATATCTGGTTCGTGAGATATAGTGAATGATAAAAATGACCTTGAAAATCTTGATGACTTTTAATGATTTTTTATTTTTAATTTAATTTTTTACGTAATCATGAGAAAAAGTTTTGATGATGTTTTTACAAACATTGTTTGCAGTATATGAATTTTTTAAAGATTGATTACTTATTTTCGCAAATCAGCTTAAAAATTTATTGTTTATGAAAAAACCCTAATTTTTTGCACTTTTTTTTCTTAAATTAAAAAACGGCTTCAACGATTTTTTTAAAAATTTGATAGATTCACACGAATGTTAATACGCGTCGATTGACACCTTTAATATGCATATCGTATGTTTGATTCGTACGTACGTACGTACACACACACACACACACATACATCTCCCTTTCTAAAAACACTTTATATAAACTCTATAGACCTCAAAATGTAAAGAAATGTTGAAAATTTCAATTTCGATTTTCGAGGCGATTACAAGAATTTCCCATATACTGGGAAGTTAAAAACATGCTACGCCTGCCAAGCTAGTAAACATATGTATGTTAATTGATATTTATAACATTTTTTTAAATTAATAAAGAAGCATGTAGCCCAAATTTCAAAACGTTGGCCTGAAATTTACATAATAAATAATGTATTATTTTTAAAAAAATCGTCTAGGTAATAAGTTTAATTTTTTAATTCCCTTCTGATAGACCTATTGTTATAAACTGTTTTTTTTTTTGGATGAGTGATCCAGTCCATATCTCAAAGTTGCTCGCATTAAAATTTTCATGGTCAAAAATAAGATTTATCAACCGAAAGCTTTCCCCATATTTTTTTTGCAAAATTGTTGAAGTTTTTTTTAAGTAATGAAATTTAGATCCAAAGTTTTTGACTTTTTATCGTCTACGCCTTCTGCGGTAAAAATGGCGCTGAAATTTTCATTTATGGTTGTTTTTATTTTTATTACAGTAAACATTTGTCGATTTAATTGATCTTGAATTGGTTATTTTTGGGGACGATGTAATTTCTTATGGTTTAATTTTATTGAGTATTTTAATCATTACTTTAATATTATAGCAAGTAGGTCTGTTTTAAATTATAATAATTATTCAAATATGTCTAATTAATTAAATTTTAATCATTTTAATTTTAATTTTATTTTAGTTTTACTTCATTTACATTTTCCTAATGTATTTGACTTTTCGAAGGACAAATATTTTTTTTTCTTTCTCTCTTTGGAAGAAGATTAACTCCTACTTATGTTCTTATTTTGGGATGAGGATATCAGCCTGAACGTCTTCAGGCAGGGCTACATTTATTGTTTTATACTTACTTATAAACCAAATAAATTATCAGGGCAATTGTTGTAGAAAATAAGAAGTTCTATGAAAACATTTGCAAGAGTAAAGATTTATCTACAATCATTTCAAAGTTATAGGTGTCCCAGTGAAAATCTCAAAAATGTACTTGTATTTAATTTTCAATGTAGCATTGAATGCGTCTAAAACTGGTACAAAAATTTATGAAAGAACTCTCAATTTATATTAAAAAATTCCTTGACACTTGCATGTTATGATAAGGGTGTTTTTGTGAGATTGCACTAGTTTCCAACTAATTTCCCAATTTTTTAAAGTATTGAACGTTAACTTTTTGCACATTTTGTCCTAAACACTAAGATTTTTAGAAAACTCATAACCTTACAAAACAAGCCGCGAGGTGCGACTCTTGAGGTCCACACGGTCAACTTCCCAATAATATCTACATGAATATTAAAAATACTTAACACAACAATAATTACGAAAATACTACTACTTGAAATAATGATAATTAGAGGTACTCATATAAGTAATTAAAATGAGCTAATATTAATCGTATCAACTACAGGAGCGTCCACTGATGACGCTGGTAAGGAGGATGATTGAATATTCAAGCGAATCAATCGGAAGCGGGAGGATGGGGGTAGGTTACAAAGCGTTTTCTACGATATTTGTTATTTTCATATCGATGCTTAAAGGACAAAGAGCGCTAGCAGGAATGAAGAGATTTTGTCGTGTGGTGGCCATTTTGAATAATTGTGTTTAAAATCGCCATAACTTCGGCATAATCATTGAGTTTGTATTTTTTTTACAACAATCAGGCTAGTACTTATTTCTTATTTTCAGTTGGTCTTGAAAAATATTGAATGTGCAGTCAAAAATCGGTTCAATTGCATGTGAAAACTAAAAAGCATTACGAATGATGATGGGTGGAAGTAATTGAAATCTTACGAACACTAAAGAACAAAACTACTAAAAACTAGAATTTTTTTATTTGATGAAAGCTTTTTTAAGCATATGATCTTGCAAAGTATTGACTACAAACATTTTACCATTCAAAGCATTCATTACCACAAATGCAAATTTGAATAGATTTTTTTGGTTTTAAAATGTAAGCAATTTTTTTATTAAAATCAAAACACGGTACTGTAAAAACTATTAAAAATCTGCTGAAATTATGCAAATATCAATAAATTTTGATTGATCCAACAACAATGTCTTTAGAATAAGAGTAATCATGTAATATCATTCGTATGGACACACACTCACCAACTTTGAATTATTATTTATTTTTAGCTTAATTTTTTTCAATCATGGAAAAAGGGTTTGGTTATTTCTCTTTAAAAACTGATAAGATGTTATAACATTTATAAACATTTATTACTGTGTTGTACAAATAAGGCAAAAAATTAATTTTTTATGAAAAAAAATATTTGAATTTTTTTTTGTTATATTGAAAAAAAACGGCTTCAACGATTCTTTTGAAACAAATAAACATCATGAAAATGTGAAGACGCATCGATTGACACATTATTGATGCAAATACTATATTTGGTTCGCGAGATATAGTGAATGACATGAATGACCTTGGAGATCATGATGACTTAACGATTTTTTATTTTTTATTTAACTTTTTACATCATCATTAGAAAAAAATTCAACAAGTATTTGGAGTATGTGAATTTTATAAACATTCATTACTGCACTTTGTAAATCAGGCTAAAAATTTATTGTTTATGAAAAAATTCTTAATGTTTTGCACTTTTTTTTAATAAATAAAAATGTGGCTGCAACTTCTTTTTCAAAACTTTCAAAGAAACATAAAAATGGTAATACGCGTCGATTGGCACCTTAACGATGGAAATCCCATGTTTGGTTCGTGAGATATAGCGCATGACAGAAATGACCTTCAAGGGGTCAAAACAGCAACCCCCCCCCCACTGAAGAGTCCCAAAAACTGATGCGAGGTAACCCACTTACAATTTTCAGTGACAATACATAATAAGATACTATCAAAACAGTGTTTTTTTTAATTTGAAATTTATTATAAAAGACGCTACCAACTTTATCAGTTGAACACGATTTCCATTGAAATGCATCTTTTTGAAAATAAAAGACTTTACCAACTTGAATGTGAATAAAAATTGGGATGATAATATCGTCAATAATTTGTCGAAAAGCCAAGTAAAAAACAGTAAGACACGGTCTTCACATATATGAGGTTTTTAATAATTATCAAAGCGATCAAGGAGAGAAAAGCAGTCCAAAAACAGAGCTGCAAAATAAAACACTATTGCATAACTGCATAAGTAGTCACTATCACACAATACTGAATTGGAAAGTGGTACCAATTTCCATTCAAAAAAAGGACGTAAGATATATTATATACTATATTTTAAAAAATATTTAAAGCCATATTATGGTTACGTGTCCACGAGTCAACGGTGGAAAGACACAATTATTTATCTAAATCAGACCACATGGAAATCAATATATTACAAGATCTATGCTTTTTCAAAAAAGAAATCTTAATTCATATCATTTGCTATTGTTTTTTGCTACTTGTTGAAAACAGATTCGCCTGGTCCCAATAAATACTTGAAAATTCTCCCAGGTTAAAAATCGTTAATTGAATAGCGAGTTAAGATTAACGAACCACGTAGAGAGCAATTAGCAAAATCTTAGCTGATCTATTCTTCTAGAATAAGTAAACCATTTTGTTTGTCATTCTGTTCCTTTTTTATAATCAGATATGATTCAATTATATAAGTTACATTTTTTTATGATCCCGAAAATTTTACAAAACCATTCACCCAGAATTCGTCGGTAAACATAGTTTAACTTATTGTCTGCCACTGTACTCACTTGAGTACAATAAAATTGTTAGAATTTATTTTGTTGAAAATTCAAAACTATAAAAGCTTTTTCGGTGATTTCCCTTTTTACCTTTTTTACGACCTATTGGCAACACCTTGACTTTTATTTTAAATGGCCTTGACGTTTAATAAGTTAATATTACCATTAGAATATTCAAAGAACAAATTTAAGTTACCGAACAATTTAGAGTTTGAGGTAAGAATATTTCAAAATTTAGCGTAAGTTAAGCCGATTCACAACAATAAACCATACACTTTATGTTAAGTACAACGCAACTTAAAGCAACTAAAACTAAAATTGCAGCTACTTAAAGAAATTCATTCATTTTCAGATTCTCTTTTTTAACAGAATCCCGGATTAGAATTAGTGTTGTACCTTTGGAGGTTGATACGCTAGCATTTTCAATTTATTTCAATTTTTTCTAAGGTTGGAAACTCATCTTAAGTCTTCCGACAAATTGTCTCGTTAATGGTTTGTGCTTCAAGTTTGTTGATTTTGATGGTTTGAAATCAAAAAGCATTTAACTCAGTTTTTTAGGAAGTGTTGACTACAAAAATCGAAGAAATTCCGTGATAAAAAAATATATAAAAAGAAAGTGTAAGTTTGTTTTTAATTTAATGGAAATCGTTTAGTTAATTTTGATAGCGAGAAAACAAATCGATGATTACTACCCTTTTTTTGGATTTTAACACAACAGTAGACATCTTCCTTTTAAAAGCAAAGTCCGGATGATATCTGATTCTATCACTCATCAGATAACTCAACGAATAGTGTTATAATAAAATCTAGCCAAACCAATTTAGATATGTACCACGCATAATGTAACAAAGTTGCTTGTGAAGAACGTTATAGTCCAATTGAGAGATTTTCAGAACTTAAGTACCTCGAGATATCTACACACTATGAACTTATCTGGTTCTATTAGACAGTGAATTCACACGTAAAACATTCAAGCCCTTTGACGGAAATCTATCTATTTTTTACGCTTGTCTTATTCAAACGCCTCTAACAAATCTCTCACTACATTTTGGACAAAGAACTGGAAAGTAAATGGAAACCCACAACTGATTTCGAAACATTTCAGGTTGGAAATGTCTTGTCCATCAAAATGATGGAACGCAAAAAATAAACAAGAACATCCTTGGAGACTGGTGAACCACACAGATAACAAAATATAGTATATTACTAGAAATTCTAGCCATCAAAAAACGGGCTCGATGGTATTGTAGGTAATCTGTTATCTTTCCTTAACAAGGAATCAAAGCTAAGATGAGATTGGCAAAGATTGATGGAGGCATTTGAACACTGAAAATGTTTACAAGATAACGACAAGAGGGAAATCATTGATTAATTTATTAAGTAGAAACTCAACTCTACATCAAGCATGAGGTGTTAAGTTTATCAGCAAGGCCTTATCAGGATTGTTCACATAGTGAAGAGCTTGTATTTATTTTGATAAGTTTGTAGAGTGAGGTGGGTTTAAAAAGTAATATCATATTCTTGTGGGTTTCATATTACTTTTAAATATTTACTTAAATAGTCACACGGATGATATATGTACCAAAGACATATTATATAATTATAAACGAAACTTCCTGCTAAAGTGACTGGTAGACTAAAACATAACTAAAACAAGAACTTTCCATGTACTGGAAAGTTGAAAATAAGATCATGGACAAATAAATCAAAAGCATGCGTTTTCTGTATTTTCACATAGTGCAAATATAGAACCATAAATTGAGATTGAAAGACTTACGTTAAAAACTTAACTAATCCACAATTTGCGTTCTTCTTCTGCGATAACTTAAAGTCAATCAAAGTTAATTAATATTTGCAAAATTTGAGAAGATTTTCAATAGTCTTCACAGCTCCATGTTTTAACTTTAATGAAAAAACTACTATGTAACCTGTCCCCCCTACGATTTATCCGCGTGAATAATCAATCAAACCAATGCACCAAAATCCTTCCGTAATCAATTGACGCTCGCGTAGATGTTATGATATGAAGTCATCCAAATAACTTTTACGAGAAGTACATTTCTATTATTTGGAGTAGTATTATTTCCATTATTGTGTTTAATATTTTTAATATATTTTTAGATATTACTGGGAAGTTGACCGTGTGGACCTCATGGGTCACACCTCACGGTTTGTTCTTTCTTGTAATGACACGCAATTGGCACCAGGACATTAATGCAAATCATCACAAATGGCGTTAACTATTATTATTTTAGGTAAATCATAAATTATGGACTTCTTTTTCACATTGCTCGCGAGAAATAATCTGTCTAAATGGAAAGCAAATCCTGCTTCTGACAATTTTCACCTATCAAATTCTTGTAAAACACTTAAAAATACGTATTGCCGTATTCAGTCTTACCCAGGTAAAAACTTACAATAAAAAATAAACACCCAATCAATTTAATCTTGTTGGAAATATTTCCAAGACACCTCCCGCCGGCAAATATGAAAATACACAAAACAAGTGTAATTCAACGTCTTAATGGGAAAATTACATCAGTCCGGAATGTTAATGGCATCTAAGTGTATTGACGAAAATCGTTTTAAATCTTATGATTCTTTCAAGGCCGTCGAAAGCTGGCATTAGCGACACGGAGATTCGCGGGCTATCGCTCTATCTGTAATCACCAAGGGAATCCAATAAAACGTTTTTGCCGCTTTTCCAGCTATTTACACAATCCCACAAGTATTTAAGGATGTTCACTGTTCACAAAGAATTGAACGGTGGGCATTATTGGAAACACCAAACGTTGTCAATAGTAGGGGCGCAAATAATGTACGACCTTACGCTGTCGTTTAGTTTATCCCTAAAGTACGTTCCGGGATGCATTACAATCTAGGGAGTAATGGATCTCAATCGATGTAGATACTTGTGAATGTTTACACTATTATTTCGAACATGGTTTGATAGGGAGTTCTCTGCCGACACTTTGGTCCTGTGTTGTCTTTAATATTCAAAAGAAGCAATTACGACTGAATTGAATGAAATTAAATATTCATTTTTGCGGCTGTCTAAAATGCCGTCCATAATATGAAATAAACGAGCTTCAAATCTTAGTAATGAAATATATTTTAGTATGAAATGAAACTTTTTAGACAAATTCGTTCGATCATAAATACACTAGCTGGAATAAGTCTGCGTATACTAAGCAATGTGAAGTTGGTTCTTCATAAAACAGTCGAATGAAATGAATATTTTCAAGAAAATTATTGCATAAATATTTTACGCATTCTTACAGTTTAAGATAAAATGATTTAACAAATTCGAAATTCATGTCATCCGAACTCAAAGCGAAAAAAATTACAAAAATTCAAAAAAAAAATCATAAACAATGTAACTTTAAACTTGTAGGATAGTTTTTGCTTTTAAGAACTTCTCTCAATCATTTTGGAATCAAGTGCATCAGCTTGGATGTTTCTTGTGTGTTGGTTTTCTCCTATTCTTTATCTAAAACAGTTTTCAACATATCCTTGACATTATGCAATGTTGGCAAATTTTGCGTGATAGTGAATCCCATATTTGATCAAAAGCATTCAAATCGGAGGACTGTAGGGATTTACGCAACTAGTTTGGTGCATTATACAGTAACTATAACTTCATAAATTCTTCCATGTGCTTGGGATCGTTGTCGTGCCTGAAATAATAGTCAGATTTAATTTTTTAGCACATTCTTTTGAACGTCTCTTCAAAATATTTAGAATATAGTGGACTATAAATTCCAATTTATCTACACTACTACTTTTTATACACCCTCAAACCATTGTTCCAGCACCCCCAATGTTTCACAGTTGGTACCAGATTTTTTTTCTTCAAGCCTGCGGATGGTTTTTTTCATATAAACTTTCGTCCTTTAAGGGGTTACATTGGTCTTGACGGAAAAAAACAACTTTTTCAAAAAATTGCATTTTCAAAACCGAAAATCTATTTTTTTTAAAATTAACAAACATAAAAGTTGAGCATTTCAAAAGGCTGCAAACACTTTTTCAGCTAAAAACATTGAAAATTGTCAATTTTCCTGCAGTTTTCCTCGTCCAACCTTTTTTTGTGTTATGCAGAATATTTCATGGCAGGTTCATCTTAAATCAAAAATTCATAAAATATCTCATATTTTATGCCCTTGGCTCGTGCTTGAACGGAGGAATTGAAAAAAAATTAAATTTAAAGTTTTGACGTGGATTTGAATGAGTTTCGTCTCATATTCTTTAGCATTTTTCCGATTCTCATCGTTTTTAAAATAATTTTTCGTATAAAACAAAAACCGCCGAATAAAAATCCCTTAGTTCAAGCACGAGTCAATCATATAAAGAGGAACTGTGCAAAGTTTCAGCAAAATCGGTCAATTCGTTCTCGAGAAATCGTGCCTAACGCACGGAAAAACAAGGTTTCGAAAAAACGTGTTTTTACCGCGATTTAATGAATTAAAGTTTGTGTGACTTACATCGAGTCGCCGATTCCAGGTCCATATAGTAATTCGTTTGCCTCATTTACGATGTCCAGAGCATCCTTTTGATGTTGTGATGTTTGATGTAAAAATAATGAGCTGATTTTACGCGGTAGAACCACGCCGCATGTGTATAATACGCTCGGTAAAGCATGCGCACGTACCGACCGCGCGGTATTCAAATCTCTCTAACTCCAGTGATATCGCTTGAATTTACTTTAAATTTGGTGTTAACACTCCTGGAATACTACACCTTCATATATAATAAAAAAAGATAAATTTTTTGAAAATACAAGACCTAGGTAGCCCCTTAATTTCATATATACAAAATTTTCATTCTCTGACAAAGTTAATGTCTCTCATAGCTCAAGGGGCTTATTTACATATTCATCTGTAAACTTGAGGCTCTTGCGTGTATTAACATTCGAGATAAATGGTTTTTGCATGCAACATGTTCATAATAATCATCCCGTTTAAGTATTTTCTGTATAGTATCAACACAATTTTTTTCTGAAACTTAATCTTAACATCTTTGGCGATTTTTGATGCTTTTTTTTAAGGATCATTTGCTCTGACAACTTTGGAGGACAACCAGAATGTGGCTTTGAGGTTACATCTCCTGCCAATTTAAAATTATTTACTACTCTCTGAATAGATAAATGTTGTGCTATTTTCCCAATTTCACGGAATTTTTCTTTCTTCCCACAATTTTATAATGGTTTTACGCTGACTAACTGAAATTTCGTTTCTTCTAAAATCCATTTTTTTCACTTTTTTGTTAAAATTGATCACCTCGTTATCAGTAACAAAATTTGCACGTTGAGTTATTGATTCAAACACTACGAATTCAAAAAGTAGTGTCGGTAGGATAAGTTGCAGTAAAATTCCAGGATGCGTAGTCTTTTCTATTGAATCTATTGATTTTTTTTCGCTTTGAGTTCTTCTTTTCGGTTGTGATGAATTTAAAATTTGTAAATTACTATTTCTTAAAATGTAAAAATGCATTAAACAAAATATTAACAGTGAATGCACCTTATGTTTTACATGGTTGCCTGACTGAGAAGTCTTAAAACCACGAGCTTCTTAGGCTACGGGTTACGATGGGCTCGCACCAAGGTCCCCATAAACGTATTTGCCAATAGCCCATAACAATGAGAACTATCTTTCTCCGAGTATTAGTACCAGTTTTATCCAGAGCTTGTATGGACTCCTTCATTATCCCTGGTACAGATTTGGACCTACCAGCACCCTTGCCACTCTTTGGGAAGCGGCACCCCTGTTGAAAACGCCAATGCACCACAAAATAGAAGAAGTTGCGAATAGCTACCGATTCCAAACTGTATTAGAAATGATTGTACCCGCTTTGGGTGTCAACCACAGCCACCAAGTTGCAACAGGTTCCTCACTGGTGCCGACAGGGCACAAGTCCCTGGAGCCCTGGCTCCCTTGGAACCAGTATACTCCTGGTAAGGTTTAGAAGAAGTTCGATTGAATTCCGTAATTTAAGATTATCATCCTTTAAAACCAGTGGAATATATGATATACCCTATTAAACGTCATTCCTTTGAACTTAACCTCCTGTTAAAGGGATGTTACTCTGAGAATCGGTCAGAATCTCTCCTCCTTTACACTGGCTTGGGACAGTTCTCTAGGCTGCTTAAGCATCTTCTGGTTGACACCGCCGGACTATCTTTCTGCAAGGTACTACTTCAGTCATGCGACTTTTCCCAGGCATACTTGAGGCCAGTTTTGCCTCCCCCAGTCTCTCTTCGACCTTGCTTTGGAAAGCGGAGCTAATATATTCATTTTAACCATTTATTTTATCAAGAATCACCTTCACATTGGTTGATGTACGCAGACTTATTCTAGCTAGTGTATGTAGAGTCTGTTCTTTCAATGGGTGCATGTAAACCACAGAGGTGTCCGATTTATCTGTTACGATGTGCCAACAAACACATTGATTTTCATCAAAAAAAATTATACCAAACAGCAAAATCATATCTTCAAGTTGCATCCAATCTTCAACTTTGCCTCCTGCACAATTGTGAATCGTTGCAATCATATGCAAATCAGGCAAACAAACAAACCTTAACTAATGTCGTATGCAGATCAACGGCAGCAAATGGGAAAGCACTTATCAAATTGCATCGCATCCAGTGAACATGGAAAAACAGAGCACATACCATCTTTTCGCAACCCCCCCGACCCCGTGTGTGAGCAAAAGTTTTCCATTTCCATACGATGCTGTGTCATGCAAATAGTCGATGCAAGCCTGGAAAACAGTATTCGTAATTTTCTGCCATTACAAGCAACGGGCTAAGGACTTACCACGTAGAGTTCCAAACGAATCGCTCGGGATTTGTGTTGCCAAGTGAAATTCAAACAATCGTCTTGATTTTCTCGAAGGAAACTTTTCCATCATACTCACATCGTTTACAAACATGTGTCATAATAACTGTCTCACGTTTGTGGTTGTACAGCCAAAGGGTTTAACCTACATAAATATTCCATTCGTGTTAACGTATTCACATAAACGCAAACAAATTGGCATGGGAATATTTTTAAAACATATCTTCAAAATACACTATCAAATATTTACTTCACATTGAATGCACCAAAAAAGCAAATTTAACACGAAATTTTGTGGAGAATGACACCACTCAGGTGAGAAAATAAAAACCGACTTAAAGCATTAAATTTCTTGCATTTAAAACTAATTTTTCAAGAAAAACGAAAATCCAGCGACAAAGTCAAACTTCACGGTTGAATCGAATCCCCAAGAAAATTGTTAACGTCACGAAGAAGAAATAAGCTAATCCAAAGTGTACAGATCCATTGAGCTTTTCTTGAATTTTAAAATTACTCAACATTAATTTGGATACCAGCACATCATACAATTACTGCATGTCTGAATCTGTTTTGAAATATTTGGATACAAAATGGAATACGACAAAACAATTTTTAAAATTAATCTTCGAAAAACAATATAAACTCTAAATAATTACAGAAATTACCAAGAACTAAAAAGATATAGAAATGAAACTGTCTGAATTTTATTGGATTGGCATTTAACGAGCAAATTTTCTATGCTGAAAATATACCTGCAAGTATTTTTACCTTGCTGGTAATATTTAATTGTGAATTCACAGAAAACATCAGTAACAAAAGCTACACCTAAATTTCTCTCGAGGAGGCACCTTGTGCTTTACTCTAACATCTCTTCCTATGCGGACCGAATTTAAATTTGCGATCCAATACCATTCCGAGAGTAACAATTAGAAATGTTGCTTGATCTTCATACTATCAAGAAAATAAATAGCTAAAAGAATATCGAAAAACGCACCGACAAAATTAATTTTCAAAAGTTTCTTTACCTCTTGCTCAACAACGGTTCTCAGCATACCATGCGCGTTATCGCATGATGTGCGTGGATAAGTCTTCCATATATTAACCTAGTCCGTACTTCTGGAAAGGTAAAAGCGAACGGTTTGCATAGAAATCTCTTTAGATTTGTCGATTATTCGGTTAAATTTATTTTTATCACAATTCGATTATGAAAAGTATTCCAAAAAAAATAACAACACAAGTTTATTTTTTAAATAACTTATCAACTATGAATAAAATTAAGTTATGCCATTATCCCAGAAATTACAAGTCTAAACGTTTTATCCATATTTCTATTAACGTCCATGTCACAATTAAGTATGAAAAGTACATGGTATTTTTTTAAAAGTTGTACACCTGAATATTATATTCGATCATATTCATAAATAATTCCCTTCTCTAAATAAAAGTTTTGGCTTCAATACACTCGTATTTCCAAACAAGTTATATAGTTGTGCTCAGTGAGTTCTTTAGAGATTCTTTTGTCATTACGAGGGTGGATTGAAAAGTTTCCGGAATCGGGAAGAGATGGCGCGCGGATTGCCAAGTTGTTACGATGTTGTCAAGGTGACGTTGTTTTAGGAAAGCTGTCAACTTTTCAGATAGAAACTTCGTACGGTTCTTGTTTACCAGACAGTTTTGTGAAGGAAGTCTGGCACTTTTGCAAAAATGGATAAACACGAATTTCGTACAGTCATCAAACATTTCTGGATGGATGGGAAAACGGCGACGGAGATACGAGATATTTTGCAGGAAGTTCATGGCACCTCCACATCTTCATTTTCTACTATCAGTTGCTGGGTGAGCGAGTTCAAACGTGGCCGTACGAGCACTAAGGATGAACCACGCAGTGGACGTCCAAAAACAGCCACAAATGAGGAAATGGTCAACAAAGTCCATGATATCGTGTTAGCCGATCGTCGGATGAAGTTTCGCGAAATAGTAGAGACCACAGGCTTCTCATATGAACGTGTGCAAAATATCGTGCACGAACATTTGGGCATAAGGAAGCTGTCGGGGCGATGGGTGCCACGTTTGCTGACTGTGGACAATAAGCGAAAACGTGTGACCACTTCGAAAGAGTTTTTGGCCCGTTTGAAGCGTAATTCGCCGGATTTTTTTCGCCGATTCGTGACCGTAGACGAAGCATGGATCCACCACTACACACCGGGAACCAAGCAGCAGTCGAAACAGTGGACTTTTCCAAACGAATCTGCTCCGAAGAAGGCAAAAACTGTCCCATCGGTTGGAAAGGTCTTGGCCACCGTTTTTTGGGACTCGCAAGGTGTGATCCATATCTACAGACGCAGACGGGAGAAACGATCACGGGGCAATATTAAAGCGATTTATTGGATCGATTCGACGCCGTATTGAAGGAAAAACGGCCTCGTTTGCAGCAGCAGCTCTTCCAACACGACAACGCGCCGGCCCATTTATCCCGAATCGCCACGGCCAAATTCTCCAAATCTCCAGACCTGGCCCCGTTCGACTTCTTTTTCTTCTCAAATCTGAATACTTGGCTCGGGGCAAGCGTTTTACGTCAAATGAAGAAGTCATCGCCGCCACGAATGATTATTTTGCAGAGCTCCCGAAATCATATTTTTCTGAGGGCTTTAAAAAGTTGGAGCACCGCTTGCAAAAGTGTATCGCCCTAAAAGGAGACTATGTTGAGAAATAATAATAAAAAAAATTTGAATTACTGCGTTTTCATGGCCATTCCGGAAACTTTTCAATCCACCCTCGTAAACATTCATTTTGCTAAAGCTTCTTTCTAAACTGGTTCACATATCGTTTTAGTGATAGTTACTCTGAAACGTTTTTCTTATTTATGTTTATATGATTTCTGTCTGTGACGATAAAATATATAAAAATCAATTGAATTACATTTGAAACGCTTTTTCAATACTTTGTACATATTTATTATTCTAATTCCTATGTTATTGCATCTATTCCCCTGTTTATTTAATTTAATATGCATTTTATTTTATTTCCATGACTGTTGAATGGTATTTTTTTTATTTTTTCATACAGTTTTATATTCTATATAACAAATGTTTTACTAAAAATCATGACGTTTTAGCTCCTCCGAAAAAGCGTACTTTTTGAATGGACAAAAGTACATTTTTGCGTTTGCGTCACGAAATATTCTCGTTCAAAGCTTTAAATGGGTCAACACTGTGTGTTTGTGTGTCCTAAAAACAGTTTCTTTGTATTTTATTCTAAAACAAGAAAAGATAGCATCTTTTGACCACTGAACGCTTAAACTTTATCAACGTATTCAGGACCATTATCAAACCCATGTGACTTTATAATCCTGCATTTCAAGTGATAGTCAGAAAACTGTAAAGCATTATATCCCAAAGGAATTAGCTGCAAACACAGTAGGATTATGATTTCAGTATCGATGCTACCAGCTCAATTGAATTTTTCACTCGGTTTTGGGTTGGATTCATTCTAACAAACGAGTACAGCTCCTGCTACCACTGCCCCAATATTTTTTGCTCGTCGATGACTGTGAACGATTCACCAACAAGTACTGCTACCGGTAACCTCAATGCTAACGACGACAAAACTGCAAGATCAGTCAAGTGACAAAAATTCAGTGAACTTTAATAAAAACATTCAGCACTCTTTAACGAAGCATTTATACAATTTAAAAATAAGAGTTTGCAGTATGTGTGTGTGACAAGGTTTTTTCATATTTTTTTTATGATATTACGATCCTTCTGATCGGTGAGTCAGTTGCGCAATAGTGGGCAGTAGTGAAGTAGGGCGCCATAGTGAAGAACACAGTTGTGAAGCACAATTGTCCGACCGTTCAGCAGCTCGTTCGTAACGAAAACTAGCTAATCTGTCTACGCTTGTCTTCAGTGCGTAAATAAAGCAGTGCCTATACTTCGTAGATGTAAAAAATATTTTAAGCTGAGGATACACAGATCTAATTCCACATACCAATAAAATTTCTTACACCGTCCGATAGTGCGTTGACGAGACAGTATCAGTGTTTTTTTATTGCGGTTCAAACAATTATTTTGACGAATTTTTTTTCGTGTAGTACAGCACAACCAGTATCCATTTATTCCAGTTTTTCTTCCCTTTTACTTTCAATGAAAGGCCTTTTCCTAAATATTTGGGCATGGAGTTTTGAATGATTTTGTGTGATTTAGCATTCTTTGACAGAACGTTTTGAAAAAACTTATGTAATTTGAAGACTAAAATCTTTATAAAATGAAACACTTGATTTTTTTAACTCACAAATTTTTATTATCACGACCCGTTTTGATCCTTAGATCATATTCAGGTGACAAACAGTGTACACTATTTCTTGGTTTTATTCTTAAGTAATTAATGGTTGAATGAGTGGTGATTGGAAGGGAAAGCTAATATCATTTAGCAGGTTTTCATTTCTCTTTGTGGCCCCCTTAATCTCAAGGCATTGCAGGTATTCTAGCTTTTCCCCTTGTTTATTTTATGTAGGATATTAAGATTGTTAATGCTAAAATTATGACTTGTATCTTAAATATGTTGGGCTATCTTAGAATTTGGATTTACCTCTCTAGTTGCTTTGATGTGCTCATTGTATCTAATTTTAAAGCTCCTACCTGTTTGTCCTATATAAGCTGCATCGCAATTATCACAGGATGCACGATACAGTTCTGAATGGGAAAAAGGATCATTTTTGCTTTTGCTGTTAAAAAGTAATTTTTTCAAATTAATTCTAGTCGAATGAATGAAGGATTCATCAGTGTGTATTTTAAATATTTGGACAATTTACTATTGATGTGGCCTACGTAATTTAACTTTCTCCATGATTGAACACTACCATCTTTTTAAACTGGATATATTTCTTTTATAATTTTCAATTTACGTTTTTTGTTTATAAGGCCTAAAATGAGTTGCTTAGGGTATCCATTATTTTTGGCTATATTTGCAATGGTATAAAGTTCCTTCTCCAATTTGTCTTTGGAAAATGGAATATTTAGAGCATGGAATGGAAAGAAGCTAGCTAAATATTTAAGGGATGGAACGAGTAATAAGGAATGAGCACATCTGAATAAGTATTTTTCCTGTAAATATTAAATTCTAATTTTGATTTTTGACGAGTAATGGTAAGATCTAAATGGTTGATAGTCTATTTCTTTTTCTCTAGTAAATTTGATGCAATTATTGAGGCTTCTAAAAAAGTTAAAAATTTATTTAGCTGACGACTTGTACTATCCCATAAGCAAATTATGTCATCCACATATCTATACAGAAGAGTATATTTTTAGAATAGGAATTAACTGAACTCAAAATAATTTTCTCTAAAAAAATCATGTATAAGTCTGCTTGAAGTGAAGAAAGTGGTAAACCGTCTTCAAACGAGAAGTATTGATCCTCGTATCTAAAATAATTCTTATCCTTACAAATTTTGTACAGACTGAGTAGTTCATTTGCTTTTGCCTTAGTTTTAATTTTTCCAAATAAGGTCTTTCACTACTAGGTCAAGTTCCTTAATGGAAATGAAGGAAAATAAATTTACTTTGTCGAAAGAAACTAAGCTAGAATTTTCATAAATTTGGAAGTTTTGGAATTTTTGGGTCAGTTATTGGGAATTTTTAACAGAGAATTCTGATACAAATCCTGTTTCATCTACAAGGGTTTTGTTGAAAAAGAAATTACAGGTCTTATAGATATATTTTCCATGTGAATTTTTGGTGGGCTATAGAAAACTGGGGCAGAAGGGTACATTGTAATATTTTTAAAACTTGACTTAGGTTCCAAAATGAATTTACAGTTTTTAACAAAATTTCTTACCCTATTTGAAATTTACTTTTGGGGTCTTTTTTCAATGCAATAGGTTTAGTTTCATCTATAAAGTCTACAATTTTACTTTCTATAACTGATAATTTGAAGACAATTGAAATGTACTATTTTAAAGAAAAATTTGATTAACTATGATAAATATTAAAAGATATGTATTTTACAAAATAAACTATACATTTGTCTTGATCTTTACAATTCATTCTAATATGAAAAAAATGTCAACAAAATAGTAAGAGTAAATACGCTCTCATGTTTTTTTTGGTAAGAATCAATATCATTAATTCTTTGACAATATCAATATCGATATTATTATAAACCTAACTATAAGTTATTATAGATTTATAGACAGAAAATATCCGTCCGAAAATATAAGTTTACGTGAAGGAACACATTAATACGTTAAAATTTTCCACAGTTTCAAGACTTTGCTCGTTTAAAAAAAATATTTCAGTCAATTATTTCTTATTTAGCACCCGAATTAATGTGCGAACCATCACAAAGGTGAATTTTATAACCTCCAAAATAAATACATACTCAATTTTTTAAAAAATTCACTTTCATCATTTGGCTGAACTTCCTTTAATAAAAGATCTTTTGAGAAAAAGTTGCTACACATTCTTCGAAATAACAGCTTTATCTGATAGTCGTCTACAAGTTTCCTCTATATATTTATCTCCTGCGTTCATCAAATATCTTTTATATCTTTATAATCGTGTTTAAATGTTTCTTTACGATGGGTAAAATTTAGTTCTACACAGTCACAATGCATGATTTTCTTTGATTTTCCTCACGAATTTAATAACCATGAAATTAAAGCAATCATCTACATTTCTTAACTGTAAGACACCACAAGTGTAAAGATGGTTTTCGAGTTTTATTATCCATATTCTTTTAACACACGTTATATTTTCATAATACTAATATCCCAACAGAATTTAAAAAAACGATCAACTTAACAAACAACCACAACTGCACACAATTTGGCAACACTCAAGTAAAATCAAACGAAAACTTTTTACACTTTTTGGTCCACTATCGTGTGTACATTTTCCGATTTTCATCGGGTACTTGTCATCATTGCAAACTTTGCATGAATCCAAATCCACACCGAAATAGTTTCAAACATACTTACCCGTAAGTGCATACTGTAATTTTTCTTTCCATTAAACTGTAAACTAGAGCTCAAAGTGTTTGTAAATTTAAATTTCGACAGTATTGTTTGTACATACATATAAGGAAGTTCATGAAAGTTTTCCTCTTGTCGTCGGTAGCAAAAAAGATACAGCTCGAAAGTGTAACATAACACTAGCACTTTTCACGTACATTTATAACGTATGGATTTCCAGTAGAATTACAATGAAATGCTATTTGCTTTCGTCCTGACGCCATGAAAGGCTGTCATTCGAATATGATTTCGTTGAAATGTATACGAAAATGGTATTCAGACAGATATCATTTCAGCTGGCTTTCGTGGAAGCAACTTTGCAACAGTCACTTCAAATGTTGAATCTAGAATATTAAACAGTACTTATGTTTAGATACGGAAACTAGAAATCACAATCAGTTGAACTGAACTAATAAAGTTCCTTTGATGAGTACCGAATTTCGCATTTAATCCTTCAAAATATGTAGTGGTTTTCGATACGCTCATGTTTTCCAATATGTCTCGATTAAAATAAATTTGTAATCCATAAACTCTATAAATGATTGGCCAAAACATTCGAATCGCTCGTTTGTATGGTTGCAGAAATGGAAGGAGACGCAGCTAAAAACAATTTTGATGGAGCCAAAAACATATTGTACGCTCAACTCTAGACGTATCGGCCATAGCATTAAAATCACTGTTTTTAATTACGTTCGACTGTTGACGAGCGAAGCGACAAAGGGCTGGAGTTGACCAGCGGAGCGAGTAGGGGACGAACCACATTAGTTCATATATAAAAGCTCTTCAGTAAACATTCACAAAGCTCGATTATGTTGACACTTTTGGAAAGAAAGGGCCAATGGATACCTAGTCTGTTTTCAAGTCGAAATAGGTGATAAATTTATTGTTTTTCCTAATTTATATGACGTGAAGAAAACAGTGAATAGAATGATTATTATTCATAAAAGATAATAAATACAGGATTTCTTTAATGAATACATTAAATCACATTTAAATAATTTGTGTTACTTCAAATATTCTCCCCGAGGATTGTTTTGCATTTAAAAAAACAGACAAAATTATAAACGCAAGAAATCTTGAACAAAGCTCTGATCGTTATATTTTTTTTGGAATTTTCTGAATTTTAAAATTATTATTTTTTATTTTTATTTTTATTTATTATCGAAGGTGACTTTATACCTTCGAAATTCATTAACTACAGCAATATTTCGTGGCTACGCGTAAGTCAGACTACAATTTTCCATGCAAATGTATACAAAACAGGACCAGTCGGGAATAAGAGCTAACTAAAACACCATATAGGGAAAATATGCACAATTTTTTAAATCTTTCTGTTTATTATTGCTGAATTATTTTAAACCAGTTCATTTTCATGAATCTGAATCCTTTCAACGTAGAAGACTTGATAAAATTTAAGAAGCTCCTCTGACGACACAAGGATTTTTTCATGTCGAATATAAACTGTTCATAGCACAGTAGTTAGTTTTTAAACTTCCCAGTATGGGAAGCGAACACAGCAGAAAGAGCACGCAAGGCTGCATGTGCAATCTACTGCTGCAAACGAGCTATTGGGAAAAGGTGGGGATTAAAACCCAAAATTGTATCATGGCTCTATACGGCGATAGTGGAACCAATCCTTCTGTATGGCGCAGTTATTTGGTGGCCTGCTATGGCGAAAGCATCAAATGTAAACCTGCTGAACAAGGTCAGAAGGAGTGCGGCTATTGCAATCACCGGGGCTCTACGGACTACCCCGACAAAGGCATTATTTATGCTATTAAATTGGCTTCCGACAGAGCTACTTACGAGACAGCAGGCCAAGTGCACTGCTGTTCGATTAAAAGCTCTGCGACTATGGCATGAGGATAACTTTGGTCACTCCACAATACTACGGAGGGATGGGCCAAAGTCAGGGAAAGTGGACCTTGCATCTCCGATTCCCTGTTTTCACCATGGTTTCAGGACAGTCATCCCGAATAGGGAGGACTGGACCACAGAAAGAGATGGGATACAGGAATCGGTCGACATCTACACCGATGGATCAAAAATGGAGGGAAGAGTTGGCTGTGGCGTGTTCTCAGAACAGCTAGGCCTGAAACTATCCTTCCGATTACCAGACCACTGCAGCGTCTTTCAGGCAGAGGTCATTGCGATTTATAAGGCAGTTGACTGGCTGAGAAGTCAGAAAATTTCCACAAGAAATTTAAACATCTTTTCTGACAGTCAAGCTGCCATCCAATCATTATCCAGCGTGTATACTTCATCTAAAATTGCGATGGAATGCCGCTCACAACTGAACGTGTTGTCGCTTCACTGTGAAGTGATTCTTTGTTGGGTACCGGGGCATAGTGATATACCTGGAAACTGCGAAGTAGATGCCCTAGCTGGCACCAAGCTTCAGGAATATACGCTTACCCCCGAAGTCGGCCAACCTCTAGCTTCCATAAAGCTAGGATTTAAGCAGCACTACGTGGAGGCTGCGAATAGGGCCTGGCTGCTCGAAGAAACCTGTAGCACAACCAGGCAAACTTGGCACGCACTGTGCTCCAAACGCACCAAGCGGCTGCTCAACATAAGCCGCGACACCCTGAGTTCCGTCGTTTCCGTACTAACGGGACACTGTTTGATCGGCAGACACGCAGAAAGACTGGGTGTCCCTTTCAATGATTTCTGCCGAAGTTGCAGATCAGAGGAAGAGGAAGAAACCATTAAACACTTTCTGTGTGAATGTCCGGCGCTGTCCAGGAAGCGCATGCAAACCTTGGGCACACCCTTCCTAGACAACCTCACGGAAGCAGCCGATTTGGACATTGGCTGCATAGCCGGCTTTATTCGAGAATCTGGATGGTTCTCGTCAACCCGCAGGTTCTAGTGCCGCCCTTATATTCTGTGGTATCACAATGGGCCTCTCGTGGCCTAAGTGAGCTACCTTTGGATAAAAGGGGGCTGCCACTACAACCAACCAACCAAACTTCCCAGTATATGGGAAGTTCTTGTAATCGCCTCGAAAATCGAAATTGAAATTTTCAACATTTCTTTACGTTTTGAGGTCTATAGAGTATAAATAAAGTGTTTTTAGAAAGGGAGATTTATGTGTGTGTGTGTGTGTTCGTACTTACGTACGTACGTGGACACTTTTTTCTACGACCATAACTCACGTAAACAAAGTCGTGTCGACTTCGTTGAGGTATCAATCGAAGCGCCTTTGCAATTTTAAGAGCTGATTAGTTTTTGAGATACTTCGGTCTGGGGGGTTTGTTGTTTTGCCCCTTTGAAGGTCATTTCTGTCATGCGTTATATCTCGCGAACCAAACATACGATAAGAAAAGAAGAAGAAGAAGAAGAAAGAAAGACAGAAGAAGAAAGAAAAAGTGCAAAAAATTAGGTTTTTTTAATAAACAATAAATTTTTAACCTGATTTACGGAAGACAGTATTCAATTTTTATAAAATTTATATACTTCAAGCAATGCTTGAAAAAACGTCATCAAAACTTTTTCTCATGATAACAAGAAACTTTAAATAAAAAATCATTAACAGTCATCATGATCTTCAAGGTCATTTCTTCCATTCACTTTATCTCACGAACCAGATATAATATTTGCTTCATTAAGGTTACAATCTACGTGTCTTAAAATCTCTTTGATTATTTTAACATTATAAAAATCCGTTTCAGCGGTTTTTTTTAATTTAATAGAAGAAAATGCGAAAACTTAGGGTTTTTTCATAAAAATATTTTTTTAACCTGATTTGCACAACACAGGAATAAATGTTTATAAAATTTATACATTGTTATCAGTTTTTGAAGAGAAACCGGCAAAACTTTTTTCATAATTCTAAAAAAAATCAATTCAAAATAAAAAATCATTCAAAGATACCATATGAATTCTTCTGAATGATATTACCTTATATCTTTTATTCTAAAGATTTTGTTGTAAAGTCAATCAAAGTTTTAAAATGTTTGGATAATTTGAGCAGATTTTTAATAGTTTTTGCAGTCCTCTAATTAAAATAAGCGGCTTAAATTTTGAAAACCATCAAAATTGCAATTAAATTTGCATTTGTGATAATCAATCATCATCGTCCATTCACCAAAAGCCTTGCGTAATCGATGGATGCTCCCGTAGATAATATGATTAATATTAACTCATTCCTGTTACTGCTATGAATACCTCTCATTATTATTATTTAAAGTGGTACTATGTTCAAAATTATTATTGTGTTTGATATTTTTAATGTTTATCTAGATATTACTGGAAAGTTAAACGTGTGGACCTCAAGGGTCGCACTTCGCGGCTTGTTATAATATGACTTTAAAATCTTCCACTCTTTTCAATTATACGAAATCTAAGAAGCATCGTAAAGTGAAATAAGATATAAAGTCGAAGATAGGGAAGGTTTGTTAAAATAGTTTGAACACATAGAGAAGATGAACGAAATCAAATACATGAAGCAAGTATATAAGAGAAAGTTGAAAGTGATGAACCTCACTTAACCCTACTTTAATCAAATCAAATCAAACATTTAGCAAAAACCAGGTTAAATGTACCCCAATTAAGTTAAAAACAATGTACCTACCAATATGGTTTAAGGAGTCTTTCAGGTTACAATTTTTCAAAATATCAAAAAAACAATTTTTACAGATTTCGTTAGTAAATTTCATCAAGAATACGATTTAAAAGGATTTTTAATGATATTTTAATTTTTAAAGTATTTTCAAGCGTGTATAGCGAGATGCCGTGAGACAGAATTTTTAACGCTCCGCTGAGTTTCGGTATTCTCGACTCCCCCTCTCCTGAATTACTCCTGAAAGTATAAGCATGGTCCACCTCTTGATCAAGCAACTCGGGAAATTTTGAAACCAATATACGAAGTTTGTCCTTTGAATGATTTATTAGAAATTTGCTTCGTAATTCGTAAAAAACAGTAAACGCGATTTTCCCGAATTCATGTTTTTAAGCTGGCAGACACGATTTAAGAAAAATACACAACCAATCACTCTGATTTTTTAATATGTTGTTGTACACACAATTGGCTATAGCCGGTAGTGGAATCATTAGGATCGGTATCAAATTTTCCGAATTTCATTCAATTTAGGTTTTTTTTAAAAAAATTGTCGCCAATTTGCTATTTTTCAATGAAAAAAAAATCACTCCAGTATCTGATATAGGCACTTAAACTAGGATTAATTTGACGTTTTATTTTTTTCTCGGATGATCCAGTCACCTGAGATCACATCTGTCGTTATTTTTTGATGATATTTTAAAAAAAAATGTTATGTGCAAAAAACACAAAACAAAAGTCTAAAAAAAAATTTATACACTTAAAGTACCGATCAACATATGTCCAAATATTCAAAATGATATCTCTTTATTTATATTGGGGGGAAAATGGTTAAATTTTATTTTTGAAAATCGTTACCTGAAAGACCCTTAAGATTAAAAATTTGGCTTCCAAAGGAAATTTTCATCTTTGTACTGTTGATATTTGGCTCTGTTGACAAATGAGTATGCCAATCACTGTTCCATGGTAGATCTTGATTGCGATTTCAACAAATTGTAATCTACAAATGATCGATTTCATTTTCTTATATCCTCGTTTGGTAAAAAATTATCTTATTATATTGTGCTAATCCGCATTTCTGCATTCAAAATAATCTCTGAAAGTATCTCATTGGTGCATCTATCTATGTATATATCAGGGCAGTCATTAAGTCCCGCGTCATTTAGAGTAATTTTAAGTACATAAAAACACAATTAATTAATTTAATATCATTTCATTATATGCTTTCTTGCATTACTTACAATCTCATCCAACTTTTGTGGTAATTGTTGGACTCCATCGGAATAAAATTTCTAATCGTTTGCATTAAAACATGTAGTTACGCTGATTTGGAGATCATTTTTGTTTTGAAATACTTTTTCATCCAGAAACAAACGCAGGCTTCTAAACAAATGAAAACGTCATCCAGCATATTTGCCACACATTGTCATAACAATGTGTGGGAAATATGCTGGATGAGGCATAATTTCCCAGACAAATTGTTGCAATTTTTCCAGAGTGACTTTCTAGCGTTATCGTGATTCCTTGTGTTCACTAAAGAAGGGCGTTATCTAATCAATTCTGCATTTAAAGTAATGAGTTGACGACAATGCTTATCCGTTATGATAGTTTCATTAGGATCCAGCAATTTAAAATAGACAACTTCTGACATATCCCACCAAACAAATCAAACAAATAGAAGAATCTTTAGTGGACGCAGTCCTGATTAGGCAGTTGGTTCTGGTTGTCTGATTTGCATCCACCTGTTACGATACGATTGAGAAATGTCGTAACAGAAAGTAACAAGTGTTCACTCTTTGCTGGAGATTTGATGTTGATAACTGATGTGGGACCGATTTTCCAAGCTTGAATACTTATGTATCTGTAGCAAATGCCTATTAATGGTTCAATGCAAAGACTTTAACCACTCTCCAATCATATTCACAGTTGAAATTGTTTCTGGTTCCTCCAGGTTTTTATAACGCCGTGTCATCAAATTCAGTAGGACGTTCAGACCATGCTGTAGTGAATCCTTCCCAAAAATTTTTAAACCCCTCCTGTGCAGTTCTTCCACTTAAAGCATTTTACCATGAGCCTTATGTATGTCTGCTGCAGCTGTTGTAGCATTTATACCACTTTTATCTTTTTAAAAGCATAAAAAGTGTCTTTTGTAGTATTTTCCATTTTTTTCACTTTCGCTTTACATCCGATCTTTTCAAAAACTGATGATCAAATGACTAACTGTATGTATAGCCTAGTAAACCCAGGCATTTGACGCCACAAAAAAACCAAGTGAAGGAAATTTTAAATGTAGTTGAAAGCTTTAAGATAAAAAAGTCTTTCGCTGAGTGAAATTTTTTTCCCGTTTTTTTTTTTAATATAATTGCTTAAATAATGAAAATATGTAAAAAAAAAATCCAGTTAAATTTTGTCTGTAAAGTTTTTCTTCAAATAAATTATTTCAGGAGATACGATTAATTTTATTAGAGGTCAATTGACGAGTGCGCGCGCACGTCCAGTAGATCGAATTTTTCTATCGTTCGATTGAAAAATCAATAATTTGAAGCTTTTAATACTCGGAAAGAATAAACAAAGCTATATAAAATGTAAAGAAAGAACTCACCTTTCAAATAAACATATTTTCAAGTTCGAAAAAAAGTCATCTAGATATCTATTTAATTATGAACAAATAAGTCCTATAAGACAATAAATTATTTCGACTAATATTTATTTAATAACCATTGCAGAAAAAAATCCGTTTGAATTCAATATTTTTAATGTTTATGTGACATTATTGTTACAAAAAGTGGGGGGAATACTACAGGAGTAAAACCACAGCTTGTTGAAATTCTTGTTTTTTACATGCTTAATTTTACTTATATATTTTTTAAAATGCATTTAACTATATCTTTCTTATAAATTAATATATTTTAATACAAATTTACTCATAAATACTTCAAAGTATAAAGTCTCAAAACATTCATACAGTTCTTTTATAAATGTTAAATTTTTAAATGATTCACAATTATTTTGGTTCATAACAAAATTTGTCCATTTTTAGAAACTATTTTATTATTTTTTAATGTGATTATTATTACCTATAACTTTGTGACCCTGGAAATGAATACATATAGAAGAATTGCGCTTCAAACTGTTACGCCTATGGTGTAGGTTGAAAAGAGAACAGATCGTAAATAATTCTTTTATAGCAAACAGTTGTAAAAAAACTTATTTTTGCTCGTGGTTTACGTGAAAACTCGCTAATATTTCCACTTAGGCATTGATAAAATTTTTGAAAACACATTCTTGGTATATAAATTAACTATAATTTTCGTAAAAATTTTATAACGCCAAAATCTAAAGAATGGAACTCTAAAAATCTGTATCTCCGAGGAAAATACAGCTGCAAAAACAATTCCAAATAAGTATTTTAGATAAAGCTATAAGCTGAATATTGTAGTATACAAAATAATTTAATAAATATTTGTAGTTGTTTTGTAGCAACCGATTCAAAAAAAATTGCTTTTACAGGAAAGTTTACTTGGAAAATCGCCAATATTTTCCAGAAAAATTAAGATATTGGTATAAATTCAAATTAACGTTGAAGATACATCGTTGTACCGCATGTTTCATATGAATTTTTTTCGCTAAATGTGATTGTTTCAGAACTACCACAAAAATATAAACTTAAAAATGATGATGTTCAAAAATAGTACTTGGAAAATTGCGCATATCTGAAGAGCAAATCGAAAAATTCTTCAGATTAGCTACAAATTTTACAATGAAATTTTGTTTTGGTATTTTCATTATTTAAACAATAGTAAAAATAATTAAAACACGCCGCGAAGTGCGATCCTTGAGGTCAACTTCCCAGTAATATCTAGATAAACATTAAAAATATTAAACACAATAATAGTTTTGACAATACTACTACTTTAAATAACAATAATGAGAGGTATTCATAGCAGTAACAGGAATGATTTAATATAAATCATATCATATACGGAAGCATCCATTAATTACGTAAGGCTTTTGGTGGATGCGGGTAGATTGATTTGATCAATCAATCGGTGGGGACCTTTTGTACGTTATTTGTTATTTTCACATCGATGCTTGAAGGACAAAAGAGCGCTTGCAAAAATGAATGCAGTTTTTGTTATTACTCTCCTTGAAGAGATTTTGTTGCGTGATGACCATTTTGAATAGTTGCATTCAAAATTGCCATCACTTCGGCATAATCACTGAATTTATATTTTTTCACGATTTTACATCAATGAGATTAATAATTACTTTATATTTTCTATTGGTCTTGAAAATTTTTGAATATGCAGTCAAAAATAGGTTCAATTGCATTTAAAAAATAAGATGTATAACAAATGATGATGGAGGATCTAATCGAAATCTTACGATTACTAAAGAATGTATCTACTAAAAACTACAATTTTTTATTTGATGGCAGCTTTTTAAAGCATATGATTTTGCAAAGTATTGACTACAAAACATTTCACCATTCCAAGCGTTGATTACCACAAATGTAAATTTGGTTGAAATTTTGATGGTTCTCAAAATTTAAGCAGTTTTTTTAATTAAAAGACTCTAAAAACTACTAAATATCTGCTCAAGTTATGCAAATATTTTAGAACTTTTATTGAATTTACAAAAATATATTTAGAATACAAGATATAAAGTGATATCATTCGTATGAACCCTCTTTACATGATTACTTTGAATGATTTATTTGTTTTAATTTAGTATAAATTTTATAAACATTTATTACTGTGTTGTGCAAATCAGGTTAAAAAAATATTTTTTATGAAAACAACCCTAATTTTTCGCATTTTTGTTTTATTAAATTAAAAAACAGCTCCAACGATTTTTTTCAAAATCTGTAAGACACACACAAATGCTAAAATGCGTCGATTGACACCTTAACAACGCAAATCGTATGTTTGGTTCGCGAGATATACCGCATGACAGAAATGGCCTTCAAAGGGACAAAACAACAAACCCCCCCGACCGAAGTTTCTCAAAAACTAATCAGCTCTTAAAATTGCAAAGACGCTACGATTGACATCAACGAAGTCGATACGACTTATTTTACGTGAGTTATGCTCGTAGAAAAAAGTGTCCACGAACGTACGTACGTACATACACATACATCCCCTTTCTAGAAACAATTTATATATACTCTATAGACCTGAAAACGTAAAGAAATGTTAAAAATTTCAATTTCGATTTTCGAGGCAATTACAAGAACTTCCCATACACTGGGAAGTTAAAAACAAAAATTCACATACCATATTCCATATTCCAGGAAATCGCATTATTAAGATTTTTTTACCTTAAAGTTAATCCTCTCAACAATCTACAATTAAATTTTCATCCTTTTAGTTTCAGGGGGAAACAATAAAAAGGTAGTTTACTTACCTATTTACGAACAGTTATGACTCATCCGAAAGACCGAGAGAAAATACGTTGGAACTTATGGACTGACCTGATGCATTTCGAATATTGTCAAGAAATGTAAATTTTTAAATTAAAGATCCAACATCGCAACACAATTAAAGTTAATAACGATTTTTCCACAAAATCCACAAACATCTCAGCAAGTGGCCATTGCTGGACATGGATTCTGACTGAACTCTCAGACAAACCATGAAAATTCTACCACCCAGCTAGTCTCCTACAACATAAACTACACTATAGAGATGGAACGAAACGAACGAAAAGCAAAAAAAACCTTATTATTGCACATTCCCTAAATTCAAAAATCATCTAACCTCTCTTACATTCCTCGTTTGTCTTTAATCTATTCTACACACATATTTCCATGAAGGTTCCATTTCAAATTCATGCAGCGTCGCATTCTCAATCACCTTTATCAACACTAACAAAAAAGTCTCTGTAATCCTGACCACTTCATGCCAGTCACATATTCTCCATAATAATTCAATTTTGCGTAAAATTCAATTATCTCGTGTGTACAGTGTGCTTCGAAATGTCTGAACATGTGTTGGAATATATTTAGTTCTCACACCTCAGATGTCCTGCTGTTAAAGATATCTGATTGGAAAGAGCAATGAACGTAACAGACTTGGAAAAATTGACTTTGAAAGAATTGTATCGTAATTTTTTTCAATGAATGGAATATATTTCTTTTGGGAAGAATCGTTTTTTTTTTGAGTTTTTCAATACAATCAGAGAACTTTTATTAGTTTTTCCTTTCCCAATGAAGATCTCTCATAAACGATGAAGGTATATTCAAAGAACGATGTGATGTAACGCATAATCAGTAAAATACTGGACTCATAACCAAGTGAAAACTAAATGTCTTTTTTACATAAGGTACTCAGATTGAGTAGTATTACCTGACTAGCTGAGTTATCCTTTAATTTTTATGGAGTTTTTCACCTGATTTTTCAAGAGCGCAACTCAAAATCAAAAATATCTCCATTCAGTCCATCAATGTCTTCTTTCAGTCCATCACCTGTTCCTATATTGAGTTTTCTACCACAAAAATCAACCCCAGTCGTAAGGCTCCAGCAATAACATGACTTCTTTCTATAAATCAATTGAGTGTCACGACCAGGTTTTCTCAATTCACTGATTCCTCCACCGCATTTAAATAACAACGTTAATGTAGTCGTATTTTGGTAACCACATAGTATCATGACTACTCCTCAGGTGATGCATATACATATGTACGAGTATGTGTGTTAATGCATCTCCTGTGCGGAAGAATGATTTATTATCACTGGATACACATTCTTCACAAGCTCAATATCAAGTGAGAAATGATTTGAAGTGCGAATCCGAACGTCTAGATCACAAAAGAACTACCATGTATATAATGGTTGAGTTTCCGCAACATATGCGAAATGTTTGTAGCTAAGTTTAAAAGTATCTTTATCAAATGCCCTAAAAAAGTTTCGTTAGAAAATTCAATATTTTGCGATATGAAAATTCATTTCAAAAAATTATTACTTTATCCATAAGATTTGAATTTACTCAGATTCAGTTTGAAAACCAAATCGTATGTAAATTTCTTTGAGAATAATTTCCAAAAACATAATGGGAATTGCAATTTTTAACATTAAAATAAGAAAAACATATAATTTTATGGAAAATTTGAACTGTTACATAGAAATTACCATAACTTCATCACAGACTATCGCAAAAAATATGAGAAAACATAGAAAACTTGGTTTTTTCTCCATTAGTAACAATTACTGGGCACTAAACCTAACAGCGCACTAATTTTTTAAAACTATAACAAAGAGCCTGGTATATTTTATTATAGACAATTTGTTCAAGACGTTTGGGAAGACAAGAAAGTAACGAAATGGGACGATAATTGGAATCACTAGCAGAGTACCCAGACTTGAGAACAGGGAAAATTTTAGGTAACTTCCATGAATCAGGAAAGATACCAGAGGATAAACTAGTGTTGAAAATTTATGAAAGTGAAACGCATAGTGAGGAAAATAAGGATTTAATAAATATATTGAGGAATCCATGAGGGCCAGGGGCGACACTAGAATCTAAAAAATTAATCAATATTTGGATTCCAGTTGGTTTAGTGCAGATAAAACAAAGAATGGGTAGAAAGTGAAAACAAATATCAATAGTATTGGGGAGAGTGAAGCCTGCCGTCACTCTCCCCAACATCGCAAAGTAAGTTGGGTTCCGCTAGTTATTTACAGTAATATTAAATATTGACTCTAATTCACTCCTCCGTTTTTTTTTTGCTTTTTTTCTTTTATTATAGTTTTCTTTAATCATGATTTTTTTATTATTATTCTTTAATCATAATTTTTTTTAACATAATTTTTTTTATTAACTTTCCAGTATATGGGAAGTTCTTGAAATCGCCTCGAAAATCGAAATTGAAATTTTCAATATTTCTTTACGTTTTGAGGTCTATAGACTATATAGAAAGTGTTTTTAGAAAGGGAGATTCATGTGTGTGTGTGTACGTACGTACGTACGTACGTGGACGCTTTTTTCTACGAGCATAACTCACGTAAACAAACTCTTATCAACTTCGTTGAGGTGTCAATCGAAGCGCCTTTGCAATCTTAAGAGCTGATTAGTTTTTGGAAAACTTCGGTCGGGGGGGTTTGCTGTTTTGCCCGTTTGAAGGTCATTTCTGTCATGCGTTATATCTCGCGAACCAACCATACGATTTGTAGCATTAAAGTGTCAATCGACGTGTATTAACACTTTTGTGATTCTGTCAAAATTTTTAAAAAATTTTTTTGGACCATTTTTGAATTTTTAAAAAAAGTGCAAAAAATTAGGGTTCCTTTCACAAACAATAAATGTTTAACCTGAATTGAAAGATACAGTAATCAACCTTTTTAAAATTTATATAATCCAAACAGTTTTTGTAAAAAAAACAGCAAAACTTTTCTTCATGACTACGTAAAAAATTAAATTACAAATAGAAAATCATTAAAAGTCATCATGATTAAAGCCATTCACTATATCTCACGAACCAAATATAATATTTCCATCATTTAGCTGTCAATCAACGAAGGTTCATATTTTTGTGATGTTTTTGAATTTATAAAAAAAAATCGTTTTAGCCGTTTTTTAATTTAATAAAAAAGATGTGAAAAATTAGGAATTTTTCATAGAAAAATTAATTTTTACCCTGATTTGCACATTGCAATAATAAAGGTTTAGAAAATTTATAAACTTTCATTAATTTTTGTAGACAAACCAGCAAAAAAATTTCTCATGATTAAAAAAAAAATTCAAAATGAAAAATCATTCTAAGTCACCACGTAGAATGGGTTCAAACGAATGACTTTACCTTATATCTCTTATTCTAAAAACATTGTTGTAAAGTCAATCAAAGTTTATTAATATTGCATAATTTGAGCAGATTTGATATAGTCTTCATAGCATCGTGTTTCAAGTATTAAGTAGCATGGATCGACACGGGCCTAGTCCTGACTTCCTGAGGATCTACATCCACGCGCTGAGCCTTAGCCGGCATCGTTGCACAATCCAGCGGGTGGAAGGGCATCAAAACGCTGTGGTTTGCAACAAGTTTTCCACAGTTCTCTTCAATTTGTAAAGACGATAAACTCAGCCTTTCGTTTCAAGACAGTTAAGATATTACGGGTGTCGACGGGAAGGATAAAAAACCGTGTTACGACTATGGTAGGGAGTAAAGCGAAAGATAAATTCATCGATAAGAGAGTAGAATTTAACAATAGGTTCTTCACAATCAAGACTACCAAAAAAAGAAATCCATTTCACGGATTTGAGTTCACAATGTAGTACGTTTTCCAAAAAATTAATTTAAATTGTCTGCGCATTATCTGTGCTTTGGACAAACACAAAGAGATTTCAAACTGCAGACGGGGATGATGAGAATTTCATGGAATATAGGCGGTAGTAGCAGTTTTTAAAGTTATGTTTTCAGGAATAATATTCGATGAAACAAAGTCAAGAAGTCGAACAATCATGTTAAAGGCATGACTGAATTGAGGAAAATTAGACAATGTGAGAAAATTGAAGACAATGTTTGATCAGAGGAGATAATTTCAATATGAAAAAATGTGGTCTAAGTGCGACCCTTGAGGCCCACACGACTAACTTCCCAGTGGGGTAAATAAAAAGCTATAATTTGCTTTTATTAATAATTACTATTATTAATCATTATTATTCTAAATTAATATAATTACTTTTATTATTTTTATCAATTTTTTATCTAACCATAAAAGCTTTGGTAGAGGAAGACGTCTCCACCACCTGGTCATCCTCTACCAAATCCTCGGCAACCTCGTCCTCTTCGTCCTCGTCATCCTTCTTGTCCTCCACTTCGTCCTCAATATCGTTCTCCATCTCGGCCTCGGAATCCACAACTATTATTGAGGGTATTTATTTATTATTTACAATAATCATTCGTTATTAAGAATGTTTGACCGTTACTGAATAATTATAATTGACTTTATATATACAATATCAGATTATAACTAATATTATTTGATTGTTATTAACAATATTAAATTATTTATAACAATATCCAATTATTAACTGCATTAGCGTCTCTACTCCCATTCACCCAAACCTGATAATATAAGTTTGGAATTTTATAAATTAATCTTTTTTTTAAATAACATTTTTTACAAATTTGATCACAATTTGCTAAAACGCACAATAATAACAACATTACTATGAAGGTATTTGGTATCTGCACGAATTAATAGTGCGTATCAACAGTTTAAAAATAAGCAATTTTTAGTCGTTTTTTCAGTTTTTTCATCCAAAATAAAAAACGGCCCAACCGATTTTGCTGAAAAGTCATTCAGTTTTAAGTTACGTAATTACGCTTCGTTTAAAACCAATCCCATGTCAATCTGATTTGTGGTTCTTGAGATAATCGAGACGAAAAATTATTCCGAACGCACATACGTACATACGTACATACGCACATACGCACATACGCACATACGTACATACACACACAGACATCTCTCTAAAAACGATGGATTTGGATTCTAGAGACCTTAAAACGTGGAGATATGTCAAAATTTGGGATTCGCAAAATCGACCCCATTACAATAACTTCCCATAGGGAACTGGGAAGTTAATAAGATAAGCAATGTTTAATGGATTTATTTTAACTGGTTTCAGGATTTTTAAACGAAATTTTTTCTATATTTTTCAACTCAGCTCAGAGTTCACCCATGCACTGACGATTTAAATATTATGTCAAGGTCCATACGTGAAGCCGAAGAAGCATTTCAAAATTTAATGATAAACTCAAAAAAAGTCGGGTCAGTGAGACAAAACTCAATACATCATCCAGACAAGTAGACACCACTCAGACAAGCCCTAACAATAGGAGAATACAACTTGGAGAACGTTAGTAAGTTCATCTACTTAGAGGTTTTCTGATCAGTGATGGTGGAAAAAAAGGCGCAACCCAATTCAATAGAAGCTAAAATTCATTTCATTATAAAAAACTGCAAATCAAATGCTGATAGTCTTGAATGTTCACCAGTTCAATATTTGAGGCATATGCATCTGACATATTTTCATTCAATTTTTTTATGTGATTGAAAGACAACTCGCAATTTTTGTCGGCTAAAATAAAAGTCCAACCAGAAAAATGGCAACTCTATATACATTCATTCCCATAGCGATTTGTAAACATGTAAACGTCCGACAAGTTGGCAACCAGATCAGAACATTTCCACACAATCTATTTTCCAACCGGAAATAAGGCAAACATTACTATGTAGAATATTTTTTACAAGTCTATAAGATCGAATTTGTCTTCGAAACCAGAAGAGAGTCCTTCCCTAATGGTTTTCGCTTCATTTCACCATGTCGCTACATTCTTGCGGGAAGAAGAATTGATGACTCCGCCTGATGTCTTAGACGTGTCTGTTCCTTTCAAAGAGAATCAAAGTTTCTCGAGTACGGCGGGAAAGTTAAATCGAAATTTTCTCTTCCCGGAAAAAAGGTCAAATGCATAAATATGCGCATACGTGGTGTAGACGAACCCTTCAAACACTCCAATTTCTCAATGATTGTTTGACGGGAATTTTCCGATTACTGGGGATGCGAAGTATTCAAAAGATGTTATTTTTTCAGTGTCGCTTTGAAAAATGATACTTCAAATGAAACGTTACGAAAACAACATATTACAAGTGAAGGAGGGATATGTTTCCTTGTAAGATTAATGTGTGGTTAAATCGAAAGGAAAATGTTGAAGCAGAAGTTGGAATGAATGGTAAATGTTAAGTGCGTCTTGGACTGTCTGAGGATGATACACAATTCAGGCACTTTAATCGTGATCCCTTTCAAAATTATGTAAGTTAGAAAGAAAACGTGTACATGTGAAATTTAAAGTCTGAAATTAATATTGTTTGGTATGCCAGTTGATGATAATTTTAAACAGCCAAAACGAGTATATTTTTAACACTGCAAGAAGCTAGTATAAAGAATGTCGTTTACCAAATCAAGAATTTTAGAGGACGCAGCATGTAAAGTATTAAAGGATCGGAAAGTCTGAAGAAGTTGAAGATTTTTTGGATCTGTTCTTATTGCGACAATACAAGGTAAAACAAGACTTGAAGGTTTAGATAAAACACCCTGACACCTGTGGGACATACAACTCTACATTGTTCATTTCGCAAGGTATCTATATTATGGATAATTGACCACAATTCCGGTCATGTCAAAGGATTCAACAGATTCAGTTTTATCTTGCAGTTAGTAACATTCACTACTCAAAAATTGGGCAAAGGTTAAGATTATGACCTCACCCCGAAGGGATAGGAGTAGTGTGGATCGGAAGAGGGGGGGGGGGGCTCCCTACTACTATGGCAGAAAAATTTCGCGGTGGTCACGGCCCCATGAGAAATTCCTTCCACGCGGGTGCAAAAGTGCCTACAAAGCGTCCCTATTTTATTACATTTACGGTAAAAACGACATTCATGAAGTTTTTATAATGTTTTAAATTGTTTTTTTTTGTTTTGTGTCCAAAAAAATCATTTTTTTTTTAATTTTTTCGACTTTCAAACATGTCCTAAAATAACTTCCCAGATCAAATTTACGGTTTCATATGATCTCTAAAAATAGACAAAAATTACCATTTTTTAGTTGGGATACCCCCATAACTTCCCATGGGGCCGTAACTGCCGCAAACTTTTTATGCCAGGGTGCCCTTCTCTTTCGATCCCCTCTACTCCCACCTTCTTCAGGGGTGGGGGCCATAAACTTAACCTTTACCAAAAATTGTATTTATAGTCCACCTAGACTTTCTTCAACTAAAAAACCTAGAAAATGTACATCTTTCTTCACCAGATTTGATCCTAAAACGCTTGAATTAATCTGTAAGTACATATGTAAGTGCTAAACTAAAAAAAAACAATTTATTTGAAGCTAAATCAACGATAATATTTTACTAAAATATGCGTGAACATCGAAATTGTACTATTAAAACTTCTTAGGGAAGCTGCCTAGATGTTGTTTCGACAATACTTGAACGATTGGAGTCGATTTGGTTGGTTTGATTTTCATAAACTCGTTTCGCAAATGGACAAGCATTCCGATTGTTAAATGATAGAACAACTCAATTCCACTCACAACAGAAGCTCCCATGAACAGTCCAGCCATACCACCAAAAGAAACTGCAAAACGAAAAATAGAAATTCAAATTTTCCATACCTTCTTTCCTAGAATTTTGGTTTAGATCGCTAATTCAACAAAAAATTAGCGTTTGCAAATTTTTAGGACCCTTTATGGGTCCTTTTTCAATATAAAATAATTTTTATTTACTTAATTTATTTTATTAACTGAATTGAATTGTATAAATTGTTTTCAAGCGAGTCTGTCGTTTAATTTTGAATATTTTACGCTAAACGAATAAATCTTTTAAATAAAAGTTCACTACAAAGAGCATAGCAAGCATTCAGTCTGCTTTGTATAATTAAGGCACAGTCTGAGTTGAAATTTAAAGGCTACTTTAATTCTGATAGTTCTAATTCATATCTATAAATGCAGATTATTGCATGTATGCAGTTATTCGTCAGTTGAGGATTTCTTTTTATTAACATTTAATATTAGGTGAGTCTTAAAGTGCAATGTCCATGGCATCCACGGATGAAGGCGTAGAATGTCAGACTACGGTTCTCGCTTCGCATGGGTTAAATCCTCATTGCAAATGGATCGTGATATTCAAAAAGAACGTTTACATTGATACGAAATTTTCACCTCATCTTGATGAAGTGAACTTATCAGACACAAGGAACTGGAAATGAGCCAGAGTGATGAAATGTTGCTTTATATAATGTCGAAAATTCCTGGACAATTTTATTATCATCTATTTTGGTGTCAAAACGGAAAGAGGATTTTTTTACTTCTTCTTTACTCCGTGTGTTTGGTATATCACTAATTTCATCTGATTTTTGATGCCAAGTTGCATTTATTTTTAAAACCATATTTCAAATGGGTTTGCCGATACATAAGATATCTATCTGTATACACAAAATAACTTCAAATGGATATTCTTTCCCTCGGAATGGTGATGGGCTAATTTTATCTAAACGGTATAACGGAATATCAATAATAAATTTGGAAATGCTTTGCTAATTTTGTTCCTGATAATAAATTTCCATTTCCGTGAGCTTTTCATAAAAAATTGCTAGCTATCAGTAAATCTAAGGCAAAATATTCTGTTAAGGGGGTAGTACCGGTTATAATTTTGAAAAATCAATACTTCATTTTACAATTAATTATACCATCAGAAGAGGAACTACGTCTCAAAATTTTATTTAGATATTTCCAAAAAAATGTTACGGCAGTTGGAGCGCGCACGCCTTTTTCGCGTTGTAAGCGATATTTTCGATATTCGAAACTATAAACGCGTTTTTCTCAAAATGACGTTTTCCAACTGCGGACACTTCTTCTCCGAATTGGCCAAATCAATTTAAATCAAATTTCATGCCTACCACAATATAGGCCAAAAATCAATCCCAAAAACTTGAGCAAGCGAAATAAAGTGAAAAAAGCGATTTCTCGGGGGAAAAATTTGAAGCAGCTGCTATTTTTTTGATCATTTTTTTCAAAATATTGTGGTAGATTGATACGTAAGAAACATTCCTCATTAAAATGCGGTTTGGTTTTTTAATTTTAAATTCTTCATTTCTAAAATTATCTGTCTGCAGTGGAACGAGGCATTTTTCAAGACATCAACTTTGGCGCCCTCTATAAATTATTAGAAAAAAGAAAAATAAGAATAAAATATTTTTTGGTAATCTTCAAAATGGGTGTTTTACCCATGCAAATTTAGGAGCTGAAAAAAATATAGAAAATCAGGCTGTTTTTAAGTATTCTAATCGGTACTACCCCCTTTAAATGCAATTTTTAATTCATGTCGTTTCTTTTCGGCTCAATCTTCGAAATACAACAAAAATTCTATAGGATACATCTACAATCAATGGTGTCCCACCAAAACACCACTGATTGATTTAAAATACACGAATAATAGTTATATAGCTCACCTAAAAGATCCAACCATTCATAGACTACTTCAGTTCTATACTTTATAAGCGTGCCATGCTGAAAGTGAATGTCCAAAATGATCCTTTCCTCTGTATAGTTTTCCCTGTGAATTAGTCAATCTATAAATTTGTCGTTCTTTTGTTTATGTTAAAATGTAATTAAGTTTTAATAAAACAAGGAATTCATTCCATTAAATTCAAAAGTAAATTAAATGAAGTGATCTACTTGATAGGCAATCCTTACAAACTCTTTAAATCACCATAATCATTTCGAAGTATAAATTAAGTTTGAGTGTCTTAGAAAAACAGAAAATATGACAAGCCAAAGAACTCATTTCGGTTGACTGTTTTTGAAATAGAATTCTGAGCCACAATTCCTTGCACTGTGTTTTGAAAAATCAAAAAAAAAGTAACACAAATGAAAAAAATGAAAAAAAGTTAGAATGATTTGCAAATACTAAGAAACTAAAATTTTCAGGGTATTTCCTAAACAATCTGATAAAAAATTGAAAGATGTTTGAACGATGCTATACACAATTTTAGGTGGTTTTTGGTTTACTTAGCCAATGGCATGGGAACTATTTCCGTTTGGTAGTCCAACGCGGAACATTCGTGTATGCAAGAACAAAGCATGGAACTTTGGTTTGTTTCCACTGCATTGCTATCCATTTTCACATGCGTTTCAAAGTTGAACAAATCTACAACAAATTAAATCTTTCTGCCTTATTGCATTTATTTCTATTTAATTAAATTACCATTATTGTCGAACAAGCAATGAAAATCCGATATTTTGCATGGTTTAAAGTTTCCTGCGTTTTATAAAAGTACACATACATGCGAGATAAAATACTAAACTGAAAACATACATACCTAGAGGAAAGAACGACTCCAAGGAACAATTACATTTTGTCACCATGTATTTTTGTCGGCATGCTGATAGGCAGCTGGTCATGTGATAGTCCAGACCAGGTAAATTCATATATTTCGGATCTTTTGCTTCGTCCTGGCAAAATTAAATACCAAATATCATAGCATTATCGATGGAAATGTATTTCTTCAAGAGTAAATCGTTTGAAAAATTTCTTTAAATAATAAATCAATCAAAAAAAATCCAAGAAACAGAAAGCAATGCTTTTAAACGTTCAAGTTAGTTTACAAATCACCATTGAGAAACGTATTGCAACGACATTTTTGCGGGAAAATTCATGTCAAAATATTGTTCAATTTTTTTTGACGGTTGGAAAGTATCAATGGTTTATTCTGCATCCGTAGTTTCATCGTTTGGATGTAATTTTCTTAAACCGTTATTGTGGTATTTACATCAATGTACAAAAAAAAATTTAAGACCTTTATATTGATATCTTAATCGTTAAGTTTTTACACTATGAGGTAGCTTATTGAAGAATCAAGATGGTCGTTCGAAACGTTTTGTTACTTTGGGTTTTCTTTAACCTTTGTGACCATAAGGTCAATTATTGTAAAACCAAAACGAAGACTGTCTAAAACTATTGTGTTTTAAAACTTGTCAAAAACACAAAATAACAATACTTAAACCGAAACACCTTTTGGAGACGATCAACATGATTTTTAACTTCCCAGTATATGGGAAGTTCTTGTAATCGCCTCGAAAATCGAAATTGAAATTTTCAACATTTCTTTACGTTTTGAGGTCTATAGAGTATATATCAAGTGTTTTTAGAGAGGGAGATGTGTGTGAGTGTGTACGTACGTACGTTCGTGGACACTTTTTTCTACGAGCATAACTCACGTAAACAAAGTCGTATCGACTTGGTTGAGGTGTCAATCGAAGCGTCTTTGCAATCTTAAGAGCTGCTTAGTTTTTGGGAAACTTCGGTCGGGGGAGGGGGGGTTGTTGTTTTGACCCTTTGAAGGTCATTTCTGTCATGCTTTATATCTCGCGAACCAAACATACGATTTGCATGGTTAAGGTGTCAATCGACGCGTATTAGCATTTATGTGCATCTATAAAATTTAAAAAAAATCGTTGCAGTCGTTTTTTAATTTAAGAAAAAAAAGTGCGAATAATTAGGGTTTTTTTATAAACAATACACTTTTATCCTGATTTACGAAAGACCGTATTCAGTTTTTATAAAATTTATACATTTCCAGCAGTGCTTGTAAAAACAACAATAAAAATTTTTCTCATGATTACGTAAAAAATTGAATAAAAAATAAAAAATCATTAACAGGCATCATGATTTTCAAGGTCATTTCTGTCGTGCGTTATACATATCTTGTGAACCAAACATACAATTTGCATGGTTATGATGTCAATCGACGCGTAATAACATTTGTGTGAATCTATCAAATTTTGGGAAAAATCGTTGGAGCCGTTTTCTAATTTAAGAAAAAAAGTGCAAAAATTAGGTTTTTTTATAAACAATAAATTTTTAACCTGATTTACGAAAGACAGTATTCAATTTTTATAAAATTTCTATACTTCAAGCAATGCTTGAAAAAACGCCATCAAAACTTTTTCTCTTGATGACAAGAAACATTATATAAAAAATAAAAAAATATTAACAGTCATCATGATCTTCAAGGTCATTTCTTCTATTCACTATATCTCACGAACCAGATATAATATTTGCATCATTAAGGTGCCAATCGACGTGTTTTAAAATCTCTTTGATTATTTTAACATTATGAAGATCCGTTTCAGGGTTTTTTTTTAATTTAATAGAAAAAAATGAAAAAACTTAGGGTTTTTTCATAAAAAATATTTTTTCAACCTGATTTCCCACAACACAGGAATAAATGTTTATAAAATTTATACATTGTTATCAGTTTTTGAAGAGAAACCAGCAAAACTTTTTTCATGATTCTGAAAAAAATTCAATTAAAAATAAAAAATCATTCAAAGTTACCATATGAAAGGGGTTCTTCCGATTGATATTACCTTATATCTTTTATTCTAAAGACTTTCCTGTAAAGTCAAAGTTTCAAAATGTTTGGATAATTTGAGCAGATTTTTAAAAGTTTTTGCAGTTTTTCAATTAAGAGAAGCGGCTTAAATTTTGAAAACCATCAAAATTTCAATCAAATTTGCATTTGTGGTAATCAATCATCATCACCCATCCACCAAAAGCCTTACGTAATCAGTGGATGCTCCCGTAGATGATATGATTAATATTAACTCATTCCTGTTACTGCTATGAATACCTTTCATTATTATTATTTAAAGTAGTAGTATTTTCAAAATTATTATTGTGTTTAATATTTTTAATGTTTATCTAGGTATTACTGGGAAGTTGACCGTGTGGACCTCAAGGGTCGCACTTCGCGGCTTGTTAAAAAAGTATTTCAATTTTCAAATTTTTCACATCTCTCTCTCCCCCTCTTTCTCCTTCTCTTACCTCTCTTTCTCTCTCTCTCTCTCTATCATACATTACTTGGTACAAATTTTAATCCGGAACTGCCACTATGCGGTCAACTTTTGTCATTCTTCACGGAATGCATCATTTCAGTGGCTACTAATCGGATGGTGCTCAAATTGGTGAGGTCTTTGACTGGTTTGTATCGAGCTGAGGCAAACTTTTTGGTTATGTTACGTATCACACATAGCTACGGAGAATGTGTTATTCTGGCAATTGGATATTGAAACCATGACTCTTACGGTGATTTCTATGAATAAGTCCAATATGCCTGCTAAATTTTGAGTCCATGAGTCGTGAAGGAATGTCTTATGGTGATTCCACGAAACTTGTGTGCAGTTGGTTTTAGTTCGGTGAGAGCCCAACATTAGTTTAAAAGATGATTATCTTAAGCCGGGCATGTTTTGTTCTACACACTACACAAAAACGTCTACACAATTTTTTTTGTGTATATACACAAAGTGCCTCCTGCTCACATATTGTTTTCTAAAACAAATCATTCTGGAAATGTGTTCGGACGAAGAAGACGTACTATCAGTGTTAGCTATGGTCGGCTTGATTTCTAAGAGAAGAAAGCCTAAAGTGCGTGTAAGGCCCTATTTACTGTCTCGAAATTTTAACATTTATAGGTATGGAACTAAAAATAAAGGATCGATTCGATATTGAAATAGCTAGCAAGATGGCTCACAGTTTGGCTAGTATAGGACAGGGCGATATCCTCAGCCGCATACTATTAAAATTCTTCAGTCGATCCTGGCGAAGCCAATGGACCTGTCATGGATAATGGCAGAACTCCTTGGCAAACCATGAAAATCATGTGATATGTAGCCAGTTACTGGATAAACTACACGAAAGCTAGAGCGACTCAGCCACTAGAAAGTAAATCGCTTTTGAGAATCGTCAAAGCATACACGTTAGACCAAGGCTGCTGAAGCCAATGTCTTCAAGAGACCATGGCTCGTGCGTTGCTATTGATGACACACATTTTAAACTTGCTCAAGTATTCATTTTGCAATAATCCATGCCAAATTCACTTTCCATTCTGAAATTGGATTCGAAAAAAAATTTAAATTTTGTAATTTTTTCCTAGATTACATAAATTTTTTGAGTCATAGTCAATTTTCACTTAGCGCATTCTAAAACTAGTAGCGAAGGTTTGTGCAATTCTGCTAGTTTTAAGGTATATCAAATTTTCAAAAGAGTTAACAGTCTTTAAATCACCTACCGCAAACACGCAGTCTCGCGATATTGGATCATAGCGACGAGTATTGGATACAGCATACGATAGTTTAGGTTTCAATGCAACTGCCGCTGATGTTCCTGCCGGAACGAATATTGCACTATTCGGCCATGCAAATGGATAATGCACTATCACCTGCAACAAAGAATAATATGTCCTTTTCAGCATTATTATCATCACTAGGTGAAAAGTCAGCTCTACATACCGAAACACCAACTGGATTTGTACTTCCTGGAACTTTAGCATTGAGTCGAGCTGTAAGAAGGATCCGCAATCCACTCCAATCTCCGAACGTTGATGTCCTCACCGGCCAGTCGGGCTCATCTGCAGTCCATTTTCGTAGTCCGACATCGTTCACAATCGAATTGAACGCATAGCAAAATCCATATTCGGACTTTTGTTTCACGAATACTTCACAACACGAAAAATATCGGTACCGGAACCAACACTCTGCATCGAAAATTTCCTCGCAAGGATGTGTGAAAAATTCATTGAGTTCTGAAAAATTTAGATGATCCAAGGCCATCAACGACACGTTCCTTAGAGGAGCATAATTGTCGAAATTTCCCCATTCGAGTACTTCTAATTTTGCAACAAACGATTCGAAAAGCTGCTCCACTTCTTTGGTGGCATTCGGAATGAATTTTTTCTTTGCAGCAGTCATTTTTGTCCAATCAACGCGATTATAGTTGCATATTGTTACCGCGGGATAGAATATGTTGTATATGGGGAATATTGTGCTTTCTACTACGGTTTGCAAAGGACTACTGTAGAATCGGTTTGCTGATAGTATGCATGTATATGCGGCGGCAGTTATTGACAGAGACAGTATCACAATCCATAATAATCTGGAAAAGGAAAAGAGTATATAACTGTTTGCATACTAGTAAGACCCTTGGGTTTGTAGAAAGTACTTGCTTTATTAAAAAGTATTATCATTTCTTCTACTGAACGTAGAGGTATGAATACCAAAAAATAACAAGCCGCGAAGTGCGACCCTTGAGGTCCACACGGTCAACTTCCCAGTAATATCTAGATAAACATTAAAAATATTAAACAAAATAATAATTTTAAAAATATTACTACTTTAAATAATAATAATGAGAGGTATTCATAGCAGCAACAGGAATGAGTTGATATTAATCATATCATCTACGGAAGGTTTTTTTTGGTCTTCTATCATCTAAGCAGTTTTTTTATTAACACTAAAACACTGTAAAAACTATTAAAAATCTGCTCAAATTATGCAAATATTATAAAACTTCTGAATTTACAACAATTTCCTTAGAATAAAAGATATAAATTAATGTCATTCGTATGAACCCTCTATACATAATAACTTTGAATGATTTTTTATTTTTTATTTAGTTTTTTTTATAATCATGGATTATGGTTTTGCTGGTTTCTCTTCAAAAACTGATAAGAATGTATAAATTTTATAAAAATTTATTACTGTGCTGTGCAAATCAAGTTGAAAAATTATTTTTTATGAAAAAACCTAAAAGCCTAATTTTTTGCATTTCTTTTATTAAATTAAAAAGCTGCTGAAACAATTTTTATGTAATGTTAAAAAAATTGCAGCAATGTTAATAAACGTCTATTGACACCTTAATGATGCAAATATTATATCTGGTTCGTGAGATATAGTGAATGATAAAAATGACCTTGGAAATCATGATGACTTTAAAGTATTTTTTATTTGTAATTTAATTTTTTACGTAATCATGGGAAAAAGTTTTGAAATTGTTTCTACAAATATTGTTTGGAGTATATAAATTTTATAAACACTGATTACTATATTTCGCAAATCAGGTTATAAATTTATTGTTTATGAAAAAAAATCTAATTTTTTGCACTTTATTCTCTTAAATTAAAAAAACGGCTCCAACAGTTTTTATAAAAATTTGATAGATTCACGCAAATGTTAATACACGTCGATTGGCTCCTTAACAATGCAAATCGTATGTTTGGTTCGTCAGATATAAAGCATGACAGAAATGGCCTTGAAGAACATGATGACTGTTAATGATTTTTTATTTTTGATTTGATTTTTTTTGTAATCATGAGTAAAAAACTTTGATGTCATTTTCAATAGAACTGTTTGGAATATATAAATTTTATAAACATTGGTTACTGCAACTTGGAAATAAGGTTAAAAATTTATTGTTTTTGAAAAAAACCGTTATTTTTTGCACCTTTTTTTAAAAAATTAAAAAACGGCTCGAAGAAATTTCTTAAAAACTTGAAATAATCACATAAATGTTAATACGCGTTGATTGACACCTTATTGAAGAAAATCGTACTTTGGGTTCGCGAGATATAACGCATGACAGAAATGACTTTCAAACGGGCAAAACAGCAAGCCCCCCCCCCCACCGAAGTTTCCCAAAAACTAATCAGCTCTTAAGATTGCAAAGACGCTTAGATTGACACCTCAACGAAGTCGATACGACTTTGTTTACGTGAGTTATCGTCGTAGAAAGAAGTGTCCACGAACGTACATACGTACGTACGTACGTACATACACACACACACACACACACATCTCCCTTTCTAAAAACACTTTATATATACTCTATAGACCTCAAAACGTAAAGAAATGTTGAAAATTTCAATTTCGATTTTCGACGCGATTACAAGAACTTCCCATATACTGGGAAGTTAATAATAGACAAGGAATAATATAAGTACTGTTCAAAAAAACACAAATAAATTTTGGAGTGGAATAATGTCTGATCAAACCATTGAGCAAACTCTCATTAGAATGTTGAAAACATCTGGAGGCTTAACTCATGGCCGTGGTATTACCGATAGCACGCTTGTTTCGTGGACTTTGGGAATGGTATCCTTGCAAGATGTTTGCGAGCAGATTGAAATATTTTGTGATGTATCAATGGAAACTTCAGCCCAATACGTTGATCGTAGGGACTCTCGCGTAATACGAGACAACGAAGATGTTGAGAAAGTAGACAATTGGTTTGCAAACCACGATCCATTTCTTGAAAGAATGGAGCTCATGTCTGTTTCAACTTGTATTTTCGGTAATAATGCAATTAATTGTCACCGCACAACAGAGATAGGAGAAGCGATGATCATGAATATTATTGGCCTAGATTTCAACACTTTAAAGTTTAAAAGGAAAAACAAATTGATTCATTTAAGTGCAGTCTCCAGTTCAATTGAAATTGAAAGATCACATGTTATCATTAATTCTTTACTTCTATTTCAACATATGTGTGTTTCAAAACAATTTATCCATGATTTGCAGAAATATTTTGAATTTAAGCTCGCACCTTTTCCAATGGCATTATTTTCTGAAGAAGGCATGAGGAAAGGCACCAAGTCAAATCTTTTTAAAGCATTTTCTGCTTTTGACGGTTTCGTCGATCTAGGACCCAAAAAACTTTATGTCGTTGACGGCGGTTATCTGTTACACAAAATAATATGGGATCGCAATGCAACATTCAAGCAAATTTTTAAGAAATATGTTAAATATGTCGAAAATCATTTCGGTTCCAATGTGTAAATAATTTTTGATGGATACTCAGAAGATCCAGATATAGCTGTCACAAAGTCATGGGAACGTTTCAGAAGATTCAAAAGGTTAAACTCTACAGAAATAATCTGCTAATCAAATAATATTCCAGCTATTTCTCAAGAAAAAATTTTCAGTAACGAAACTGAAACTGAACTTAACTGCTCAGCAGTTTGTTTGCATTCTTGTGGTGAAACTTGTACGAATAAAGATATTACCTTCCAATTATTCGACGAAAATACCTTTGAAAGTGAATATCAATCATTAAAGGATGTTAGTGCACAATACCTTGTCACAGTCCCGACTTCGCGCCTAAACCCGAAGATCAGTAATCGAGTGCTCCACCATTTTGGACGCTCCTTGACCCCGGATGCCTCGTGTGCACCCGCGCCGCCGGGACCGGTACAAAGTCGACCGCATAGTGGCGGTCCCGATTTAACATATTTCCACGACTAGCTCACCGAGTCGTGGGTTTTTGGAAAAAGAAAAAAGAAGATCCACGAACCCCATTTGCACACGCGTCACCAATGCAAAAGAAAACAATCACATCACTTTTATATACTTATTCCATTATATATTATTTTAATGTTTGATCAAAAGAATTGATATTGTTAATTAAATAAAAGAGAGAAATAGCTACAATATTTGCTTTGCTCTCCAAATATATGAAGAAATTCGATAACCCTTGCCTCGGTGTAAAAACTTTTTGCTGGTTTTGAACGATGCTTCTAGATTCGGTAGACAAAACAGGACGAAGACCTTTTTCTTAACCACGAACACAAAGCAGTGTACGCAGACACGAAGAAACTAGCATCTTCCTTTCGTTTCCTTTTTGAATTGGTCATATGGCGTTCACGTGTCCCTTCCTCCTTAATTGCGGATGATTAAAGTTTTATTTCGAATTCGACACGAATTTCTACGATTTTTAACGCAACACATTGTGCGCTGTACGTATACTCGCAACGCTCAATGCACGTTTTTCAAACCAAATATCCAAACAGTTACTTCCACGGGTACCTCGCACAGCAAAAGAATTGGGGAGGTACTGCGCGGACAAATGGCTTACTCATTGCAATCCATTTATTCGCTCCTCGCGATGACAACTCTCTTCCGTGCTCATCCGTTACCCAAAACCTTAGTTAACTCGAATTAATTCCTTTACTTCGGAATGAACACTATCTTGGTCCGGCCAGGTCGACCGTCGAAACGCAACTCCCCCACACTCACTCACCATTTCCGGCACGTCGAACATGGAAAAGCTACTTTTGGCGTAGCGTGGCATGATCGATCACTCGTATTTGCGAAAGCTTGAGCACGACTCGAGGGTTGGAGCGAGATGACGCGTTTGAATAGCTTTTTTCGGAACTTGGCGAGCTTTACACTTTCAAATAATTATTGCCAGGTAGGCATTTCTCTGATTTAGTTATTTCGGGCAGAAAAGGCGCGAATATAATTTGAATTTAGTTTATGCTAGGTACGTAACAACCTTTCTCTGGTTATCTCTTAAGAAAATCGTGAGAATAGTTTTAATGATAACCTACCCGGTCCTTCGAAACGACTGAAGCTTCATTAATGGGGTAGCCATAGCCCGTGAAGTAGGCTTATAGGGAAAACCACGTGAAAAACGCACCTGCAAACTGTACCTCATGGGTGGTGTGGAAAATAGTTATTATTAAAAAGTCAACTCACAATTAGCCTGCCTACCAAAACGCTCCGCAAATTTCACAACTGGTGGTTTGCCATCAAAAACCCATTATTTGGCCTAAAAACGGGTTTTTCACGCGACTTTCTCCCTTTTGGGATGGAAAAACTCCAGTTAATATACTGTGATTGGAACAATCAAAACCGCAAACGACTTGCAACAAAATTGCCTTAAAGTTATTTTCTATGTGTTTTGGGGCTAAAGTGAAAACAATGGATTTGTGCCGCCCGAAAGATGTTCCCCCCTTTTGTGTGGAGTTTTAGGCCTATAACTTTTTAATTATTGACCCAACGTAAAAGTCATGTATGAGCGACTTGCTAAAAATTTAATTCTACGCAAGTTTGCCATACACATCTTTCTTGTGGTGGCCATGGTTCCGGAGGTATATAGTACCCCACTTTTTGTTGCTTTCAAGATGGAGCCCAGAGGATTGGGGCTGCGACCCCAGAAACTTGAATTTAATCTAACAGTAAGACATACTACACATTGCGCCAAAAATCTGGCTGCCTACCAAAATGCTTCGCGGGTTTCGCAACGAGGGGTTTGCCATCAAAAACCGATTATTTAGCCTAAAAGCGGGTTTTTCACGCGACTTTCTCCCCTTTGGGATGGAATAACTCCCGTTAATGTGCAATGATTGCAGCAATCAATACCGCAAACGATTTGTAACAAAGTTATCTTGAAATAATATCGGAATGTGTTTCGCGTTAAACGTGAAATTAAAAAAATTGTGGCGCCCGAAATATGTTCCCTCCTTTTTGTGTGTGGTATTTGGCTTGTTACTTTTTTATTATTGACCCATCGTAAAAGTGATGTACGAACAACTTGCTAAACATTTTATTCTACGCAAGTGTGCGACACAAAACTTTCTTGTGAGAGCCATGGTTTCGGAGATATGAGGGTGCCCCAACTTCTTTTGTTTTGAAGATAGATTTTTTTGAGCCTGCTTTGAAGAGTTAATTTTCGAATTTCGCAAATATTTTAGTCTATCTACTAAAAAAAAAACCCTCTCGAGTAAGAAAATGTTTGGCTTGTTGATTGCAGATGAAAATTGCAGCCAGCATCGCTTACGCAATTTGCGACGTCAGCGACGACATGGCTTTCAAGATCCTTGAAAAAAAAATAGTTTTCAACTTTCACTTTATAGAACATGTTTTTTTTCAACCTCAAACATCGCCTAAAATAAATATTATACTGATTTAATAAGAACTGTCTTCATTTCCCCACAAATCAGTTGCAAAAAAGACCTTATTTCGGCCTGTAAAGGTACTTTCCCCCTTAAGCTGTCTATACCATTGCCTACACATTACATTAAAAAAAGATCTGCCTACCCAAAATGCACGGTTTACGTCAAAATTCGGACGCTTTGATTGTACTATATACACATCCTTGCTTGAGTCTTTGACTCAAAAGCTTATTTTTTAAGCGATATTTTTTAAACATAATATTGAAAAAAACTGAAACAGTTGTGAATTCTTTTAAATTGTTGGATTTAAAAGACTGATGATATATTTTCGGTGGTCAAAAAAAAAAGAGATATAGTTGTTGGAGCCAGAAACAGAATTCTCAAAATTAAAGCTTGGTAATGAGTTCGACGGCATCGGCATTTAGAGGATAACTACAAATTGGAGACAGTGCGAAAAGATTTCTGCCGGATTTAGTTGTATACGTTAAGATTCTGTATAACTTAAAGTGTATCTTAACACCAGTTAGACATGTTGAAGAATATTTTTTCCATTAATCGGCTAAGCTTTGCCTAAATTCGCCAATTTTTTCAGTATATGCATTATGTTTCCGCAAAATATTGATATAGTTTCGCTTTCGGTGGTGCCCTTATAATTTCCATCCTCATACCTTTTCTCATGGGTAACCCGTTCCCTGCATCTCTCTTTTTAGTTCGGATGAACTTTTGAACCGATTTTGTAAGGTTGCCAATTTTAGTCGACGATTCTCGTTTCCTCCTCACTGAATCAGTTTCCTGGATTTTCCGTAAGCACCTTTACTGTATCCTACTCTACGAGAAATTTCTCTAAATGATTAACTCTCTTCCTTCAAAGCCATCGCAGCACCTCTTTCTTCATTCATTCATTTGTCGCCTTGAGGACATTTTTGTATCGCAAAATACTTTGAGTACTTATCAAGTTCAAATTCTGTACTAAACTGAAATCTTTAAGAGTAACGTGCGCTTTTATATGACTGGCTTTAGTCAATACTACCTTCATAAAATAATATAATTTCTAAGATGTAAGCGTAAATAAGTAACTAAGACAGGTCATTTTAAAGACAGGTGGATATTATTACTGCGTACTTTTATGTGTCGGTAGGTGTACATACTCATAAATACGAGTAGTTTCTCGAACACTCTTTTTTTAATTTATCGATGTGTTTTGGTTTACTTCTAGAATAGTATTAAAGGATGTGCGTGTAGCTAGAATTTACTTCGTGACAAGTGAAAAGTAATGTCTAGATACAAGCAATTAAGTGTTGAGAACACGATGAAGAAAAATCGTGGCATGGGCACAGGAAAGCATATCAAAACGTGAAATTGCTAGGCATATAGGTTGTAGCAATTTGACGCTGGGAAACATTTTACAAAAATATGCCCAAACCATACAGAAGAAGAATTGTAGCGGTTAAAAAAAACCGACCAGCAGGAATGACAATCATCTCAAATTATTCAGCTTATCAAATCCGTTCCTAAATGCGGCACAACTTCACGCAGAGTAGAATCCTACGATTTTAAGGCATTGCTAACTTCGGTAGGTGCAAAAAAAGTTGACGGATATGGGATTAGCATGTCTAACTCCAGCCTTTACTCAACAAGAAAATGAAGCAGACACGTCTTAAATGGTGCAAGGAGTGACAAAATTGGACCTCTACAGACACTCCTCATCATCTAATGGTATAAGGATGCGTCAACGGAAATGGAATTGATAGTATTTAGCAACTACGAGAAACTGTCAATGCCGAAAGGTACAAATCGGTCATCACTGAAGGTTTATTTACTACTTTAAAGGATTTTTAAGGGTCATATTTCAATCATATATACCAGCAAGATTCAACACCATGCCATCGTGATCTATCAGTAAAAATGGAATGCATTTAGCTTAACTTGTTGTAAGGCATTTGAATAACTGAAGTGTCTTCTCTTTATATAAAAAAAGATATAAAGATATAAAATTTGAAAGAGTCAAGCCACTGTCCTGGCCAAGCAATAGCCCCAACCTCAATCCAATCGAAAATTTTAAGGGATAATATCGAAAAAACGTGAAAGGAACTAACAACCCAAGAGCTCGAATGTGTATTCCAAGAGGTTTGGGACCACGAAATAAACCTAGATCTCATCGATAGACTTTATGAGTCAACACTCTCAAGGGTAAAGGCTATAATTAAATCAATATAATGGCCAAAGGGGATGCATCGAATAATAAATTATTATTTTAATATAAAAACCAACCAAAAATGGGATACATCATTTTTTTATTGGCATGCAGTGTCTCGTGTTAATATCAGTTCTAACAGTTTGCCCTTAATATGAAAGATCATTTTTATCACTAAGAGAACGTTCAATTTCAGTCAATCTGTCTTCTTTTGATTAGAAAATCGAGTTTAATAAATTATATAAAAAGATATTAAACACTATCAGGCTCAAAATAATAGCCCAAATTATTAATTTAATATTTTTTTTGAGAATATGTAAACGAAATGCGGCAAACTGACTATTGCGAACGTCTTTCCTGCGCCGGATGTATGTAGTATTAGGATTGAAAACTTCAATAACGAAATATATGTATACATTTTCATTGTTTAATGAAAATTTAAAACACAATTGATGAAATTCTCACCGATTTAACAATTGAAAAAGGTTATACATATTTTTTTTAAAAAAAAGCATATACAGTTATTATCTATTTCGGTCAATTTGCAAATTATTAAATGCTCTCTGCAGATACAGTTAGCAGTCAGTGTAAAATGGTTCCATCCAAGTTTATTTATAGTTAGTTACTTCTTGTTCCTGAGAAGTTGTCAACATTTAGGTAGGAACATTTTACAGAGAATCCTTCAATTGTCATATTTTCAATCTAATCGATTTTTTATGAAATTTAGGAAAAAATCGTAGTATTTCTAATAAATAAAAAGTAGCTAAAATAAATTTAATTAATGGTGAGTACCATTTACAGTACCTTTCAAATATTTTCATATCGCTTTCGACCAAATACCTCACCCCATGCAGCGACGATCGAAGCAAATATGTTTTCAAAAATGACCCAATCGCCTTGAATAGCTCACTATTGACCTTGCGCCTCTTCTTCAATTGGGTTGGTTTTAGCGTCTGATTATTATTGCTTGCTTGAGTATACCGGCTCAAATAGCTGAAATCACTCTTGTAAAACATTCCGATTCACGAAAGATTTGAAGGAATACTAAAACATTTTCAAAGGCAAGCGAAACTTGAGAGCCTATCCAAAATAAATTTTCAGGGATGATTGACAGGGTTACAGTGTAATAGTGTTGTAAATGCATAATCTGTTCGACAGACACGTTTTCCCATATGACATTATCACAACAATTACAGGAGTCCTTCAAGGTCTGCCTCCCAAAACGTTTGCATATCATAGGACGTAATGTGTTTCCAGCAATCAAGAAAAAAATTCCTAATAACACTTGAATATTTCAGTGCACGACATTGTGCACAAAGGAGCTGACTTTTCCGAGACACAAGAAAAGATACCGACATGGCTTGAAGCATTGTTAGTTCTTACATACTTCCAGAAGTGAATCGACTTTTGTTTAGATATTTATCTATATTTTTAGTTGCAATGGGAATTCTGACCTTATGCATTTGCTCTTGTTATTATTCGCGATACATGCTGGCATGAATTTAAATTTATAACAAAACGCGAAAAAATCGGGCCAAGAAACAGTTGTATTGTAATATGGATTCTTTAAAGATGTTAAAAAAATCAATTGAAAATTAATTATGATCTGCATTGCCTTTGACGTAAAATTGTAGATAGTTTAATATTTTATTCTTTAGTCCACTGTTAATTTCCTGCATACTTTTGAAAATAATAATTCCAAAATTTAACGTGATGAGGACGATTTGATCTGTTCATGTTCCGGGAGTTTTCACTTTAAACGTTTTTTCTCGACACAATCACTTCGAAAATTTTTCTCATTTGGTTTTTGTTTTGAAATTTTGACGATTGCCGTCTCTTCAGTCAATTTTAATTTGATTGAAGAGAAAAAAATGAAACCGCAAAAAATATGTAACCCTTTTATCTACCAATTAATTTCAAAGAAACGTGCTTAATTAACCATGTTTAATTTTAGCTTAAATTTGTGCAGAAAGTTCTGACGAAATAAAGCTTAGATATTTTCTTTTTCAATCGATGTATTCTTAAAAATATCCATACTGGTTTGTTTGTTATCAAATTTATACTTAAAATATTGATAATAATAACGAAAAATTAAAAATATCCTCCTCAAATAACGATCAAATCAAAAGAAATACGTATATCATTATAGAATTTAAATTAAAATGAATGAAAACATTTAAATGTCTAAATAACTTTTCAAAATGACTTGTTTTTCAAAAAATTTTATTTGTAGTTAATATTTCTGAAGTTTGTGGTATTTTTCGAAGGGCTCAGGTAAATGTAAGGACACTTGTTTGCACTTACATTTCCTAGTAGTCTCTCTATGATAGTTGAGCTTGGCGCACGCGTGGCACCTTTTCGAAGGATTCTGTTTTGTACTTGTTAGTGAAACGCACTCCGGAAAATGACTCCAATTTTTATCCTGCTGCCTTATATCACCTTATATCACCTTGTGAAGGACGTCTCTCAGAGTCCCTGTAGTGCTGCAATGAAGTAAAACTACTTTTGGCAATAATTGATCTGCAATGTCAAAGCGAAAATTTGTAAGTAGTGTCTTTTTGCCTTATATTTTCGAATGTAAGGCATTCGCATTATACAATGCAGTATCATCATATAGGAAAATATGTTTTTGTAACCTTTCACGAACTTTTACATGATTGAAAAAAATATGCTAAAACCTAATGACGCTTATCCACGCCTCCCATTTCATTATTATAGTCAATAAACCATTCAGGTTTTACTACTTTTTCAACATCTATACCTTTCGATTATCTTTTTTTCCACAAGTTTTTCATAAACTGCAATACTATCTTGATGATCTACATCACCCATGCTTTCAGTTCCCATGATTTGTCACTTCACTTTCAAATTCCTCTAATCCTTCGTTTTCACTGATATCACTATCGTCAATTTTATACAAACAGTTTTCTGGTTTTTTAGAAAAATATGTTTAATTAATTTGCAGCTGATATATGAAAAAAATCACTAAATTTAATAATATTAATTATTTATTTACCATTCTTTATTATTGTTAGACAAACTAATACAAAGGATTTGCCAGATTTGAAAAATCAAATTATAAAATAACAAACTACGGAAAAATTGCAGCAGCGAAAATTCAAGAAAAAAAACAGCAGCAAGGCACTTTGGGAGTGTCCGGTGAGAAATTTAGCTTCATTTTGCAAATGATTATGTAAAGGTTAAAATGTTTTATATAGATAAATGCAGGAAAAACTCAGGAATTAATGTGACAAATTCAAAAATCTAGGATGCATATAATATGATAAAATATGAAATTTTTTTATTGCTTTTATTCACATAAAGTAACTCAAAGTAAAAAATAACAGAGGGAGCGGAGATTCGAACCCTCTACCTCAAAAGCAAGAGTCGGGCGCTCTGCTCACTGAACCAGCCGCTCTACTCTTATATTTGCACATCATTGCTATGTATTGTACTCACTTTGAATTTTAAGACAAACTTTTTGATAAGAACTATTTTCCTTACAATGATTTAAAAACTTTTTAAATAATTTTTGCAAATTTACTCATAAATCTTAGTCATTGATGGATTTTATTTCATGTAGAATTGTAGTAGTTTCACTTTTGAATCGTTTACCGTTTAAATAGTTTTCATCAATTTTGCTGACCATAATATCAATTTTTCACACTTCACTGTTTATTTCATTTCAACTATGCAGAACACTGATTCATTCATTAATTATTAACCAATTATTGACACGATTGTTAATTTTTCCACAGAGAGATAAAACAGAAAAAAATAAAATAAATTTTTAGACGCGCACGTGTTCACTGCCATTTTATATTATACAAGAAATAAGATGCGTTACATGATACACAAGGAGGAACATTCCAAGCGAGCACATGTGCACGTAGTTTTTAAACAAGCGGGGAAAAGGAGAAGCGTGCACGCAAATACACAATACGTATATATAATACACTATATACGTGTAAACGTATATATGTATAACTCGCCGCATGGTGACCGATACATTCTTCGTCTTTCTTCTTTACGTTCGCTTTTTCGCTCTATGCGTTTTTCGTTCTGTACATTTTTCTGGGCTCACTCCTCTCGCTCATTTAAACGTAAATATAGCGCACCGCGTTCGTCTTACTTCCGTTCGCTTTTTCGTTCGGTACACTTTTTCTGGGCTCACCCCTCACGCTCACTTTTCGTTAGAAGCTCCGTAAAGAAAACTAAACTTCCAACTAGAAAATGTGATAAAGGTAAAAAAAGAATAGAACGTTTAAAAGTCATAACATTTTTTTCTATTTATTTTATTGGAAATTAGTATAGTTTTTAACCATTCAAATATGCGACATCAAAGTCCGCTTTGAAACGAAAAATTAATGCGGGTGTCACGCCATTTTCGCGGAAGGTGTTAAAATATTTTTTTTGTTTAAGGGGTCTGCATTATCAAAATGGAAAGTTTTTTAATTTTTTTGTGACGGTTTTCGAAAACATAGTGCTCTAAAAACAACGTATCAAAATTTCACTAGAAATATATTTATAGGGTTTTTTGGATTACGCTATCAAGCGCGCCCCAAAGCATACATTTCGTAACGAGCGGCGCTCAGCTGCTTCCTCTTCCCATGACTCTAGCCTTTATGTTAGTGCGTATATAGTATAAGTGTTATAGGAAAGCTACAAAACATATTTTAAAGAAAAATGACTAATCTAACTCTGAATTTTGGAGCAAAACTTTTATGATTTATTAATAAAATAAAGTTTAACCGCGTTTATCTCAAAACCAATTTATTCACAGTGTCAAAGTGATTTCTCCTAAACTAATCAGACGATCTTCCTGAAATTTAAACCACTTATTTGTTACATATGTAGGCAGGGTTAGAACTAAAATTTAGTCAATATATGGATTTTTCTGAATTTTTTAACCTCAAAATCATTTAAGAAAACGTAATTTAATAACCTTTTTTCAAACTACCACCATTTTAGTAATTTTTAAATAAATATTGATTTTTTAACGCCAACCATAGCCACAATCATATCAAACAAAATTTCTTTTGAGTTCTATACATCAGACAATTCCTCACTTCAAAATCAATAGGACAGCTGAAAAAAATCTTATGTAATTATGAATAGCCATTTTCAACTTTGTTTAAAATTATTTAAAAAACACAATTTTTTTTGTATACTTCAAGTGTGTGCTTTGTGGATCTTTAAAGATTTATAGCCCTATCTACTACAAAAGTTGCATAATAAATTCCTAAAATATAGCTTATTTTTCATACAGCAAAGTGGGTAAGACCCCTTAAGGAAAGTTTTAAAAAAAACCTGACTCGAGTGTTTTTTTCTGCTTCTTTATAATGAGAGTTTCTTGAAATTTTTCAAATCTGTTAATTGTTAATGTTATTAAGATACTAGCCAAGGGACGAAACTTTCAATTCAACATTGAAGATGACTTCCAGAGTCAAGAGATAAAATATGTAATGGATACTTTTATATAAATTTTTGAAAAAAAAACACTTAACACAACTTTTTCGCCGAGCTCCATTTTTCGAGATGGAAGAGGAAGAAAAATTGAAGCGATGGCTAGCGACATTTAAGTATCAGCCAAAATTAATTTGATTTCTTTTGCATGTGACAATCGTAGTGATACTCATGGCTTAAGCTTTCCATGCTGACTTAATTAAAACATCTACAAAAATTTCTCACTACATTACGGAATATATTTAAATTTTGCAGAACTTAATTTCAGTCAGAAAAGTTTGAACGAGTTGAAAAGTTGCTTGCATTTTGTTTATATTCCATTAAAAAAATTGTTAATATCATGAATTATTTAATTACCTTTATTCTGATGATTTCAAATAGGTAACGCTCCTATTTTCTGTTGTAAATTTGTCACATGAAAGAAACAACTAAATGCTTTGAAGATAATTGAACACTAAAGATATTTTATACGTGAAATGAATCAACTTGTTTCAGTTAGTGTCAGTGTTAATGTCGCTCTGTGAGCGTTAACAAATGTAATAAATTATAGAAACAATACCTACATCAACCTTAACCCTCATGTTCATCTGAATTGCTTCGAAACCAAAATATACAAACATATCCGTAGCTGAAAGTCAACTAGCCTAATTTCATCATCTATTATCTGTTCTAAATTTATAATTTTCGAAATGGAATTAATTTCAGGATATTTTCTATTTCCTCGAGACATTTCATTCTCATTCTCTTGCCTGAAACGTTTCAAACGAGAAATATTCACGCTCGTTTTCCACTTTCCATTGCAACATTAAAGTTTAAAACGCAAAACGAAACGTGATGAGCATCTTTTGCATAATGTAAAAATAATGAGACAAAGGCTTAACATAGGACAATCGGTCGACAGCTGAAAAGTGGGTTGAAGCCACCAATGAAATGGTTGTCTGCAAAGTTTATTCTAAAATTAACCAACGAGCTTTTATGGTCTTTTTCCTCGACATCTTCCTGAAAAAAAGGAAAATCTAAAAAGAAAATCATTTGTTTCACATAGCAGCGAATAGCGGATACCTGCATAAAATATGTGCCATCAAATTATTTCGTAATAGTTAGTGCTAATGTTTCATTCAAATCTTTATCAACACACGCTGAATATTTTACAGTCCTTGTGTTAAAAACTGTCAAATTTGTCTGGCTCGAGCCACGCCATAACAAACAACATGATTATCCACCAAAAATTCAATTGGTTCAGACAAAAACCTCACTCAAATCACCCCGAAATTCCATTAGCACCTATTAACATGTTTTACTTATCCCTAATGGGTTCGGATATGGTTTCCCGGCGAAATAAATACCACCTACTTTTTTAAAAACCGAGCCAAAGTATGTTGGGGGCTGTTACAAGTGGTTACGTTTTTCTGGCAGTTAAAGAGATAATTTATACATGTTCTGCAGCAAATTGAATTTCTAAGAGCCTTCTAAATTACATCGCATTACAATGGGTACAGAAGATCTCTGAAAATTAGTTTAAGCTTCCCACGCTTAAAATTAAGTGAATCTACTGTAATGGCCATTAAATTTGCTTTTGTTTAATATAATTACGATTTATTAATTATAAATTGTGTAAGTCTGCGCCCCATTTAAAATAATTTATACAAAAAGTATCTATTGGCTATGTACAATCGAACATACAGTTTACAATGCAGAAATCGATTCCGTATCCTTTCCGTACTTAAATAAATATAAAATAGATCATTAATAATTTTCTTTGAAAATCTTAAAATACGCTGAAAACTTCATAAATCCATAGAAAAAACTTGTTGAGAAAATTCATCAAATCATAATTAGAAGAGCACTTTATTTGATTTATTTAAAACATGGATGTTTTGTACTTTATAAATAGAAAGCATTGCCATTGTCGATTACTAGTTTTATCTACGTATGATTGTTTGTTCCCAAAGCACCAAAAATTCTGAAACTTAATCATCCTCCAGATGTTGGTATGTTTCAATACAACTTTTAATCTGGATTATTCAATAGTTACAAATATTTCAAAAATAAATGTTTAAAAGCTGAAATAGTAGAAGAGCACATGAAAAATTATTATAAATATGTCTTCCATAAAAATTCGATCTTCATTGTTGGTGTTCAATTCGTTGATATTTTCGTGATTGCACCGTAACTTTCTCGTAACTATGATGAGAGTTTTTTTGCAAATGAGCTTTCGAAACTAAAGTTTTTTTTTCTAGCAATTCCCGATCTCAACAATCTTTTTAACGATCCTCGCAAGTCACACCGCTGTATAGAAAAAGTTACAAAAACAATAAAACGCTCTAATTGTCGAAAATCGCTCGCAGTGCTGACATTTTCCCGCCTAAACTTCAACTCCCCTAAAATCGATCAACCATCCTAATTGTGCTTCGGTAGCGGTCCCTCAAATTCAACACCGACTATCGTCATCTTTTTTAACTTCCCAGTATATGGGAAGTTCTTGTAATCGCCTCGAAAATCGAAATTGAAATTTTCAACATTTCTTTACGTTTTGAGGTCTATAGAGTATATATAAAGTGTTTTTAGAAAGAAGTATGTATGTGTGTGTGTGTGTACGGACGTACGTATGTGCGTTCGTGGACAGTTTTTTCTACGAGCATAACTCACGTAAATAACGTCGTATCGACTTCGTTAAGGTGTCAATCGAAGCGTCTTTGCAATTTTAAGAGCTGATTAGTTTTTGGGAAACTTCGGTCGGAGGGGTTTGCTGTTTTGCCCGTTTGAAGATCATTTCTGTCATGCGTTATATCTCGCGAACCAAACATACGATTTGCATTGTTAAGGTGCCAATCGACGCGTATTAACATTTGCGTGAATCTATCAACTTTTTAAAAAAATTCTTGGAGGCGTTTTTTAATTTAAGAAAAAAAGTGCAAAAAATTAGGTTTTTTTCATAAACAATAAAGTTTTAACCTGATTTGCGAAATATAGTAATCACTGTTTATAAAGTTTATATACTCCAAATAATTTTTGTAAAAACGCCATCAAAACTTTTTGTCATGATTACGTAAAAAATAAATTAAAAATAAAAAATCATTAAAAGTCATCATGATTTTCAAGGTCATTTTTATCATTCTCTATATCTCACGAACCAGATATAATATTTGCATCATTAAGGTATCAATAGACGTGTATTAACATTTTTGCAATTTTTTAAACATTATATAAAAATTGTTTCAGCCGCTTTTAAATTTAATAAAAGAAAATACAAAAAAATTAGGCTTTTAGGGTTTTAGGGTTTTTTCGTAAAAAATATTTTTTTAACCTGATTTGTACAGCACAGTAATAAATGTTTCTAAAATTTCTACATTCTTATAGGTTTTTGAAGAAAAACCAGCAAAACCATATTCCAAAACTTAATAAAAACTAAAAAATCATTCAAAGTTATGATGTACAGAGGGTTGATACGAATGATATTACTTCATATCTTTTATTCTAAGGAAATGGTTGTAAATTCAATCCAAGTTTTATAATATTTGCATAATTTGAGCAGATTTTTAATAGTTTCTACAGTGTTTTAGTGCTAATTTTTTTTATGCTTAAATGTTGGAAATCCAAAAAAAACTTCCGTTGATGATATGATTAATATTAACTCATTCCTGGTACTGCTATGAATACCTCTCATTATTATTATTTAAAGTAGTTTTATTTTCAAAATTATTATTGTGTTTAATGTTTTTGATGTTTATGTAGATATTACTGGGAAGTTGACCGTGTGAACCTCAAGGGTCGCACCTCGCGGCTTGTTAATTACGCTCTCGTAGGTCGTCAATATTGCATTCTAATAGTAGATTACCGAGTATGTCCAGTTCAACGTGTGTCAGTGATAATATGCAGGGCTGAAGCTTGCGCACAGGGTGTAGGAAACAACATTACAAGCGAATAAAAGGGAAAAAGGAGATACAAAAAAAATTAACAGAAATGAAAGGTGAAATAACTCCACAACGTATTGCGACTTTACATCATCTGAGAAAAATTGAAATTTCTTGAATTTTTTTTTTAATTTTCACCTATTCTGCTGTCTTACATAACGCTATAACCTTAACTTAAAGAACAGGAGTGGTTAGGAAGTCGGAAGTGTAATTTTAGGCCTAGTTATTCAGAGATTACACCACTCTTCCTCTATTTTTAATCCATCTGTGTAAATTTCGACCTCTAATTTGCTTTAGTCGATCTGCATCGTGTGTGGGCCTATGTCTGTCCTTGTTTAGAGGCACTATAGTCTTTTTTTATTGAAGGGAACTTATTCGCGGTATCCTGATCATTATCGCGATTGTCAACGCACTTACCTGAGGAGGTAGCTGCATTGGTGTAGGTCCTCTCAAAAATGTGGAGGGTTGGCTGATTGCTATCTGATTGGGTGACACAGTTTTCTTTTCAGAAAGACGTTTAACGATTAACGTCAAGAGAAGACCTACACATCACAATTGGATCTAACCACACAGCCTCTATTTTTTGCTAGTATATGTAGTCCACAAGGTGCCCATGGCTATATAAATATATATATATATATATATATATATATATATATATATATATATATATATATATATATATAAATGCAGTGGGCCCTAATGAGGACGTGTGCACAGAACCAGGTCAAAGATTAATCAGGAATGTGAACTCATCCAAACCTACATGGCCAGGTTAATGGCAATGTGTTCGAATGTGTTGCGAAACCTAGAAAGATTTGCAGAGGTATGCCATTAGCTTGAGAGCCACACTATTTTTTTCAATGCAATATCAATGAAGTGGCCGCTTATATTGGCCAAAACAAAATATAATTTTTTTGCTACATTTTCCACTACTTTTCATCTCTGGCGTTATAGCAATGATTTCGGCACGAATGTTTTCCTTGAGCTCGGTCATGCTTTGAGGCTTTCTGGCGTACATTTTGCTTTTCAAATAGCCACACAAAAAGAAATCCGAAGGGGTGAAGTCAGGGAATTTGGGTGGCCACTTAATGTCGCCTCTTTTTGACATCAGGCATCCAGAGAATTTTCGTTGCAAAAACTGAATTGTTTGATTTGCAATGTGGCATGGCGCACTATCTTGTTGAAACCAGTAACCGCTTAGTCCTTTTCCACGCATTCGCGGGCAGACATAATGGGCGAACATTCACCGATATCTGTTTCCATCAACTGTCTCGTTTTCTCTAAAAAAAAGGCTCTAATGATGGTTTCGGCGCGAACACAGTCACTTTTTGGTCACGCAATGACGTTTCATGGATTTCGTGTGGATTTTCCGTTCCTCAAATGGGACAATTCTGGTTATTAATGCCGCCAGATAATGTAAAATTGGCCTCGTCGATCATCAGAATTTTCTTCCAAAAATCACGTTCAGTGTCCATCATTCGAGCAGCTGTTTGGCCGTATTCCAAGTGACGTGGACTGTCTGTTGGCAACATTCTTTGTGTTAATTGCACTTTGTAAGGAAACAAATGCAAATCATTCCTCAAAATTTGCCGCATAGTGGTGCCACTTACGCCAAAATGCTGAGCGCGGCGACGATACGACACTTTTGGGCTCTGGGAAACGCCCACTCTGGCCGCTTCAACCAATTCATTGGATCGTATTGGTTGTTGATGAACGGCACGACGACAATCTCCCACTGTCTCGTGCTCAATGAAATTCGACACGAAACGACGAATAGTGTTGTCAAACGGTGCCTGTTGGCCACGATATTTTCGACGGGACGCATGTTGAGTTAAAACAACTGAACGGCTTTCTCGATATAAATCGTCTTTATTTCGACTCGTGGTTCAAATTGTACTGAATTGCCGTTTCAAAAACATGTCTCATCGAATCAATCGGTTTGAAAAATGTCAAAGCTAGTACGTGTTTACATACCGACATGGCGCACCTTGTATAATACCACAACTACCCCCCTCCTTCTTCCCCCAAATCATCCAACATACTCGTTTAGACAACAGAGTAGTCTGAAAATATGTCAGGTTCATGTCGTCGCAGATCATCCAGAATACAGCACGAGGAGATGATCAACCTTATATCCTTACTTAAGTAAATAATGAATGGCATAACCACACGAAAGATGCGGACTTACATTTGGGATATCTTGGAAGAATTGACAAAGGCAACAACGTTTATTCTTGGCGTATAACAAAAGTTTATTTATATCGCGCGTTTTTATGTCGTTTTTTGTCAAAGTAATCTGAATTGACTACTCAAAATGCACTGAAAAGGATTAGTATAGTACTAGTAGTAGTACTAGAAAATAAAGCGTTGATTGGTCATTCAGTTTGTTTCGATGACCTTACAGCCATTGGAAATGGGAAAAGACGTATCCACTTTCAAGCACAATTGTGAGGTGTGATGAAAGTTGGATACTTTCCGACAACGATTGAGAACGAAAACTGTGGTTGATTCCAATCGAACCAAGACGCAAGCTCTCAAAAACCGTGCCCTGTTCAGCAGAAAGTTTCTATACTAAAAATTTAGCTTACATTAGGGACTAAGCTAATAAATCTTTTGCAAAACATAACCAGACCACATGCCTCTTACAGTGGCGAGGCGTTCATATAAGCCGACTACCATCGGCTTCCCTTTCCAAATATGTTCCAAAAATGTCTAACACTTCAGTTTTATAAGAGAATAAGTGTTTATTTACTTGCATGCATCACTGTACATGCACAATCGTTCCGCTTGATCTCAGTGTTTATTCCATCATACTCCATTCCCTTCATTCTACACATCCTCATAGTTCCATAAAAGCCAGCACAGCGATCAAGCGAGTCTCGAATTCATCAATAATTTAAAGAGCCGTGGGCATTCAACTCCCGTTTGTTGGAATGGCAGCTCGGTTTTCCTCAATAGGATATGGAAACAAATCAAAAAGCCGGTAGCGTTCCCGGCTTGCAAATCAGCTGTGAAAATTGATGCTAGAAAATCATCGAAAACTCCCAATTAGAAATACATACTGTTGCAATAGTTTATATGTCTTGAAAAGCAACTCCCTACCTTTCTTATTCCTGGCCAGAAAGCTCTAGGCCTCCTCGTGGTTCTTGCTGGACAACTTTATTTTTGATAGTAGGAGTTGTTTCAAACCAAATTCCACTAAAACCAAGAAATTTAGTTGACAAAATATAGCGTCTTTTTTAGATCGACCAAAAATTTTATGCCACGCGCCATAACTGAAATCCATATCTTTTAACGAAATCAAATTCCTTAATTCCGTATTTTCCTAATATATACATTCCTTGCCAATAAGGTCAAAAACGATACACATAACATAAAAATATAAATTGAGAAAATGTGGTCTAAGTGCGACCCTTGAGGCCCACACGACTAACTTCCCAGTGGGGTGAATAAAATGCTATAATTTGCTTTTATTATTAATTACTATTATTAATAATTACTATTATTAAACATTATTATTCTAAATTAATATAATTACTTTTATTATTTTTATCAATTTTTTATCCAACCATAAAAGCTTTGGTAGAGGAAAATGTCTCCACCACCTGCTCATCCTCTATCAAAGCCTCGGCAACCTCGTCCTCTTCGTCCTTGTCATCCTTCTTGTCCTCAACCTCGTTCTTCATTTCGGCTAAGGAATCCACAACTATTATTGAGGGTATTTAACTATTATTTACAATAATCATTCGTTATTAAGAATGTTTGATCGTTACTGAATAATTATAATTGACTTTATATATACAATACCAAATTATAACTAATATTATTTGATTGTTATTAACAATATTAAATTATTTATAACAATATCCAATTATGAACAGCATTAGCGTATCTACTCCCATTCACCCAATCCTGATAATATAAGTGTGGAATTTCATAAATTAATCTATATTTTTTTAACTTCCCAGTATATGGGAAGTTCTTGTAATCGCCTCGAAAATCGAAATTGAAATTTTCAACATTTCTTTACGTTTTGAGGTCTATAGAGTATATATAAAGTGTTTTTAGAAAGGGAGATGTATGTGTGTGTGTGTATGTACGTACGTACGTACGTATGTACGTTCGTGGACACTTTTTTCTACGACGATAACTCACGTAAACAAAGTTGTATCGACTTCGTTGAGGTGTCAATCTAAGCGTCTTTGCAATCTTAAGAGCTGATTAGTTTTTGGGAAACTTCGGTCGGGGGGGTTTGCTGTTTTGCTCGTTTGAAGGTCATTTCTGTCATGCGTTATATCTCGCGAACCTAAAGTACGATTTCCATTAATAAGGTGTCAATCGACGCTTATTTACATTTTTGTGATTCTATCAAGTTTTTAAAAAATTTCTTGAAGCCGTTTTTTAATTTTTTAAAAAAAGTGCAAAAAATTACGGTTTTTTTCAAAAACAATAAATTTTTAACCTTATTTCCAAGTTGCAGTAAACAATGTTTATAAAATTTATATACTCCACACAGTTTTATTGAAAATGACATCAAAGTTTTTTACTCATGATTACAAAAAAAAAATCAAATAAAAAATAAAAAATCATTAACAGTCATCATGTTCTTCAAGGCCATTTCTGTCATGCTTTATATCTGACGAACCAAACATACGATTTGCATTGTTAAGGTGCCAATCGACGCGTATTAACATTTGCGTGAATCTATCAAATTTTTATAAAAACTGTTGGAGCCGTTTTTTTAATTTAAGAGAATAAAGTGCAAAAAATTAGATTTTTTTTCATAAACAATAAATTTATAACCTGATTTGCGAAATATAGTAATCAGTGTTTATAAAATTTATATACTCCAAACAATATTTGTAGAAAAAATTTCAAAACTTTTTCTCATGATTACGTAAAAAATTAAATTACAAATAAAAAATAATTAAAAGTCATCATGATTTCCAAGGTCATTTTTATCATTCACTATATCTCACGAACCAGATATAATATTTGCATCATTAAGGTGTCAATAGACGTTTATTAACATTGCTGCAATTTTTTTAACATTACATAAAAATTGTTTCAGCAGCTTTTTAATTTAATAAAAGAAATGCAAAAAATTAGGCTTTTAGGTTTTTTCATAAAAAATAATTTTTCAACTTGATTTGCACAGCACAGTAATAAATTTTTATAAAATTTATACATTCTTATCAGTTTTTGAAGAGAAACCAGCAAAACCATAATCCATGATTATAAAAAAAAACTAAATAAAAAATAAAAAATCATTCAAAGTTATTATGTATAGAGGGTTCATACGAATGACATTAATTTATATCTTTTATTCTAAGGAAATTGTTGTAAATTCAATCGAAGTTTTATAATATTTGCATAATTTGAGCAGATTTTTAATAGTTTTACAGTGTTTTAGTGTTAATAAAAAAACTGCTTAAATGATGGAAGTCCAAAAAAAACCTTCCGTAGATGATATGATTAATATCAACTCATTCCTGTTGCTGCTATGAATACCTCTCATTATTATTATTTAAAGTAGTAATATTTTTAAAATTATTATTTTGTTTAATATTTTTAATGTTTATCTAGATATTACTGGGAAGTTGACCGTGTGGACCTCAAGGGTCGCACTTCGCGGCTTGTTTGGAATAACATTTTTTACAAATTTGATCACAATTTTGCTAAAACGTACAATAATAACAACATTACTATGAAGGTATTTGGTATCTGCACGAATTAATAGTGCGTATCAACAGTTTGAAAATAAGCAATTTGATGTCGTTTTTTCAGTTTTTTCATCCTAAATAAAAAACGGCCGAACCGATTTTTCTGAAAAGTCATTCAGTTCTAAGTTACGTGATTACGCGTCAAATGAAACCGGTCCCACGTCAATTCGATTTTTTGGTTCTCGAGATAATCGAGACGAAAAATTATTCTGAACGCACATACGCACATCCGCACATACGCACATCCGTACATACACACTCACAGACATCTCTCTAAAAACGATGGATTTGGATTCTAAAGACCTTAAAACGTGGAGATATGTCAAAATTTGGGATTCGCAAAATCGAACCCATTACAATAACTTCCCATAGGGAACTGGGAAGTTAATAAATATTCCATAACTGACCGTAATTTAAAATGTATGCAATAGAAAGAATGATTACGGTAGTATTTCTCTATATGCTCATAATACACTGCTTTGTTTGTGAAGGGTCCATGTCTCTCAAATAGTAAGCGGCTTACCCACAGTAATTTTTCACCCCTCCCCACTGGCCTCTTATATCCTTTTGCGTAAAGTAAATAAGTGGCAAGTCTTGTTTTTACCTGCCGTTCTATCATATTTGCTAAATATTAGGAATCCATTCACAAAAAAAAAGCGGAACATCATGATTTTCATTGAGGATAACAAGGATGAGTTTTGAAAGAAAATGTTTGTGATATCTATATCTACCTTTTATGTATTCTCCAACGTCATATTAGAGCACCTGGTGCACGTAATTACCTATTTGAAAATCGTATTCTTTATATCCACCCATGCTTACACCCTTGATATGCCTTAACTTCTGCCGTTTCAGCAATTTATGGTAGAAATCATTTTTAATTGAATATCATACATTCCCTCTAGCAATTATTTCAACGGCACTTGACTCTTTTTCCAGCCAAAGACGATAATCGAATTGGCTGCTCCAGCTAAGCGAAATGAAATGAAAGCCGTTTTGCTATTTAACGAAGGATTCAAATCGCTTATGAAGCTGAACATGTTCCTCTTCATCACTACCTATCGGGGCATGTTTTGTGTTGGATATATGGCATATGCAGGGCAATATATAATATATAAGAGCAAAAGTTATTGAAAAAATCATTTGCAGATTGAATTCTTTGAAAACTATTAGTTTAGGAACAAGTTGACTCGAATTTCATCCGTTTTAGAAGCTGGAATTGATCACTAATGAAACTATGCTCACTTTAGCGATATCTTTACACTTTATATAAAAAAATGTTTTCATGCATAGATTGTATGACGTATTAGCCACAACATTCTAGTTGCTGGTTTGAATGAAAGCGATGGGAGAAAAGGGTGGACCCAAAAATAAGTTTGGCAACCTACCCTTAACACTAGAATTATCAATCACGCGTTCGAATACCGTGTGGGGGTTGAAAAGCGAAGTATTAACGAGACGGTGGTTGATAAGTGGAGCGAGCAGGGGGCGAAGCCGACTGGCTCTGCGGGAAATGTTGGGGAACAACTCGTATGACAATAATTGACTTATGCTCCCTCTCAAAAATGTCGCGAACATTTAAAAAATCAAAATGTTTAAAAAAATTCGTCATTTTTTCCTACTTTTCTCACTCATAACTTTAAAACGGTTCATTTTAGGTCAAATTTGTGTGCGAATAAAATTCTCTATAAGATAGGAACGCTACGCAACTTTTATTCTCACTCAACTTTGCTCTGGAATGAACCATTTTAAAGTTAGGAGTGAGACAAGCAGGAAAAACACGATTTTTTTTCGATTTTTTAAACATTTTGTTTTTTTTTAATATTCCCGAATTTTTTGAGAGGGAGCATAAGTCAATTATTATTATACAAGTTATTCTCCAACTTTCCCGCCAAAATCAGTGTGCCCGCTCTCAACGGCCAAATGTAGTCGCTTTCTTACAGATCCGCACTGGTCTATATAGCGTATCGTCTCTGAACTTCTCTTGTTACGTTTGCAACCCTTAAATTTATCGAAATTAAACAAAATGTAGATTTAAATAAAAATAATCACTATGATTCTGAAAGTTTCATGGAAAAAAATCATTTAGGCGTTACGGAACTTATTCTGTACAGACATCCTGAAAGACAGACACACAAAAATTCTTGAAATAGTTTCTTATGCTTAGATATCGAACAAACAGCACTACTTAAATTTGTATTTTTAAGTAGTAATTTGGCAATTAAGAACAGACAGTTCAAACATATCATTTTTAACTTCCCAGTATATGGGAAGTTCTTGTAATCGCCTCGAAAATCGAAATTGAAATTTTCAACTTTTCTTTACGTTTTGAGGTCTATAGAGTATATATAAAGTGTTTTTAGAAAGGGAGATGTATGTGTGTGTGTGTACGTACGTACGTACGTTCGTGGACACTTTTTTCTACGAGCATAACTCACGTAAACAAAGTCCGATCGACTTGTTTCAGGTGTCAATCGAAACGTCTTTGCAATTTTAAGAGCTGATTAGTTTTTGGAATACTTCGGTCGGAGGGGTTTGCTGTTTTGCCCGTTTGAAGGTCATTTCTGTGATGCACTATATCTCGCGAACCAAACATACGATTTTTTGAGCAAGGTGTCATTCGACGCGTAATGACGTTTTTGTGATTCTGTCAAATTTTTACAAAAATTCTTGGAGCAGTTTTCAAATTTTTGGAAAAAAAGTGCAAAAAATTAGGTTTTTTTTCAAAAACAATAAATTTTTAACCTTATTGTCAAGTTTTAGTAATCAATGTTTATAAAATTTATGTACTCCAAACAACGTTCGCAAAAAGTCATCAAAATTTTTTCTCATGATAACGTAAAAAAATAAATTAAAAATAAAAAATCATTAAAAGTCATCATGATTTTCAAGGTCATTTTTATCATTCACTCTCTCTCACGAACTAGAAATAATATTTGCATCAGTAAGGTGTCAGTTGACGTGTATTAACATCTTTGTGAAGTTTTTAACATTATAAAAATTCATTTTAGCGGTTTTTTTAATTTAATAGAAGAAAATACGAAAAATTATGGTTTTTTTCATAGAAAATATTTTTTAACTTGATTTGCTTAGCACAATGATCCAGTTTATAAAATTTATACATCAGTTTTTGGACAGAAACCGGCAAAATTTTATTCCATGATAATGAAAAAACTAAATAAAAAATAAAAAATCATTCAAAGTTACCATGTAAAGAGGGTTCATACGAGTGCTATTACTTTATATCTTTTATTCTAAAAAAATTGTTGTAAATTCAATCAAAGTTTTAAGATATTTGCATAATTTGAGCGGATTTTTAATAGTTTTTATAGTCTTTTAATTTAAAAAAAATTGCTTGAATTTTGAAAACCAACAAAATTTTTCAACACCAAAAAGGCCCCCACCGATTGATCCGCGTGAATATTCAATCTGTCCTCATCGACCAAAAACCTTGCATAATCAATGGACCCTCCCGTAGACGATATGATTCATATTAACTCATTCCTGTTACTATTACCTCTCATTGTTGTAATGTTATTGATGTTTATTTAGATATTACTGGGAAGTTGACCGTGTGGACCTCAAGGGTCGCACCTCGCGGCTTGTTAATATCAGTTTCGTTCAAATATCGACGCTAGAAAGCATAGCAAACAACAGCTCGCATAGATGTCGAGGGTGCACACGTCCTTGCCTAATTTAATATGCATAAAGAAACCGTAACCTAACCTCTAGTCTGCAGTAACTACCCCATTTCATTCAGTCGCCAGTAATCTACGCAAACAAAAAGTGGTTGTCGCTATTCTGGTGGAAAACGGGGTGGCATCTGCAACGTTCTGAAAAGGCTCTTGGAGCAATTTGTAAGCTGGCAAGTTCAGTTTCAGCTCTGTAATTAATACGCCTCAGCACAGTGACCATGGTCGTAGGAAGCATAGAAAGGAGGCTTCCGAAGCTAACCATATAACCATATGACACGTATCAAATGAAAATTAGGCGGCTAAAGCCCGGCAAAGGAATAGTTCAATTTAATCCTTCCTGAGTGTGATGGAATCTAGAGGCCAGCGTGGATTTACCGAATGATTTATTGCCGTACAGTTGCCGGCGGCTCTAAGAAGCTTATCCAGATCAAGTTGAGGGTTGTTAGTGTTTTTCTTGCTGGCATGCAATTTGTACTTTTTGCTACTTACTCAAATGTTTTTGTCGCTGTAATTGGAATGCGTAAGTTATCTTGGGGGTGGACATTGACATCTTGCTGCCGGAAAAGTAATAGCCATTTACAACGTTAATCCGAGGATATTTGCTTATGTCGACATCATTTGGAATTTGTATGATTGATAATATAATTTTCCTTTCAAATGTGACAGTATTTTCTACTGAAATTTCGTATTAGTTACAATTTGCATATGGCTTTAATACTCCTTCGTTTCGAATAACTTTAAATAGTAATTTAGTAAAGGTACACATCGTTTCCTTGAGATCCTGAAAAAAATATAAAAAGGATGAAGGTTTCTATGTAGGTAGTAAGAAAGGGTTAACTTTAAGGTAAAAAATTCTTACAAAGCTAGGTATGCAGTTGTCCGGAACATCGATGATGTGAAGTTTTTTTAACTTCCCAGTATATGGGGAGTTCATGTTATCGCCTCGAAAACCGAAATTGAAATTTTCAACATTTCTTTACGTTTTGAGGTCTATAGAGTATATATAAAGTGTTTTTAGAAAGGGAGATGTATGTGTGTGTGTGTACGTACGTACGTTCGTGGACACTTTTTTCTAGGAGCATAGCTCACGCAAAGAAAGTCGTATCGACTTTGTTAAGGTGTCAATCGAAGCGTCTTTGCAATCCTAAGAGCTTTATTTTTTGGATACTTCGGTCGGGGGGGTTTGTTTTTTTGCCCCTTTGAAGGTCATTTCTGTCATGCGTTATATCTCGCGAACCAAAAATACGATTAACATGATCAAAGTGTCAATCGACGCGTATTAACAATTGTGTGAATCTGTCGAATTTTGAAAAAAATCGTTGAAGCCGTTTTTTAATTAAAAAAAAAATGCAAAATATTAGGTTTTTTTTATAAACAATAAATTTTTAACCTGATTTACGGAAGACAGTATTCAATTTTTATAAAATTTATATACTTCAAGCAGTGCTTGAAAAAATATCATCAAAACTTTTCCTCATGATAACAAGAAACATTAAATAAAAAATAAAAAATCATTAACAGTCATCATGATCTTCAAGGTCATTTCCTCCATTCACTATATCTCACGAACTAGATGTAATATTTGCATCATTAAGGTGTCAATAGACGTGTATTAACATATTTGTGATTATATTAACATTATAAAAATTCGTTGCAGCCATTCTTTTTGATTTAATAGAAGAAAATGCGAAAATTTGGGGGTTTTTTCAAAAAAATATTTTTTTAACCTGATTTGGACAACACAGTAATAAATGTTTATAAAATTTATAAATTTTTATCAGGTTTTGAAAAGAAACCAGCAACAATTTCTTCCATGACTAAATTAAAAATAAAAAATCATTCAAAGTTACCATGTAAAGAGGGTTCATACGAATGATATTATTTTATATTTTTTATTCTAAATAAATTGTTGTAAATTCAATCAAAGTTTTCAAATATTTGCATAACTTAAGCAGATTTTTTATAGTTTTTACAGTCTTTTAATAAAAAAAACTGTTTAAATTTTGAAACCCATCAAAATTTCAATCAAGTTTGCATTTGTGGTAATCGACGTTTTGAATGGTAAAATGTTTTATAGTCAATACTTTGCAAGATCATATGCTTTAAAAAGCTTTCATCAAATGAAAAATTGTAGTTTTTAGTAGATTCATGCTTTAGTGTTCGTAAGATTTCAATTACTTCCTCCATCATCATTTGTAGTACATTTTACTTTTTAAAAGCAATTGAACCTATTTTTGACTGTATATTCAAAATTTTCTAAGACCAATATAAACTTTAAAGTAATTATGAATCTCATTGATGTAAAATCGTGAAAAAACATAAATTCAGTAATTATGCTGAAGTCATGGCAATTTTGAACGCAACTATTCAAAATGGTTATCACGCGACAAAATCTCTTCAATGAGAGTAATAACAAAAACTGCATTCATTTTTGCTAGCGCTCTTTTGTCCTTCAAGCATCGATATCGTTATTTGTTATTTTCATATCGATGGAAAATAACAAATAACGTAGAAAAGGTCCCCACCGATTGATTGATCAAATCAATCTACCCCCATCCACCAAAAGACATACGTAATCATGGATGCTCTCGTAGATGATATGATAAATATTAACGCATTTCTGTTACTGCTATAAATACCTCTCATTATTATTATTTAAAGTAGTATTCTTTCCAAAATTATGATTGTGTTTAATATTTTTAATGTTTATCTAGATATTACTGGGAAGTTGACCATGTGGACCTCAAGGGTTGCACTTCGCGGCTTGTTTTTGAAATGATTTTTATCGACCTCATGAATAAGAAGATCAATGAAAAGGTTTTACCAAACACGACTTGTCAGTTTTGCGTTAAATCGAAAGATTATAAGGGGATGGTATATCAAATCGATTTCCCTCTTAAAATGATTGATGTGTTGATTCTAAATCGTCTACAAGAGCTTATCTATGAAGCATTGAAAATGTTCTTGTCCGGGTTTTATAAATTCATATCCTAATATTCTATCGATTGATGGCATTCCAAGTCAATGATATCATAAATGCAATCAATAGAATTGATAAAACGATACCAAATAGCATTCAGTAGGTTGAGAACATCCTCTGATCTCAATTCAAAATTCATGCTGATTCCAAGAAAATACTTCCGCCTTACTCAATTTCCATTATATGCATGTTCATATAATATGGCGGAAATACTATTCTCTATTAACACTTGAACGAAATACCTTAACAATGGTTTCAACTCAATCATACCAGCTTCCTCCCTTGCGCGCAATTAAGGAATTTCAACGAAATCCAAATGTTATTTACATTAACGACAACGTAGACGTTATAATCAAACTGAAACGACACCCGAGGGGATGAAGACTACATAACTTGCCAACAAAACTACCGATTTCAAGGAATTTAATGACACTTAACGTAAGTTGGCGGGCGATCGTTGAAAGGACTTTCTCATGAACCCTTCATTAGTCTCGTCCCGTATTTAGTTTTGTAAGATTTGTAAGGAAGAAAGCAGGTGTAAAGTGATTAAGCAAAGTAAATGTTTAGAAAGGAGTGTGAAGCTTGGGATGCAACACACCGGAGTATGTGTGATACATCTGCTGATTAGATGGATTTAATTCTAGGAGTTAAGGGAAGTAAATAAGGTTTTCTTTGAAATTCAATTTGGATTTCATAAAAGATATTTAAATATGATGAAGCGATGAACAAATAATCAGATTATATGCTGGAGATAATCTAGAGAAGAAACTTCAATAAATTCTAAAGCTCCTCGCTTTAATAAATTATCTTATGTTTATTTTATTATCATATAAGTTTTGCTTTTGATTCTGCACATGAAGAAAATAGAGTTGAGATGAAAATTTCTCTCCGTTTTAATGGGAATATGTATACCTGCATTAGCGCCATCCGAGCTGGTGTCACGTAGATTTTTAGGATAAAGAAAGCTATCCTTATAGAAATTAGAGTAAGTTTTCAGAGATTGTGTAATTTGGTAGGATCACCATGTAATGATTCTTGTCCTTTGATTCTATTTTCCTTTCCATGGTGTCTATAAAGTCCCATGATGAGGGGATAAATAAATTGATAAAAATTAGAAGGGCTTTAGAAGAAAGCGGTCGGAACAATTTGAATGCCACTGACCAAGGACTAAATATGCCGATGATAAAATGCCGACAGATAAGCACAATCCAGGGAGTCTTTTAGAGTGCCAAGTTAAATACGCACTAATGAAGCTAGGTCAAATGTTCTAAAAAAGCTGAATTTTTCTATAATTCTTACTCGCTATTCATAAAAATTCTTAATGCTAACACCAGTAGATGGTCAAACACTTATGACCTAATTATGACAAGCAATCAAAAATGGCAATATATATTTACGCTCGCAGTGCATTGCTCGCTGCAACAAGTGGTGTTGATCGCAAGGAAAATTTACGAGGTGATAAGGGCTATTTGTCCATTAATGAAACGATGTGTGTATTTGGTGGTAAATTCATCAATGTTAAAAGGAGAGTCTTTCATAGATTCAGTGTTTTATGTTTGAAATATGTTTTTGGATACATCACAATTGTATACTAAGGGCTACTAATAGACGGGGACACCACATATAAATTATCTAAGGAAAAAGCTGGCTGCTTTCGTTGGTCTTCTACTTCGCTTCAACTTCTTTCGAACGAGAAATGAAATCGAAACAATGTACGCGAATGTACTTTTCAAAACATCCTACGGCATCTTGAATTGAAATCAAACTTCTGAATGTCATCTCATTATCATTTTCAGACTAGTAACCAAGGCATATAAAATCATTTACAATAAGCTGACTCCTAAATTTAATTCTTTGGCTATTTAGTAAACTTCGGCTTACAAAATAGCCAAAGAATTAAATTTACAAGGTCTCATACATAAGAACTTACACCGTAATAAAATTCGATAGAATTTGATAAAAAAAACTTACAGTATGAGAAACCTGAATAATCGAAATGAAGAATCGTTTTTGACAGAACTGAACTACTTGAGAGGAAAGTATAGTCTTTTATCTTATGTTTTGCATTTATTTTTCATTTTTTTATTCGATAGTATAAGTCTTCAAGTGTATTCAGTTGAAGTTTTAGGTCAATTGTACCAAAACTGACGGAGCTACAAGATTTTAAAACTCTGCTATACGACGCGCTCTTTTTTTTAAACGCGTTTCAAAGTCAGTGAACGCTCTAACTAACAAACTAACTCTAAGATTTTTTTACCCGATCCTTTTCAAATTTTGCGCACTTATTCTGTACAAAAATAACGAGGTAGCCACGCTGAGATATTTTATTTTTAATGATTATAATTTGTTTTATAATAAGAAATTTATGGATTTTTTAATAAAAAAATTTTAAAAAAATTTTTTTGCTTAGAATTTATACTAAAATTGAAAAATCTTTTAAAACATATATCTTGACGTGGTTACCTGGAGAAACTCATAGACTAACGAAATCTTTTTGGTCTTTTGTCATCAAATGAGTGGCTCAATAATCAATATTTGAGACCCAAAATTTTAGAGAATACTCTTGAATAATTATGTTATTATGTATTTTGTTCAGAAATAAATTTATATTTACAGTATTTTCAAAAAAAAATCCTAGAGAAATGCTTAAAATATGTAAAAGTTAAACATACTCCTCCTAAAAGAAGACCCCTTCAACAAAGCAGCTAGATAGCATCGAGAGTACTACCGGACAAAATAAAAAAAAACCCAATTTCTTTTAGAACGATACTTAAAAAAGACCTCCTGCAGGACCAACATTCGAAGCAAATTACAATCAGCTTCACAAAAACCGAAGCTAAACGTGGAGTCAATACGAAATAAAATTATATAAGCTAAAAGGATACTAAACCTACAAATTATGTATTATCCCTTATACCGATTCTTATCGTCTAGAAAGTACTATGTACTGGAAACAAAATATGCAAAATGAATGAAAATTGATGGAGAGAGTGATTTGAAGGATGTGGTTTTTGTCGGTAAAAATCCGGCACACCAAGAGGCAGGATCTGATTGGTATCATTTTGAAATATCCACCTTTCAATCTTGAAAAAAGTGAAAGCTGAGTTCATTCTGAGTAAAAAAAAACTTCTGTTAGAAATATCTCTCATCAGCACAACAAATAAATTACAAAGGCTTTGAAAACGGAGTATTTTTTTGCTTACTTACTCACATCATTTTTGGATCTACTCCTTCCAAAAGTCGTTCTAGAAATTCGCAATTTTTTCAGACGACAAGATGCAAAATGTTCTTTTTGTATAAGATATAAATCATTATAAAAAAAATGGTGAAAATAGAAATAAAGTTCTATTTTTCCATAAATATTTCTGCTCCATTATATTTTTCACCTAAGGGGAGTACGTTGTTTTCCTTTCTTCCGATACTCTTTTGCTATGGGTAATGTCCAGGTGCAACTGCTCGCAAGTTCTTTTTAAAGTTTATATTTCAGGAACTGATCTCGAACCTGGACACGACTTGGATGGTTCTTAAACTTACCTCTTTACGAGCGATTGTCGGGTGAAACTACCCTCAAATAATTGCCGGGGATAGTGATTTTTCTTCGTGCTTGACGGAAAACACAATTAAAGCAAATAATCGTGGGTTTTTATCTAAACATTTAACTTTCACTATAATTTAATGATTTCCAAATTATTTACCACAGAAAAAAGACAAACACATTATCATTCGATAGATTCTCTTCTCAATTCCTCTTACACTGGCGTCGATAGCAAGAACCGAATTCTTTTATCAACTTGTTGACGTCCGTAGACGGCAACGATGTGACCAGTTACACCGTTGCCGACAACTGCGATTTGTCACGGGATTCGGACCATCCCTCTGGAACCAATGATTAGACTTACTACTTTTTACTAGGTTCCTTATAAATCAAGCGTGTGTTTTCAAGCCATGCGTCTATGTAAAATAATTATTTCATTTGCAAAACATTAAATCAAAATTAAAATTAATCAATGGAAATGTTTGCAATTGATTTCTTTTTTACAAAATGTTTTGATTGTTTTTCAAAAGATCCTCGTTCTAATTTTGTGTTTTTTTTTTTATTTATTTATAATCGCTGAGGAAGACAGAACGGTTACAGTCGAAAATCGATTACGAATCAGATAAAAAACACACAAAATTAAAAGGAAGTTTCTTTTGAAAAACAATCAATAGATATGCTGCCGACATTCTTTCTGGTTCATTTATTATAAGAGTTCTTGATTATGGTTCTTGGATCAAAACAATTTCACTTCCGTTACGATTTGCAGAAGCTGGGACACAGTTTACAATGTAGGCTACCCATGTTCGTGTATTGTTGAAGCTAATAAAATAGGAGACAAAAAACTGTAGGAATTGTTCGATTAGCATTAGAAAAGCAAAGATTACAGATCTATCTGAGGAAGTCTTATTTGGCTTTGAAGGTATCAAGCTCAGGACGACACATATCAACTAATTGATTATTGCAATATACTTAGATATGTTGGCGTTATACGGAAATTAGAAATTTTGAATGGTGTTTCTTTTCATCACTAGTGCGACATAAGAAAATATTTACATAGCAGTGTTTTTTAGGAACAAGAAGAAGAAGTGAAATATATCCTCTAATTCGGTTTTTGCTTACACATATAGCATCCAGTATATGTAGATTATCTATAAATGCCGATATAATCATCGGCTCTTACTAGACTTCCATACTGATCCTTATTATTCTCAAGAGACATTGTATCAAATCTTACAGGTCTTCAGCCAACATTAATCTGGTGCAAAAGTGTGTTGATCAAAAAAGTGATAAAATCCCGCAAAGGGATAAAAACTCAAAATATTGTTTTGTTTCAGTATTCCAAATTGAATAAATCCATACAGATATTGATATATGGTATGCTATTTGATGTAAGGTAATTCAGTTTTTTCCGCATGACCCAAATCTGCAAAGGTTTTAACTCCATAGGTGATTCACTTGAGCTTACTGATTTGAAATGAAACTCATGTCGAGTTCTATCTAATGCAGCTGAACCAAGGATATACCTTCTTCCTGTGGCAAAATAAGTTTTTTTCCCGGTTTTTCAAACGGATTGATCTGTGAACTACCCATATGTCGGTCGGCCACGATAAAATCGATTGGTTAGATTGCTGCCTTAACGCTTATCCATAAATTCCAAAACGTGCTCCTGCTCATCTGTCCGAAAGGTGAAATAATCAAATTTCTAGGGAAACTCACATAAGTTTATTTGCATAGCAATGCAATGTGTCCTTACTTACCTGGACGGTACAAATCTAGCAGTCAACATACATATATGGACAATCCGCTGAAAGGGACATCGATAACATAATTCCAATAGGTTCATCCTTTTGCAGAGCCATACAAACTGTAAACGTGTCCAGGTTCGTGCGTGTGCTGGGACGTATTACATCGGTCAATTGATTCCAACTTATTGATCCTGGACATTCACAAATATCCATGCCGAAAGTTAGTGAAGCGTCAAGCACCCGAATTCATTTATTTCAGCTTTGGCTATTCGCATCCATTCACCCGAATGAACGATTTTCGGAAGGAAGAAATGGATCAAGAAATTGTTTGTTTTCATTACGAAAAAGAAATTATTTTGGTAGTATCATCGGAACTGGCTAGTGGCTATGTGAGGATTCCAGCAATTTTCAAGCAGGTTATATAAAAAAGATGGCATGTAGGTGGGGTTTGTTGAAATGATGATTATTTTAAACTATATTGGATTAGAAAAAGAAAAGAACAGAAAGGTCATGCTTAATGAAGTAACACGAGAAGTATTTTGGGTGGCATGTTACCATGGTTTTGAATTTGGATTGAAATAAGCTTTTCCTGATACAGTAGGTGTATTTGATTTATTAACTTTTTCTGATTCTGTTTCTTAACTAAATATGGATAAATTTTTGTCTCATAGCATATACCAGCCCTCCTGATTTTTTTTATTCATCTTCGTTTATGGCGAGCACATTACAATTTTTTCGATTAGGACTGCTTGATTTTATAAACATAGATCACTTTTTTAAGTTGATAAATTGACAAAGAATAAGTGAACGATTGCTATGGAACTCTAAATATTAAATGGGAAGTGTGGTTTCGGAGTGACGGACGGCATCCTCTTCAGGTCCTGTCATTTTCCATCCGCCACCAGACAGCACGACCACGGTTAGGATTGTTGACGTATTAAGCTCATTATACTTCAACTATTTTTATCATTTGTATCCGCGAAGTATAACGACTGTCTAGTCGACTAGACACGGAGGTTCGAAAATTCTAATATGTATAGAATTGCTACGTATGCTTAATATACGAAACTTGACACTGATGGTCACAAATAAGAGAGGGGTCCACAAGTGAGCTGTTAGCCTGATCCATATTTTTTCAAATGTTGGTTCGATTCGTTTCGAAAATTTTAATGGTAAGGGTGCACCTCGCCCTGGTCGGCCATTCACTGAAAAAGTCGAAAACATGTTACAATAAGTGGAGCAAAACAACATTCACTATTAAACAATTTTAAATCCTTTGGAGGAAGCTGTAACCAAGTCAATCAATTGATTCTGTCCTGCATTATAAACATAAACAATTAACCAAATTTTAGCAGGCAATTGAAAGAAAGCGGCCAGAATTGATCCACAGAAAGGATGTTGTGTTCCACCACGAAAAGACTCGAAAAAACGAGAGTGATTTGATTTTGCATCGTCAGACTATCATAATATTCTTTAAGGGGGTAGTACTGGTAAGAATGCTAAAAAGGCAGCCTAATATTCAATATTTTGGGTTTCAGCTCCTTTATTGAATATAAACTTTAAAATTTGCATGAATAAAATAAACATTTTGAAGATTACAAAAATATACTTTTTTTTCTTTTTTTCTTTTTTTCTTTTTTCTACTTACTTATAGAGGGCGCAAAAGTTGATGTCTCGAAAAATGCCTCGTCCCACTGCGGACAAATAATCTCAGGAATGAAAAATTTGCAACAAAAATAACGAGCTGCATTTGAAAAAGGAATGTTTCTTACGTGGTAATCTACTACAGTATTTTAAAAAAATTATCAAATAAATATTATTTGAAATTTTTTATCGAAAAATAGCTTTTTTCACTTTGTTTTACTTGCCAAATTTTTTAAGATTGATTTTTGGCCTATATTGTGGTAGATTACTACACAAGATACTTGAATAAAGTAGCACACCAAATTTGAGTTATATCGGTTCGGCAAATCCGAAAAATAAGTGTCCGCAGTTGGAAAAACGTCATTTCGAGAAAAAGTTTAAAGTTTCGATTACGGAAAATATCGCTTACCCAGCAAAAAAGGTGTGCGCGCTCAAACTGTCGTAACTTCTTTATTTTTGGGAAAATCTTAATAAAATTTTGAGACGTGATTTCTGAAGGTAAAATAAATTGAAAAATGAAAAATTGATTTTTAAAATTTTTAACCGGTACTACCCCCTTAACCCGCCAGTGGTGACGCAAAATTATCTTACATAGTTGGTGACGTCGGTCTCAGAGACCGAAATTTTCGAGTGAAGATCAATGCAAAATAACACAATTTCTGTAAATGTAGCAAATTGAACTTAAAAAATACAAGGTTCAAGTATAATAAAACACAAAAAATTATTACATCACATCACGTTTATTAATAATAATAAAATTCCCCTGCAACACTAAAAAATTATGTTATTTTCATACACATATTTTTCTACGAAACTGGTCTCACAGACATATGCGTCACCATTCGCGGGTTAAGAGGGCAGTCTGAGTATATTGCATGAATTTTCAACATTTTTTTAAATTATCGAAATATTTATAAGAATGTTTTGAAATATTTATATAATAAAATTTTAACCTTGAACTTTTCAAAAAAAAAACTTTTTAGAACTATTGCAGCAAAATGGCGCCCATAATGGAGCCCTATTAAAAACTCGAAAAATTCTAACGGCATTTTGACATATAAGTGTGTGGCTATGTAGACCAGGGCGGATCTGTTTTCAGTTGCCCGTTGAGAGTAGGCACATTGATTTTTGCAGGAAAAGTTGCGGAAGAACTTGTGTAACAATAATTGACTTATCATCCCTTTCAAAAAAGTTCGGAACATTAAAAAAAATCGAAATGTTTAACTTTTTTTTTAAAACAATCGTGTTTTTGCTACTTTTTTCATTCCTAACTTTAAAACGGTTCATTTTAGAGCAAAGTTGTGTGGAAATAAAAGTTGCGCAATGAAGTTTTCTACAAGATAGGATTGGTTAAAAAAAATTAAAACATCTAACTCTTGCCACAAAATAACAATAAATATTTTAAAAAAGAGGAAAAACTCTTTTTTAATTTAATTTTTTTACCACTTAGAATGCATTTAGGACCTTTATATCTCGCCTAAAAATTTTTTTTATCGTGTAATTAAATAGCACACCAATTTTCATCATTTCAGTACATTGCGCACTGTGCAATCTAAATTTATTTAAAAAACTCAAAACTTTTAAAAGCTTGCATGTCAAAATTTTTAGCTTATAGAAGTTTTAAAACAATATATAAAACAATTTTTTATCTATCACATGCACTTTACAAAATTAAAATCGGATTATTAGGACGGCGTCAGGAATTTTTGCTAAACTTGGTAATAAACTCTAAAACAGTGCTAAGTGGATGCGGATTCCGTTGATGGAAACATGGCTCCATGACGGACTTTTAAATTTTTTGAACCTTTTTTGCAAAAAAAACTGTTCAAAAAAGGGTTAAACATTTATAAAAAGCTCTGATTCAGCTCAGACTGAAACTGTATACACAGTAAGTAATCTCTCGAAATTTCAGCTCAATCGGTCAGATAGAATTTTCAAAATCGTGTCAACCTGGTCAAAAAACTTTGTTTTGAGAAAATCGCGCCGAACAAAATGAGAGATTGTATGTATACTAATTTTACGTATATATCTAGTACTAAAAAATGATGTATTTGAAAAATCAATATTTTGAATAAATAAACTTAGTATGTCCCCTTACGCAGTAAACTGCGCAGTAAATCGTAGACGTGATTGATTTGTAGGCTTTTTAGGCAACCTGTGAAGTGAATCTTTGAAACTATTTTTCTGCTGAAACCATTTGTTTGAAGTATATGAAACTTCTCATATGTATTTTAACATTTGTTTAAACTTCCCAAAAATTGATTGCCTTTAAGTTTTAAAAACTGCCGCTGTACTAAAATTTTATGGGAGTTAATTTTTGCCTGATTAATTCCACTGCTTATTTCTGATGTCTGTTCTGATGTAAAACATCGGAAAGATTTTTTTTTGATTCATAAAACACGTTTGACCGATGAAAACCAGAAAAATTCAAAGAAAATTGAAACTTCGAAAAACTTTTTTAAAAAAAATTAATTTCCCATAAAGTTTTTAAGATATTTATTAACGAAAAAAATGTTGTTTTCAATAATATCCACAGAGTGTAAAATTCATATCAAAGACAATTATATTATCTAAGGTCATTTTGAATTTCAATACGAGAGATCCACTAGCATTTTAGTTATAATATACAAGGCTGACAAAAGTATGTTTTAAGAAAAGCATTTGTAAAATATGCTGCGAGTTCTCAAGGCGAGCAGAGATTAGTAGCGTTCGCGCTTGCGATGACTGGGAATTGTGTTCTTACATTTGAGGTAGATATTCTATACATATTTAATAGTTGTTGATTTTTCCAAACATTACAAAAACATTTAATGGAAAGTGTGGTTTCGGGGTGTCGGATGGCATCCTCTTCAGGAGGTGTCATTTACCATCCGTCGTCAGACAGCACGACCACGGTTAGGCTTGTTGATGGGTTAAGCTCGTTATATTTCAACTATTTTATTATTTGTATCCGCGAATTATAACAACTGTCAATTGGTTCGTATATATGCTTACGTTGCTATTCTATATAAGTTATTAAATGACAACACCTGAAGAGGATACCATCCGACACCCCGAAACCACAGTTTCCATTAAATTAATAATGTACCAGCATAAAATCTGGAAGCTTAGAACCCCCATTAATGTGCAATAATAGTGTTAGTGAGTTGCTAAGCAAAAAGCACAACTAGAAAGACGAATTGTTGACTAGACTAGGAGGTTCTAACCCATGATAAACTAACTTATATTACAAAACATTTTTGAAGGTGGTTGATGGATTTGTTTCTTCGTTTGAGCTTCGTTTTATTTGGGTAATATTGTTTGCAAATTTTATTTTTCTATTTTAAGTCTCTGGAAATCAGCGCATTTATAGTTCAAAATTTGGAAAAACTCTAAACAAAAACTGAAAAGCATGTCTTTCTTATTTTTCATCCAGCTGTACAAAAAATCCTACATCTAAGGTCAAAAACCTTGATATGGCATTACTGAACTGAAGTGAATCCAAAAACATCAGCACTTTTCATCTCAGAAGAAGTGCTGCGTACTCTTGTGTCACAGTACGCTTACTATCCATTTCACTATAAATTATGGGAATTGGTTCAATTTGTGCTCCAGCAACAAAATTTATACTTACTCAGGATTATAATTCAATTTCGAAAAAAAATTAAATCGAAACTATGGATGTTCAAAAAAGTCTTAACAGCACATTTTTTCAATTTGATATCTTGATCTTTCATAAATATTTTCTTTTCAATTTGCAGCTTTTTGTGAATACTAAATTTAATGCAAATATAATCGACAATTTTACCTTAATTAGATAAATATTAAAATGAGCTTAAATCTAAAACATCTGTAAGTAATAATCACTATGCATTTTGCCACAATCTCGAAAGAAAACATTTGCCACACTATTCAATCATCAGCCACGAAGACAGAAGACAAGTACCTCTGAATATAATACACGTTAATAACACAAAGTTAAAACCACCCTTATGTCACGGTAAATTTATTATATTCCCCGAAAAGTGATGCTTTTGCATTTCTCCCTTGGGTGCCGCATACGGGAAGCACGTATTTCCTTCACAGGAACACTCTGTGTAGGACAATATAATAAAACCACACTACAAGATATCTCAAGGTGATACGTACAGAGTTAGAGAGTGATAAATATTTTCGCACGATTAAAATTCTGTTGAAGAATTAATTAAAATACCATCATAAATAACTATGCAGTGAAATGATTGGTTGTATCACCGAACCGAAAAACGAGACAAAGACAAAAATACTAAGTATGCTTCTGGGTTTACCCAGTGAAAATAATAATATTTTATTTGAATGTTGTAAAGCAATATTATAAATTTAATAACGATTGAAAAATGTTGACATTTGTATGCTTAAATTGCTGAATACATCCTTGACGAAAATATAACTTTCTAAAAGTCCAATAAAAAAGGTATTTGAATTAGCATTCAATTATAATACTAAGAAAATAGTTGAATTGAGCTGCTTTAAGCTTAAATATAAATTGTTCAAAACGATTTGCGCTCGAAGTAGTAAATATCCCTTTAACTTTAAATTGGCTAATCGTCCTTTAACAGCAATAGTAACAAGATTTTCATTCAGTGGTTTGCTTCTCGACTGAATACTTCTTGTTGTGACCTCTGCTCGTTTATTGGATTGTCGATAGTATAGCAAGGACATGCTAGCGTAGATACTCTCAGATTTTCAACGCTATTAAACCTAATTGAATTGTGGCTAGATTCGGTTTCATTACAGCATGACCATGTGTATGAGATTTAAACATACTCGTATGTGGAATTACTGTTGTCAACTGGTTGGATGTTGATCCTTGTACCGACTAAATTTCAATGAAATCTTTGGCATGATGTTAATCTCAGGAAGCTAATTGCATATTGTTTAAGGATACTAGTAGATAATTGACCGATTAAGCCATTTGAATGCACAGCGGTCCAAGATTGGAGGTCACAATACTTGTTGCACATGCATTTGTTTCTTGTATCTCTAAATGTGACCCTATTTCTCCTATAATATCCAATATTAATGTAAAAGATGAAATATTTCTAGTTTTTGGCATTTACTATTCATTCGTTTTCTGTATTTAGTAAAACGCGAAAAGATATATAATTTGTTTATTTTCGAGGGAGCATGAGTAATGTATTCTATTTTCACGGTGACTAGTCTAGTTATTACGCAATATTTAATAGATTTGGAAATGAGTTTCCATACAGTAATTCGGGAACAGTAATCCAAACGAAAAATATCACGAGGCAGTTGTTGCAGAGAACGTATATTCTATATGAAAAATGTCCGCGGGAACATAGCTTTATCTAACATCGTTTAGGCTTTATTTTATTTTATTTATTATATTTTTTTTATTTTTTTCATTCATTCATTATAATTTTTTATTTATTTTATTTCATTTATAATATTTATTAACTTCTCAGTATATGCGAAGTCCTTGTAATCGCCTCGAAAATCTTAATTGAAATTTTCAACATTTCTTTACGATTTAAGGTCTATAGAGTATATATAAAGTATTTTTAGAAAGAAGTGTGTGTGTGTGTGTGCTCGTGCGACCGTGGACAGTTTCCTCTACGAGCATAACTCACGTAAATAACGTCGTACCAACTTTGTTGAGGTGTCAATCGAAGCGTCTTTGCAATCTTAAGAGCTGATTATATTTTGGGGTTTAAAAAAAGTGCTAAAACTTGGGTTTTTTCAACAACAACAACAATAAGTTTTTAACCTGATTTGCAAAACGCAGTAATCAATGTATATTAAATTTATATACTCCAAATAGTTTTTGTAAGAAAACCAGCAAACCTTTTTTTCATAACTACGTAAAAAATTAAATTAAAAATAAAAAATTATTAAAAGTCATCATGATTTTCAAGGTCATTTTTATCATTCAAAACATCTCACGAACCAAATATGATATTTGCATCATTAAGGTATCAATCGACGTGTACTAACATTTTTGTGCTGTTTTTAACTTTATAAAATATCGTTTCAGGTGGTGTTTGATTTAATAAAAAAAATCCGAAAAATTAGGATTTCTTTCATAAAAAATAAATTTTAAGTCTGATTTACACAGCTTAATAATAAATGTTTATAAAATTTATACATTGCTATCAGCTTTTGAAGAGAAACCAGCTAATTTTTTTGCATGATTCTGGAAAAAACCAAATTAAAAAAAATCATTGCAACTTAACATGTAAAAAGGATTTATATATTTTGTTTTAAAGACTTTGTTATAAAGTCAATCAAAGTTTTATAATATTTGCATAATTTGAGCAGATTTTGAGTAATTTTCAGTGTTTTAATTTTATAAAAATAACTGTTTAAATTTTGAAAACCAAAAATCAAATTTGCTTTTGAGCTAATCAACGCTTTTGTGTTCGTAAGATTTCAATTACTTCCTCCATTATTATGTGTAAATCATTTTACTTTTTACATGCAATTAAATTGATTATTGACTGAATACTCAATGTTTTTCCAGATCAACTGAAAATAAGAAATGATTATTGGACTCATTGATGTAAAATCGTAAAAAAATACAAATTAAATGACTATGCCGGTCGTGGCAATTTTGAACAAAAGTATTCAAAATGGCCACCACGCGAGAAAATATCTTCAGTGGGCGTCATAACAAAAACTGCATTCATTTTTGCTAGCGCTCTTTTGTCCTTCAAGCATCGATATAAAAATAACAACTAACGTAAAAAGGGCTTTATAGCCTGCCCCCTCCGATTGATCCGCGTGAATATTCAATCAAACCAATCCACCCCCAAACCAACAAAAGCCTAACGTAATCAATGGACGCTCCAGTAGATGAAATGGTTGATATTCACTCATTTCAATTGCTGTTATGAGCACCTCTCATTATTATTATTTAAATTAGTATTAATTTCATAAATATTTTTTTTGTGTTCAATATTTTTAATATTTATGTAGATATTACTGGGAAGTTGACCATGTGGACCTCAAGGTTTGCACCTCGCGGCTTGTTTATTTTTTAGAATTCATTTATTATATTTTTTATTTATTTTATTTCATGTATTTTCATGTACGCATCAAACAGTGAATTTTTTCATGATTTTTAAAATAACTGCACCGTTCTAAACTAGTAAAGCTCATAAGAACAATGGTAAAAAGTCTGATTTTTTTTAATTAAGAAGTTTTTGCAGTCTAGTTGAGCTGTATATAATAGTTTTTAATTTGAATATTATTTGTATATATTATTGTTCCCACAGTGCAAGCAGAAGCATCGTAAAAATGACGATCTAAAGATTCAAAACTCTTCAAAAAAGTTTGAATAGTTGCGAAAAAATTGGTGGAGGTGTTGGTCCTTTAGACAATCTGCATCGATCAGAACTGATAAGTCCGATTTTTCCTACCAATAAAGTTTAAATACAAGCGGTTTCACTGGACATCTCAAATCATCCCTGATTATTCATCGGAATACAAAATTTTAAATAACAAAATCACGGCAAAACTTCCAAAAAAGTTTCACAGTCGTGGGCGTTCATGAAGAAATACTTTAAGTATACATTCATCGCTATTGATTGAGAAAACTTAAAGATTCTAGTGCTTCCCCTTGTAAAGAAATTCATCGTCTAGGAAGTGCTAACCCAGGAATCAAATATTGAATGAATATATTGCACAAAGACGGTGGAAGCACAGAGTGATGGAAGTAGAGGTTTCTCCTGCAAACCTCTACTTCCTCTTGGAGGTAGTTTATGTCGATAAAATCAAACATGCCGAAAAAAAGGAACTAAACAATATCTTCTGAAAAATTCCATCTCTCAATCTTTAAAAAAAATTGAATACAAATTTATTTGCTAAGATTTTTTTTTATAATAATCAACACACTAACAAGTCTTAAAAGAATCGGCTTCCAGACACGATGATTTAGGCATCAACTTTTTATTCCTTAAATTATTCACATTTTCGTCAGGCGATTCCAAAATTTTTAAATTAAATTATTTGTAAGTAAGACTCGATTTGTTTGTAACTTAATTATAATTAGCTTTTTCGCCAACTATGTAAATTCAAAATAATTCACAATGTAATATTTGAAATTTTCCAACTCGAAGATTTATACCCGATAATAGCATATACTGAAACCGCTTTGAAGCAAATGCTAGAAAAAAGCTTGGAAAGCTAAAATTGAAGAAGGCTCTTAGGGGTTCCTACAGTGGCGATAATGAATATTTTTTACAAACAATCTTTTTTTTTGAATTGAAAACGCATATTAATTTTGCTAGTAACAGATCACACATCGCAATATACTACCTAAAATGTATGTAATAAAATATTTAAAGTCTTCAAGTCAAATTAACGCTCACTTTCTAATATTTTTTAGACAAAAAGACTAAAAAGATTAAGGTCTACTCAATTCCAATGGAGAGATACTTCACATTAAGTCTGTGATGGCGTACAGGGATAGCGGAGAGGGCGGTCCGCCTCGGGTGCCAAGCACCAAGGGGTGATACGGCAACTCACTCGTACATCCAAAGAAGGCGTACAAAATCTTCCTCCTTAAAGACATATCAATAAATAACTACCTACTCTTGTACCTAGCTACTTACATAATAATATCATATTTCAAAACGCATCGCAACTATATTTTCATTTTTTTCGAATATAATTTCTAACTTCCTAAAAGAATGAATTTATGTTGCGCTTGGTCTGATCATGACGACTTTCAGAAACAAGATGGAGTGCTCATCATGACGCTGACTGACACTCGTTCCAGCTTTGTGTGACTTCAGTTTTCTATGCTATCTTTCCTTTTGGTGTGAAGTCCTAGAAGAAGTTAATCAGACACAAAATTATATACAAACATCTGGGATATCATTGGAAAAGTGTTTAATGAATACTAAAGCTCATAAAAAATTTCTTAAAAGTCATCGCAACCAAATTGTGGAAAAGGCTATTTGCTACGCAACAAAAAAATGTGAGGACTTAGACATTCCTACTGAAGGAAAAAAAGGAAGGAGGAGAAATCGAGATGCTGGACTTTCATTACGAGAGGAGCTGCAGAGAGCAATGTTAGGATGTCACGAAAGATTTTACGAAGAACTAGACCATCGTTACAGAACATTGGATTTTATTCTGGTTACATTTAGTGTTATTCAGTCTAAAACGCTGATAACATCAGCAGAAGAAAATCTTCATGGAATGGCTGCAAATCTGTTAAAAATTTACGATGAATTTTCAGCAGAGGATATCGTGTCGGGGATTTTACGATTGAGGCGCCATTTGGAAGCCGCCAACATTTCTTCCCAAGAACCAGTTGAATTGAGTACATTGGAGCTTCTTAGATTCATTGTAAAATGGGGCTATTCTGTGTCTGTTCCAAATTTAGCGCTATGTCCTGGATTTTCTTCTAACAATTTGTGTTTCGGTAGCCTCATGTGAAAGAAGAAAGTTGAAATTAATAAAATCATACTTAAGGTCCACAATGAGCCAAGCGCGACTAACCAATCTTTCGATTTTATCAATTGAAAGAGACAGGGAAGTCAATTTTAAAAACGTAATCGAATATTTTAGTAAAATACAGTCTCGTAAGCATATTTGGTATTTGATGTTTTATTTTAGGTAGGGGTGCTTAATACAACACCGCTCGGGGTGCCAATCTACGCTACGCCACCACTACAATATGTATAAACTAAAAATCGATTAGAGTACGCCCATAAATACGTAATTCTTCACTCAAATTCATAAATTCTTTTACAAAATTTCTACATTCGAATTTTGTATTAATAAACTGAATATGAAACCAAAAACTCACATTAGTGATCATTTTGGCTTGAAGTTTTTAGTAATTTTACATCTCAAAACCGTTGATGCTATAAAAAAATTACTATATTGGATGGACGCTTCCTAAGAACAATTTCAATGAAAAAATTAGAAAATTTCGATCAAGTACCTTAAGTCTAGGTTCAGGACAAAAGTCGTTATTTTGGGATCGAAGGTATCACGAAGAAAAACCCGCTTAGTGGTTCGTTGATACGACGTAGTCTTTGTGAAGTAAAGAGAATACATTTTCCACCAGCTATTGGAGGGAGTTCTGGGGTAGTACAGTTCTTTCATCTTTTTTATTGTGAATTAGATCCGAAGATCATCCCAAAAAAAAACATCGAAGCATTCAACAAAAATTGGCAAATGACCGTCATCCAATGTTGGAAATTTTTTACCTTGAGGGGTTATTCTCATGTGAACGCATAAATTTTACCTCTTTTTAGGGAATTTTTTTTTATGAGAAATTAAAATTCAATCTTTTTAATTTTTTATATGTTTTTATTTGTATGTTAAACTATTTAAAAAAATTGTTTTTCTTCTTATTTTACATTTTTTATATATGTTTTTTTTTCAATTAAATTAGACACCAAAAAAAGAAAGCAGCTCACTGGTCATGGTAATAGCGGCTGTTCAAGTTGTCTGCAATAAAAAAATCACATGGATTATTGTTCAGTAGGTCTGTCGCTATCGTCCCTACCAAGATTATTCAATTTCATTAAAAAAAAAAAGAAAAAATGGCGGACTGTAGAAAAAAAGTTACGAAAATCTTGTTTTTATGTTCAAAATCGTTTAAAAATTATAAGAAAATATTTTCGAAAATGAGCAATTTTGGTACGCACGATAACTATTAATAAGTAAAAGAACATATATAAATTTCAAAGCAATCGGTTGAATAGTTTTTGTTTTAGGACCATGACCGTTTTAGAAAATGATGTTTCGAGAAAAATGCGTTTAAAGTTTCAAGAGCAGAATTTTCGTGAAAAATTTATACTTACACTAATCTGCTATGCCTGGACCATACAATAACCCTTCGGTGGCTTCATGTGCATCATTTTCTGCCAGTTTTTGTGACCTGAGGGAAGTCCTTGCCTTTTTGGTTGCCTCGGACGTGGATCGCTCTGCACAGGTTATTCGTTGTTCATCGTACTCCTCAGCATATGAGTAGGCGTTTCGGCCAATTTGCGTACCAAAAATTTCCATTATTTTAAGGATGGTTTAAAATCCTTCATTAAACATATACGCAGCTGTCCACGCAATTTCCGGCGTCTTTTTTCCATTCAAATGATGCTTTGGAACCAAGTTCCAGATGCAACTATTAAACGACTCGTTGTTGTTCTGAATGTTTTTTCCCGAGCACCTTTGCATAAGATCATCAGTTGATAATTCTTCGTAAATTGGCTTCAAAAATACTTGCTGTTTCTTCATCAAATGCTGGAGCAGTGAGGTAAAACCACGCTTGGCCCCTGATCCATCATCAAAAACCGTGATTTTATCTTCAGCACAACTGTTTTCAACCTTTAATGTTTTTTTCTTCTGCAACGGCTTTTTTGAAAACAGTATTAACTACTGACTTAACAGCAATATAAATTTGGTCGAGCACACCATAATATCCATTATTACTAATTCAATTACACAAGTCCATTAGCGAAAAAAATATAAACTGATTGCTTTGCCGAGCAAGACATAAATTTGTAGAGCATGATTTTCATAAAAAAGCTAAATTTATACATAAAAATTCTCACCGTAATGCATCTACCTGTGCAATTAGATAGAATTTCGGAAAAAATCATGAGAAACATGAATGCATTAATTATTAATTATATAGCTATCTTATTTGCCAAAACTGAGCGACTAAAAGAAAACCCCGTCAAAAAAGCAGCCAGATAGCAGTTAGAGCACTACCGGACAATACAAAACATAACGAACCGAAATTCCTTTGAAGCAACACTTAAAAACAATACCTCCCGTAGGACCAACATTCGAAGTAAATTACAATCAGCTCCACAAAAATCAAAGCTAAGCGTGATGTCAATATGAAATAAAATTGTAAACATATATCCTGAATTATTAATCGAACTAAACGAATACTAAATCCAACAAATAAGATACCATCCCTTATACCGATTCTTATCGTCTGGGAAGTACTTTTTAATTTAGTACTATTTAATTATGAAAAATTAATGAAAATGGATGAAGAGAGTGATTTGAAGGATGTGATTTTTGTCGGTAGAAATCCGGCATGCCAAGAGGCAGAAGCAGATCAGTTTCTTTATGAAGACATTGTTGAGCGCGCATCCGGAATATTGGCTAGAATAAAACCATAAACGTTGAGTTCCATAAAAAGTTCTCTATTATTTTTTCTGTTGCTCAACAAAACAACCGGGACTTGTGAAAAAATACTATAAACAATTTATACAAAAATATCAGACTCATGGTATTTGACAATGATCTTTATTTTACTTAATTTTAGGTTGAGCGGTGAGCACTCGACAATTTTTCTAATCTCACATTTGAAAAAGCAAAATTTCTTCTACCTACGATTAATTCCAAAAATGGACAGCAACTGTTTTTTTAAATATGCATACATCCTTTCTACTGGAAATAATCAATTTTTGCTTCTTGTTATTTGCCATGTCTGTCCATGAACGTTATTTTATTTCTATGGAAAATATTTCTGACACCAAAACAACACATCATTCATTTCACTTAATTATACGGGAAAGATTTCAAGAAACTTACTATTCAATTTGTATTGGAATTTACTTATACTACCTTCAACAACTAACAAATTAATGCATTATTCATGGAAGTCTTTTACATTACAATTAATTTGGCCTAAACATTTTCGTTAGAATTTCAGTCGGTCAGTCGAGAGCCTTTCAGTGAATATCTTCCTTCGGGCTCAATCACTGTATCTGTGTTCACATCCGTGATTAAGTGTTTTGTATCTGGACCTTTCGGCGGGAGCACACTTAAAGCTATTCCAAACTGGGCAGCATAGTACGTTATCATGATGTAATACTGAAAACAGTGAAGAAATTTTGTTAGAAAATTTCGTAGCAACTTTTCGATGAATACCATTTGAGATACTTACACCAGAATGTGGAATGTTGATGTAAAATTTATCTATGGCTATAACTGCATCAGATATAACAAACAAAATGCTTCCAATGCCGCATAGGATTCTCACGAGAAGCAATGAGCCATCGTCTACCTTCCAAATTCGTGCCAACGCTCGCCAGGACATTGTTGATAGGGCTAACGCGTAGATTGGAAGACCATATTGAGAAATTGTGTCTAAATATTTCAGCAGAAATCCAGTTACTGCAACGAATTTGGAAAATTTTAGATTAGAAAGAATACTGAAAAACAATTCATTGTACGGATATATAATTTAAGATTAAAATTATCCAAAATCTTATTGTGGAAATATTTTTGGTTAACAAAAGAAACCTTCTGCGCCGTGAATATGGCTAAGGAAAGATAGTGCTCTTAAAAACTGCACACATAATTCATTACTTTAAATATGTGCAATGTGGAAACCAAAAGCCAAATTTTTCGCGAATTTTTTCAAAACCAAAGCTATAAATGTTTTACAATAAATTTTTAAATCATCTGGCTCATTAGTTTCGAAATATAAAAATTAGATCCTTCAGTTCCTATTCCAAAACTTACTTTTGTTTCAGACTTCTTAGATCAATGCTAAATTGAACCCCCCCCCCCCCCCCAGAGCAATTGCAAGAGACCCAGTACAATAGCTCACAATAAAATTTTCGTGGCCGGAACAATTTGATTTTAGGTTCAATCGTTGAAGCTCCTTTCAAAAACCAAACAAAGTTTCCAGACTTATTTCCAAAATTATTTAAAATCTTTTTTTTTTAAAAAAAGTAGTACATCCCGTCTAAGGAAGAAAAGGGCACAACTGGTGTGTTCAAAAAATAACGAGGTGTGTTCAAAAAATAACGGGAATTTCAAAATTTCGCGGGTTTGAAGGGGCTAATTGTCAATTTTTAACTTCCCAGTATATGGGAAGTTCTTGTAATCGCCTCGAAAATCGAAATTGAAATTTTCAACTTTTCTTTACGTTTTGAGGTCTATAGAGTATATATAAAGTGTTTTTAGAAAGGGAGACGTGTGTGTGTGTGTGTGTGTACGTACGTACGTACGTACGTCTGTACGTTCGTGGACACTTTTTTCTACGAGCATAACTCACGTAAACAAAGTCCGATCGACTTGATTAAGGTGTCAATCGAAGCGTCTTTGCAATCTTAAGAGCTGATTAGTTTTTGAGAAACTTCGGTCGGGGGGGTTTGCTGTTTTGCCCGTTTGAAGGTCATTTCTGTCATGCGCTATATCTCGCGAACCAAACGTACGATTTTTTTCAACAAGGTGTCAATCGACGCGTATTGACGTTTTCGTGATTCTATCAAGTTTTTAAAAAAATTCTTGGAGCGGTTTTCAATTTTTTTAAAAAAAGTGCAAAAAATTAGGGTTTTTTTCAAAAACAATAAATTTTTAACCTTATTGTCAAGTCTTAGTAACCAATGGTTATAAAATTTATGTACTCCAAACAATGTTCGCAAAAACTTATTCAAAACTTTTTCTCATGATTACGTAAAAAAGTAAATTAAAAATAAAAAATCATTAAAAGTCATCATGATTTTTAAGGTCATTTTTATCATTCACTATATCTCACGAACCAGATATAATATTCGCATCATTAAGGTGTCAGTTGACGTGTATTAACATCGTTGTGAAGTTTTTAACATTTTAAAAATTCTTTTCAGCTGTCTTTTTAATTTAATAGAAGAAAATGCGAAAAATTATAGTTTTTTTCATAAAAAAATATTTTTTAACTTGATTTGCACAGCACAGTGATCCAGTTTATAAAATTTATACATTCTTATCAGTTTTTGGAGAGAAACCGGCGAAATTTTATTCCATGATTATGAAAAAACTTAATTAAAAATAAAAAAATCATTCAAAGTTACCATGTAAAGAGGGTTCATACGAGTGCTATTACTTTATATCTTTTATTCTAAAAAAATTGTTTTAAATTCAATCAAAGTTTTAAGATATTTGCATAATTTGAGCAGATTTTTAATAGTTTTTATAGTCTTTTAATTTAACAAAATTGCTTAAATTTTGAAAACCAACAAAATTTTTCAACACCAAAAAGGCCCCCATCGATTGATCCGCGTGAATATTCAATCTGTCCTCATCGACCAAAAACCTTACATAATCAATGGACCCCCCCCCCCCGTAGACGATATGATTCATATTAACTCATTCCTGTTACTGCTATGAATACCTCTCTTTGTTGTAATGTTGTTGATGTTTATGTAGATATTACTGGGAAGTTGACCGTGTGGACCTCAAGGATCGCACCTCGCGGCTTGTTTTGAAATATGTTGGCATACATGCCTCTGAAGTATGATAAAATTTTCAGCTGTATTCATTGCTTACTTTGTCTGTGGCAGCCGCTAAGATTAGGCGTGTTTTTAAGAGCCCGGCGATTTTCGTTGAATTTTGAACAAGAACAGCGGCGAATGGAAGTTGCTCAGGAGTCACTTAACCCTAGATCACTAATCATTCGTCTCACAGTCGACCGACACCCCACGCATTCGATGTTTTGGTATGTTCTCGTCTCTTGCCCGCCGCGCGGCTCTAAGTACCTTCGTGATTGGCTGATTAGTGACGCGTGACCAAGTGACGTGAATGTTTTTTATTTATCATGACGCGAATGCATGCTTCCTAGTTTCGGAGATATCGCGATTTGTTCGTCTCACAGACGAGTGCGTAGTGACAACGTAATTTGAAACAACCGTGGTAAGTCTTAAAATATAAATTTTTTTTTATTACATTTTGTAACACATTTACGATAAATATAATGTGATATTACTTGTGCTTAGTTTCTGCACCTGTTTAATTAAAATTTTATTTTTGTGTATGAAAGAATCGCATTTACTAAGAGTTGTAATTTTTTGTAAAAAAAATTTTTTGTTTTAGATGAATTTAGAAAGATAAATTTGTGCATGATCGATATATATGTCATTTATGTAGCTAATATGGTAAAGTCACGTTAGAAACTTTTGAAGCGCAGAAATTTTATTGAAAACATGACAGATGGTCTTATTGAACCATTTTCGCACGAGCGCTACAATATGCCAACTTTGAGAAAAAATATCAAAGATTACATAAGAGATATCAAAACAAGCCGCGAGGTGCGACCCTTGAGGTCCACACGGTCAACTTCCCAGTAATATCTACATAAACATCAACAACATTACAACAATGAGAGGTATTCATAGCAGTAACAGGAATGAGTTAATATGAATCATATCGTCTACGGGGGGGGGGGTCCATTGATTATGTAAGGTTTTTGGTCGATGAGGACAGATTGAATATTCACGCGGATCAATCGGTGGGGGCCTTTTTGGTCTTGAAATTTTTTGTTGGTTTTCAAAATTTAAGCAGTTTTTTTTAATTAAAAGACTATAAAACCATTAAAAATCTGCTCAATTATGCAAATATTTTTAAACCTTGATTGAATTTACAACATTTTTTTAGAATAAAAGATATCAAGTAATAGCATTCGTATGAACCCTCTTTACATGGTAACTTTGAATGATTTTTTTATTTTTAATTAAGTTTTTTCATAATCATGGAATAAAATTTCGCCGGTTTCTCTCCAAAAACTGATAAGAATGTATAAATTTTATAAACTGGATCACTGTGCTGTGCAAATCAAGTTAAAAAATATTTTTTTATGAAAAAAACTATAATTTTTCGCATTTTCTTCTATTAAATTAAAAAAACCGCTAAAATGAATTTTTATAATGTTAAAAACTTCACAAAGATGTTAATACACGTCAACTGACACCTTACTGATGCAAATATTATATCTGGTTCGTGAGATATAGTGAATGATAAAAATGACCTTAAAAATCATGATGACTTTTAATGATTTTTTATTTTTAATTTACTTTTTTACGTAATCATGAGAAAAAGTTTTGAATAAGTTTTTGCGAACATTGTTTGGAGTACATAAATTTTATAACCATTGGTTACTAAGACTTGACAATAAGGTTAAAAATTTATTGTTTTTGAAAAAAACCCTAATTTTTTGCACTTTTTTTTAAAAAAATTGAAAACCGCTCCAAGAATTTTTTTAAAAACTTGATAGAATCACGAAAACGTCAATACGCGTCGATTGACACCTTGTTCAAAAAAATCGTACGTTTGGTTCGCGAGATATAGCGCATGACAGAAATGACCTTCAAACGGGCAAAACAGCAAACCCCCCCGAGCGAAGTTTTCCAAAAACTAATCAGCTCTTAAGATTGCAAAGACGCTTCGATTGACACCTTAATCAAGTCGATCGGACTTTGTTTACGTGAGTTATGCTCGTAGAAAAAAGTGTCCACGAACGTACAGACGTACGTACGTACGTACGTACACACACACACACACACACGTCTCCCTTTCTAAAAACACTTTATATATACTCTATAGACCTCAAAACGTAAAGAAAAGTTGAAAATTTCAATTTCGATTTTCGAGGCGATTACAAGAACTTCCCATATACTGGGAAGTTAAAAATTGATAGTGTTCCTTCGAGTTCGACTCAAGAAAAGACAAATAAAAGAAAAATTTGCGAGTTTTGCCCGTACAAAAAACGCAGAATGACCAAATATTCGTGTCACTTGTGTAAAAGAGCCATTTGTGGCGAACACACGGTTCCAACGTGTAATAACTGCACGAACTGAAAAAAGAGACTTTTTATGCCATAGATATAATCTGTAAGAATTACTTTAAATATTTCAATTAGTTTTTTTTCAATAAATATAATAAATACATTAAATATTTGAGTTTTTAGTTGTTAGTCTTTCAGTCGAATGTTTAGTGACAGAATTACACCAAAATATGTTTAGTGATCTAGGGTTAATAAAGTCAACGACGATGCAAAATTATTGAAACGTGTAACAGGTGACGAAACATGGGTTTACGGATATGACGTTGAAACTAAGGCTCAAACGTCTCAATGGAAGCATCCTGGCTCGCCAAGACCGAAAAAGGCCCGACAAGTGAGGTCGAACGTGAAGGTTATGCTTACTGTGTTCATCGATTTTAATGGAATAATGCATCATGAATACTTGCCACAAGGTCAAACGATCAATAAGGAGTACTACCTATAAGTTCAACGAAGTTTGCGTGAAGCAATACGGAAAAAACGCCCGCATTTATGGAAAAACAATTCGTGGCTCTTGCACCACGATAATGCACTTGCTCACACTTCGTTGCTTGTTCCTCAATTCTTGGCTAAAAACAATATTGTAATGATGCCGCAGCCTCCATTTTCGCCAGACATGGCACTGTGTGACTTTTTCCTATTTCCAAAAATAAAGAGAACCTTAAAGGGCCGTCGTTTTGCAAGCATAGATGACATTAAAAGTACATCGCTAAAAGAACTAAAGGCTATCCCAAAAATCGAGTTTGAGAAGTGTTTCGACGAATTGAAGAGGCGCTGGCACAAGTGCATAGTATCGAATGGGAACTATTTTGAAGGTGACAACATTAATATAGACAAATAAATAAATATTTTTTTCACAAAACGAAAATTCCCGTTATTTTTTGAACACACCTCGTATACAAAATTACATTAAAAAACATCCCGTCTAAGGAAACACAACAGTTTTATTTTTTATCTGTTGGATAGGCGTGGAAAACATCGACGACAAAAATAGTAATGATAACATCGATTAATGTAAACTATAGAGATAATATTTTATCAACTTGCAAGAGGGCCTCACTTTCTGTTGCCGTCCTTGGCCCCGATAGATTTAGTCTAATACATAGCCAAAAAAAATTGCAAAAGCTTTACAACCTCACAGTCCAAAATCTAACGGTTATCGAAGAAAAATATTTTATAAAAATTGATGGGAAATTTTATTAAATAAGAGTGTCATGTATATACATGACAGTACCATCAATTGCTCAGATAATAGCAAAAAAAACTTTAAGGGGGCAACTGGAGTTGATTTCATGAAATTTCAACAATTTGTTTTTCATCAAAATATTTATTAGAATGTTTTGAAACTTTGATATAATAAAATGTGGACATTGAACTTAAAAAAAATTTTTTAATATTTTCCAACCATGCCAACAAAATGGCGTCCATAATGATGCCCCATTTAAAAACTGGTTGACATGATATCTCGAGTCAGGTAAGTCAAAAACAAAAAATTGCAACGGCATTGTGAAATTCAAATAAGTGACTATGGTGGAAATTACAAATAAACATTTTGAGAGAGAAAAAGAAAATGATGAACTTTTCAACTTTTTGATCCTTTTTTGCAAATAAAATTGTTTAAAAAAAGGGTTAAAAATTTATAAGAAATTCTGATTCAAATTCGAACTGAAACTGTGTATGTACTGAATAATCTTTAAAAATTTCAGCCCAATCGGTCAAATAGATTTTACAAAATCGTGGCAAAAACCCTTGTTTTCAGAAAAACGCGTTTAAAGCTGAAACATCTGTATATACATATATTTCTGAGCTGCGCCGACTGAACTGAGAGTTTGTATACTATTTCTACATATACGTAGTACCGAAAAATGAAGTTTTTGGAAAATCGATTTTTTAAAAAAATAAACCCAGATCCATTAATCCAAAATTACGGATAATACCAACTTTGTACGAAGTCAACTTTTTGATTTTAGGCTCACTGTACACGCTTTTACTTGCCCCACATGCAAAACCCGAGTGCAAAATTTTTGCAAAGAAATCTATTAATTTGACTAGATTTAAATACTCACGAGCTGAAGCGAAAAGATACAGAGCCACTCCAATCCACCACATGTACGGTTGCCATCCAAAAGCCCATATATAAAAAATCTGTGCTACAAGAAATGATGCCAGTCCAAACTCGAAAAAGTCCAAATCCAGAAAGGCATCACCCATACAGGAAAATATCAATCCAGCCAATATTTTCCGTGGATATGTATTTCTGGAAAAAATGAAAATATTACTTTAAACATATTACGTGGAGCGTATTAGATGGAACTTACAGTTGTAAGTGTTGGAAGCCGAAAAATAAAATGAACAGCATTAAGGATACAATCGGTGCACATTTCAAAACGACAGTCCACCATTGTCCTGTTTCCCTGAATTGTACGAATACCGCGTACAGAACAATGCACACCACAAACGGAATTAGACGAAACCAGCACTGCTTCACCTGTTTGAAAGGAGGAAGACAAAATTTAGTGTTCATGTTATTTAATGCGATTAAGTACAACAGCTAAATCTAAGCTGAAACGAATTTGTAACAGCATGCGATAATTTAATCGCCAATCAGCATACGTTTGAACATACTCATTAATCGGAATTTGCATGTGGCACATTATCAGTTCAGCAAAGTAAACTGTGAGTTTATTTTTGTACTTTTGCCAAAGCGATTTTCTTTCCTAAGCGTATCTGTAAATTAATGGAAAAAAATCTAATCGAAAGCGTAAGTACCGAATTCAATAAAAGGTGATAAACTGCGATTGTTGAGTTCACATCATTGCGAGAATTTTTGTCAGATCATAGTTGGAAACTGCAGATGGAAGCCCGTAGGAATCTTACATAGAACCAAAATCCTGTCGGTTGATTCAAAACCGACAGGATGTCGGTTGATTCAAAAGCATGAATCTTCGATGGACGTGTGATAAGAGCAAGTAGCATGGCGAATTCCTTCTTAAACACAAAACCGAAGCCTTTGAAACTTTAATTGAATTTCAAGTGAGTCAGACATTTTCAACTGTTGACGAACTCTACGAACTAACGAATTCAAAGTGCTAAGCAGAAATAATTTTTTTTGAATGAAAGACGCGGCGAAATGCAATGAGAAATAAGGTTCAACAGGTGTTAAAAATTTTTGGCTATAGATTTCTCACAATTGAGACTGAAAAAGAATGTGGACCAATCATCAAAGCATAGCTTACGCGATAAAAAGAAGTAGCAGGCTTTAAAAGAATTGTAGGTTGGAAGAAAAAGATAGTCACGTTCTTTAGTAATAGATAAATCTGGATACTAAGAGGAAGAATCAATAAGAACATTTGGGAGAACAGCAGAAGATGGACAAGCAGAAGAATGTGATAAACTATTCAAAACCAGATCAACCGAACGGCCATCAACATCAAAAAAATGAAAAGGGGGTCAAAAAACAAGAATGGAAAGCCTGGTTCAGGACTTTGGAACACAAGAATGATACAGGAACCACTCTTACGAGCAGCAATTGAAAACACCACATATGATTTGAAACACAGTCCAGGGACTAAAAGAAGGCTGCAATTTCCTTTAAAAAATTCAAAGACCGACCAAGAAGAGCTACAAGGAATATAGATCAAACATATAGAAACTAAGAAAAGTTGACACTCTCACTAAGACATACTAAACATGATGCGAAGATTGAAATTGATATCAAAAAGAGAATGGTATAGATTTATTTACCGCTTTCTATCCATAACCTTAATCAGGGAAAGAAAAATCACTAACACGGCTGTAGAATGCATAATCTGTAGATAGTTCTGCGTTGTCAATCGAATCATTCTATCAAGTTTCAGTTAAGGGGTTATACCTATGTGAATTAATTTTTTTTTCAAATTTTTTTTATTGGCTAAAAGTATGCTAACACATCCCTAAAATTGAAATCAAAAAGGTCCAAATACTAATATACTTCAGACAATTTTTGAGAATCAATTTTCTGAAGCAACTACAATGCTCGAAAAACTACTATACTATATAGTAATTAATACACACTGTATAGGGCACGTTCCTTCGTAAACGACGCTAGGAGAGCTTCTGTTTACTCGATCGACTACACGCTGCATTTGAGGTTAAAATACTATGTTTTGATTGATATTTTTACTGTTGTTTTGTATAAAAAAGTGTTAGAAATGAGTAGTAAACTGTATAGTGGCCGTAAAGGCAGTAAAGCAAGTAGTTCATCGCAAAAGCGCAGCAAGATCAGCAACAGGCGTCCGGCTAATCGCCATTCGTTTGAGACTCATTAGGATTGACTGCAGGACCTAATTTTTACAATTTCTGCTTAGAAACAGACGCCGAGCGAATAAAGGCTGCTGAGCGCTCAATTTCCGACGTTGTAAAAGAGGCGAGACGCGGCCTTTTAGCATCAAGAAAGGACGAGGAGGAGAAATCCACGGTCTTGGAAGGCCAACTGTATGGTGCTGGGATAGCAGAGTAAAGGTTAAAAAATTTGTATATAGTAAAATTTTGAATATTCACAACTTTATAAGGTTTTGAAACTTCAAACGCGTTTATCTCGAAAGTGTATTTTTGAAATTTGCCGGAAACGAAACTCTTTCAGTTTTCATCCGATTGACTTGCCGTTATAATTGTAGCTTCTTGATATGATTATCTAGTGAAGTACACCCGATCTTAGCGATTGGTTTTGTTTAAAAAAAGTTATAAACAATTGAAGTCACTTTTTTGGGTCGAAAATGCAATTTTTTTGTTAAATGGTCACCATTTTGCGAAAAATCGATATTAAACTATTATCATGTGTACTTCACTAGCAAAACTCATGGAGTTTATGAAAAAAAAAATATTGTTGCAGATGCAGATGGGGCTGAGAAACTTGTCCGGCCGCGGAACGTCTTTTGTAAATACTAGTGACTTTGACATGCACTACAGCCGCCATTTTGTATTGAATTTAAAAAAAAAAAATTGCACTCCCGAAAAGTTGCCCTTTATATTGATATATTATTTATAAAAGCTTTTTTTCAAAATCCTTGAAAAAAAATCCTGAAAAAAGGCTTGTTTTTTAGCCTTCACATAGGTATAACTCCTTAAACAAATAACGTCATCGCCAAAAATTTTAAATGAAATTTCAAAGTAAGCCAGTTTAAATCTTCTTCTTACCTAGTCCAACAACTTCAAATGATTACCATCAAATCTTTCATGTTAGATACATTTGCAGGTTATTTGGATCTCTTTTCATGTTATACCTATCTAACTAATTGGAGGTAAACTCTAAATGAAAAATCGGCATCGAATACTTTCAACTATTCCTGAGCTATTGGAGGCGATACATACGTGGTAAACTCCCGAAAATGAACAACAACATGAGTTCCAAAAAGAACTTTTAAAATATACCAATCTTATGATTTTCGTGTCAAACACTTTCAATTCCATGGGTAAATGCATTAGTTTCATACCGTTTACATCAATTTTAACAAGGTTTTGAACGTGTGAACGACAAATAATATCGGAGAAAAAATAGGAAAGAGCTTAATTTTACATGAGCTCCTAGCAGAACACCGGTAAAAGCGAAAATTCTGTTCGATTTGCGTCCACCCAATAGGTGGTAAACATTTTATTACCGTACAAATTTTTTCATAAATGTTGCATGGTTTGTTTCTTTAATAAAAAGCCCTAGGACTGAAGATATTTTATTTATGTTTAATTATGAACAACATTATTTTAAGTAAAAATGTGAATCAATATCAAAAGGAAGACTACATCCACATTAAATGGTCCTAATGCCCGAGAAAACTGTATGAAATAGTGAATTTCAATGAAATGTATCTTAGCTACTTATACTTGTATTCATGACGCAATCATGGATGAAAACATAGACTGACAGACTTCTTATCCCAATTCGTCGGTTCAAATCCCAATCAAAACAAGCAAAATTGAAAATTTGCAGAAATATAAAAAAAGAAGTGGACTTTACAGATTTATGGCATAAGAAGTAATCGATTGTGATTAGAAAACGCATTTACATGATGAAAAGTACTTCCGCCAGAACGCCAGAAAAAAGGTAGACTGTAATGTTTTACTGTACCTTTTGTTCTACGAAATATCAAAAAAATGTTTCATTCCCACAACTAATATTCTCGTCAAATTAAAAAATTAAGAAGAAATTTCGTTGTGGTAATCGCAGCTACTTTGGAGGTTTTTAAATGAAAATTTTCGTTATGCGGTCAACGGTTTATGTTTCAGTATATACCTATATATAAAATTTGAAAGCTTACAGACCAGGGCGGATCTGTTTTCAGTTAGCTATTGAGAAGTCCGATTTTTACAGGAAAAATTGTGGAATTACTCGTATTACAATAATTGGTCTATGCTCCCTCTCAAAAAACGTGGAAACATTTAAAAAATCGAACTGTTTAAAAATTTTAAAAAAAATTGTGTTTTTCCTGCTTGTCTCACTCCTAACTTTAAAACAGTTCATTCCACAGCAAAGTTGTGGATAATAAAAGTTGCGTAATAAAATTTTCTACAAGATACGATTGGTTTAAAATGGTAAAACATTTAACCCTTGCCGCAAAATAGCATAATTAAAACAAAATTGGACAAAAAACCGTTTCTTATTCAATTTTTATACCCTTTTTAAATAAACTTAGGACCTTCATAGTTCGCCTAAAAAAATTTTTACGATATACCTAATTATAAAAATAAGAATGACAGAAAAATTTTGAAGCAACAGAAAATCTTTCCAATCTACAGCGCAAGAAAGCACGCTTACAAAAATAAATAAAACAAAATTTAAAAATTATAATTTTCACATTAAATAAATAATAATTATTAGTTCAATAATACGAAGAATATTGAGCAATATAAAATTACCTTATTATGCATTCTTATTTTTAAAAATATATCGTAAAAAAAATTAATTGAAAAATATTTTTTTTTGTTAATTTGTTGAAACAAATGTTGTTTAAATGATTATACAGCATTAATATGAGTACGTAGAACAGTATATGTTTGGGAAGTTTTTCTAGAAAAACTGCTTCAACATAGGAAAAAATATGTGGTTTTATTTTGTTATAAATTGTTTTATTTATTTATAACATAATAAAAGCGTCTTTGGGATTTGGTAATGCGATATTTAAGCTTCTCGGTTCAAGTAACATCGGCTTATAGAAAAAGATAAAAATCGCTCCACTACAAGCCGAGAAAATGCTATTTTTATAACTTTTTTTAAATTCGTTGCAAATGCCCGTCATCTTTGGCCATTTGTTGAACTAATGAATATAATTCAATATTTTTTTTTATAAGACGCGTACTTTAAAGTTATTTCTCAAGTATTTTTTTGATTTTAATTTAAATTCGTGGTTACCGAGATATTCAATTTGTTTATTAACAAAAAAATGTTTATAATTTCAAAAAAAACTCCTGGGGCCACCTTATTAATTCTATTTTAGTTTTGCAAAATGCATTCAATACGTGAAGTACTCTTCTATATGTAAAAAAATTCAAACTTCTACAGGATTTAGTTTCTGAATTGCAAGATTTCAAAAAAAAAATTTCAATAAATTTTGATTACCAAGCTGTTATGTGAAATCTACTTATTCGATTTTGATGAAAATGCTTGTGTTGTTTTATTTTATTACAAAAATTTTTTAGACGAACTATGAAGGTCCTAAGTTTATTTAAAATGATATAAAAAAATTGAATAAGAAACGGCTTTTTTCCATTTTTAACTTCCCAGTACATGGGAAGTTCTTGTAATCGCCTTGAAAATCGAAATTGAAATCGAAATTTTCAACATTTCTTTACGTTGTGAGGTCTATAGAGTATATATAAAGTGTTTTTAGAAAGAAGTATGTATGTGTGTGTGTGTACGTACGTACGTGGACACTTTTTTCTACGAGCATAACTCACATAACCAAAGTCGTATCGACTTTGTTAAAAGGTCAATCGAAGCGTCTTTGCAATCTTAAGAGCTGATTAGTTTTTGGAATACTTCGGTCGGGGGGTTTGTTGTTTTGTCTCTTTGAAGGTCATTTCTGTCATGCGTTATATCTCGCGAACCAAACATCCGATTTGCATGGTTAAGATGTCAATCAACGCGTAATAACATTTGTGTGAATCTACCAAACTTTGAAAAAAATCGTTGAAGCCGGTTTTTTATTTAAGGAAAAAAAGTGCAAAAAATTAGGTTTTTTTGTAAACAATAAATTTTTAACCTGATTTACGAAAGACAATATTCAATTTTTATACAATTTATATACTTCATGCAGTTCTTTTAAAAACAATATCAAAACTTTTTGTCATGATTACGTAAAAATTAAATAAAAAATCATTAACAGTCATCATGATCTTCAAGGTCATTCCTTCCATTCACTATATCTTACAAACCAGATATAATATTTGCATCATTAAGGTGTCAATCGACGTGTTTTAAAATCATTTTGATTATTTTGACATTATAAAAACCTGTTTCAGCGGTTTTTCTAATTTAATAGAAAAAAATGCGAAAACTTAGGGGTTTTTTCATAAAAAATATTTTTTTAACCTGATTTGCACAGCACAGTAATAAATTATATACTTTATAAAATTTCCTATCAGTTTTTGAAGAGAAACCTCAAAACTTTTTTCATGATTCTGAAAAAATTCAATTAAAAATAATAAATCATTCAAAGTTACCATATGAAAAGGGTTCTTCCGATTGATATTACAGTATATCTTTGTTGTAAAGTCAATCAAAGTTTTAAAATGTTTGGATAATTTGAGCAGATTTTTAATAGTTTTTGCAGTCTTCTAATTAAAATAAGCGGCTTAAATTTTGAAAACCATCAAAATTTCAATCAAATTTGCATTTGTGGTAATCAATCATCATCACCCATCCACCAAAAGCCTTAAGTAATCAGTGGATGCTCCCGTAGATGATATGATTAATATTAACTCATTACTGTTACTGCTATGAATACCTCTCATTATTATTATTTAAAGTAGTACTATTTTTTCAAAATTATTATTGTGTTTAATATTTTTAATGTTTATCTAGATATTACTGGGAAGTTGACCGTGTGGACCTCAAGGGTCGCACTTGGAGGCTTGGTTTTAATTATTGCTATTTTGCACCAAAGGTTAAATGTTTTAAAAATTAAAACCAATTATTTCTTGTAGAAAATTTTATTACGCAACTTTTATTTTCACTCGATTTTGCTCTGGAATGGACCGTTTTAAAGTTAGGAGTGAGACAAGCAGGAAGAACATGATTTTTTTAAATTTATAAACTTTTCAATTTTTTCAATGTTCCCGCCTTTTTTGAGAGGGATAGATCATAGATCAATTATTGTTACACAAGTTATTCCACAACTTTTCCTGCAAAAATAAGCGTGCCCCCTCTCAACGGCCAAATGTAGTCGTTTTTCTACAGATCCGCCCTAATCTATTAAACTAATAGAGAACATTTAATTTTTCCGTTGAATAACAAAACATTTAACATTCCTATAACATGGAGATTTTAACAAGTACAAGTACATCGAGATCGTGAATTGTTGAGTCGAATATTGTTTACGAATAATATTCACAGTATCTCTTAAGGTCGGTGTCTGTTATAGCTTTTTAGATATACCCTAATCAGTAATGTATTCAAGCAACCAATTATCGCACTTAACAATGGTTAATTACAAATAGAAACAATGCAAGTTCAGTTCAGTTCAGTTGAACTCATTACACCGAAAAAATGTTCTACTTGAATGAAATTAATCTCGTTTTCAAAGATTGCATAGCGTGACTTCAGATTCAGATTAATCAACAACACTTGCCCTCATAATTTTATAATATCAACGAAAATCAAGACCTTTAACTACAAATCATTTCAATAAATAAATAGTCTACATTTTCATCAAAACATTGAATTCATTTCACTTGTAACGTTGCTGACACTTTGGTCTTGCGATAACGAAGTAATTGTAATCAGAATTTTTTTTCGATTATCCGCAATATGCGTAAATACAATCTTATCGTCAATTTGCGCCACTTCAATGGACTTAACAATATTTTGACATACAATTCATTCACAATTAATCCTTGGATAGTGTGAATATTTTTTACTAAATGAAAGATTTTACATAATAAAACAGAAAAATAATAGACTTTCGTTTGGGCTTTGAATATGTTTTTTAGCATTTTGTGTTTGCTTTTGAAAGTAAATAACGATTGTTTAATAACTATGATAACTATCTGTTCCTGCCATGTAAAGGATTTCATAGAATCTTCCAATAAATTCACGTCACCAAATTTAAATTCTACACAGACTCCAGGACACAGTGAAATAAAAAAAAATCTGATGACGCGTTCACAAGCGTAACAATCTCACTTTTCAATATGCGTATTTTAAAAAACGGAATTTAAATCAATAACATTTTCGATAATTTATGTTAACACTAGATTATTAGCATAATATAGAGTATCAATGATTTATATGGTTTATAGACGATTATCTAGAAATTTTATATACGACTGAATGATGAATGACATTTTTTTTGGATAGCGATCAAACTTAATATACAAAGCACTTTACTCGAAGGTTCCCTGACATGGTCAGGCTTATCAGATTATCTCAAGCTATTCAAGTTGCTTGCGATAATCTAATAGAAAGCTTATTTTAAATTACAGTACAATTATTGTAAAGCATCAGATATTGAATAGATATTTTTGTATCTCCAAGTTTAAAGTTTTAAGTTATTTCTAATATCAATGGAAAACCTTTAGACTTCGATTGAAAAAGATATGAGTTGTAGTTTTTACGCACTTCCAGAATGTTCAACTATTTAAGCATATTTTTTAGTTTTTAAAACAAATCTCGTATAAGATGTCATTACTTTTTATAGCTCAATGTTACAACAATAGATCTATCAAAACTTACTTAGCAACTTTATCGCCTTGTTGTTTAAATTCATATAAAAACGACTGAAAAAATGTGCTCAACACTAACGATAAACTGTTTGTATTAACATTTGAAATTCTATCCATTAAATTGTTCCTACGCCACGCTAACTAGTGAACACTTAATGACTATGCATAAAAAATAATGTAAATTAGACATTTACGCAAAGATAAGAACAAAGAAACACTACGTTTAGTTATTTTTAAAACGAAAAATTCTGGCGTAAATTGCCAGTTAATGATTAAACCCTAGACAACCTGTGATCAGTTCAAAGTACATTATCATTAATTGTTATTATTTTTCGTCATTCATGTTAATTACCTAACCATTATATGAATTATGTGCCAGTCACAAAGAATTTGTTTAGAAAAAAATTTAGCAAAATCGATGTAAGTCTTTAGAATGTAACTAAAATTTTAATTGCCTCAGTAATTTAGAAATGAACAAGGCAAAAAAACATATTTTCTGGCACGATAAAAGCATTTTAATTTCGATATTTAGGATATTTTATTCTTAACTCTTAACATACTATAACGAAAAATGAAGCAACATAAACTAAGAAACAACCTTGTTCAAAGATGGCACTGTCGAAAAATCTACGTGGGAACTCATGAGAACTTTTTCGCCTTCATGAAACATAAAAAACATTATTTTTATTATTTCCGGAACTAAAATGAAACGATTTTGCCGGAAAATTGAGCAAATAGCATAATACAAAATTAATTATTTTTTTATGAATTTTGCATGATGTGATGTATGCTATCGAAGTTCAAAAGATTCCAGGACTTTGAGGACGTTTAATCCAGGGGCGAAACAATGGGCGTTAGGCATCGTACCAACGAGTTCGTTTGACTTTTCGAAGACTAGAAGTATGTTCATTGCTAGCAGACGTAAGCCATTCAAGAGGAATACGGTTGCTCATTGACTAAACTTCAATATCTCGAAATCAGGCAAAAATACAGATCATTAGAACGATGTATAGCTCTAGCCTCTCTTCTTCTTAACTCATTTTTTCAGGCACAAACAGTCTGTTCTATAGCGATGCAAGACCATAAAAATAGCAACGAGAAAAGGAACGCCTCGCACACTAATATGTTTTCCATATCCCTTAACGCGCTGTCTATTGTTTTATAAACAAAACTTTTATCCAGACACCAAATTCGGACACTGACTAGATAACAAGGCGAAAACACTTCAAGAACGCAAAAAACGTACACATTCGTTCATTCTCACATTTTCTTGTCGAGCGTGTAATGCAGGCAAAACGATATAATGATTCGTAAAGAAACAAATCTCCTTACACTCACTATAGCATAATCGACCTCCACGGGGCTCGCCAGACATACAAGTTAATGGCTGGCCTACTTTTCTACGACCTAATCCATGAAATACCGCATAATATGCACGGTTAGGCACTTCATGTCCTCTATCTCCTGTAAATTGTACAGTGAAAATTTTGCACTCAATATTAGGAATAGGATTATTTTGGACATTGATGTAATTTTGTAAACCAGACGCAATAATTATTTTAAAAAAATTGCGAAAAGATCAGAAAAACCGGGCCAGAAATGTGTGTTTTATCACCAATGCAATTCAAAAAGCTGTCTCGAAACAAAGACGTTTGAATTTTTGAATTGTAGTATAATTTATGGAGATTTTTTTCAAACATATGTACAAACATTGAAAAAATTATAAAGTTAAAAATAAACGGCAGCTACACTTGCGTCGAATAGCATATGATTTTTTTGATTCGTTTGTGATCAATACATGAAAGCCGATATTTAAATGCATGTGACATTATTTGCTACTGTTTATTTTATGTTATAAAATGATCTTAAACTTAACTTGATTTTAAATTTAAACTAACAAAAGTAACGTAACTTGAGAGTTGCGTATATATGTTTCCGTACATACCGGCTCAAAAAAAATTATATTGCGGACTTTTAACTATTCAAATTACAGGAGTTACAAGATGTTTCGTTATTGGAGATCCTAGCCGTGCATGTCATGCGGTCATGCATGCGGTTGGTCGTAAAGGAAAAGGTCATGCATCAACTTATGTGTGTTTGGCGAACAATGTACAGTTACAGAACGCGAACATGAAACGAGACAGTTCTTTCTCGTTTAGCATTAAGATATCTGGACTAAATGATTTTGGTTAGTGTCGTATGAAAAACTTTTCACCGTGAAATATTAATGAGATGAAACTAAAATATGGTTCATTTACTCGCCATTTGAGAGATTGCCGAAAAGTTCAAATATCATTCCAGGTTTCTCAGAGGATTAAAGTTGGCTATATCTGTATTTTTGCGGCTAGAATCTACGGGGTTATGACAATTTTCACCAGCCAAAAAAACTTTGCATGCTAGGAATAACTCTTACAATGGCATTTTTAAGACGAAAAACTTAGCTTGAACACTGAAGATGGCAAGTGCGACCAATGTCTACACTTTTGGTACAATGCTTCGTTCTATGGATTGGATTCCGAAGGTCACCGTAATGAAAGGATTAAGTGCTCCTGCGTGGAATAATTTTGGAGTAACATGGGAAGAAGTGGAAGTTGACGAGTACAGTGTGTTGAAGAGAAGAAGAAAATTTCCCAAACTGGAACTAATCCTCTGTTCGTTGCGCAATAATTTTGACAACAATTATTTGCGTTCAGAACAATTGAGAAGTTGGCTGGATGGTACATACTTTCACATAGCACACATGTGGCGAAGCTTTTCCCTATCTAAGGCTTTATGAGGGCAAGCCTCTGAATAGTGACTTCCCTCACTAGCCACGCATCGTTCTTTAAGGCCTCAATTTGCTGAAATTTGCCCACATTGTTAACATCTGGAACACTGTAGAGGATCATCCTTCCTAGGTATGTCTCATTTTGTCTTTTCGAGGAGCACATACTTTTTTCAGGAGTTGATGAAAGTTTTCTGGGGTCCCGACTGTTATATAGATATGGAGAAGCGTGGTTAGTTCTCGACCAAGCAGTTGTTAGTGGAATCACTGCTTCTACTCGAAGTCGGTTTTTGTTCTTTGAGATCTACAAACACCACCTTTTTGCCTCGATTTCAGATAACCCCTTTCAAGATAACCTCTATCTTTCTTTTTTCCTTTGGCAAGAAGTTGCAACTTCAATCTCTGTCGTTTTAAATAACGTCAAAACAACAAGTCAATTATTTCATTACAACAAAATGACCTTATAATATGTCGCAACAACAATAATACTCCATTTACTCAACGTTAATCTACCATGTTGAAGAAACGATTGCTTTTTATTGCCATTAAAGAAGGGCCGAAGAAAATCAAGCATGTTCAGGAATTCTTTCATAATTCTAATAAAAACGTGAATAATTATATTGCTGCTCTTATGAATACTAATTTGAATACTAATTACAGCAAATCTAGGATAATTACATAAATTCATTGAGAATGAAACATTTTTGGCTGTACATGAGAGGAAGTTTCATGAACCAAGAAAATATATTAATCGATAAATAATAAAAATTTCAAACAAAACCGTTAATTTTTCTATCGCCTTGTACTATTTTTTTTTCTTTAAACTGAGAATCTTTGAAAAGGTTTGAACATGCCATCATCTACATAATGTAAATAATGTTGAATTTACGATTCATTGGGTCGCATCATGGTAACAAACATGAAAATTCATAGCCTCATAAAATAGTCCTTTGTCCCTTAAGAGAAGGAAAACATTAGTTTTTATGATAAAAGAAAATTAGAATCTTACTGACTGAAAACAACCCCCATCTTATTCTCTAATTATTATTCTCTGTTGGGTCACGACATCCCGTTGCTTATGCAGAATACCACGATGAAACTATATTATATCGTTGAAACTTCCCACACCGGAAGATATTAAGAAATCAAGGCAAGGCTATGAAAACTCTACCTGTAACTACAGCCGAAGAGAAGTACAACGTCCCGAATCCTCGGTTCTCGCATAGAAAAAAATTGGACCTCTTGTAGAGAAGCGTGTCACATTAACCTTTCCAAGTTGCCACTTGGGAATGGTACTTTCTGAAGTCGTTATTAGAATCTTTCAAGGTCTTACTGCCAGTAATAAAGCTTCTGCAGCACTGCCTAAGTTTGCTTCACACGCAGATAATCTTTTTTGTTGAATGATAGATAGAAAGCTTATACTATAGTCCCACTCTTTAATTCCACCCATCAAAGTCGTAACTAACCCGAACGCGACCCTAATTATTGATTATGTATAATGAATCATCATTAATATGGTAACTCTTTATCAAAATAGTCAAGTACTGAGGAAGCGAGCCATACAATTAAATGAAATTGCTACGAATAAAGTCAATTGTAGTCTTGCTATCCCTGCTTGTGTACAAACTACCCTGACTTATTTGCATTCTTTATTAATGCAGCTCACTTTTCAACTAGCCAGACTTGGCAAGTAAACGTGACAATTGTAGCTAATACATATATAAATTTGTGTGTGATCTAGAAAAAGTCTAAAACTGTATATACTAGTAGTAGCTCGCAAGACTACTATAATGTATATGAAGTTATTAATAAAAATCGACTCAATTGAATAACTACAAGTGCTCGGCCGACTAAGGGTGGTAGTACTTACACAAATACTCCTTCTATGGATGGCTGCCAGCGATTCCATAGTCGGTTTTTAAGGGATATTGAAATAATGTAAAGCTTTGTGCTCAAACTGGCTTCTCACCAAAGTAATTCGGAATAATGATGTCTGATGACTATTCAAATTTACAGGGGGGCAATGTAGTTTAGAAATGATCGAACAAGTGTTGCTTGTTTGTAGAGAGGGTGGATATACGAAAACATAATTTAATAAATTATGTAGATGATAGATTTCATCAATTTCATTATTATTGTTGCAAATCAAAAGAAAGTGGTTGTTATACATCCATACAAGATACAGGGATTAAGGGGCAGTCTGGGTTTATTTTATCAAAAGATCGATTTCCTAAAAACATCATTTTTTGGTACTAGGTATATGGAAAATTAGTATACAAACTATCATTTTGATCGGCGAAGCCCAGAAATATATATATATATATATATATATATATATACATATATATATATATATATATATATATATATATATTTATATATATATATAGAGTGGCGGACAAAAGTATACGGCAACACCTTATATCGAGTTTCTGGTTAATTTGAAGCTTTTATTCAAAATCCGTTGATGCAGATTTTTTCAGTATCGTTAATATATTTATAAAAGAACGAAGCCAAAAACTTTTCATAACAAACTTAAAGAGAAATTCATGAAACAAAATAAAATTAATGGACAAAAAGTCTACGGCAGTCAGCACTGGCTGACTTATATGCAAAAAATTCAAGTTAAATCTTAATACTTGGTTGGACCCCCTTTAGCATCAATTACTGCTTGCAATCTTCGGGGCATAGAGGCGACTAAATAACGAATGTAATTTTCTCTCATTCTGTAATGAGCGCTTCCTTCATCAAATTTTTATATTTTATGCAACATTTGAGAATTTTCCGCTCTAAAAGCTCCCATACTATTCTAAAGGGTTTAAGGGATTTACTCTCTTTATAATATTCAAAAAATCGATTTTTTTTATTGCAATTTCGGAAAGTATATATTTACAGGAATATATGAAAATTTTGTTAAGATCGAAGCAGTTTAATTTTTTTGGGGAATTTTCACTTTATCACCAGAGCGCGATTTATCAATAAAAAAACTTTAACCGCGTTTTCTCGAAACAACGTTTTTCGACGCCGCGTTGATAAAATCTCGGAAACTACTTATCCAATTCTCACCAAGTTTTTACCAGACATTTTTTATGACTTCAGCTATAGCGGGACTTGGCAACTTTTCAAAATTTTGATTTGAAATATTTTTTTGGACAAAAACGGTGGAAAAAGCATTTTTTTCTGTAATTTTTCAAAAAATGTCCGCCATTTTATAAATTTTGCAAAAATCAAAAATCTCCCTATTCGCACTTTAGCTGTTAACATACTGAACCTAAAACTGTTTGATTTTTTTTTGTTTCAGACCAACCATCTCGAAAATTCCATCAAGGGCGCACACCCCTCTCGTTTTTTCGATATTTTTTCAACCAGCATTTTCATTGATAAAAACTCACATAAATGAATAAAAAAATATTTTTTTGTGTATTTCGAGAGTGAATTTATTGAATGTCACCCCTTTCTTATCAATATTTATCATTTAAATTTATCGAAAAAATTATTAAAAATAACCCGTTTTTACACTGCTAAAAGAGAGTAGACCCCTTAAATCCGGGCTTTTGGGGAGGCGTATTCAGCTACATGGGAGCGTAGTACAACAAACAGTTCTTGACGTAAAGTGCTGTGTGCTTCGAATCATTGTCCTGTTGGAAAATCCAGCTCCCCCCAAGGCACATACATGTATATACAGCGAAACAATAGAGTGTGCGTGAGCAGTTGTTTCAGCTTTAAGCGCGTTTTTCTCAAAACAACGTTTTTTAACTTGGTTAACATGATTTTAAAAAATCGATTTGAACGATTGGACTGATGACCATTTTGAGGAATAATTCTGTACATTTACAGTTTCAGTTCGAATTAGAATCAGATTTTTTTTTATAAATTTTTAACCCTTTTTTTAAACAATTTTACTTGAAAAATAAAGGTAAAAAAATGAAAATTTCACCATTTTGTTTTTTTTTCAACTAAAATATTAAATTCTAGTTCCGATCATAGCCACTTATATTTCAAAATGAAATTGGATTGCTTTGTTTCAGACTAACTCGAAATATCATGTCATGCTCTATTATGGCCGCCATTTTGTCGCCATGGTTGGCAAAAAAATTTGAAATAAAATTATTTTATAAAGTTCAAGGTTCACATTTTATTATATAAAAGTTTCAAAACATTCTAATAAATATTTCGATAAAAAAAACCAGCAGTGAAGCACTCTGGGAGTGGCCAGTGGAAAGTTTAGCTTCGTTTTGCAAATGATTATGTAAAGGTTAACAAATTGTATATAGATAAAAGCTAGGAAAAATTCAGGAATTAATGTGACAAATTCAAAAATCTAGGATGCATATAATATGACAACATATGGTGCCGCATAGCGACCGATACGTTCTTATCCTTTCTTCTTTGCATTCGCTTTTTCGTTCTATACGTTTTTCGTTCTGTACATTTTTCTGGGCTCACTCCTCTCGCTCATTTAAACGTATATATTTCCAAAATTGTTGGAATTTCATGCACTAAACCTAAAAGTCGATTTCGAATTGTAATTACGATTCTTGTCTGACTTTCAAAATGTCGTTAATTTTTGGAAACAGTATTGGGCCTACATGGTAAATAGTATATTCAACCTAGTCAATAATATTTCACTATTCGCGTTCCTCCTACGTAACAAGTAACAAGTAGATGATAAAAAAACAATATGGTAATGATAAAAGATTCGTTAAATGATAAATCGACTATCTATCTAAATGTAAGTCTAGCGTAAAAATTTTTGAGAATCTGCTTAAAAAGACACTAGTTTTTAAACGTCGTGAAAGCATTCTTGACTTAGTAGAACATGGAAAGTCAAGAATGCTTTCACTACTGCATGAAAAAGACCATTGATTTTTCTGGGGAAGTACTGGGATTATACCTGCAGAATACTAATATAAATGGTTGTGACTCTCTGAACAAAAAACATAAAGCCTATGGAGCTTGGATGGGTAAGAAAAGTCATTTAGTTCTTTTAAAAATAAACGACACATATGCAAGTGATTGCTTAGCGCATTGCAAAGGAACGGCTGCCAAAAAATAAAATGCAGTAGGAAATGCATCTAAAGAGCCTAACCTAAATGCTTCAATTCATCCCATAAATAGATTTTATAAAAGTTCAATCTGCAATCAATACATCTTGTACTGAAATTGTATGTATGACGGCAAAAACGAACTATATTCATAGATTTTATGTTCTCGACTAAGCAATAAAAAAACTTTACCTGAAATTCATATATGAGAATTTTCCATTTCCCAATATAAGCAGTATACGAGTAGTAACAAATAAAATCGCTTTCAAACTCTTAAAAATTGTGCATATGAATTGTATTGAATTTACTAAAATAATGGGGATTTAGCTGTGGGAGAAAATTACTTCAATGAATCTGTTTGAAGTTCAAAGTGGACACGCGGGTATCTACAATGTAACATAAGGGTTAAACTTACACTACGTTTAAATTTGAATGATTCTCATATTAATATTGTCTTCATGTAGGATCACTTAAAAAGCTGTGTTTTAGTCTATACTAGTTCCTAGAATCCTGCAATAAATGCTGATGAATAGCCAGACCATAATCAACTGTTTTTAGTGAATACTAGCGTCTTAAAAAAAGTTCAAAAAATTATCAATACATTCTGGCCTGTAACGAAGGTTGAAAAACAGGCAGACCGTAAGGAACTGTTTTCATTCAATACCAGGGCCAAAAAAAGTTGGAAAAATTCTAAATGCATTCTGGCCTGCAATTAATGTTAATCAAAAGCCAGACCAGCCTAGAAAAAGTAAAAAAACCACAATGCATCCTGGTCTGAAATGAAGGTTGATAAATAAGCTGGACATAATCAACCGTTTTAAACAATACTCACGCCTAAAGCATGTTCAAAAAATTGCCAATGCATTCTGGCCTGCAACGAAGGTTGGTGAATAGGCTGACCATAGTCAATTGTTGTTAGTCAATACTAAAGCCTAAAAAATAGTTGAAAAAATTTATTATTCATCTGGTCTAAGATGAAGGTTGGTAAACATCCAGACTATAAGCAACTGTTTTTAGACAATACTAAAGTCTAGAAAAAAGTTGAAACAACCATCAATGTATTCTGTCCTGCAATGTAGGCCGAGGAGCAGACTGGCCATTATCAACTGTTTTTGTTCAATACTGAGTCCTAGGAAAAAATTGAAGAAATCATCAATGCGTTCTGGCCTGCAATAAGCGCTAATGAACAGGCTAACCATATTCAACTGTTTTTGAGCAACACCTAATTTTGGTTCACATGAGCCATCAAGAGGGGGTAGAACTTTTATCACATTTTTTCAAAGGTATCCAGTTACGGTTACTGACGGAGATACAACCATTTTAAATATATGCGCTCCAACCAATTTTGGTATAATCATTGATTTTTAACGCGTTTTTCTCAGATTTCGTTTTTTTTTAAGTCGGTGATCACTGTAACTCAAAAACTACTTATCCGATCCTTCGCAAGTTTTGCACACTTACTCTTTATACATAAATTACGATGTAACAATCTCGAGATTTCCTATTTTTTAACTTCCCAGTTTATGGGAAGTTCTTGTAATCGCCTCGAAAATCGAAGTTGAAATTTTCAACATATCTTTACGTATTGAAGTCTTACGAGTATATTTTAAGTGTTTTTAGAAAGAAGTATGTACGTATGTGTGTATGTACGTGCGTTCGCGGACAGTTTTTCTACGTGCATAACTCACGTAAACAAAGTCGTATCGATTTCGTTAAGTTGTCAATCGAAACGTCTTTGCAATCTTCGGTCGGGGGGTTTGCTGTTTTCACCCCTTGAAGCTTAACCCTGTCATGCGCTATATCTCGCGAACCAAACGTACGATTTGCTTCATCAAACTGTCAATCGACGCGTATTAACATTTTCGTGATTCTATCAAATTTTTAAAAAAATCGTTGGAGACGTCTTTTAATTTTTTGAAAAAAAAGTGTAAAAAATTGGAGTTTCTTTCAAAAACATCAAATTTTTAACCTGATTTTCGAGACGCAGAAATCAATGTTTATATAATTTCTATACTTCAAACAGTTTTTGTAAAAATACCACCAAAATTTTTTTCATGATTATAAAAAAAATTAAATTAAAAATAAAAAATCATTAAAAGTCATCATGTCCTTTATGGTCATTTCTTCCATTCACTATATCTCGAGAACCAAATATAATCTTTGCATCATTAAGAAATCAATCGACGCGTATTAACATTTTAATGATGTTTTTAAATTTAAAAAAAAAATCTTTAAAGCCATTTTTTTAATTTAATAAAAAAAAATTGAAAATTAGTGTTTTTTTCATAAAAAAATTAATTAATAATTAATAAAATGAACATCGTAATAATAAATGTTTATAAAATATATAAACTTTCATCAATTTCAGTAGAGACTAGCAAAATATTTACTCATGATTCCAAAACAAATTGAATTAAAAATAAAAAATCATTCAAAGTCACCATGTAAAAAGGGTTCATACGAATTTGTATACCTTAAATCTCTTATTCTAAAGACATCGTTGTAAAGTCAATCAAAGTTTATTATTATTTGCATAATTGCGGAGATTTTAAATAGTCTTCACAGAACCGTGTTTTAACTTTAATAAAAAAAACTGCTTAAATTTTGAAAACCAATACAAATCAAATCAAATTTGCAATTGTGATAAACAACGTTTTGAATGGTAAAATGTTTTGTAGTCAACACTTTTCAAGCTCATATGCTTTGAAAAGCTTTCATCAAATAAAAAATTGTAGTATTTAGGAGTTTTGTTCTTTAGTATTCGTAAGATTTCAATTACTTCCTTCATCATTTGTAATACATATATTTTACTATTTACGTGCAATTGAACCTATTTTTGACTGCATAATCAATGTTTCTCAAAATCAACAGAAAATAAGAAATAATTATTAGTTTCATTGATGTAAAATCGTGAAAAAATACAAATTCAGTGATTATGCCGAAGTGCTAGCAGTTTTGACCGCAACTATTCAAAATGGCCATCACGCGACAAAATCTCTTCAGTTGTCATAATAACAAAAACTGTTTTGTCCTTCAAGCATCGATATGAAAATAAAAAATAACGTAGAAAAGGCTTTGTAACCTGTCCCCCTCTCCGATTGATCCACGTGAATATTAAATCAAACCAATCCACGAAAATCTTTACGTAATCAATTGACGCTTGCGTAGATGTTACGATTAATATTAAGCCATTCCAATAACTTTTATAGAGGTACATTTTTATTTTTAAAAGTAGTATTATTTCCATAATTATTATTGTGTTTAATATTTGCAATATTTATGTAAATATTACTGAGAAGTTGTCCGTGTGGACCTCAAGGGTCGCACCCCACGGCTTGTTATTATTATAATTAACTTTAAAACAACAAAATTGCCGATTTTCAACCATAAATTTTCAAAAAAATACAAAAATTTATCTATTTTTACAGCTAAAATTTGAAAAACAAATAGAATAAAAATGTCAACTGTTTTCAGTCAATATTATGACTTAGAAAAGGGCTTTAAAAATCATCAATGCATTCTAGCCTCCAATGAGGGCTAACCATAATCAAATGTTTCTGAGCAACACTTTAATTTCGATTCGTAGGAGCCAATAAGTTGTTTGGAAAAATTTGTCTTGAATGAAAGCCAAGATTTGGTTAAGAGTAAGATTATGTGGTAGAGGAGATTGAAAATGGAGTGTAACCTTACTATTATGGCATAAAAAGTTCACGACGATCAAGGCCCCTTCACTAAAAAAAAGGTTATTTTGCCTAATTTCAGAAATCATATGAAACCGTAAAATTGATCTGGGATGTGAATTTTAGACTTGTTTGGATGTCGAAAATATTAAAACAATTAGAAGAGGTTTTTTTTGCATAAATAGAAAAATAAATATAAAAAAAAACGAAATTATAAAAAAATAATAATACATAATAAAAAAAAATCATGAATGTCATTTTTACCATAAATGTAATATAAATATGACTACCACTTTGGAAATACGGCAGAGGTTTTGCGGCCCTTCCCACTCGACCCCAATCCCTTGCTTATCAATGAAAAGTATACTGCAGAATTTCAAAACCTACGCTCACCCACCCCGGTGGGTGAGAGGACTTAAGGGATAATTTTATAGAAGATTCATCTTCATCAGATGTACACTCCGCATCAAAATGATAAAATACCCCTGAAATTTTCCCATTTCTCAAAACCGATATCAGGTAGAAAAAAATTATATGGTGAGTCATAAAGTACATGGAAGGAATGTTCAGAATGTTTAACGTAATGGCCCCTTCAAGCAGTAGCGTATGCAGGATTTTGATAAGGGGGGTTCATATTTTTGAAGTCTTGACTAGGTACGTTTGCTAGTGCTTCGGTGTAGATTTGAAGATATAATTATGTAATCAAACTTAATCATACTTTTTCACCGGTCAAAGTTGGAGTCCTCCAAAAATAATTCAGGCAGACCTTAGCCCGATTGCATGTCTGGTTTCATTTACGTGGCTAAACTTGTTTACCCAAGGGGGGGGGGGTTGAACCCATACCCCCCCCCCTTGGGTACGCCACTGCCTTCAACTAATATTCTAGGAATTTTTCGTATTAACCCGAAAAGGTAGGTGATTAATTTGACTATTGGTAAGTTTTGACCCGAGATTTTATTTGTTTTGACTGGATAAGAACTCAAAAAAAAACCCAAACTCTTCAAAAACATATTTTCACTCACCATAACTGAAAAACTTGACATTTTGAATCCACGATTCTGAGTCCGCTAAACACAAAGAACCTGGATGAAACAGTGATGCCCACAAAGCACAGTTCTGATTACTAGAATTACTAATAGCGCACTGTTTTCCGTTCTATGCCCGTTGTTGCATTCACTCGCGATTATTGCATAGTAGCTGCATCCGAATCGCAAACACACTATCCTCCGTCCTTGGTCACTTCACCTGATAACCCACAAATCGGAACAATTGGATTCCTCTTCAAATGGATGGCCAGCGAAGTACTATCTCCAACAATTATTGCACTCGAGTGGCTTTTGCCACCTTATCATTTGCAGCCGGGCTGACCGAGAAACCGCATCCGAAGCTCCGCCACAACCTGAGGCTGAACAAAACCAGACCAAAAGTATCTGAGCTGAGCTGCGCTAGCCGCGGAGAACAAGTATCGCGGATGCAAGCGAATGCGAAAGTTACTCGACGAGTTCCACTTCCACGACAAAGACCAGGTGATTGATCTCTGCACGGAGCCGCGAAATCCATGAAGTCGCGAAAGCTTTCGCAAACATCAATCCGCGGAGCGTATGGGATTCTTTCGACTACATGCCCCATATAAGATATTCCAGAACACTTTTATTTATTGTCGCGTGTTCAAGACGACTTGGCCTCTGGCCCCGTTCGAAAAACACGAATATTTGTTAGTAAACAAAGCACCGACGAGTTGAGCTTCAATGCTAACTATGTATCTATTTATCTGAGAAATGCGCAGTTCAGGCTTCTCGCTGCAACCACATGATAGCGATAATAGCGACGATAACAGCAACAATAGCCCACACCGTGCGACCGGCGAAAATACTAACTATGAACTAACCAATTCAATAGCAATAATTGTCTTATAAACAAATCAAACATTCCCGACATGTCGTCGACATCTTAGATTGCCGGCGATATTCCTTGTTATTTCCAAGAGTGCAAGTACATACGTTGCCACCGTACACACAGCAAGCTTCTTGCTAGCGGCTCGCGATAGAACGAACTGTACTAAAAGAGCTGTTGAGTTATTGCTAACATTCGTTATGAAATAATTTGCAAACAATAAGCATGCGCGCGATATAGAATTACAGTGCAATGAACAAAATAGATATAGTTGTTAGAAAGCTTTCCAATTTTAACCCGTTTTTGCCCATTGTTGCTAATTCGTATCGTAAAATTTTTAGAATTTTCCCAGAAAGATATAACGTCTTATTGGCTATCGTTGCGCCATCTGTTGCATAGTATTGAAATGTTGCTTCACAAGCAATCACGTTTTGGTTCATTTGCTTACTGCGGTTTGATAAAGTGTCTATTGAACATGGTTTCGACGGAAAAAGATAGCTAAGGAAAAGATTTAAAAACAAGCCGTGAGGTGCGACCTTTGAGGTCCACACGTACAACTTCCCAGTAATATTTACATAGATATTAAAAATATTAAACACAATAAAAATTATGGAAATAATACTACTTTTAATAATAAAAATGTACCTCTCATAAAAGTAATTGGAATGACTTAATATTAATCGTAACATCTACGCGAGCGTCAATTGATTACGTAAAGATTTTCGTGGATTGGTTTGATTGAATATTCACGTGGATCAATCGGAGGGGGGACGGGTTACAAAGCCTTTTCTACGTTATTTGTTATTTTCATATCGATGCTTGAATGACAAAACAGCGCTAGCAAAAATGAATGCAGTTTTTGTTATTACGACAACTGAAGAGATTTTGTCGCGTGATGGCCATTTTGAATAGTTGCGTTCAAAATTGCCATCACTTCGGCATAATCACTGAATTTATATTTTTTCACGATCTTACATCAATGAGACTAATAAATTTTTCTTATTTTCAGTTGGTCTTGAAAAACATTGCATATGCAGTCAATAATCGGTTTCATTGCATGTAAAAAGTAAAATATATTACAAATGATGGTAGAGGAAGTAATTGAAATTTTACGAACACTTAAAAAACAAAACTACTAAAACTACAATTTTTATTTGATGAAAGCTTTTTAAAGCATATGAGCTTGCAAAGTATTGACTACAAAACATTTTACCATTCAAAGCGTTCATTATCACAAACGCAAATTTGATTATTATTATTTTTGGTTTTCAAAATGTAAGCAGTTTTTTCTATTAAAATTGAAACACGATACTGTAAAAACTATTAAAAATCTGCTCACATTATGCAAATATTAATAAAGTTTGATCGATTCAACAACAATGTCTTTAGAATTAGAGTAATCACGTAATATCATTCGTATGAACACTTTTTACATGGTGACTTTGAATTATTCTTTATTTTTAGTTTATTTTATTTTCAATCATGGTAAAAGGGTTTGCTTGTTTCTCTTCGAAAACTGATAAAAATTTATAAATTTTATAAACATATATTACGGGGTTGTGCAAACCAGATTAAAAATTAATTTTTTATGAAAAAAACCCTAATTTTTTGCATTTTTTTTATTAAATTAAAAACCGGCTCCAACGATTTTTTAGAAGCGTAAAAACATCATGAAAATGTTAAGTCGCAAATTATTGATGCAAATACTATATTTGTTTCGCGAGATATAGTGAATGACATGAAAGACCTTGAAGGTCATGATGACTTAATGATTTTATATTTTTAATTTAATTTTTTTCATAATCATTAGAAAAAATTTTGCTGGTGTTTTTTCAAGAAATATTTGGAGTATATAAATTTTATAAAAATTGATTACTGCGCGTTGTAAATCAGGCTAAAAATTTATTGTTTACGAAAAAACCATAATTTTTTGCACTTTTTTTTAATAAATAAAAAAATGGCTGCAACCATTTTTTAAAAATTTGAAAGAACCACAACGCGTCGATTGGCACCTTAACGATGGAAATCGTACGTTTGGTTCGCGAGATATAGCGCATGACAGGGTTGACCTTCAAGGGGTGAAAACAGCAACCCCCCCCCCCCGACCGAAGTGTCCCAAAAACTAATCAGCTCTTTAGATTGCAAAGGCGCTTCAATTGACACCTCAACGAAATCGAAACGACTTTGCTTACATGAGTTATGCTCGTAGAAAAAACTGTCCTCAAACGCACTTACGTACATACACACATACACACACATACACACACATATACATACATCTTTCTAAAAACACTTAAAATATACTCTAAAGACCTTAAAAAGTAAAGATATGTTGAAAATTTCAGTTTCGATTTTCGAGGCGATTACATATACTGGGAAGTTAAAAATATATAAAATATATCTTGTTTATTCAGAAGATTTTAAACATAAAATCCTTCAAGTACATGTCTCAAAGTACTTGAATATTTTTTTTAAATTTTTCAACACAAAATGGCGGCGATGCGAACGAATGAAAAAAACACACCAAAAAATGCATCATTCAACTTAACGCCATTTTCTGAGCTTCTGCAACATTCAGAAGAAGAAAAATATGTGAATGAGATGTATAGTTCATAGGTTAGCTAATAAAATTTATAAAGAAAAATGTAATTTTTACATTAATTTTAGATTAAACCAAAAAATCGATTATTTTTCAAAGAAAGTTGCGTTTTAAATATTAATAAACAATTTATTTCTCCGAAATCACAAAAACATGTAGGCTCAACTAGTACATACAGCTCTTTTGTAGATGTGGTATAAATTTGAGACGGATCGTTCAATATTTTTTGAGATATTTTATGCGGATTGAAAAAGTACTACTTTGAGAAAAACCTGTTTAAAGTTTGCAGCAGTTAAAAACCATTGATTATTAGTTTTTATTATAACTTACTCATTAGTCAACGATTTCAGGTCCTATTTCGTTAAAATTTCAGATTTATAAAAATATGGTAGGGATGCACAATTAGAGAATCGCACATAGCGCCGGATAGAAAGTAGGTGGGAACGCGCAGCAGATGTGCTCGACTCACAGGGGAACGCCGCGCTGTCGAACTAATACAAATATGGCTTCAAAACTTTTTTTGGCGTATTCTTAGAGTATTTCGACCATTTTAACCTAAGAGAAAAAAATCGTTTTTTTTGGCAGTTATATGTATTTCTTCCTTAACTTCTTCTTTAGTATAAATACTAATAAATTTTAACGATTTACAAGTTTATATAACGACTAACTTTAAATAGGATATTATTAGATAGGATATCATTTAACTTGCCGGATATTTTATTAATTTCGAAGCTTTCTGTAGCGTCCAATTTTTTAAATTTGGGGACTACTTTAATTATATCCAAGTCGGTAAAGTTAATTATATGTTTTTCTATTATTATGTGCGATTTGAAGTTATGGTACTTGAGGCTACTCTCATTTTTTAGGAAACACTCAACCTTTTTTTTCTCCGAGAATCTGGTTCCCACTAATCTCCTGGTTTGGCCAACTTACACTTTTTGCAATCAGAGTAGTTAATTTTATATACTCCGTTGACTTCTTCTTTAGCCTTCACATATTTTTCTTTGCTAAGCCATTTTCTTAGCATATTGTTGTTGCTGTTCCCACATACTACCATGTCGTATTTTCCCAGCTCTTTCTGGATCTTCTTGAATATATCCGAATTTGGTATGCTGCTTCTTTTTGCTGCCAACTTTCCTGACATCATTTCTTGTCTAAAAAGTGTAGAGAGGCTGTCCAGCTGGAGTTGCTTACTTTTTTTTGGCTATGATACTTTCAATTTCCATCTTTTTAACTTCCCAGTATATGGGAAGTTCTTGTAATCGCCTCGAAAATCGAAATTGAAATTTTCAACATTTCTTTACGTTTTGAGGTCTATAGAGTATATATAAAGTGTTTTTAGAAAGGGAGATGTATGTGTGTGTGTATGTACGTACGTACGTACGTATATACGTTCGTGGACACTTTTTTCTACGACGATAACTCACGTAAACAAAGTCGTATCGACTTCGTTGAGGTGTCAATCGAAGCGTCTTTACAATCTTAAGAGCTGATTAGTTTTTGGGAACCTTCGAGCCGGGGGGTTTGCTGTTTTGCCCGTTTGAAAGTCATTTCTGTCATGCGTTATATCTCGCGAACCTAACGTACGATTTTCTTGAATAAGGTGTCAATCGACGCGTATTTACATTTATGTGATTCTATCAAGTTTTTTAAAAAATTCTTGGTGCCGTTTTTAATTTTTAAAAAAAAAGTGCAAAAAATAACGGTTTTTTTCAAAAACAATAAATTTTTAACCTTATTTTCAAGTTGCAGTAACCAATGTTTATAAAATTTATATACTCCAAACAGTTGTATTGAAAATGACATCAAAGTTTTTTACTAATGATCACAAAAAAAATCAAATAAAAAATAAAAAATCATTAAAAGTCATCATGATTTTCAAGGTCATTTTTATCATTCACTATATCTCACGAACCAGATATAATATTTGCATCATTAAGGTGTCAATAGACGTTTATTAACATTGCTGCAATTTTTTTAACATTACATAAAAAAAAATTCAGCAGCTTTTTAATTTAATAAAAGAAATGCAAAAAATTAGGCTTTTAGGGTTTTAATGTTTTTTCATAAAAAATAATTTTTTAACTTGATTTGCACAGCACAGTAATAAATTTTTATAAAATTTATACATTCTTATCAGTTTTTGAAGAGAAACCAGCAAAACCATAATCCATGATTATAAAAAAAAAACTAAATAAAAAATAATTCAAAGTTATTATGTATAGAGGGTTCATACGAATGACATTAATTTATATTTTTTATTCTAAGAAAATTGTTGTAAATTCAATCGAAGTTTTATAATATTTGCATAATTTGAGCAGATTTTTAATAGTTTTTACAGTGTTTTAAAGTTAATAAAAAAACTGCTTAAATGATAGAAGTCCAAAAAAAACCTTCCGTAGATGATATGATTAATATTAACTCATTCCTGTTGCTGCTATGAATACCTCTCATTATTATTATTTAAAGTAGTAATATTTTTAAAATTATTATTTTGTTTAATATTTTTAATGTTTATCTAGATATTACTGGGAAGTTGACCGTGTGGACCTCAAGGGTCGCACTTCGCGGCTTGTTGTAATCACTTTTTCATCCGTTTCCATTATATACGCTAGCTCTTTGCTGAAGTTACCGTGTGACATCGGAATGCTAAGCAGTCTATGGACCATACTATGATATGCAGCCATTTTTTTGGGATAAGCGTGATTTGAATCGAATGTTATGGACCTTTGGGACGCTGTTGGTTTTCTATATACAGCGAAGTCTAAGTGGTTACTCACACGATTAATCATTATGTTGAGGAAAAGTATCGCAAAAAAGGTTTAAACGCGTTTTTCTCAAAATCACTTTTTCCGACACGGTGCACAACTTTTGTCAATCACTATTCAACCGATCTCCTTGCAATTTTAACCACATGTTTATTACACGTAAAGTTATCAATGATTTTTTTCTAATTTATTAATATTTTTCATTTTTATATTTTTTACAAACAAAAAATTACCGAATTAAAATATCGCCATTTTTTTGTAAAAATAGTTATTTAAAAGATTTGTGCGATTGCCAGAGACAAACAAAAATAGAAATCATTTTGAATTTTGTGTTTCAAATGATTCTTTATCTCTATACCGTGCGGACCGCTGAAGTAGCGATATTTGAAATATTTATGCAGATAAAATCAATAAAAAATATATTTTTTGTGCAATTCAAATGTGTATTTATTAACCCCAAAAAGATTCAAACTTATATCTATAACGAGGATCTTCATTTTTTTTTTAAAATAGCATTTTTTACGCGTTCACACTACAATGCTGCTTCAAGTTTCTGGGAAGGCAGCTCCAATCTTCTAGGGGCGAATTAAAAAGAACACTTCTAACAAACATATTTCAGAAGGCATGCCTCCCACAAAAAAAGTTGCGTATGACAAATTTAAGTATAAACTTCGCCAGAATTAATAATTTATCAGATTAAAGAATTGCGAGAATCGTGAAGCGACAATTCGGAAAAAGAATCCACCAGAAAAGTATGAAGGCCTCAATGACAATGAAGATATTGATGATCAATATAAACGTGAAAAATTCGTTGCCGAAAGATGTTGCAGGATGCGATCAAATAATGGTAAAAAATCAAATAGATGATAGTAAAATAACATCATCATCAATGGCGCACCAGCCCAAATCGAGCCTTGGCCTCCCGAAGACACTGCCTCCAACTGTCTCGGTCCAGCGACCGCGTCCTCCAATTAGCGAATCCCAGCAAGGATTCGCTGTCGTTGTCAACTGCATCCTCCCATCGTTTGCGTGGTTTTCCTGGTGGGCGGCTTCCTGTTGCTCGGCCTTTCATGGAGCGTTTAGGAATTCGCCCGTCATCCATACGCTCCACATGGCCAGCCCACTGAAGTCGTAGCAGTTTCGTCAGAATCGATACCGGTGGCTCGTCATAAAGAGCGTACAACTCATGGTTGTACCGGATTCGCCAGTCCGGTCCGTCCTTCACGGGCCCCAGAATACGTCTCAAAATGCGGCGTTCGAAGACGTCAATTCTTTTTTCTGAGGCTTGAGTCAAAGTCCATGTTTCACATCCGTAAATCAATACAGGACGGATGATCGTTTTATAGACGCGCAGCTTATTTTTTCGGTGCACTTTGTTATTTTTAATCACCGAGAGGACTGAAAAATATATTTTATTGGCTAGACCAATTCGCCGTTCAATCTCGTCCTTTTCATTCCCGTCTTTGGCGAGGTTGACACCAAGATAAATAAAAGAGTTAACGCTTTCCACACTGTAGTTAGTTATCGTCATGTTTTGTCTATTTGGCGTCTTTTTCCTTGACTGGGTCATATATTTGGTCTTGTTCACATTGACCCTTAGGCCGACTTGCCTAGCCGCTGACTCCAGCTCAGTAAACGCTTCTTTGGCACGAGATAGAGATCGGGCCATGATGTTGATGTCATCGGCGTACGCTACTATTTGAGTAGACTTAAAGAGTAGCGTTCCCGCATTGTCTACTTTAATCTTCCTGATGACATACTCTAGGGCCAAATTGAAGAGTATGGGGGCGAGGCCATCACCCTGTTTAAGACCTGAGCTGGTGTCGAAGCTTTGAGTCAGATCGCCTTGACATCTGACTTTAGATCGTGTGTCGGTCATCGTTAGTCTGGTCATTCGTATAAGTTTGCTAGGTATCCCAAAATCAAGCATTATTTTATATAGTATATTTCGATCTATACTATCGTATGCTTGTTGGAAGTCTACGAAGACCTGGTGCACGTCAATATTGTATTCCCAGCACTTTTCCAGCACCTGTTTTACTGAGAATAGTTGATCTATCGTCGACATACCGGATCTGAAACCGCCTTGGTATTCGCCAATTATTGTGGAAGTGTACTGTGTCAATCTTTTATTAATAATTTTGGTCAGGATCTTGTAGGACGTACACAGCAGTGAAATGCCTCTGTAGTTGTCACATCTAAGCTTATCTCCTTTCTTATGTATGGGACATATGATGGCCGTCCGCCAATCATCAGGTAATTTTTCATCGACCCATACCTTGGAGATGATCTGGTGGAGGCGGTGCGTTAGTATTGGTCCACCTTTTTGAAGGAGATCTGCTGGTAAATTGTCGATTCCGGGTGCTTTATTTGGTTTTTGCTGTTGTATGGCTGCTTGCACTTCTTCAATAGATGGTATTGACGAAGATGGACTGCATAGGTCAGCATCTTCAGGAATCGTTATTGGCAGGGATGTAGTTACTGATGGTGGATTTAGTAGCTCAGAAAAATATTCAGTCCACCTGTGATTGATGTCGTCTGGGTCGCTTAAAATATTTCCCTGCTTGTCTCTACATAGGCTTGATTGCGGCTTGTAGCCTTGTCTAAGTCGCTTCAATGCTGCATAGGCGTCCCGTGTGTCGTTTCTGCACATATCGTCATTGATCTTCTGGATAGTCTGGTTGTTATATGTTCTACGCTTGCGTCTGACTATTTTTTTAGCTAACCGTCTTAGCTCGTCATATTTTTGCTTCTTGGCTCTTGTCGGTCTTTCAATGTATTGTAAATAGGCTTCTTTTTTACTTTTGAGAGCATCTTCACATTCTTTGTCGAACCAATCGTTTCTTTTCGACGTCGTTTGTCTTCCTACGGTTTCTTCCGCTATTGATGTTACGCCTTCTTTAAGCTGCGACCACATTTGTTCAAGCGATGTGTCCGTACCTGCCGGCGGTGTATTGACAAGGTAATTCGTCAGTTTCTCTTGATAATTTGCTGCTACTGTTTCGTTTTTCAGACACTCCACCTTGAACTTAGGAGTCCTGCTCTTTTTTTTGGTGGTGCATCTTGTTATGCGGCAGCGATATTTTGCCTTGACGAGATAGTGGTCTGAGCCGCAGTTAGCACCACGGTATGATCTAACGTCAAGCACACTTGTAGCCGCTCTTTTTTCGATGACGAAGTGATCGATCTGGTTGAAGGTTCGTCCATCGGGTGACATCCAAGTTTGTTTGTGGATGTCGCGGTGTTGAAAGTAGGTAGAGCTTATCACCATGTTTTTGCTGGTCGCAAAATCAACTAGTCGCTGACCATTGTTGTTGGTACTTTCATGGAGACTATGCCCTCCCGTTGTCCCTCTGTGAGTTTCTTCTCGTCCAACTTTAGCGTTAAAGTCCCCTAGTAGGATTTTGATATCATTTGAGGGTAGTGAATCGTATGTCCTTTCTAGGATGTTGTAGAATTCGTCTTTGACGATTTCTTCTTTCTCTTCAGTTGGAGCATGACAGTTGATTAGCCATACATTAAAGAACTTCATTTTCATACGGATCGCAGATAATCGTTCATTCACCGGTTTGAAGTCAGTTATGAGATGTTTAAATGAAGATGCTACAACGAAGGCGACTCCAAATTCCTTGTTTCCGGTTGGTTTGCCGCTTGTGAATATTGAATGCGATCTTAAGTCACTTATTTCATTGCCAAGCCATTTCGTTTCTTGGACCGCCAGGATGTTAATATTGTATGTCGAGGCTTCCTTGAGAAGTTCTCGCAGTGATCCTGTTGTATTGAGTGTTCGAACGTTCCAAGATCCAATAGAGTAGTCCGTTTTTCGTTGCCGTTGTCGTTGCCGTTTATCCAATCCAATCCGAGGCCGTGTTTCAGGGTTCGTAGCAATTGGGTAATGCCAGGCAGGGTTGCTAGCCCCACGCTGGTAAGCAGGAATATGGCGTCCCACACTCGCCACTACCGTCGTTAGTTGGGTATCCAGCGGGCACCACGAGGAGGTGACGGTTCGATTTTGCCCGCCGTAAAATAACATACCGTTAGCCAAGTTAGATAATTTGCTGGTATCTCAGATATATATGGATTCAGTTCCAAAATACTCACAACAACCAGTCAGCGAAGAAGCCGAAAATGATGAGATACTCTACGAAAATGATGAGATACTTACAGTATCTCTGGTAAATAAGACACCGAAACTGTTAATTCACGATTTTTTTTACAATTCACTGATCGAGATAAATGTGCGCCAAACAAACGACTTAACAAACTTGTGAATTTCGGGTGGACAATGCATTGATCAAACGTTTTTTAGGAATTTTAGTATTTTCAGGATATAATACTGTTCCTCAAAAAAATTGTATTGGACCCCTAACTTGAGAATCTATATTAGGAGTCACATACAAATAAATTAAATGTAGGGTAGGATGGTGCAAGATTGCGCACAGCCACTGCGGCGTTATCTTCAGTCGTAAACTTTTATCAGTAAAAAAGACACCATTGCTTAAATTTCTTGCACGCTTCTTTATTTTTTTATAATTGGAATTGGAATTGAGCATAATGGAAGAAGCTCGTCTTTTCAGCAAGGAAAAGTGTAGCGGAACAACTCAGTATGCCTGAAACTACTCTTGGGAAGAGATTGAAACACGAAACTGTGCCTTAATACTTAAATGCACTTTTACTTCAGAAATGGAGCTCGAACTCCTTGAATATGTCGAACAATGTTCTTTGGAATAACTGCAAAAAAATAGGCACTTAGCTTTCAATTAGGGTCGACCGCCAAATCAATAAAGAATCTAGAATAGCACGTTTTATGAAAAGACTTTTGATTCTTTATCACTAAGGCAATCGATTTCAACAAACGGTAGACATTATTCGTTAAGCACAGCCTTTCGTACACTCAAAAATATTACTTAAATGTAAAAAGACCGAAAGCAAGAATTTTCCTTAATGAAAAATAATATTTTTTTACAATTTGCCTTTTACGAAAAAAATAATAAGCCGAAAAGGATTTCATGCTTAGTTTTGTCACCTGAAATATAAAACCAGAAAATCAATCGGCGTTACAAGATATCCAATCGTTATGCATCTCTCATAAACTCCACAAAAATAATCGTATTGGTCCGCTCGAAATGATCCTGCCCATTTTTACGCTAAATTGTTCGAAGGAAAATTATTTTCTTTGATCATTAATAAATGCGAAAGTGCATAAATTTAGGATTTACAAAATAAATATGTTTATTATCAACGGACGCAAGGTTTCATACATCGACTTAAATAATTACTAACAGGCAATCGAAACTTTTAATAAATTACGGTTTCTACACCCGAATCATTATTTTTGTCCTTTTCACATCGAATACAGCGACACAAAGAAGCAAAAAGATTACCGCAAATTCTTTTGAGCGTTCTTACAGTTCTGACTATCCTCGACACTTTCGGCAATAATGGGGTCGAATCACATGAATCGCTACTCTGTGAACTGGAACCAACTTTTCCTTTAACTCGGGGTACTCGCAATGACCAAGGCAACACATTATCGTCTCTGCATTCCATATTAGCAAGTGCAAACAAGCATTGTCGTATATACCTGCGCTCTTCCTGCTGCTTAAGACGGTATTCACTTTTTACCCGTCTCATTAATATTGTCAACATGACATATTTTCGGTAATCCTTCCTATTGTCTTGAAAAGCATTACGGCGCTTGATATATATATCTTGTAAGAACGATTTCAACTGACTAGTAGTTGGATTTTCGTCCAAATCAAGGAACTCGTCGTACTCGTTGCTATAATTAAATGTGCAATACATTCGGCGGCTTTAACGTTAACTATCACTTCGTATACTAACTAAAAATCAACCTCGAAGTTTTCATATTTTATTATAATGGTTATCAGTGCGCCATTCATGTTTTCAAGGAGATAAACTTAATTTAAGATGCAATTGACACGCAGGTATACATATTTACCTATTTTCGTAAAGATTCACAACCAAATTGTGGACAATACCTGGTAAATTATTGAATAAGACCTTCAGAAAAGATATAATTATGTTCCGGTTCAATTTATGATGGACCTAAAATTCCAAGATATTGCACAAACATTTACGTAATAAACTGATTCAATTTTAATCTCCTTACTCATAAAATTTATTCATATATCATAACAAAAATACACAGTCATCGGTTGAAGTTTGATACGGCATCGCTCCAAAAAGGGGTCACATAATATTATCCCATCGCCTGTTGCATTAATAATTTCTGCAAGAAAAATAAATATAAGCACTTAAAGGCAAGTTATGGCTTTTTTTGTAAACAGGAAGAATCACATCACGTAACGGATAAGGTTAATTTTTCTTTTTGATTGAGTTTTGAATTCTAGTTTCAATGCAAAGACACACGTTGATCAGTTGCAGAAAATTTTGGAACTATAATCATTCACACATACAAATATTGGCTCTACAAAGCGTGCCGTAATATCCGTTGATAAAGTAGTTCACGGATGATATTTTTAAAATTTGAAAATTATTTCAATACAAATGCGGTTTGGAAGAAATGCCTCTTCGCAATACAGTTTTAATTCGAAAGCGTCCAGAATTTTTTTGAATTATTAACTACATCGACGCAGCGTGGGTTATTTCAAAAATCACGAAAAAACTCACCTTTTGAAACTTTTACAGGGATTCTCATAACTTCTAAACTATCCTAGATAAATCTATGCTCCCGCGGACTGTTTTAAAGAATACGCCAGTCTCTACAGAAAATGTTGAATCCAATATTTTGTATCTGTTCTCGTAGCGTAAATTGGAAAATATCAAAAATGACGGTTCAAACTTTTAAATCTTTACTAAAAAACATTTGTAAACAATATTGCAAAAATATGAGGGAAGAATTTGGTGTCTGAATCAAGCTTTATCGATTAAAACCAAAATCAGATTTTATGGACCACTAAAACACTATTGCGAACGATTGCACTGGACATCTTACATTGGCAGTGGACTAGACTAGAAGCACTTTATAGGACTTACCTTTAATGGTGGCAGATTTTGCGTCAATTGCAATCCAAGACTACGTAACATAACGACCGGCGGAAACGTTGTATTGTACAACCTTTGTATGCCGTGAATACCAAACATTATTGGTACATTCTTCAGAAGCCTCTCACGTTCGTATTTCAGTAAAGCCGTAGTATCTCCTGAGTAAATCAAATAAATTTGTACGATTTGGTTGACTGTATCACAGCATCATAAATTTTAACTATACCTAGTTGGAATCCACTATAAACAGCTTCGGCTAAAACATCCGTTAAACATTTAACATCGCCAAAGCCTAGATTTACTCCTTGACCAGCTAATGGGTGAACCCGATGTGCGGCATCCCTGAACACGAAATTATGCGTTATCGATAAATTGATTACAAAATTCAAACTATACGAACCCGACTAGAACAGCTCCTTTTGCAACATAAGATGGTGCGTGACCAAATCCAAGAGGGAAGCAAGCTCGTGAATTATCCTTAACTTTAACAACTGAGGGAGGATATTGTCGTATACTTTTTGTATTGAATGAACAGATTGCGTCTAGAGTGTTGAGCAAATTCGTTGTAAGAGAGTCTTTAGGATACTCTTTGTACTGAAAAATTAATCGATTATGAAAAATGAGAATTCAATAACAATACTGTTGAATATAAAAGCGGCATTTTGCATTAGCTTTATGTTCCGAATAACAAGCATGCATATCATTTAAGAGGTTGTTTCAAAAAAGAGAAACAAATATAGAAAGTTTCCGCCATATGAATATTATTAGTGCGAAACGTGTTTTCTTTTTTTAAATAATAATTCATTGTGGTAATAAAACAACTAGCTGCAAGTTTTAAAACAGTTTCTGCAAAATTTTGTTTTGGCACTTACATATTTTTCAATTTACATGCCTTAATTACTCTCTGTTTGATTTAAAAACTGACAATGACAAAAAAATTAGACTTATTTATCAAACTTTTCGATGAGCACAAACAAAATGAGATAAAACTAAATGCGCGTCTCGAAATTCAGTATTTAAAAACTAATTAACCGATTTGGTTGGCATTTATCTACTTTTTTTTCAAAAAAGTCCACAGTTTTATTTCATGCACATTTTGAATGTTCATTTGTTTGAAATAAACAATTAAGACATTAAATTCCAACGGCCACCATTTAAACGGAAAAGATAAATTTTTAAAATCATTTTCGCTTCAAACCAAAGCAATTTTCACGTAAAATGTTTTGTTTTGATAACAATTTATGTTATTAACTTACAAACGCTTCATTTAAAGCATCTACAAAATCATGAGGTGGCATCGATTGAAGATTTTTCGCACGTTCAGGCGTTGTAGACCACACCATAGAGCTCATTGTATCATTGAGTGGCAACATTGCTACGACACCATCAGGCAAAAAGCGTTGCCATGCTACAGAATTGTCACCAGTCTGTAAAGAATAAATATAAATATTCGGTTCTTCAACAACAAAAAATAATAATTTTAATTCAAAAATATTACGTCGCTTAGTTCAAGAGTGGCTACCAGTCCCATTTGATTGTAATTCAACGAGAACGGTTCAACATTCATTCGTTTACGAACTAGCGAATTCATTCCATCGGCGCCTATCTGTAAATTTACAAATGAAATATTTCTTTATGAATATGTTAATATGATTTAGCATTTTTTGTAGTGAAAAAGGAGTATTGTTTTTTATATTAAAGATTTATATTTTTGTTTGTTATATTTTACGTCGCTTTACGGCCTTTAAGCCTTAAAAAGCGATTTTTCACGATTTTTGAAATAATCTGCGCCGCATGAAACTCGTTAATAGGTCAAAACATAAGGAAATTTTATATATGAAGCTCATGTATTGCTGTTGAGTTATTTGTACTAAATTGTAAAAACTTTTTAAATAATTTTCAAATTTTAAAAATAATTTTAAAAAATATAATTTATTTTTCGCTTTTTTTTTAGTTTCGACATCGAACATTACCTCATCTACGGATATGTAAACTTCCGCTTTTTATAGAATCACAGGCATACTGTATGATGCCACAATAAACAGAATTTTTGAAATTTTTTGTTTGTTTTTTTGTTTATGATATGGTTAGTGGATCACCCACAGATGTGTTAAACATAAAAATGTCTTGACATCGTATTTATTAACTTCAAAAAACCGTCTTAAAATTTGGGGTTATCAAAATGATTTCAGTTATACCTATTTTTGCCAGTTGAGTACTCTCACCGACCATATGAAAATATATTCTAGAGAAAAGCCATTTAACTACTTGAAAAAGAATATAGCTCCAAAAGTGTTATATTTTTAATGGACGCAGGGCGTTTTATTATACTCCTGGTAGGAGATAAAGATTTCAATATAATTTTCTTTAACATGAATACACGCTCCAGATCTAAGGATGAATTTTTCTAATCCTTCATAACAAAAGTTTGTCGGCTTATATTTCAAAATGTTTGTTTACGATTGCCTTTACTGACTCATAGTCATCAAAATACTTTCCGTGCGAGTCCTTTTCAAATTTGGAAGGATATTATCACTTGGTGCCAGATCTGGAATGCAAGGTAGATTATGTAATTCTTGAAAGCCACATGACGTCAAAGTAGTCACTGCAACTGGATCTTGATAACAGATGTATTTTCGTTAAGTAGAAACATGCGTTTTCCTTTTTTTTATTTGATTGCTTCTTTTACAGAACAGAACAGCCGAGAGAGATGCACAATTAGCTAGTCAAGAGCTGTATGAAAACGAGGAGAGAATTTTATATGGCCCAGGCAAAGCAAACTAAAGGTATGTAGGGTTTTATTTAAAAGAAAACGTAAAACAAGTAAACGCGATTCCTCGAATTCATGTTTTTTAAACTGGGAGAAGCCATTTTAAAAAAATACACAACCGACCACTCTAATTTTTAAATATGTTGTTGTACACATATATGGCTATAGCCGGTAGCGGAATCATTATGATTGGTATCAAATTTTTCGATTTTCACTCAACTTTCCACCCTCAAAAATAGGTTTTTTAAAAAAAATATTGTTATTTTTTAATGAAAAAAATCACTTCAGTACCTGACGTAGGCACTTAAACTAGGATTAATTTGGCGTTTTGTTTTTGTCTCAGATGACTTTACTTTTATTTTTATGATCCAGTCACCTGAAACCATGTTTTCTTTCATTTTTTGGTTTTTTTAAATGTTATGGATAAAAACTAATAAAAAAAAATTAAACAAGCCGCGAGGTGCGACCCTTGAGGTCTACACGGTCAACTTCCCAGTAATATTTACATAAATTTTAAAAAATACTAAACAAAATAATAATTATGAAAATAATACTACTTTAAATAATAAAAATGTACCTCTCATAACAGTGATTGGAATGGCTTAATATTAATCGTATCATCTACGGGAGCGTCCATTGATTACGTAGGTAAGGGGGATGATTGAATATTCACGCAGATTAATCGGGAGGGGTGGGCTAGGTTACAAAGCCTTTTCTACATTATTTGTTATTTTCATTTCAATTCTTGAAGGACAAAAGAGCGCTAGCAAAAATTAATGCAGTTTTTGTTATTACGCCCACTGAAGAGATTTTGTCGCGTGGTGGCCATTTTGAATAGTTGTATCCAAAATTGCCATGACTTCGGCATAATCATTTAATTTGTATTTTTTCACGATTACTAATACTTATTTCTTATTTTCAGTTGGTCTTGAAAAACATTGAATGTGAAGTCAATAATCGGGTTAGTTGCATGTGAAAACTAAATAGCCTTACGAATGATGATGGAGTAATTAAAATGTTACGAACACTAAAGACCAAAACTATTAAAAATTAGTTTTTTTTCATTTGATGAAAGCTTTTTGAAGCATATGATCCAGCAAAGAATTGACTACAAAACATTTTACCATTCTAAGCGTTCATTACCACAAATGCAAATTTGATTGAAATTTTGATGGTTTTCAAAATTTAAGCAGTTTTTATATTACAATTAAATCACGGCACTCTAAAAACTTCAAAATCTGTTTCAAGTTTACAAATATTTATATACTTTGATTGGCTTAACAACAGTCTTCAAAATAAAAGATATAAGGTAATATCATTCATATGAAGACTTTTTACATGGCAACTTGGAATGATTTTTTATTTTTAATTTAATTTTTTACGTAATCATAAGAAAAAGTTTTGCTAGTTTTTTTACAAAAACTGTTTGGAGTGTATAAATTTTATAAACATTAAGTACTGTGTTTCGTTAATCAGGTTAAAAATTTATTGTTTATGAAAAAAAACCTAATTTTTTGCACTTTTTTTCCTTAAATTAAAAAACGGCTGCAACGTTTTTTTTTCAAAATTTGATAGATTCACAAAATTGTTATTACGCGTCGATTGACACCTTAACCATGCAAATCGTATGTTTGGTTCGCGAGATATAACGCATGACAGAAATGACCTTCAAACGGACAAAACAACAACCCCCCCTCCCCCCGACCGAAGTATCCCAAAAACTTATCACCTCTTAAGATTGCAAAGACGCTTCGATTGACACCGCAACGAAGTCCATACGACTTTGTTTACGTGAGTTACGCTCTTTGAAAACACTGTCCACGAACGCACATACGTACATACACACACACACATACATACTTCTTTCTAAAAACACTTAAAATATACTCTAAAGACCTCAAAACGTAAAGATATGTTGAAAATTTCAATTTCGATTTTCGAGGCGATTACAAGAACTTCCGATATACTTAGTGTGACCAACTAGTCGAGAAAAACCGGGACATAGGCCAATTTTTGAGGCAATGTCCCGGCGTCCCGATGAAGGCTTACGGGTCATCCGTTTTTTTCAAAAAAAATCGTTATTTTATTTTGTATCTCGCGAATAGCATTTGTTGGTACCTTTGAATTTATCTTTTGTGTACCAGCAACATCGGCAAGTGTAGAGCGTGTGTTTTCATTAATCACAAAATTATGGACACAAGAAAAATCGGAACTGAAAATTGATACTTTGAAAAACATGTTGTTTGTTAAATATAATCTAAATTATGGGTGCCTCCAATTTTATGATTTTTTGAAAGGATCCCCAAAATTGCTTAAGGATATTGCATCACAAGATAAATACGGTTTCAAACAAAAAACAAACGAAAAAGAATGAAATTAGTGATTAGTTATAACTTATAAGTAACTTTAGGACTCTAAATATTAAGAGAACTATTTGAATATAATAATATAACAATAACTTTTTTTCATTTCCAAAATGGCCCGATTTTGAATTCAAATGTCCCGAGTTTTAGATATCTTTTTTCGCGAACGTCCCGAATTTACTTAAAATAAAGTTGGTCACACTACATATACTGGGAAGTTGAAAAATATTTTTGTACACCCAAAGTACCAATTAACATGTACAAAATGTCAAAATGATATCTCTTTTCTTTCTATTGAAAAAATTGTTATTTTTTTTTTGAAAACGTACCATAAACGTCTTAGAAGATAAGCATTGTATTTATTCTCCGGTGACAATAACGCCTTTTGGTTTAAAATCTATAAAAAAGATTCCTTGCAAGTCCCAAAACAGAGATTCTCACCACCTTTCAAACCGATGGTTACTGCAGAAAGCAGCATTACTGTACATATGTACTGTACATATTTTCTGTATTGTGTTAAAATTTGAGGACTAATGATATAACAAAAATAAAAATATTTTCTATAAATATTTATAGCGTTCTGTCAACAATTAGGAGGGACGAAAATGTTCTGGCGAATTTTTCTATACATTCAGTATACTTTTAGAAATAATCTGCACAAATTTCATGACTGATACTTAAACTAAAATAAATCTTTTTTCCTGCCCTCTTTAAAATTTTAGGGTAATTTACCCCGGCCATTGGGGGCTGCCAGAATTGGCTTCTTTTGTCGGGCAGATATTAAACTTTAAGTTCGTAACTTTTCAAGACTTATGAAATGACAACTGAAAATTGGTCACTGGCTCTCCCTCTATTATGGTAATTGCCTCTAAAAATCTACATAAGTGTTTCATTGACATTGCGTTTGCACTATTTCATTCTTTAACATTAGAAAGACTAATAATCATTTCTTATTTCGCAGTTGATCTTAAATAAACATGTAATATGCTGTAACATTTCAATATCTGATCATATGTAATATATATAAAATCTTTCGTAGGGTTGAGGAAAGAGTCTCTATAATCTTACGAGCCCTTGCAATAAATGAACTCAAAAATTTGACAAATTATCTTTGCGTGATTATTGAACGCTCTTTTATTCACTATAAATTTTCACGGTTTATAGAATTTATATGAATATTTTTGAGCCGTACAAAAACAACCATGACTCTTTTATAAGATGAAAACTCTTTAAAGCATCTGATTTTGCAAAAAAAAAATTATTGATTGGCAGAAATGCAAAAATTATCAAAATGGTATTACGTAATTATTAGACGCTCCGTTAACAGATCAGATATTTCAATTGATTTTTTTTCAAGCGGAATGATTTTTTATCATTAATCAAAAAAAATTAAAAAAAACATGAATAGATTTATTTAAGTTTTATCATAGGTTAGAACCTCCTGGTCTAGTCGACAACTTTCGTCTCCTAGTGCGCTTTTGGTTAACGACTTGCTAACACTATTGTTGCACATTAGTGGAGGTTCTTGTTTTCAGGCTTTTGGCCGGTACCATTATTAAATGGGAAGTGTGGTTTCGGCGTAACGGATGGCATCCTCTTCAGTTGCTGCCATTACCACACTTCCCATTTAATAATGGTACCGGCCAAAAACCTGGAAACAAGAACCTCCACTAATGTGCAACAATAGTGTTAGCAAGTCGTTAACCAAAAGCGCACTAGGAGACGAAAGTTGTCGACTAGACCAGAAGGTTCTAACCCATGATAAAACTTAAATAATGAAAAAGCTACGTAGGCATACATACGAAACAAATTGACGGTCGTTATAATTCGCAGATGTAAATTACAAAATAGTTGAAATATAGCGAGCTTGATCCATCAACAAGCCAACGGTGGTCGTGCTGTCTCGTAACGGATGGCTAATGGCAGCACCTGAAGAGGATGCTATCCGTTACGCCGAAACCACACTTCCCACTCATAAATAGATCTTAAAAGCTTGAGGACCGACTTTCAGCTGTTATGACAATTAAGCAAGATTTATTATATTCGTTAAATTTTAATGATATAAAGGCAAATTTTGTTCCGGAGAAAACCAGAAAAATAGCTATATGTTAACATAAAATATTATAAATGATTACAGATATCTGTTCTTCGACAATTTTATCTCATTATACATTGCATTGAGTGCCTAAAAAATCCTTTGAATGAGCCATCATTGAAATTAACCTTTGGAACGCTTGATATGGCGTTGACTGCACCGATTGTTATCAACAAATTACTATTACTTAATTAACCAAAAACTTATAGATACGCTCGCAAAGCGACATAAAATTGTTGTCTTCATACGAATATACATCCACAAAAGATATTACAGTCTTACAAATTTTTGCCAAATCGATTTAGTATTTTCAAAGAACATTTTTCAATGCTTATCCTATGCAATTAGTCATAATGTTAATGGAGAGTGACATTTTGGATATAATAACGCAAATGAACAGATGTTTTTAATATTTGCTTACAATTTAAATAATATTAACGTAAATTTGTCAATATCATTAATTCCAATTGCATCGCCTGTTTACAACTATTCAATGATTTTATCATGCAACCCCTGAAATATTTTGCTTAATTGATGGTGTAAATAAACAAATGCCCAAAATTATTACGCTTTACACGAATCCCGAGTAAACATCATGTTAACCATTCTCATACTTACATATTTTTCGTACAATAGTATTCTAAATGAAATAACAACAAAAGCATCGTAAATTCTATCAAAATCATCCTATTTATGCTTATCTAATAAATTTTACGCAAAATTATTATATCTGAAAAACACTAACACAAAATAGCGGCACATCATTTGGATTTAATCCATTTTGAACGATACTCAGCTGAACGATCGTCCCCATTTCAAATAAATTTTATTGTAAGCTATAACTAATTGAAGATTTCCTCGCGGAAAATAAACTAATAGAAAATGAAAGTGGAAAATCTTTCACATGTCGAAATGGAACGTTTTCATTGAGATTTTCGTTTATTTGAGATATTGAGAATGTAGATGATGATAAATATGATAGAACGACGAGAAACATTAACACTCTTGATGCCAGGTGATGAAATCAATGACTTTTTTTGATGAAAATTTCAATGGGATTTGTTTTCAAAAAACTCCAATAATAGATGTGATGCGAAAAACTTTTTGTCTTGAAATTCGCTTAAAATCGAATCAGTTTCACAATTGCGTGTTTATTGACAGAGAATCTTTGTAAAATCAAAATAGAATAACGCCAAAAAATTCACTTTGTAAAGTTGAATTCTTCTTCAGTTCTTAGTACTATACTTACCTTCCATTTTCACTATCGAAAATTACACATCTTCGAAGGAAAAAAATAAATTTATGTAGAACAAAGTAAAGCATAAGTTGATTTCTTTTATTTTCAATAGGTTCGTTAAAAATTAACCAAAAATTCATGTACACGGATACTGAACTGTTGGAGGTTATCCTGAGTTCATTACAATAATTATCAAGTCTTTAAACCTTTGTTAATTCACTACTCTACATAATTTACGCATTTCTGACAACAACTCACATGAGCACGAAAAAACATGTTGAGCCCGATCTTCCGCAGCTATTTTCTTTCTTTTTCTCGCACTCACGCTTTTCATAGGTGTTTCCGGCGATTTCATTTTGCGATGAATACCTTACCGTGGTGTAGAAGTCAATTTTGCGGGAAACATGGTGGTATATGGTACGATCGGGTTTGGCGTGAAAAGTTCAATCAGGATTTTCAGCATACTGTGATATATGCCGATACAAGATACCAAGATACTGGGGGTTTTGATTGATTGGAAGGTTAGCTTCAAGGCCCACATGGATTATGCAAGCTCCAAGGCTAGGCAGGCTGCCGCAGCTTTGACAAGCATGATGCCAAATTTTGGAGGCCCAAAAAGTAGCTGTAGAAGGGTAATCTCTCAAGTAGTGAGCTCTATTCTGCTTTATGCAGCACCTGTATGGGAGGAAACTCTTAAAATTGAAGTGAGCAGGAGGAAGATAGGAGCAGTTTATCGTCTCAGTGCATAGAGAGTGTTCAGCGCATTTAGAACTGTCTCCGACGAGGTCGCGTACGTGGTCGCAGGAATGATCCCCGTCGACATACTTGCGGATGAAATGAGCAGCTTGTGCCGGAGAAGGCGTTCGGAACCGTCCGCGATGCGGTAGGGAATAAAAAACGCGGAAAGGGAAGAATCGACCCGACAATGGCAAAGACGTTGGGAGCGATCTGAAAAGGGATCATGGACGCGCAGATTGATCCCACATATTGACGTCTGGGTGAAGCGCAAGCATGGCGAAGTTAACTACCACCTGACTCAATTCCTCACAGGGCATGGGGGTTATCGGCGGTATTTGAATCGTTTCAAGTTGGACGATTCACTATATTGCCTTAGCTGCCCTAATGCTCCCGAAGACCCGGAGCATGTTGTGTTCCATTGCTCCAGATTTAATGGTGCGAGGCAATGCTTGGAGGGTGTGCTGGGAACGAACATCAACCCGCACAACTTTGTGGAAGAGATGCTGAAGTCGGAGCGGAATTGGGCGGTGTTAAACTCGACAATTGCGCACGTGCAGGGTGAGCTGAGGCGCTCTCGAGGCAACTGGGGAAGTCAGTAGGCTTCACCTAAAGCCCTGTTTACATTTTGTTTAGTGCTTAAACAAGCATTACACGAAGCAAATATTTGCTTTATTTGGTACCTAATTTATTTGGGCAAATTTTTATTTTGAGCAAATATATTTGCTATGACATTACACTGTAGCAAATATTTGCTCCAAACCTGTTTGCTAAACCGGTAGCAAAGTCTCTTTGCTCATTTTGTAGCAAATATATTTGCTATGCCATTACACGAAGTAAATAATTTTCAGGAAATAAACTGCGTAGCAAATATAGCAAACCAATATTTTATTTGCTGTACTACATCTGTCATTGGCAAACATTTTTTCTTCGTTTTGGTTCATAAATATCAGTGATCTGTGTTCTGTGTGGAAAAACTCCGCGAAAAATTTATTCTGAAGTAAAAATGACTGATTCCGAAGAAGAAGATGCATTGTTGGTTTGTATTTTTGGCCAAGCCGCTCAATTTCTTATCAACAATCAAGAAAATGATGAGAATCAAACGCCTCGTCGAAGGCGTACTATGTGGGTACGCGACTGGGTGAGACGGCGCAATGAACTTGGTTGTTATAGTCAACTTCTTCAAGAGCTAGAGAACGAGGTGCCACATTTGTACAAAAACTTTCTTCGCATGAACATTGCTGACTTCAACAATCTTTTGGAAATGGTGTCTCCGTTGATTAAAAAAGAGGACTCAAACATGCGAGAAGCTATTTCACCTGGAGAACGTCTTGCTCTCACATTGCGTTTTCTCGCTACAGGTGACAGTTTCATGTCTCTACAATATCTTTTTCGAATTCCACAAACAACTATATCGAGTATTGTTCCTGAAGTTTGCGTCGCAATATACAAAGTTCTTCTGCCTGACTTCATGAAGGTAACTTGTCCTCATTTCTTCAATCAGCTCAGCAATTGCAAAAGCTCGTATTTCAGTTTCCATCGACTGAGGAAAATTGGATTGAATTGGCTTGCGACTTCAATGATAGGTGGAATTTCCCACATTGCATTGGCGCTGTTGATGGTAAACACATCGTAATGAAAGCCCCAGCACATTCAGGAAGTATTTACTTCAATTATAAAGGTATCAAGTCATTTCGATACAATGGAAAAACAAATTCTATATAAATAGTTCTTTTTTGAAGGTACACATAGTATTGTGCTGATGGGGATTGCGGATGCAAAATATAAGTTCACCTATATTGATGTTGGAGCGAACGGACGAATATCAGACGGTGGTGTATTCAACCGTACATCATTTTTCACATCACTCACTAACGATAAATTACATTTGCCAGCACCTGAGAAATTGCCTGGACGAAATGAACCAATTCCCTATTTCCTTGTTGCCGATGATGCCTTTGCATTGAGCAACAATTTAATGAAGCCATATGCAAAACGAGATTTAAGTGGACTGGAACGAATTTTCAATTATCGCTTATCGCGTGCAAGACGCATAGTAGAGAATGCATTTGGCATTTTAGCAAGTCGTTTTCGTGTGTTCGGAAAACCGATTCATCTTGGTCCAGAGAAGGCACGAAAAATCACAGTTGCTTGCTGTGCTCTCCACAACTACCTCATAATGCGAAACAGTATTTATTTCAATCCTATGTTGGTCGATCGCTACGATGATCAAGGAAATGTTGTGGATGGTGATTGGCGCAGAGATATCAATACAGAAAATAATTTCTATCCACTCCAAGCGCATCGCACCTTCATCAGCAATAGAGGAAAACAAATACGTGACGAACTGTCTCAATATTTCGTTCAGGAAGGAGAAGTCAGCTTTCAATATGGTCGTATTTGAATAAAATTATGAATTTTTGGCAAATGTTTTATTCATTACTTACTTTATTGATTAAAAATAATGAAAAATATGGATTTCAAATCCAAACGCTACGATGATTTATTGATTTGGAAGTGGTTATTATTGTTGTTTTGATTGTTGTGGTGGTGGAATTTGAGTCAACATGTTCTCATCCAAATCACAAACTTGACTGGTGCCCTGGTATTCGGCTTCAATGCAATCCATTAAAAAGCGTGCCACTTTGAAACGAACTCGTTGTGCCGAACTTAGATCAGGAATAGAACGAAGTTCTGTCGCAACATATTTTCCGAATGCATCGAATTCATCTTCACGCTTTTGCCGTTGCTCTTTTAACTGATTGACCGCATCCTTCATTCCATCAGCTACGATGTGCGCTGCTGATGACAAAGTTGTAGTTGTTGTAGTTGTGGACGATGATTGCGATAGTCGTCTACGCCTCAATGGTGTTGGACTACTTGTCGAGCTTCGATCGATTGGAGAATCGAGCGATCTTTCATCGGCATTTATCTTTGGTTAATGAACATAAGACTCATTAAATACGATAGCCACAATGAATACGATTAATACGATAAACACATACCAAATTTGAAACCGTGATAGCAGTTTGTTCTTCTTCAACGCGGCCGACAAAACTCATGGCTTCGTAGAATTTCCATTTGACTGATTCATTTGCGCCTTGGCCCGATTTTGTTTTTCGATATTTTGCGAAATAACTACGATATTGGATGCGCATGTTCGACCATTTTGCCATGAGCTCGGTGCCGGTGAATTTTTCATCGAATTCGGCTTCGGAAATTTGCTTCCATGCAGACTGTCGCTCGATTTTGTTGCGATACTTCAAATCTTTTGAATTCCACAGCATTGGCACACATTCCACACATGCAATCAGTTTGAACATCTCAATGTCAGACCACTCGGAACTTACTTTTGGTTTCACTTGCCGTTTTTTCGATTGCGTGGCTTTTCTGTTCTGGGTAGAACTTGATCCATATGTCGGATCTTCATCATCATCAATGAATTCCAAATCTAAATATTCATCAGTCATCTTTGTTTGTCTGCGAAATTGCAATAAAATTGAAAACTAAAAACAAATAAACTAAAATCACAATAAATTTTACCAGAAATATGATGAAAAACTGTAGTGGAAAACGAATCACGTTTTGATGGCGACTTTCACAACAAAAGTGACATTTCAAATGGCAATGATTTGCTATTGTTTGCTAATACCAAATGTCGGTATGAGCAAAGAAAATATCTGAGCAAATATTTGCTCACTGGTGGAGCCACTAGCAAATAACTACATTACACGAAGCAAATATTTGCACCTTTTTGGGTTTAGCAAACACGACAGCAAATATTTTTCAGCAAAAAATTAAGGCTAATATTTCATTATTACACGGATAAGCAAATATTTGTTTTAATTTTTAGCAAATATTTGCTTCGTGTAATGCTTGCTTTAGTGCGAGTGTGAAGTGCAGCTGTTTAATGATTAGTAATAAACATGTATGGACATCAACTGTTTAGTGCGAGTGTTTAGTGATTAGTGAAGTTGACTGTTTAGCTGCGCTTTCTATTTTTTGCGAGTAACCTCGTCCCCCGCGCCCCGACACGACCAGTCACTCACAGAGTGCCTGCTATTTCACAGGTTTGGATAGGCTCTGTCCGTTTAGTGTTTAGTGCGAAGTGCGAGTATATATAAATGAAAATGGCTGAAAAAAAGTGGACAGAAGATAAAACTTATTCTTTTGTTGAAGAATATTTGAAACATGGATGTTTATACAACTTTAAAATCCGCCAACTATAAAAATAAAAGCGCTCGTGAAGCAGCTCTTTTAAAAATAAGTATGGCAATGGCATACTACTAAAGACTCGTACTCGCACTCTCTCACTAAACACTTTGGGACACTACTCGCACTAAACACTTACACTCGCACTTTACTTGCACTCGCACTCGCGCTAAGCACTAAACAAAATGTAAACAGGGCTTAAGATCAGGATTGCCGCTGTGGCAGAGCCGCCTCCACGACGCAATACCTAACGGTAGTCCCGTAGAGGATAAGAAGGGGAAGAGGGGGTGGTTTTAGTGCGGTTAAAGTCCCACACTACTCTCCCATGAGAAACCGTAACCGGCCTTCTTTAGGGGGAGTGCCTATGAGGGTTTCCACCTGCCAAAAAAAAGATACCAAGATACAGAATTTTAACCGGTTTGCGTTTACAATTTAATAGCGTTGACACACTGACCCATCATCAGTACGAAAAGCGTCATCAGCACGAAACTGCAAATGACGGGGTGACACACATGTTTTCGTCATTGGTGCTGTCATTATCATTCGGTCGTTGGTGTCGTTTTGATGACAAACGTCAACTGTCCGCGATGGCACGTCATATTTGGTTCGAAGCTGATATAAATAATGTCAAATTCTATTCACGGCAGATGGTTTCTCATTATTCTACCCAAACATAGATGGCAGTTTTTCGTACTTATCGAGATAAGTATGGTCTTTTTTCGTGCTTATCTCACTGTCATGGTATGATGGGGTTTTTTGTGCTGATGATGGTTTTCGTACTGATGATGGGTCAGTGTGTCAACGCTATTATACTCTGAAGTTTCAGTAATTTGCTAGCACAGGACTAGTGACGTTCTTAAACGCATTGAATGATTTTTTTGGTGGCTAGCAACTCAGTAAAGCAAACAACGTTCTAAGGCCCGAATGATGAAAGGTGCACCGTGGCTCGAGTTTAAGGACACGCCTATCCACCAAATCTGTCGCGAGAACCATCATCATTTAAGATGACCACTGGCGGTTGCGAATAGCTTACATTTTTTTCTATCACACGCATTAGACTCTGTAACGTCCAATTGTTTTGGGAATATGGTTACGAAATTGGCTTCTGGTTTCTGGTGGATGTTTTTTTGTCAATTGGTATTATCAGTCTCAAACTATGTCGAAATGTTGATTTAATTTAATATATTCTACAGAAGGAGAACGATGCTGATTTGAAGCCGATTCAGCGTCTGTTTGATACTATAGAATAGTGAAAGAGCACCAACTTGTGGCCTTGTACAAATACAATCATGAAAATAATTTGGATAAATTTTTAGTTGGTCTATTGGAAAAATTATATACTCAATATGACAAGCCGCCTGCGAAGCGACCATCATGTCCATTCTCAGGCCACATCAATTTAAGCGCATCGAAGAGGAACATGATCAGGAGGCGAATGGCTGATCGGGGATCATTATCACAGAACAGAAGGAAACTTAAGTCGACCGCATAGTGGTAGTCCTAAAATTAACAGTATTCCGCTAGCTTGCCGGGTTATAGACGTGCAATAAAACGGCGTAATGAAATAGAATACGACTACATGACTTCTCTCGAGGCTAACTTCTATTTTGTTCCCTTGTTGCTGAGGAGATCAACAAGGAAAAGAACTATTTACAGAAAATTCATTACATAAATAATACTTAAACGCGATAAATAAATATCACCCAATTATCACTTCAGATCCAAAAAAAAACAAAATATTTAATTGACTTTCTATTTTGAATCAAATCAAAGTTAATTTTAGTTTTTCGCTTCTGATACCTTTTTGGGCGATTTTTTGTTGTTGAATGTATTGATAAAGCCTATTGCTGCTGATGTGTAGTCAAAAAGTTCTACTTGCCATGTTTGCAACCCCTTATACAATAATTCTAAATAGCATGATTAGTTTGATATGCTGCCCATCTTTTTCGATGTAACATAACTAGTGACGACTAGTGATGACTGCCAAAATAATCCTTTTTTTGGATGGATTGTCACCATAAAAAGCTCATAAGTATGACGAAATGACCTATTGTTGTGAATTGTTTTGTGATTTAATCGATTTAACTATACAGTGGAACCTCGATAAGCCGTAATCCTCTCTAAGACAAAGCAATAAGCCGTTCCCTTCCATTGAGGTACTAAAAACTCTATAGCACGAATAACTCGAACTAAATATGGTTTCCTTACGATGTATTATTCATACATATCACGCTCTATAATTCGAACTACAAATCTAGCAGACTCTATATTTCGAAGAAGCAACATGACAACTTTACAGACTCTGTAAGTCAAATTTCTCTGTTCGCTTGACTCTCTAACTCGAAGTAGAAACATTTGTGCCTTCTATCGATGGGCAATTCCAAGAAATTATTATGAATATGCATTTCTTTAAGTTTCCTCTGGAAGATCAACTCTTGGTGAATTTTGTATTGCATATTGATCTACATTTGAGTACCGATATTTGTTATTCGTTAATTTTTGACTACGAATGAGGAAGCAATACCTTGGAGGCAAAATAACATTAATTATTTTCTGCTCTGTGCCAAGCACCAACACTTTCTACTTTGTGTTAATTAACATTAAAAATATGAATACAAAACGAAAGTTAAAATCTTATACACTTCGTGAAAAAGTTGATGTGATAAACGCGGTCAGAAACGGTATAAACAAAAAGGATGTGGCTGCTCAATATGGATTACCAGCACTCTGTCTACAATACTAAAAAAAAGAAGTGACAATAATGTTAAAATTTGAATTTATCTTGTAAGGGCGGCAGAATTTCCTGATTTGGAAGAATGTTTAATAACATGGTTTACGCAGTGTCGCGAGATAAATATAAGTGTTAGTGGACCTGTTTTACGTGAAAAGGCTGAAAAATTCGCGAAATTATTGGAATACAACACTTTTCGAGCAAGCAACGGTTGGCTAGGAAAATTTAAAAATAGTCATGAACTGGTTTTTAAAACAGTTTGTGTTGAAAGTGGAAGTGTAAGCTCTAAAGTGTGTGAGGAATGGAAGACTGAGCTGCAAGTTTTGATAATGGGCTATGATCCGTACGATATTTTCAATGCCGACGAAACTGGCCTATTTTTTAAGTATCTCCCTGATAAAACACTAATTTTTTAAAACGAGAAGTGTCATGGTGAAAAGCATAGCAAAGAGAGAATAACAAATATGACAGGTGCAGAAAAACTGTCTTTGGTTATTGGCAAGGCTAAGAAACCTCGTTGTTTCTCTGGTTGCAAATCTCTGCCCTTAGACTACGACGCAAATAAGAATGCCTGGATGACGGCTGAAGTATTTAAGAACTGGTTACTTAAAATTGACAACAATATGATGAAAGAAAGACGAAAAATATTATTATTTGTTGAAAACTGTAGAGCGCATAATGCAATTCCATCGCTTCAAGCAGTGACGGTTCGTTTCCTTCCCCCCAATACAACATCAAAATTACAACCTTTAGATCAAGGAATTATCAAAAAATTTGAAACCTTGTACAGAAAAGAAATAGTCAAGAAATTGATAACAGACATGAAACAACAAAATGCATCTTCTATTAATGTTTTACACGCAATAAGAATGGTTGACAAAGCCTGGAGAAATGTTTCTAAGACTACGATATCCAATTGTTTTAAAAAATGTGGATTTTCAATACAACCCCAAGAAACTTTCGAAGAAGAATTTGATCCGCAGTTTGAAACAGATTGTAATAGTTATTTTTAAGATTACGTTGCATGCGATGATGCTGTAGCCAGTGGCGGTTGCTTCATAGGAGCACACGAGCACGTGAACCCCCGTGTATTTATGAACCCAACTTATAAATTATTCCACTTTCTAATTATCTTATTAAATATTTACGTAATATAAAAATAGCACTTGTCTTATGTTCTCTACAAATTTATTGAAACCCATTAGCAGATAGAAAAAATGTCCAACAAACCCTATAACGGCATCTAGTGATCATAATCGCACGTGCGATTGAAAGCTTCTTCTTCCGATTGTAAAACGGCTAAGAACAATGATGTTTAGCATAGAAACTGATTTGCTGCCATAGGAGCACACTTCAACTGTGCTCCTACCAGCGAATTACGAACGAATTCATTTTATCAGTCGTTTGTCTAGCTGTGGTGTGGTCTGCAGATAATTTCTAGTGTGTGAGCTTTCTTGTTGTTTTTCAGCATCAAATAAAAATTGTAAGTGTAAGCGAATACCATGGTAAGGTTTTATTTATTTAGCCTCATTTAAATTCAAGCAATTTTATCACCATGGTAACAGTTTCCAAACTTAAAAAAATGCAATTTTCGAGCCTTTCGTTAGAAGAAAAAATAGGAATTAAACTTGAGGGAAGGCCAATGCCTGATTTAGTGCTAATACGAATCACGAAATCAAAAGCGAGGGAATTTAAACGAGAATTTAAGAGGGAAACATATTGCAAAAATGATTGGATTTGTGGATGCGACGAATCGAATCGTTTATTTTGCTTTTCTTGCCTATTATTTGCAGAAAGAAAAGGAAATTCGAGCTGGATTGATTATTGTGTATCTGATCTTTCACACTTAACTCAAAAAATTAAAAAAACATGAAGGATCGCAGCTTCATTGAAATTCTGTTTTAGAGTTTAGCTTCTTGGGGAAGGTTGATATTCGACAACAGCTGGACAGTTCATATCGTTCGAATATCAAAAAGCACAACGAGCAAGTGACAAAAAGTCGATATGTATTGTCAAAAAGTATTGATTGTGTTGCATTTTGCGGTGCTTTTGATATAGCACTTCGAGGCCACGATGAGACTTCTGAGTCGTTGAATTCTGGTGTTTTCAAAGGTCTTTTTGATTTTTCTGCAGAGCTTGATGCATCATTAAAAGATCTTTTAGCTCAATCAACGATTTTCAAAGGCACTTCCAAAGAAATCCAAAATGATTTACTGGATTGCATGAATACCGTGTCTACAAAAAGGAACAAAGACAATATTTACTTGAATCGAACAATTGCTGCAAAGGAAGTATGTGATGTCATCATAAATCAAATCAAGTCAAGATTCTCATTTACTTTGCATTATGCGTTTGTTTCTTTGTTTGATGCTGATCGGTTTCACGAATTCGAAGTAATATTTCCAGTTCAGCTGCTGCGTCAAACAGTCGAACCCTACTCGTTTTTGGAAAAGGAGCGTTTGAAAACGGAATCGGAGGTGATTTATAAGCGACACGATTTTCGAAACATTAGTGGAACAACTAGCCTTTTGCAATTTATTATTGATAATAGTTTGACCTCCACTTCTGTTGAAACTTGTAAATTATTAAAAATAATTTCGACCATACCAATGACAACGGCGGAAGCTGAGCGTTGTTTCTCTTCCTTGAAACGAATTAAAACGTTTTGAGGAGCACGATGAGCGGAAACAGATTGAGTGCGCTGCCCATGCTTTCAATTGAGAAAGATAGGCTCTTTAAAATTCCTGATTTTAATGGCAAAGTTATTGAGCTTTTCGCATCGAAAAAAATAGGCGAATGGAATTTTTTTACAAGTCTTGTATCTAAGCGAACTGGTTTTTATATTTTTTACTAAAGTATGTTTTTAAAATAACTATCTAATATATGCTTAAGCTTAAGTATGTTATCGAGGAAGACTGAATTTTATTTCTCTCATATATACACATATGCATATGGTTTTTTCACCATTATGAAAATTGCGCTTATTTCAAAAAAATATAGAATAGTTTTAGGAATGTTTTGTTTTACTGACTTAGTTCTATTTCTTTATATTGATGTGAACCCCTAGTCGGCCAGCTCACGAGCCGCCACTGGCTGTAGTTACTACTGGAACACTGACTGATGCTGAAATCATTGACGCGTTTAATGAAAATAACGAAAACTATGAGGCTGATGATCGCCAATATCTGCAAAACAAGCAAAAGCAGCTGTAAATTTAATCCGTACTTTCATTGAAAGATGTGTTGATATCGAGGACAACGTATTCAGTGCCTTGTTTACAATCGAAAATACAATTGACAGAGAGTCTGTCAATTCCTTAACTCAAAAGAAGATCACGGATTTTTTTTAAGTATTTGATAAAACACTTGAATTTTTGCTACTTACTTCCATATTAATAAAATTAAATCTCTCAATAAGCCAGATTTTTATTTCAATATGACTTTATGAATCCCACATTGAAAATATGCCTCTTGAAGCCGAAATTGAAACAGTGGGAACTCTATATTTCAAAATCCTTCTTAAGTCGAAAGCTCGTTAGCTCGATTTTTTTAATCTTTCCCTTGAAGTTCGAGTTATAGAGGTTCCACTATATCTCATTTCGTTATGGGCTAACATAGCTTGTATTTTTTTTTAAACAAAATTTGTCAGTACTACACCTTTAGAGTTTAAAAAATGGAATCAGACTAAAGATAAATAGCTTAAATTTTACTGGAAAATACTGGCGCTTGCTAATCGTAAACCTGTAAACCCATCTAAGCTGCATACCAGTCGACCAATTCATTTTAAAGCAACTGTTTATAAGACTTTCAATCCCACCCGGCGAGCCACAAGAACCATAAGGACATGGGAACTAATGAGTTAATTCGAATGCTCGAACTGATTCAAAATTTCGGTTCGTCTTTCGTGATCATTGTTAAATATATCTCGACAGATCCAGCTGGATGATATCTATAACATGTGCGCGAAAAGATTACTTTCACCACATCACAATCTTCACATGAATAAAATATCGAGTTGGAACACTTATTCAGTTGCTGTGATACATTCGGGTGGAACACACTATAAAAAAAATCTAAGAACAATTCTTATGATCAAGAATTTCGTTGAGTTAAGTTTCCGAAAATAGCCAACTTCAACATCATAATATTTTGTTTATTTGTTTTTTTTTTTAAATAGAATCGTTGTTTTTATTTATTTTATTTATTATTTATACTTCAAAATTAAGTGTAACACGCGTGTGATAAACCTCTTGATGATAGTATGCAAGTGAAATATAATGCTACAAATGATAGTGTGTCGGGAAAGTTTAAAAAGTTTCCACATCATTCTAGTGCAACAATAATAAACATATTATGGGAAAATTTCGACTGATGAGTGTAGAAGTGGAATCAAAAAAGCTGTTTTCTTTAATTGCCATTATTTTGCTATGTACGAAATTCAACGTCAATCGGCAATCAAACATTGAGACAGACACTCTAGTTCCAGTCGTTGAAGCTTTACAATCATCAATTTGAAAAATTGTTATTTAAATTGAAATGGAAGCAAAATATAATGCAAAAGAAAAATGAAGTTATTGTTGAGTAAATCGTATGTACTTCAGTTTTACTTTGAATCAAGATGGTTTAGGTGTAGCTTCTGTTAAAAACCTCACCTCACCAGGTTTAACTAGTTAACATACTTTATTTAAGGGGTTATACCTATGTGAAAGCTAAAAAACAAGCCTTTTTTCAGGAGTTTTTTTCATAGATTTTGAAAAAAAGCTTTTATAAATAATATATCAATATAAAGGGCAACTTTTCGGGAGTGCAAAATTTTTTTTATTTTCAATTCAATACAAAATGGCGGCTGTAGTGCACGTCAAAGTCACTAGTATTTACAAAAGACGTTCCGCGGCCGGACAAGTTTCTCAGCCATCTGCATCTGGAACAATGAATTTTTTTCATAAATTCCATGTGTTTTGCTAGTGAAGTCCACACGATAATAGTTCAATATCGATTTTTCGCAAAATGGCGACCATTTAACAAAAAAAATTGCATTTTCGACCCAAAAAAATGACTTCAATTGTTAATAACTTTTTTTTAAACAAACCCAATCGCTAAAATCGTGTGTACTTCACTAGATAATCATATCAAAAAGCTACAATTATAACGGCAAGTCAATCGGATGAAAACTGAAAGAGTTTCGTTTCCGGCAAATTTCAAAAATACACTTTCGAGATAAACGCGTTTGAAGTTTCAAAACCTTATAAAGTTGTGAATTTTCAAAATTTTACGATATACATTTTTTTAACCTTTACTCTGCTATCCCAGCACCATAAAGTTGGCCTTCCAAGACCGTGGGTTCCTCCTCCTCGTCCTTTCTTGATGCTAAAAGGCCGCGTCTCGCCTCTTTTACAACATCGGAAATTGAGCGCTCAGCAGCCTTTATTCGCTCGGCGTCTGTTTCTAAGCAGAAATTGTAAAAATTAGGTCCTGCAGTCAATTCTAATGAGTCTCAAATGAATGGCGATTAGCCGGACGCCTGTTGCTGATCTTGCTGCGCTTCTGCGATGAACTACTTGCTTTGCTGCCTTTACGGTCACTGTACAGTTTACTACTAATTTCAAACACTTTTTTACAAAACAACAGTAAAAATATCAATCAAAACATAGTACTTTAACCTCAAATGCAGCGTGTAGTCGATCGAGTAAACAGAAGCTCTCCTAGCGTCGTTTACGATGGAACGTGCCCTATACAGTGTATATTAATTACTATATAGTATAAAGCGAGCAAATTTTACGTTTTTCGAGCATTGGAGTTGCTTCAGAAAATTGATTCTCAAAATTTTTCTGAAGTATATTAGTATTTGGACCTTTTCGATTTCAATTCTAGGGCTGTGTAAGCATACTTTTAGCCAATAAAAAAATAATTGAAAAAAAATAAATTCACATAGGTATAACCCCTTAATTGACGAAAGTACATAGGTTCATTCATAGCATAACAGTTTTCTATTTTATTTAGCTCTTCGAAGAACTTCTTTTAAAATACTCAATAGAATAGAAAAGCCTACTTAAAAATCCAACCCCTTAATCAGATTTTTTCGTACGCTCCACACTATTATTAGACAAGTTCATTCATTGTTCATATTATTTAATGTATTGTCGCAAGGTAACCACAACTATCTCCTAACATGCACTTGCTTACACTTGTCAGGGGTGCTAATATCTCGGCGGAATAATATAGCCCCTATTATTTCATATGAAAAATTTACATTTCATTTAGCAGATGGTCAATAAAAACGTACTAAAGCGCCTCTCTGATTGTCGTCAGCGGATTGAGCATCAAAATAGTTGCTGGTCTAGTAATAAACGATGAGCCCGTAAAAAGTTTCTGTTCATGGTAATAAACACCCTTAATATACTTTAAAAACAATTCAGAAGTTATTACTTTTGTGAGTGATATTTGGTGAAAAAATAATATAAGAGCGTTCTGTGAATTCTAATCATTTCAATTGATCGACATTTAGCGAATGTTTATCCCCAAATCGCTTAAAACTCGTTTTAGTGTTGACAAATTGGAAATAAGGACGTGCTTCCATCGAAATAGTTCCGAAAAAGTGTAACTTATGAACTTCACCAATTCGATTCCTAAATGTTGTGCTTTATTTTTGGCTAATATGGACTGTGAGCTAGTGTTTAACCTTATAGAAACTTGACTGCATTGTCATGTGTGGAAGTTATCAGAGGTGTTAACAATGTTTTCAAAATGGAAAAGACAAATCAATCCGTAAGTATAATCATTAGTTTTTTTCAGTTGCTTTGTGGACTAATTAATAAAACTTTTATTTTTACGGTCAACAAAAAGCACAATTTTGGAATCAAAGACATCAAAGTATATTTTTCTGGTACAATGTTTACAGAGAGCAATCAATGCAAAAAAGAACAAGCCGCGAGATGCGACCCTTGAGGTCCACACGGTCAACTTCCCAGTAATATCTACATAGATATTAAAAATATTAAACACGATGATAATTATGGAAATAATATTAATTTTAATAATAAAAATTTACCTCTCATAAAAGCTATTGGAATGACTGATGAATATTAAGTCATTACCATCTACGCGAGCGTCAATTGATTACGTAAAGATTTTCGTGGATTGGTTTGATTGAATATTCACGTGGATCAATCGGAGGGGGGACGGGTTACAAAGCCTTTTCTACGTTATTTGTTATTTTCATATCGATACTTGAAGGACAAAACAGCGCCAACAAAAATGAATGCAGTTTTTGTTATTACGCTCACTTAAGAGATTTTGTCGCGTGATGGCCATTTTGAATAGTTGCGGTCAAAATTGCCAGCATTTTGGCATAATCACTGAATTTATATTTTTTCATGATTTTTCATCAATGAAACGTTTTGAGAAACATTGATTATACAATCAAAAATAGGTTCAATTGCATGTAAAGAGGAAAATATATGTATTTCAAATGATGAAAGAAGTAACTGAAATTTTACGAATACTAAAGAACAAAACTCCTAAAAACTACAACTTTTTATTTGATGAAAGCTTTTCAAAGCATATGATCTTAAAAAGTGTTGACTACAAAACATTTTACCATTCAAAACGTTGGTTACCACAACTGCAAATTTGATTTGATTTGTATTGGTTTTCAAAATTTAAGCAGTTTTTTCATTAAAGTTAAAACACGGTTCTGTGAAGACTATTAAAAATCTCCGCAAATTATGCAGATAATAATAAACTTTGATTGACTTTAAAACAATGTCTTTAGAATAAGAGATTTAAGGTATACAAATTCGTATGAACCCTTTTTACATGGTGACTTTGAATGATTTTTTTTATTTTTAATTCAATTTGTTTTGAAATCATGAGAAAATATTTTGCTGGTCTCTCTACAGAAATTGATAAAAGTTTATAAATTTTATAAACATTTATTATTACGATGTTTATTTTATTAACTATTAATTAATATTTTTATGAAAAAAACACTAATTTTCAATATTTTTTTATTAAATTAAAAAATGTCATTAAAAATTTTTTTAAAATTTAAAACCATCGTTAAAATGTCAATACGCGCCGATTGCCACCTTAATGATAAAAACCGCATGTTTGGTTCGTGAGATATAGCGCATAACATGGTTGACCTTCAAGGGGTGAAAACAGCAAACCCCCCCGACCGAAGTTTCCCAAAAACTAATCAGCTCTTAAGATTGCAACGACGCTTCGATTGACACCTTAACAAAGTTGATACAACTTTGTTTACGTGAGTTATGCTCGTAGAAAAACTGCCCGCGAACGCACATACGTACGTATGTACGTACGTACATACACACACACACATACATACTTCTTTCTAAAAACACTTTATATATACTCTATAGACCTTAAAACGTAAAGAAAAGTTGAAAACTTCAATTTCGATTTTCGAGGCGATTACAAGAACTTCCCATATACTGGGAAGTTAATAAAAAATTTAAGAAGCATATTTAAAAGATGTTTGGATATAATCGCCACTATAGTACTTGAAATATTTTCAGGCTATCAAATAATAGCCTGAAAATATTTCAAAGATTATAGTACCAAGTAAATACTTGGCACCATCTTCATGTTTAAATTAGGGAGACATAATGAGTTCTTTTTTATTTAATTTATAAAAAGCTTAGTCTTAACAAAAAATGTATAAAACTAAAAAAAAAGAGACTAAAAGAAAAAAGTTGGTAATTTTTCTCCGGGACATAAAAAATTCTATATCAAAGCTTTCGAACAAATTATTCAAGGCCTCTATCGAAATTCAGAGATTCATTTTTTATACGATGAATCAAGTGAGAATAACTATTTAAGACTGACTTTCTATCGAACTAATTAATGTAGAAGTGCACACAAACCAGTGATTTAAGGAACTAGGGTACACTCTAATCGTTTGCAGCAAGCTCTAAACTATATAGTATGTTGTTTTCAAATGAACGGACTGCACATTTTCAAATGAAACCCAAAATTTTACCATTCAATACGAAACAGAAATTTAAGTTTCTTTCTCTTAGAGTAAAAAACTAATATATTCCATTGAAAAAAGAGGTAAAGTAATTTGAATGGGCGTCCGCTTCGGTTAATCAGTTAATTGAAGTAGTCAAATCAATTAGACTAGTGCCAGATTAATCAAAGCAGTATAGACATGTGTAAAGGTTTTGACCCGGATTCCCTGCTTTCATCATGGTTTCAAGTCAGTCATCCTAAGCAGGGATGATTGAGCAATAGAAAGAGGTGGGACGCAGGAATCGGTCGACATCTACACTGATGGCTCCAAAATGGATGGAAAAGTTGGTTATGGCGTTCTCTCAGAACAGCTAGGCTTGAAACTATTTTTCCGGCTTTCAGACCACTGCAGTGTTTTTCAGGCAGAGGTCATTGCAATATACAAGGCAGTAGACTGGCTGAGAAATCAGAAAATTTCCATAAGAAACTTGAATATTTTCTCTGACCGTCAAGTTGCTATCCAAGCATTATCCAACGTGTACACCTCATCCATGATTGTAATGGAATGCCGTACACAACTGAACGTGATGTCGCTTCACTGTGAAGTGATTCTTTGCTGAGTACCGGGGCATAGTTATATACCGGGAAACTGCGAAGCGAATGCCTTAGCGAAAGCTGGCACTGAGCTCCAGGAGTATACACTCAACCCCGAAGTCGGCCAACCTCTAGCTTCCATAAAGCTAGGATTTAAGCAGCACTACGTGGAGGCTGCAAATAAGGTCTGGTTGTTTGAGGAAACCTGCAAGACAACCAGGCAAACTTGGCACGCACTGAGTTCCAGACGCACCAAGCAGCTCCTGAACACGAGTCGTGAAACCTTGAGTTCTATCGTGTCCATACTGACGGGGCATTGTCTAATTGGCAGACATGCGGAAAGCTTGGGCGTTCCCTTCAACGATTTCTGGGATTTCAAACAGGGAGAGACAATCCCAACATTTTCTGTGCGAATGCCCAGCACTGTTCAGGAAACGCATGAAAACCTTAGGCTCACTCTTCCTGGACAGCCTCACGGAAGTAGCTGATTTAAATATCGGTTGCATAGCCGGCTTCATAAGAGGATCGAAATGGTTCTCGTCATCTCACAGATTCTAGTGCCGCCCTTATCTTTTTGTGGTATCACAATGGGCCTATCGGGCCTAAGTCAGCCATCTTTTGATAAAGAGGGCTGCCACTACAACCAACCAACTAAAGGTTTTGGCAAGACATGAGGATTAGACCCTATTATGTTATCTAGCACTTATACTGTACCTCCTGGCAAACAATCAGTAGCAAGTGTCACCTATTTGAGTGCTGTTCAACTAACCACTCGCTAGACGACCTTCAATCATGCAAATACTCCGGCCTCACCAACTAGAGCGCACTGAGGAATATGATCGGGCGTGGACCAATGATGGAGGTTTACTATCACAGCGAAGAAGAAAACACAGTAAGTCAATCACATAGGGGCGGTCCCGTTTAATACCATAATACTCCGACTTGCTCACCGTGTTTCAGGTGAAATAAACGGAAGGGAAAAAAACCGAATCCACACACGTCGCTCCTGGTTTGTTGCAATGCAGCGGGGAAGATCACTAGGGAAAAAAACGAAACTATGTTGAGTCCTCCTACGTCGTAGTTTGCCGCGTAGGAATATGGTACTATTGCTTGTTTTAGAAACCTACACAGAACCACATCAGAAGCTATCTTGGTGTGATAAAGGATTATTTGGAGACACTTGGTGTTGAAAGAAATCAATTTTCCTGCCTCGGATTTAACTGTAAACTGTTGGCAAACATTGTACCCTTTCCTTTAAGGTCCTTTTTGGAAGGATCTCATCGCTAGTTGTTCAGAAAAATACACTTTCCTCTTGCTATCGAGGGTTTTCTGTTTTCAGTACCTTTCGAATGATTTTTCGCATAGAATTCGATTTTCCTGCCACTGATTTAACTGTCAACAGTTGGCAAACATTGTTCTCTTTCTTTTGATATCCTTTCTGGAAGTATCTCATCGCTAGTTGTCTGTTTTTAGTACATTTCGAGTGATTTTTGGCAAAGTATTCAATTTTCCTGCCACTGATTTAATTGTAAACAGTTGGCAAACATCATCCCCTTTCTTTTCAGCTCCTTTTTGGAAAGATCAAATCGTAAGTTGTCGAGAAAAACACACTTTTTTCAGGTTGAGTCACACCCATGCTTCAAGAATTTACACCTATTTCTCGATGTACCCTTTTCACAGTCACGATTGACATCATTCACAAAGAACACAACTTATAACGAAGGACCAAAGAAGAAAATGCATAAAGAAATTTTTAAGGCATACCATATATGTATGCTAGATATTGAAGTTTTAAGCACAAACAGAAGTTTCAAATGGCGCTTGGACGTTCTGTTTTAGCAATGAGTGACGGATAATAACTCGATCATATACTCAATGAGAATGGCATATCCATTCTTTTCACATGAGGTCTACGTAAATAGGTCAATAGTGTAAAGATGCCATGAAGTTTCAGTAAACCACTGCTTACATGTCAAAACTTATCACAGTTAAAAAAAAAACTAAAATTAGGATTGCAGCTATGTCGCCTGACAAAGCTGAAAAGAGTGACTCTTTGGTATGAATTATGGAGTGGTAGCACTATTTTAAAATTAAGTAGGTAATAACATTACGAAAAAGAGAGGACGCTACAGAGATATGCTAATTGATCTTTTGATATCTATATAATCGAAAAATGTACTCTTTTGAAAGAATCAACAACCATTCGAAAATATTCGATGGTGAAGTTTTAATATCAGTTTCAAAAAGGAACCAAAACATGGTCTACTCCATTTTAAAACGATACCAAAATTCATATCGTGTTCCGTCTTTTTCGTTTCCAAATATATCATAACAGTTGACAATTTGTGTCACGATTGACAATTGTTGTTATAATTGCAAATATTTAATAATGGAATAAATTAACTCAACGTTGTTTTTGCTTATTATAAAAATTGCTTATTATAAAAATTTACGTGATATTGTTGTCAAGGTTCTACTGTGCAACTTGTACATTAAATCCATTGAATGAACTGATAATGATTGTTTCCGGGAATTTTCGCAAACTTTCGATAAAACAAAAATTATACGTTCCAGTCCAAATATTTACCGAATGGCAAATATTAATACGAATAGATCATTGCAGTAAAATTGATTTACTACAAAGAGACTACAGGCCTATCTTAGATAGCAAAAAATGATAAAATTAAGCCTCTTGTGCATGTTGGAACTAAATAAATGCAAACACCTCAACATGCATACTGTTTTCTTAAAATAAAACATGCTTAATATGCCTATTTAAAAACATAAGAGATAATAATCAAGATGTGACGATTTGAACTGAATTTTACAACGAATACAATAAATTTCATTTAGCATTTTTATGTTTTTAGTAAAAACTTGCCCGAAATCAAAAGTACATTTCCTAATTTTTATGGAAATATTTTTTTGATTTCGCGAAATAACGATAATTTTATCAAGGCTAAGACAAAATTTCACCAAGCCAATGGCAACAACCTTCATTTCTATACAAAAAAAAATCTCGATTTTATCAAAATTTTAAGTGCACGTCACAATCGTTCTCAAGAAATTCAAACCGAAATCAAGTCCACATACCAAATTAGAAATGATTAATTCATTACACCCAAATACATAGTTTTAATACGTTCAAAAGAACATTACCTGAGTAAATTAAAAGAATATTTTCAAAGTCAATGATAACGATAAGAATAAGATTGATCTGAAAAGTGTGCATTATCTAAGAATTAAATATCATTTATCGATTGGCTAGCAGTTCTGAATGTCTTCTTGTTTAGTCAGTTAGTATTTTATTCAGTTTGGTGGTGAAAAGTCGAAGAAGCGCGAAATAATTAAGTGAACAACTAATGAGCTCAAAAGCTTTAAAAAAAGTTAAACGCCAAGATGCGTGCTGTCAGGGCATGCCCTGTATCGCGGAAGTGAGTAGAAATAATGATTTTTGAATAAATAATTAAATGTTTTTGTAATAAAGTGCAAATACATTTCAATTTCGAAGACCATGCTATCAAAAAAGGATAAAAACATTTAGTTTCTCATTTGAAGAACAACATCTATAAATTTACTCGTATTTTACTGACTTTAAATTGAATCAGTTACTTTAGTTTTTAAAAAATACTCAATCGAATTGAGGTCAGAGATTAATGCCGAACATTTATAAAAATTTCAACTTCGACATTATTCAATTCCAACAAACTGCTTCTTAGCTTTTCAACATAAAATTTTTCGTCCTGTTGTCTTGATTCGTTATCCATTTTCACCTATAAGAGAGATCTTTTTGTGCATGTTGTGCAAATATGCTCGAAAAGTTTGCTTCATTGCTGGTTGGAAATTTTGTCGATATGATCACATAGGCGTGATTGTTTTTTGTTTTTAATTTTTAAGTATCGAACATGAACATGTTTTTTTTAATTTAATAAGGAACCGTGTTCTTTGACACTTCTGTGAATCAATATGAAGTTATCATGGTTCCATTCTTGTAAGAAGTTTATTCAGAAACACATTGAAAAAACATCAAAATTGTAAAATTAAAGTAAAACTCACGAGCAAAAATAGCTGTGAAATTAAAATTGATCGGTTATATAAATAAATCTTAAGAATTGAAAAGCAATAAGGAAAATGGAAGAAAAAAATATTGAAAAAAATTAGACTTTCGTTCATATCAGCAAAAAATATTGCAATCAGTGAAATATGTATATGTTTTCTTTAAACTTATTATTCAGAATCGATTCTGTTATATAAAATTAATGAAAAAAGCAAATTATAGTGTGAAGCAATTTTTGCGCTATCATTCATGTATGATTTAAATTTTGGAACTTTCCTTTACGGATCCTTCTACCTTCCTTCCTTCCTACCGGCTAGGTAAGTATAAGGAGGGCCAAACATCGCGCATTATGCGGTATCGCACGTGGTTCGCCCCGAAAAATAGGTTTGGGTAACTGCCTGGTGTGACCAACTAAAGCAACGTTAGATTCGAGTAAAGCTGTGAAAATACACTTTCGGGATCGCTGTGTAACGCGTCGGTTGTGTTGACTTTTGCCCGAAAAATGTGTAGATTAACGATTTAGTTTTTTTTATTCTTGTGTAAATGATTTTTTTGGAACATTTTGGCTAATTGGGCCTTTTTGATTTGATTTAAATACAGATAAACGCAACGACGTTTTCACCGAGCTTCTTTTGCACGACACTAAACGATCGTTACTTCGTCTTTGAAATTATCGTTTTGAATATTTTTAGACAGAAAAGTCTTTGATACTTACAACACAATTCTAATCCAAACAGTTAGTTCCGCAATAAGTACGCTTAATGTGGAGCCGAATGTAACGAGAGCTACAGAAATAAACACAATTCCCTACAATGCAAGTTATTTTAATGTCCAACAGGGACAAAAAGAAAGAAATTAGAAGCGGCGCGACATATGTATATATTTTTCCTATTCCACATATAGAAAGAATTGACGAAATATGTGGGTGACAAATTTTTATTGACCTTAAACACTTAGGTTGAAACCATCAAATAGTAAAGTTGTATGCTATATTCAAAATTATAAGGACCATAAAATAAGGAAGTTGAAAATATTAGATATTATTCGAATTATTTGTCTACTTTTTCTATGCCTATGCTCCGTTCAAAATCACCATAACTCTGCTTCATCTACTGCTACGATTGATGTGTTCGCTTCTGATTTTTCTTCTACGTTTTTTCTCATCCTTCAGCCCGAAGAAAATTCACTTAACTTTGTGATTTCATCCACATCAGTTGATCTTTTCCTGCTAAATAGTATTTTTGATTCCTTTGATTTCAAATTTTGTCCGAGCCATGATCACTTTTTTATTTTATTAATAAGTTTTTCTATATTTGAGTGTTAAGTACTCTTATTTTCTTCATTTTAAATTTAAACTTGTGTTGTTTTCCTAAATGCGGTAGAATAGTCAACATTCTACCAATTCTCAATCAATTGTTCCACATGTTGCTTGCAGCAATGCCGCTGCAGCCCTTGAAAATCATCTTTGGATGGATGACATTTATTTGAATTTTTTTAAGCCTTGTGACAATATTCACCACTTTAAACTGGGTCGAAAGTTGGAGCACTATAAGGTTACAGGATCTGTACTTTTGTTACTGAGGCCAAGCAGGACCTCGAGGTGGTGTCATGTGTTTGTTTTTGATACGAATTAAATTCCATTTTAACCCAAATCGGGTATTCCTCAAGAATCCAATTACAGCATTTAGTTATTCATTCTCTTCATAAATAAAGTTCTTTCAAATGATTTCAAGCTTTTTAGAGTAACTCGAACTCTTGAAGTCCTCAAACCTCAAGATATATTAGTTATTTAGCATACGTTAGAACCTCCTAGTCTAGTCGACAACTTCGCCTTCTAGTGTGCTTTTTGGTTAGCAAGTCACTAACACTATTATTGCACATTAGTGGAGGTTCTTAGGTTCCAGATTTTATGCTGGTTCATCATTAATTTAATGGGAAGCGTGGTTTCGGGGTGTCGGATGGCATCCTCTTTAGGGGCTGTCATTTACCATTCGTCTGGTGGCGGAGGTCTAGGAGGTTCTAACCTATGCTAATATAGAATAGCGACGTAGGCAGATATACGAAAAACAAATTGACAGTCGTTATACTTCGCGGATAGAAATAATTATACAAACCAGTTGAAGTACAACGAGCTTAATCCATCAATAAGCCTTACCGTGGTCATGCTGTCTGCTGGCGGATGGTAAATGACAGCACCTGATGAGGATGCTATCCGACACCCCGAAACCACGCTTCCCATTAAACTCAAGATATAGTTCTTGGTTTCAAGCTTAATTTGTCTCGCTAAACATTAGCAAGCTCCACACAATGATCGTCTCTCTGAAGACCGTTCCCATATTCTTCGCATACCTATGTTATTGGCTCTGCTCTATTAAATTTTGTTGATCAAGAGAAATATTTTGAGGTAACATTTGATCCTTAACCAATATTTGACGCTCACTTCTACAATATTGTTACCAGAGCCTCAAAGCTCTCGGGGTTTGCGCTGGGACATTAGATGATTTCTTTAAGCCACATTCTACTGTTCAATTTTTGTGAGTATCATAAGTACCCAGGTTGTTATATAAGTTTTGTCGTTCGATAAGAAAAACACGATTTTATGGTTTGAAATACATTTTATCATTCCATATAATCTCCCTGAACTTCTGAGACGAAGAATCGCGTTCGCACCGCTCTTTAACCTCTTGTTTTGATTCAGGATCATGATGGTAGGGCCATTTCTCATCTACAGTGATAAAACGACGCACAAAATCGATTTTATCCTTTCTAAAACGCTCCAAATGTTGTTGAGAAAGTCACATACGAGTGCGTTGTTGTTCCAGTATTAGCGAATACAGCACGCATTTTGCACAAATCTTTCTGTAACCCAAAAGTCCAGCCAAAGTATCACTCACACTACCTAATGAGATGCCTAGAGCTTCAACTAAATCTCTCTCGGTTACTTAGCGGTGTTTCATAATCACATTCTGTATTTTTACTGTTTCCTGGTGTTGATGCACTTTTTGGACGTCCTTTACGTGGATCATCTTTGAGAATTGTACGATAACTTTTAAATGCAGCAACCCATCTTTCTACTGTTCGAATTGAAGGTGAAGATGCCTTATACACTTTTAACTATCGTTCATGAATTGGTTTTGATGCTATACCTTCCAAAAATAATTATTACTGTACGATATTGAAGTTTTTCCATTGTACAAAAATACTGTGGCATGTCAACTTTTAACAGCTGCAAAAATATGATTGAGTAGACAGATCTACATAAAACTTCACACGTGTTCTTAAAAAAGTAGTACCACTTTGAGAAAAATAAAACGACGAACCTAATAGCACCATCTCTTATTGAACGGCAAAACTAATTGAAGAACCTTGTACTATTTTGTAATATGTATACCAATAACATGGTCTCATTACTTTGAATACTTAATTAATCTGCTTGAATCTGTGCAACGTAAGTTTACCCGCTTTTTCCGCCTTAACTTTAATATTTCTCTATTGTGAAAGTTTATCCTAACTTAAGGGGGGAAGTACCTTTAGACACTTCAAAAAATCGATTTTTTTAATTGTTGTAATCGATAGATATATCGCCTAAGAATATCATGTCAAAGTTTCAAAAGCTAATTCTCAAAATTGTGGAAGAGATGCATCCCGGAAGTGCTTGGGGCCGAGTTCTTTTTCTCTTGACCACAAACTTTAAACGGCCTTTTCTCGAAACCATGTTTTTTAAAATTGCGTAAGTGATAATAAAAAAACTAGTCAATCGATTTTCATCATCTAGCATTCATTTTAAAGAGCATAAAAACTGTTCTATATAGACTAAAGATTGAAAAAACAAATTATTTTGGGACTATTTTTGACTGGAAGTACAACGAAAATTTTCGTCAAAATCGTAATTTTTTTTGAGCTTGTTTTGAAGGGTTAATTTTCGAATTTCGCAAATATTTTAGTCTATCTACTAAAAAAAACCGTCTCGAGTAAGAAAATGTTTGGCTTGTTGATTTCAGATGAAAATTGCAGCCAGCATCGCTTACGCAATTTACGACGTCAGCGTTCAAGATCCTTGAAAAATTTGTTAATTTTCAACTTTCACTTTTGTAGAATATGTTTTTTTCAACCTCAAACATCGCATAAAATAAATATTATACTATTTTAATAAGAACTGTCTTCATTTCCTCACAAATCAGTTTCAAAAAAGACCTTTTTTCGGCCTCTAAAGGTACTTCCCCCCTTAAGCAGCGATTTTGGCATCGAAAATCGTTATCTTGATCAATTTCAAGCTGTGTCATAATTATTTTCAAGTGGACATCATTGATAAGTAACAGACTGATAATATCGAATGCTTTAAAGGAAGGCAACGATTGAGTGCTTCAGGAACTCTTCGTTATTGTGATATTTACGCCGTTAAAGCAACACAGCACCTGCAATCCATGTTGTATTTCGCATCTTGCAACTATATCTCTATTTATTTCCAGGAGAATAATATTCCATGGGTCGATAAGAGGCAGGATCCTCAAAGTCCAGCCGATGGCGATGACAAACACAGCGAAATATCAAGCGAAGCTAGCGGTGAAGTAAACCTAAGCAATGAAACGCACACAATCCTCCAAAGGCATCATTGCGACCATGGCCTGTGGGACGAAGCCGAAATTAACAATACACTGAGCTCACTTCCTGGCGCTGAAGAGTTGATACGCATGATGATTTGGGGAAATCAAATTGGTAATTTCATTTAGCTATACGACTAAAACACTTATATTACACTCGTTTATCATAGTCGGTCAAACAGCTTGATTTATATGAGTGACGACAGCCAAAGATTGATTAAAAATTCAATTCAGACTTAAATGATACTACTTCCATGGAAAATATAGTATTATTTCTAGTCAAGATACTTTTGTTAATCCAATTCCTCAAATAATCCCCACAGACTTTAGGCACAAGCTTCATCTCAACAGAACACAAAAATAAATTTTGTTTTTACACAATGTAGCAACAACTCTCCAAAACAATGTAAGCAATGTATTCTTGTGTGACTAATAACAGACAGATTATCTTATGAGCGCTTTCAATTCCGGGCAATCGTTCCTAGTATAAACAATTACAAAAAACAACAGAAAATTTGAATCTGTTTTCAGATAAATTACGTCAATTTCTGACACACAAATTAGTTGATATGATATGGCCAAACAGTTTTTAATGCAAAGGTGCTCAAAAATCAGAAAACTTTTTTTTAATTGATGCAACAAATTCTTATAGTTTACAATTTATTCTATCTAGAATTTATTCTCTCATTTACTAGATCTTAAGCTACAATAGACAGTCATTAACAGAAAAGATTCCTCGAAACACTTTGAAATCGTCAACATAGAATAAACGACTCAATGAACTGAGGAAAATCATTCACAAATAGCAAAAAGAGACCCCTTTGTTGTATAGGTCATTGTGGAACAAGGTTACACTTCGCACTTTGAAAAGGATACAAATCATCTGAGTAAGGAATGATGAATTTTATATACAGCTAAACAATAAAATATATATACCCCCTACAAATCACAAGTAAATAGTGCGTATCTTCGTGCAATCCGTTTTGAAGAAACAGGAAAAAACGGTTTAATGAAGTTGAAAATTTGAATTTAACTAAGATTAGGATATAAGTTTGGTGATTTTTTTGAGCTAGTGAATATAGTTTCAAGAGTTATTTTATAAAATGAGTTCAACAACGAGCGCAATTGAGGTGGGGGGGTTCGAAACTCTATAGTTAAATAAAGGTAGGAAATCACATTAGATGGTTCAAAAAACCGACTTTTTTATTGTAGAATTCGAAAGTTTAGCTATTCAAGCGTATGCTCCAAAAATTTTAGACTGATATTCGCAGCCCTTCCTTTATCTTCGAGGCAAGAAACGAAACTTGCTCGAGTATACCGCAAGAACTATCGAATAGAGCGATGGTAGACAAGCTAGGGGAGACGCACGAAGTTGTCTTTCTATGAATCTATCTTATTTTGTATGTATTGCGGCAGGTATTACACACAAAAAGATGTATTTTTCCGGGTATCCCTGTTTTTATAGGAGTATTGCAAAAGTCACGTCATTACTCAGTTTTTTTGGTAATTTGTTTTTTAATTGGGTTTTTCTTGAAACGCGCTTTTCCAGCTTGCGTGCATTCTATCTCAGCGAAATTTTGACCGATCTTTAAAAAACAATAAATTTCCTGTATTCTCAATAATTGAAATAGGGACAAAAAAGTTCGATTTCAAGTTTTTTTCATGACAAAAAACGAAAAAAAACTGCAAAATTTTCAATTTTTTTTCAAACAAATTTTCAATTTCCAAAATTTTCACTTAAAACCTGGTTCATTGAGGAGTCATATATATAGATAATATGATGGCTTGCTTGGATAGCTTTCACATTAAAATTGCGAACTCCAGCATGCACGGCAATGAGAGACTCGGACAACGGACCTCTATGAAGAACAGCATCTAACTTTGCGAATTTTGATGATAATCACTTGAAAAAACAAGCCGCGACGTGCGACCCTTGAGGTCCACACGGTCAACTTCCCAGTAATATCTACATAAACATCAACAACATGAGAGGTAATAGTAACAGGAATGAGTTAATATGAATCATATCGTCTACGGGACGGTCCATTGATTAAGTAAGGTTTTTGGTCGATGAGGACAGATTGAATATTCACGCGGATCAATCGGTGGGGGCCTTTTTGGTGTTGAAAAATTTTGTTGGTTTTCAAAATTTAAGCAATTTTTTTAATTAAAAGACTATAAAAACTATTAAAAATCTGCTCAAATTATGCAAATATCTTAAATTGATTGAATTTACAACAATTTTTTTAGAATAAAAGATATAAAGTAATAGCACTCGTATGAACCCTCTTTACATGGTAACTTTGAATGATTTTTTATTTTTAATTTAATTTTTTTCAAAATCATGGAAGAAAATTTTGCCGGTTTCTCTTCAAAAACTGATAAGAATGTATAAATCTCATAAACTGGTATCACTGTGCTGTGGAAATCTGGTCAAAAAATTATTTTTTTTGAAAAAAACATAATTTTTCGTATTTTTTTCTATTAAATTAAAAAAACGGCTAAAACGAATTTTTATAATGTTGAAAACTTCATAAATATGTTAATATACGTCAACTGACACATTAATGATGCAAATATTATATCTGGTTCGTGAGATATAGTGAATGATAAAAATGACCTTGAAAATCATGATGACTTTTAATGACTTTTTATTTTTAATTTATTTTTTTACGTAATGATGACAAAAAGTTTTGATGCCGTTTTTGCGAACATTGTTTGGAGTGCATAAATTTTATAAACATTGATTACTAAGACTTGACAATAAGGTTAAAAATTTATTGTTTTTGAAAAAAAAACCTAATTTTTTGCACTTTTTTTTAAAAAATTTGAAAACCGCTCCAAGATTTTTTTTGAAAATTTGACAGAATCACACAAACGTCAATACACGTCGATTGACACCTTGTTAAAAAAATCGTATGTTTGGTTCGCGAGATATAGCGTATGACAGAAATGACCTTCAAACGGGCAAAACAGCAAATCCCCCCCACCGAAGTTTTCCAAAAACTAATCAGCTCTTAAAATTGCAAAGACGCTTCGATTGACACCTCAACCAAGTCGATCGGACTTTGTTTACGTGAGTTATGCTCGTAGAAAAAAGTGTCCACGAACGTACAGACGTACGTACGTACACACACACACACACACATACGTCTCCCTTTCTAAAAACAATTTATATATACTCTATAGACCTCAAAACGTAAAGAAAAGTTGAAAATTTCAATTTCGATTTTCGAGGCGATTACAAGAACTTCCCATATACTAGGAAGTTAATTATGAGATATAGATCAAAATATAAATAAAATAGCATATTAATTTCAATTAGTTCTAATCATTTCTTCCACTTCAAAAACATCTCGAAAAATCACTGAAAATAGGCCTCCTAATGTGATTTCCCCTTTTAAGCGAAAAAGGAAAATCTTTGAAAATTTTAGGTGAAATGATCGGTTTTAGTAAGTCCTTAATGCACACTGTTATAAAGAATTTTAAGGCAACAGGTAATATACGAAAATAAACCAAGAAGTGTTCGTCCACCTAGCATTTCTGATTACGAGGCAAATCGCAGGAAGATATTGCAATTCGCAAGAACTCACAAAGATAAAAAAGTTCCGGCAGAACGTCCTTTGGTCAGACGAAAGCAAGTTGAACATATTTGGATACGATAGCAAACAGCGAGTTTGATGTAAAAAAACAAGGCGATAAATCCTGAGAATATAGTCCCAATCATAAAGCAAGGTGGCGGTTTATTGGCATTTATCAAAACAACCATGGATCGTTTTGTCTTCCTCAAGATACAGCAAGACAATGTAAAGCAGTCTGCTGAACTATTGGATCTTCAATGAGATTGGCACTTCCAACGTGACAAGGACCCAAAACATACTGCTGCAATTATTCGTGATTGGCTTCTATGTAATGAGTGTCGTAAGTTGGAACTTCCTCCTCAAAGCCCCGATTTAAACCCTGTAAATTTTTTATGGGATGAGCTGGAAAGACAAGTGACAAAAAACAACATAACGAGCAGATCTATTCTTAAGGAGAAATTGACGATCGAATGGAGCAAAATATCAACAGAAATGACAATCGATTAGTAGAATTGATGCCGAGAAGACTGCAAGATGTTATTAGGCGGAAAAGAGGCCCTACGAAAAATCACGCACCATTTTTCAATACATTATGATAAATTATGTAGGTCGTATGTATAGTTTTTTATCTTTAAAATTTGATGTTTCTATTTTTCTTTATCTGAATACATAACTCATTTAAATGAATTATGTTATTTTTGTTAATCCGTCTTATACATTCTACCAAAAACAACAAACAGAAGAATTACCTGTTTTAATTATGATAGTCAGAAGCTGACAGAGAGCGAAAGAAAGACTAATTATAAGCATGTTAAAGATTCCATCGGAGACAGGGTTCAAGTTTGGATCAAGTTTTTGAATAGTATTACCGCGATCTGATTGTGGAATAGTGAAGTTAGATGGTACATTCCAAGTTGTAAAAGAAAAGGAATACGAAGGAAGCGGAAAACACAGAAAAGAAGAACTCCGAGAATAAGTTGACCATTTCTATTGCTGATCGAGCTGTGATGCTATTATGAGATAACTCAGCAGTAACAGAATAATTATTTTATACACATTAGCTACAAAAATAACATCATTGCCTGCTTTGTAGTGCATTCATTAGCAATATGTGGCTTTGGCGGTGGGTAAAGGACAACAACTTCAGCTTCCATTGAATTCTGGGGGGTGGGGGGTGAATAATTCTGGTGGTTACCCCCTTTCCAAAGCTCTGTAATCTACAAAAATGACCCAAAATCAAAAGAAAGTGGCTGGTGACAAAGTAAGGAAGGATCGAATTACATTTTTATTTATTTGTTCGGAGAAATGTCTATATGTTATCGGTAAATTCACGAGAATTTCACGGAAAATTTCACCCCGTTAATGCCAAAATAAAGCATGAATTTTTGGAGTAATTTGAACAGAAATATTAACGGAAGTAGATAAGAAAATTCAAATGCAAAAGCGAAATGTTTCTGGAATGGTGGATAAATTACGTTATGAAATTTTCGTAACTTTAAAATTCACATGTTCCCACCAAACACTACAAACATTATTTGACCCCTAGACATGGTGATTATGAGATGTTTTAAAGCTTCAAAGAGATTTAATATATGAGAATCTCTTTCAAGTGGATTATTGACAAATGATTCTGAAGAAAATTAATCTTTTTGACGCCATAAGTCTTACAAAATTTGTTCAAGAACAGTTTTCGGTGAAAACTATAAAGAATTAATTCGAAAAAGCAGGTTTTCCATCATAAATAAACATCTGAATATTTCTTTCGATGCTGGGGATGATGGACTTGTTGAATGTGATGCTAATGTGAAGTGGCGTACTGAAGAAGATATTTTCAACATTTTTAATGAGTCCTATAAAAATGATAAACATTATGGTTTCGCATGTGAAAATTATGATAGCACACCTTTGAGTCATATTGATGTTTCGTCTAGAGATACGGTCATAGGCCTCTGCAATTCTCAAAGAACACTTGAAGGACAGGTAGCTACGCGATACGTTAGAAATTGTTGACACAGAAAAATATCTCCTCTCCACAAATGGTAAAAACTATTCAAAAATTGCCGACTTTCCCTCCGAAATGTAGCTTCTTTGCACCATGAAAATCTGGCAGCAGTCCACCGGAAACATCACACAAACACATATAGTACTTAGTGGATACAAATATCAAATCGCTACTGGAATTAGCAAACTAGCGGACGCGATCGTTGTGATACACAGCCGGAGAGAATGTCTATAGGAGGTTAAGGCTCAATTTCAAGGATTTGGTTGCAATTTTTCTAATAAAAAAATCAATTTGGAACATGTTCTTTGCATGTATCACTTCAATATTAAAAAGTTACATCAGCTCGTCAATATATTATGTGAGAACTATTCTATACCTTGAATGTTCTCGAACATTTACTATCAATAATATTTTTCCCACTGTTTCAGTAAATCATGTTATTATTACATATTATTATTATTTCAGACATTTCGTCTCCAAAATTTAATGCTAATTCAGCATTACTGATTGCTTCATGGTATGGAAACGCCGAACATACTTCGACTCTTCTACACAATCACCGGGCAGATCCTAATGCAAATGATCCCCAGGGAAGGACTCCTTTACACTTTGCATGCAGTATAGGCGATCATCATGTAGCGAAAATTCTTCTGGACAACAAAGCAGATCCGAATCGTTGGGACAGTGAAAATAAGTCAACGCCACTACATTGTGCTGCCAGGTAGGGATATTTCTATTTACGCAAGAAAAACGAACAGAAATCTGATAAGCCTTTTTTGATTCCTGTACGAAGTATGATCACGCCAATGTAGAGGTATTTAAAAATTAATAATAGGCTGTGTTTAAGTCTGCAACTTCATCTATATGGGTCATCCTTTTTTATATTTCAAGCCCACAATAATTCTCATACGTATTACACAATAACTTCTATGTTATCATTCAAATCAGGGCAATAATCACGAACAACCCTATTTCTGACCCCTTCACCTTATAGTGTTTTGTTGGTCAAGTATCTGTAAATGATGTAACTCTAATACTGCCTCAAGATCCTGGCCGAATTTCTGCTGTGCAACAAGCATTAATATTACTATATTATAATTTCAAATTGAATTTCTTATGGAGTCAAACTACTAAGCTTTAATAAATGATTTTATAATTCAAGTTCCGGAAGTGTGGACTGCATTCTGTTGCTTTTGAAAAGGAAAGCACAGATTAATGTGGGCATCGAGAAACGATCTGCACTACATGTTGCAGTGGATAACAATTTGGTGCAATGTGCAGAGATTCTTTTGAAATACGGTGCAAATCCGAATACTCCTCAGGTAAGATTTATTCAATGCAAAACATTTGTTGAAAATAAAAAACGGTTATGTTTAGAATGTTTTAAATCCAATATGCTTAACTTTCAGGTCTACACAGAAACACCTCTTCATACAGCTGCAGCCCTTGGTCATAAAGAGTGTGTTGAACTTCTTCTCAAATATGGGGCGGATGTTCGGTCACAATTTGGAAAGAAAAAGTTAACGGCTCTTCATTTAGGTAGAGAATCGTTCAACCCTTAAATTTTTATTGAAGATTATAATATTTTAGCTGCCGAAAGTGATTATGCAGACTGTGCGAAATTACTCTTGGAAAATGACGCTCAAGTTGATGCAAGAAATTCTGATAATCAAACGCCTCTTCATCTGGCGTGTCTTTCTCAATGTACAGAAACTGTAGAGCTACTCTTGAAGCACAAGGCCAATGTGAATGCCTTCTATAGAGATGGAAGGACAGCCTTACATGCAGCCATAGTCAAACAATCAAAGTGTTTGGATTGTGTTCGAATGTTAGTTCGAGCTGGAATTGATGTGAACAAAGCCGATGATTATGGCTACACTCCTTTGCACATTGCAGCTCTTAACGAGTTTGGATCCTGTGTTGGTCTTTTAATTGGTAAGTGTGCTTCTTTTGAATAAACTTTGAAGTACATTTTTCATTTTCAACCCACAGATCATGGAGCCGACATAACAGCACGAACAAATGGTGGCGTTCCTGCACTATCGTTTATAGTGCGTAGAACACCAGAAATAATTCCGAAAATAGTTTCAAACCTAGATGCATGCCTAAAAGTAAATGATCATGAGTTAGGTGACGTGGACTGTGAAATCAAACTAGATTTTCGACTATTGGTTCCAAGTACGGAAAGAGGCGAAACTGAATTGTTAACGACTTTCGTAGAAGTCGGCCAGAAACGCATACTTAATCATCCTTTATGTGAAACTTTTCTGTTTTTGAAATGGCGACGCATACGAAAATTTTTCCTTATGAGTCTATGCTATCATGCAATATATGTACTTTTGTTTACGTTCTACATAACCAGCATTTACATGCAAATATGTACACGAGAGAAACCATGCCGCATTTCTAACTTTACAGCACCCTTGGGATATTTAGTAGTTAGCCTGAATTTAATACTATTAGGCAAAGAATTTTTTCAGGTAAGAAATCATTTACTGTAGCGATACGTTAGAATAAACGTACAGATTTCTGCTTTATAACATTTTGCTTTCGTTTTAGATGGGACAAGGCTTTTATGGATATGCCAAATATTGGGAGAACTGGTTACAATGGTCTATAATATTTGGCGTCTTTTTATGCGTTGTAAGTTGACTCCTAGTTAAATTTTAAAATTTTATATCAGAGTGTATATACATGAACGTCACCAGGAGGATGCAAGGAGTCAGACTTGGAGCTGCTTATTTTGAAGTGAAATATGTTTTTAAGGATCGAAGTTTGTCTGTGATTCGTTTTTCCTTAGTATTCGCCTTTGTCTCAATACAGGAGATACAATTGGTGTTAAAATCCGATCAAAATACAAAAAAAAACTAAAAGCAATTATCAATATTCAAAGCTGTACCTTCCTCCTTATTCTATTATAATTTTCGCCCGCATACAAATTTTAATATTATGATTCAAGGGCAATCTGAACATGTTAAAAATAATTAATGAGCTTAATTTTTTGAAGTATCTTTCACAGACATATCGTGGTCACATTAATCTGTTGACCACCGTTATAGTTTTGATCATTTATTCGCCAAAATTTTCTAAAATCAAGTCTCAAAACTTTTTCAGTAACAAAGCAAACATCCAAATAATTATAATTTAACGCAATCTGAAAGCTCCAGACCACCGATTACTTTTTGAACTACAATAACCATGGCTATTTTTGAAAGGCTGTAAATAAAACAATTAACGGAACAGTCTGCAAATTAATCCAATAAATCAACTTTCTTCGGATAGTGAACATTAATATCTGGACTTTACTGATTTCGAGGGAAAAAAATTGTTGGGAAATTCTTACACTTTGGTAATTTAATATTAAGCTCAGAGTTCAACATCGCACTATCTAACTAAAATGCTCACTGTTTTTACTTGTTCCAATAAAACCTTTCACGGCACATACTCAAGCCAACATGTGGAAGAATGTACCGGGAATTCTGCTGCCGGCAACTGAAACGTTATTGCGACTGGCCTACTCAGCTAATTTCACGTTTTTCCACACTCAAAAAGTTCTGATTCCAATCACTGTACATTAACGGGAGTTATTCCATCCCAAAGGGGAGAAAGTCACGTGAAATACCCATTTTTAGGCCAAATAATCGGCTTTTGATGGCGAAACTCGCGAAGCATTTTGGAAGGCAGTCAGATTTTTGGCGCAATGTGTAGTATATTTTACTGTGAGCTTAAATCCATGTTTCTGGGTCGCAGCCCCAATCCTCTGGGCTCCATCTTGGAATCAAAAAAAAGTGGGACACCCCCATATCTCCGAAACCATGGCTCACACAAGAAAGTTTAATATGGCAAACTTGTGTAGAATTTAATTTGTAGAAAGTCGTGCATACATCACTTTCACGTAATATCAACAATAAAAGAGTTACAAACCTAAAACGACATCCAAAAAGGGAGGAACTTCTGTCGAGCGCCACAGCTTCATTGTTTTCACTTTAACCCCAAAACACATTGGAAATAACTTTAAGGGGTTATATACAGTTGTGATGTATGAAAAAAGACATTTTTTGTTATTGCATATTCTTTAAGTATATACTCTCGAGAATAGTCTCACAAAATTTCATAACGATTGGAGCATTAGAACCGAAGTTATAGCTATTTATAGCGCAATACCTGTACAGCGGGCGTTGAGCCGTGCAGCTGTCGGCTCGAGAGAAGCGATTCGTCGACTTTCGCCGTTCTATTGTATTGTTGAAAATGTTTGGAATACATACACTGCTCTTCCTGCAGATGTTTTAAAAGCTATTAAGCCAATTTACAAAGATCTGACGAATAAAGAACTCCTTGAAAGATGCATCGGTAGATTTATTCAAAATAATAACGAACGTTATAATCAACTGATTTGGAAAATTTCGCCAAAACATCCTCCAGGCGGCTCAGTACCCGTTGAAATTGCAGCAGATGCATCTGCTTGCATATTTAACGAAGGCAACATATCTTTTCTGAAGATCTTGGATGCACTCGGAGTTCCATGTGGTCGAAATTCTCATGCTTATGTCACCAAGCAGGACGAATTCCGTATTACAATTGCTGAGCAACGCGCGCAAGCAGCCACTAAAGAAGGAAAGATGGCTCGTCGACAGCAACAAATCCAAGATTTGGAGGCTGCAAATGATGCAGAAGGACTACTATATGGCCCTGGAATAGACGACTCGATGTGGGTTGAAATATATTTATTAGAAATATGAAAGAAACAAACTGGAAACTTTAAACGCGATTATCTCAGAATCTTGTTTTTCGAAATTACATTTGCGGTGGACACGATTACTAAAAACTATTAATCCGATCAACACCCAATTTATACCACTTATTTATTATGATAATAGCAAGTCGCTGAACGAAGGATTTTCAATTTTTTCGAAAACTATTTTTCTTAGAGCAAAACATCGGAAATGTTATACGTTGAAAATGTACATTTTTTGGTACAACCGTCGCCATTTTTTTTTTTAAACAATTTTTTAAAGATCCTTCGTTCAGCTACTAGATGATAGAATATACTAACCGAATTTTTTTGAATTTTTGATTTCCGATGAACCGATATCAAGATATGATGTCCACTAGTGTTGGTTAGCCAAGCGATTTTTAATTAGCCCAGCTAGCTGGCTAAATCAATTTATTTAGCTGCCTAAATAACGGCTAAATGGCTAAATGGCTAAATGGCTGGCTAAAACGACTTGATACAAATGAAGGCAGTCAATTGTTTTCATTCTTTCCAAGCAAAGTATAAAAAACTAGTTAAATCTATTTTCGTCCATATTTACATTCAAAAACATAAGTTTTTGAACTTTACTAGTAGAAAGACGAGTGCGCCGATCATTTAAAATTAATCCCGCTTTTGAAAACATTCGTTCACATGGCACTGATGAAGCAACAACATTACAATATTTTTTGTAAATTTTAGCCACGTTAGGATAAACCTGTCTATGAGCCTGCCACCAATTAGACGGATCACTTTTTCTTGGTAATATTTCATCTTGAAGATACATATCGACTTCTTTCATAGCCTTTGATAAAGGAGTGCCAACTTGGAGCTTAGTCCCAATTATCTCATCAAGAATATTCCAAGGTGAGTACTTGTCATAAGGTGTTGTTGAAACATCTGTTGACTCTATAGAATTTACGTTTGACTGTTTAGAACCGGAAGTAAGAGTAATGTGTTACATGACTAAGGAAATTAGTTTTTCCTTTGCAGTCAAACCTGCATTTTTATTTCCAAAGCCATTTAACTTAAATCTCGGGTCTAGCAGCAAACAAATTCCGAAATGTTCGTTGGTTTCCAGCTCCGAAAATCTATTTTCCAAGCCGTTTTTTAACGCCAAACTGATGTCATTAACAACGCCGCTGCAAATGGTATCTTCAAGGAGAAGTTTTAGTGACTCCTTAAGGCAACGAGTCAAAATAATGACTGAACTAGCAGTTATGTAATTTTCTCCGCTAATCGCAGCTGTGATTTGTTCAAAAGGCTTCAATACAATGCATAATGATTGGAAGTTGAGCCACTCTTCCTGTGAAATGATCGGTAATTCTTTGTTATTTATTAAAGCCAAAGTCGTTCGTAAAGAATCTTCTAGTTCGGTGAATCTTTCTAGCATGTAATACATAGAATTCCATCTAGTTGGGATGTCTTGAATTAGTTTCTTGGGTGTCTTTCCTTCACTCATTTGATATTTCATCAGTTTTTCGGTAGCTACAGTATTGTCACGAAAGTATTTAACAATTCTTCTAACCTTTTGCAAACTTTCATCTGCTAAAATAAGTGCTTTCTAGGTTGAGCGTGTGAGCATAACATCCAAAATGGTTCCACCCCAATTCATCTATAATCGCCTTTTTCATATTAGCAGCGTTATCTGTCACGGCCATGTTTACTTTGGGCAAAACATCCCATTGTAAACATATCCTTCGCACCTCATTTGCAATGTTAACGCCAGTATGACTTCCAAATATTTGGCTGCACTCCAGTAATATGGACTTAAGCTTGAATTCACTAGAAATATAATGCCCTGTAACAGCTATATAGCTTTCTGTTGTACTAGACGTCCAAATGTCGGTAGTAATACATAAAGTGTCAACATTAGCAAGCTGAGCTGAAACCAATGTACGAGTATTTATATATAGTTCTGGTAATAAATTGTTCGTTATTGTTTGGCGAGATGGTAATTTGTAACCTGGTATCCATCTGGCAAATTTGCAAAATGCTCTCTCTTCAACCAACCGAAACGGGTGAAAGCTATCAATAAATAAATCCATGAGATCATTATCAATTTGCTTCTTATGTTCACTACTTATTTTCTTAGGTATGTAGGAATCGAGTATGCGTTGTTTTTTTACTGGAGGCTGTGTCAGAGTAGCATCAACTTGCATTGGAGCATTTTGAGAAGATTCTGGTAAAGAAGTATTTGCGCTGGGACAAAGCGCTGCGTTATCAGACAACTGAAGCTCAGCAAATTCAGTCAAATGTTTAAATTTCATGTGACTCCTTAAATTACCCGTTGAACTTTTGTAGCTTATGAAATTTTTACAAATTTTACAACGGGACTTCTTCAATTTATCATCTTTCTCAAAAAAATTCCAAATACTTGATTTTGACATATTATTGAAAATTTCTAATCTTCTCAGATAGTTATTTTTTTTTAAAACAAGAAAGGGCACTTATCTTATAATTCCTTCTGTATTGAAATTTAATTCGCCTTCGTATGTAACACTTTGCACAATTTTCGCGAGGAAATAAAACCACTGGCACCTATTCGCTTTGAACAGCAAACACCTTCTCCCAATTAAAATTTATTCTCTTCTCACGTTCTCCATGCAACTCGATTTGAGTGTATGCGTGTTTTCCATAAACAGAAATTTCCTTAGATTAGCCGCCAACATAAGCAACTACATTTATGTAGCATTTCACGACCAACGGCGATCGCTAAGAAATGCGACCCACGGGCTAACATCCAACGATTTGCCTTACCAGCTAATTCGACGCACAGCTAAATGGCTAAACGATCAGTTTCGGCTGGTTATGGCTATATTTCGCGATCAGCCACCAGCCGACCAGCGACAGCGTTGGCTGATTTAGCCATTTAGCTGATTTAGCCGTTTGGCTGATTTAGCTGATTTAGCCGTTCGGCTAATTTACCCATTTGGCTAAGGGCATATCAAAATCTCTAGAAAGCTAAGCTATGCTGTTTGGGAATTTGTGAGAATTTGCGTGATATGCCTATTGAACATATCAGTTTTCAGATGAATCGAAGAAAACAAATCAGTAATGACCAATACGAGAGAAAATTATTCAATATCAAATTCAGGAAAAATGTAATTGTTCCTTTAGCTATTTAGCCAATATTTTAACATGCATATAACCAACTAGCGGCTGACAATCATTTAGCCGCTAGATGGTTGGCTAAGTTATTTAGCTTACAACACTAATGTCCACCCCAAGTCGCGCCGAAAAAAGACGTTCCTGGAAGTCGCCTATAACTTTTTTATTATTTGATACTTTTTGATGAAAAAATTTCAACAAGTTCTTAGAAACATGTACTATTCGACGTTGATAAAAGATTTTGAATAAATATTTTTTATGATGTCAAAAAAAATCGAGAAATTTTCATCTTTTTGCGCGGTACAACTGTATATAACCCCTTAAGGCAGTTTTGTCGAAAGTCATTTGCGATATTGATTGTTTTGATCGCTGTACACTGGCTATTGGGAGCTATTGCATCCTAAAGGGGGGAAACTCACGTGAAAAACTCATTTTTAGGCCAAATAATCGGCTTCCGATGGCAAACCCCCCATTGCAAAACACACGGAGCATTTTAGTGGGCGGAAAATTTTGTGAAAATGAGTAGTATACCTTTATGTGAGCTTAAATTGAAGTTTCTGGGGTTGCTGCTTCAATCCCGTTGACGCCATCTTGAGAACAAAAAAAAGTGGGATGGACCCATATCTCGGAAAACAGTGCTCACACAAAAAAGTGGGAAAATGTTCCCCCCCCCCTTTTCAACGTCGTTTTTTGCGAGTAACTCTTTTAATATTGACAGCACGTAAATATAATGTATCCACAACTTACTGCAAATTGAATTCTACACAAGTTTGTCATATTAAACTTTCTTGTGGGAGCCATGGTTTCGGAGATATGGGGGTGTCTCACTTTTTTTGTTTCCAAAATGGAGCTCAGAGGCCATTAACTGCGACCTTGCTGCTGCATTGCAATAAAAATTTCTTTGCCTTTTAAAAATGCACGGTTTACGTGAAAATTATGACGCTTTGACTGGACTATTAGAACAGCATAATAAATCCCAATCACCATGAGTATCCATACTCTACATGTAGCAAACCACCCTCCTTCACACACTGATCAATCTCGCCCGACGTCGCTTCTGACAAAATCTCACCTAGTGATGTCAAGTTATAGCTCAAAAAACTGCCTAAATATTGAATATTTTTCGTACAAACATGAAAATAATTACGGTTGGCACTCAAATGCATATGAGATCTGTAAGCCATTTTGATGTCTAAACTCTAAAGGGCTTATTTAAAGTGTAGCTAAATTTAAGATATCAACGTTTCAAATTATTTTTTAGTCAAACATACATAATTTAAGCATTTTTATAGAAAATTGAAATAGTAGGTCTTAACCTTTTAGAACACGCATTTATTTGGTGTCATACAATCACGCATGGGAACTGTAAATACTAAAAAACAATCTCTAAAATTACTCGTGTTGTGTCTGCTCATCCCAATGACGAAAAATAGGTACTTGTCGATGAGAGAGCTAATACGCTCACATACCAAGGAATTCCGTGAAGTACTGAGAATAGTTAAAACTTCGAATAGTTAGTGGTCGTAAAAATAAAAATATAACACCAAAATTCTGGTTGGGGTTCGCTCAGACTCTATTCAAGTACTCAAAAATTCAGATTCTGTTGAAAGCACAACAAACATTTGGAAAAAATGAGAAATCTACGCCGTTTTAGGCCTCTCACATATTGTGTTAAGACATTTAGAAAGACTACCCAACTCGTATATATATTTATGCTTGTATCTTTTCTAAGAAGTTATGAGTTAAAACATTAAATGTTAAATATATCTCTTCGTACATTCATTTTATTTTCAAAATATTCTGTCTCCATTCTTCTTTTAAAACCCAGTTGTTATTTGGGTTAAAATTTGTAAAACACGTACTACGAAAAAACTTTAAACATAAATCAAAAATCAGAATACACAATCAAGTCTCAACAGCTTGGATAAGAGTTTTCTAATTCTCTATTTTGTGCTGAATTTTAACAAACCATAGTGATTTAAAACTTTAGTTAAATTTATTAAAGTGAAGTGAAATTTTCGGTTAATCAAAGATTATTATTCTAAGTATAAACATACGAATACTTCATGGCATATTAACGACATATTTCGGGGTTGTATCCTTTTCAAAACAAATTTTGTGGCAAAATAGAGAAACATTTACATCGAACTATGAAGCTTTAAAAGTTAACCAACCTCCAGGTTTTATTTTCCTCGGCAAATCAATATAATCTCTAATCTCTTTTAATTTACAGACCCCGGAAACATTATCAACCAAAAGGGACTCAATCTTTGTACCGCCCTGGCAATATCATGTTGCGGCCATAGTCATATTTTTAGTTTGGCTAGAATTGATGATGTTAGTCGGAAGATTTCCGATTTTCGGATTATACGTGCAAATGTTCACAAAAGGTGAAATAATAATAAAAATTGTGACCAGAGCTACATTTACTTCTTCTTGCAGTGGCTATTAATTTTGGGAAATTTATCATGGCGTATTGCTGTTTACTGGTAGCTTTTGCACTTGCATTTTGCGTCTTATTTCCTACGTATCCAGCCTTTGAAGATGTGCCCAGAAGTTTACTGAAAGTAGTAGCCATGATGGCTGGTGAATTAGAGTTTGAAGATATCTTTTTTGGAAAATACCCACCAATGTATATGGTTACATCCCACTTAATGTTCTTCATTTTCGTTATTCTCGTGACAATCATTCTAACAAATTTAGTTGTTGGTCTTGCTGTAAGCGACATACAGGTAAATTGTGTCAATTCAAATATTCAGTTAAAGTTTCTCATCTAAAATGTACAATAGGGCCTACAAGCATCAGCTGGTTTAGATAGACTTATTCGTCAAGCGGAGTTGGTTTCACGGCTTGAAAGCTTGTTCTTCTCTAAGCTGCTAAGAAAGGCGCCACCAAAATTGATAGCAATATGTCAACGAAGCGCCCTTCTACGTACTTCTCGTTACCAATTGCAATTTATAACACGTCCTAATGATCCTCGCGATCGACAACTACCCGAAGACGTTAAGATGAATATCTTCAAATTAGTAACAGAAAGACGTGATCGCAATCAAAGCATTAAGCGTCGTAAATGTGAAAAAAATATGGACACATTTGAAATGAGTATTGAACGGGATAATCCCAAAGAAGATAGCGTTCTATTAAGACCACAGGCGGTCAACAACAGGCGAGTAAGAGTCTTATCAGATAGTCCACAAAATTATATGAAGTACAAAGGGACCAATGTTAAGGACTATAAAGTTACTTACGAGGATGCAGTTCACGATATTATTAAAATTAAGCTACAATTATCTGCTGTAACCGAAAAACTGGACAAACTTACGGAAAACTTAACCAAACAACTAACTACAATTGCCGAGCAATTCGAAAGACTCAAAAATCAACAGCAAGAAAGTTAACAATTAGATTAGTTCATTTCTTATATGTACATGTATTATATTTTTCAACAACATGCTTCATTCCATCAAAAAATAAAATAGAATGAAAGTTCAATAAAATATGCATTTAAGTATTTAAAAAAAATAAAACCATTTAATAGGCAAAAGAGGAGAATATAAAAGGCAGGAAGGTAGAATCGATAGAGCACCTTCTGTGCAGACGTCCAACATTAGCTGCCAGGAGACATCAACAAATAGAAGCATTCTTAATCGCGGAACTGAATAAGCTGGGAACTAAATCTTAGCATAGACCAACTCCTGGATTTCCTTAAGAAATCGGGATGGGTCACGAAATGACTTAGATGGTATTCATGTCCACAGGGCACAATGGACCAATTCGGTCTTAGCCGTTTAGTCGGGCACCCTCATAACGTAACCTAAGGTTCAGTATTAATACGTACGGAAAAAAGTCGAAAGTGCCTCTATGATGATCTGTTCCCCTTGTAAAATTGATTGCGCAGTGAATTTGTTTTTCGGGAAATAAAATTTTTTCATGGGATTTTTTTTTTAATTTATCAGTTAATACTTCATATCCCGCCATTCTCGACTTTATCACTATTCAAATTGAAGTTTAAGCGGCCCATTCGAACAATCGACCCGACATCTAGCATTTTATTAACTTCCCAGTATATGGGAAGTTCTTGTAATCGCCTCGAAAATCGAAATTAAAATTTTCAACATTTCTTTACGGTTTGAGGTCTATAGAGTATATATAAAGTGTTTTTAGAAAGGGAGATGTGTGTGTGTGTGTGTGTGTGTGTACGTACGTACGTACGTTCGTGGACACTTTTTTCTACGAGCATAACTCACGTAAACAAAGTCGTATCGACTTCGCTGAGGTGTCAATCGAAGCGTCTTTGCAATCTTAAGAGCTGATTAGTTTTTGGGATACTTCGGTCGTGGGGGTTTGTTGTTTTGCCCCTTTGAAGGTCATTTCTGTCATGCGTTATATCTCGCGAACCAAACGTACGATTTCCTTGATCAAGGTGTCAATCGACGCGTAATAACATTTTTGTGAATCTATCAAATTTTGAAAAAACTCGTTGGAGCCGTTTTTTAATTTAAGAAAAAATAGTGCAAAAAATTAGGTTTTTTTAATAAACAATAAATTTTTAACCTGATTTGCGAAATTTAGTAGACACTTTTCTCATGATTAAAAAAAATTAAATTAAAAATAAAAACTCATTCAAAGTCACCATGTAAAAACGGTTCATTCGAATCATTATACCTTAAATCTCTTATTCTAAAGACATTGTTGTATAGTCAATCAAAGTTTATAATATTTGCAAAATTTGAGCAGATTTTCCATAGTATTCACAGCACCATGTTTCAACTTTAATGAAAAAACTGCTTTGAAAAATTGGAAAAGATGTATTTTTTTAATAAAAAAATTTATTTTTAACCTGATTTGCACATCGTAATAATAAATGTTTAAAGAATTTATAAACTTTTATCAATTTCTGTAAAGAAACCAGCAAAAACTTTTCTCATGATTACAAAAAAAATTAAATTAAATAAAAAATAAAAAATCATTGTTGTAAAGTCAATCAAAGTTTATTAATATTTGCAAAATTTGAGCAGATTTTCAATAGTCTTCACAGCACCATGTTTTAACTTTAATGAAAAAAACTGCTTTGTAACCTGTCCCCCCTCTGATTGATCCGCGTGAATAATCAATCAAACCAATGCACCAAAATCCTTACGTAATAAATTGACGCTCGCGTAGATGTTATGATTAATATTAAGTAATTCCAATACCTTTTATGAGAGGTACATTTTTATTATTTGAAGTAGTATTATTTCCATAATTATTATTGTGCTTAATATTTTTAATATCTATGTAGATATTACTGGGAAGTTGACCGTGTGGACCTCATGAGTCGCACCTCACGGCTTGTTTTGTTTTTGTTTCATAATTAACTTCCCAGTATATGGGAAGTTCTTGTAATCGCCTCGAAAATCGAAATTGAAATTTTCAACATTTCTTTACGTTTTGAGGTCTATAGAGTATATATAAAGTGTTTTTAGAAAGGGAGATGTATGTGTGTGTGTGTGTGTACGTACGTACGTACGTTCGTGGACACTTTTTTCTACGAGCATAACTCACGTAAACAAAGTCGTATCGACTTCGCTGAGGTGTCAATCGAAGCGTCTTTGCAATCTTAAGAGCTGATTAGTTTTTGGGATACTTCGGTCGTGGGGGTTTGTTGTTTTGCCCCTTTGAAGGTCATTTCTGTCATGCGTTATATCTCGCGAACCAAACATACGATTTCCTTGATCAAGGTGTCAATCGACGCGTAATAACATTTTTGTGAATCTATCAAATTTTGAAAAAACTCGTTGGAGCCGTTTTTTAATTTAAGAAAAAATAGTGCAAAAAATTAGGTTTTTTTAATAAACAATAAATTTTTAACCTGATTTGCGAAATTTAGTAGACAATGTTTATAAAATTTATATACTCCAAACAATTTTTGTAGAAACACCATCAAAGCTTTTTCTCATGATTACGAAAAAAATTAAATTAAAAATAAAAAATTATTAAAAGTCATCATGATTTTCAAGGTCATTTTTATCATTCACTATATCTCACGAACCAGATATAATATTTGCATCATTAAGGTGTCAATCGACGTGTTTTAAAATCTCTTTGATTATGTTAACATTATAAAAAACCGTTTCAGCGGTTTTTTAATTTAATAGAAGAAAATGCGAAAACTTAGGATTTTTTTCAGAAAAATTATTTTTTTAACCTGATTTGCACAACACAGTAATAAATGTTTATAAAATTTATACATTCCTATCAGTTTTTGAGGAGAAACCAGCAAAACTTTTTTCATGATTCTGAAAAAAAATCAATTAAAAATAAAAAATCATTTGAAGTTACCATATGTAAAGGGTTCTTCCGAACCTTATATCTTTTATTTCAAAGACTTTGTTGTGAAGTCAATCAAAGTTTTAAAATGTTCGGATAATTTGAGCAGATTTTTAATAGTTTTTGCAGTCTTTTAATTAAAATAAGCGGCTTAAATTTTGAAAACCATCAAAATTTCAATCCAATTTGCATTTGTGGTAATCAATCATCATCACCCATCCACCAAAAGCCTTGCGTAATCAATGGGTGCTCCCGTAGATGATATGATTAATATTAACTCATTCCTGTTACTGCTATGAATACCTCTCATTATTATTATTTAAAGTAGTGCTATTTTCAAAATTATTATTGTGTTTAATATTTTTAATGTTTATCTAGATATTACTGGGAAGTTCACCGTGTGGACCTCAAGGGTCGCACTTCGCGGCTTGTTTTTTTTTGTGCAATCGCAATCAATTTTAGAAGGGAAACAAATCATTAAAGAGGCATGGACAGTTTTCTTCCGCATATATCAACAGCGGAGCTAAGCTTATCTTCCAGCGGCAAATCTTGCTGGTTCTGTCTTCATATACTTCTGGTTGTTTTATTAAAACTATTTCTTCAATCTCTTCGTATAAAAAATGATGATGACACGTCGAACTGTATCAAGTACATCTATTCGTTTACTGCAATGCTCAGAATCCAAACAATTGTTTCCACTTTTACCACTGGACTAAGGATTCCACTGTAGTCAACGCCAAGATGCTGACTGAGTCCCTTGATCAGACCTCATCTGCATAGAATTGCTCTTTAAACTAGTGAAAGATTCATCAAAATCCAGATTATATTTTCTTTTATAGTAGTAATTTCCGTCACTGCACTGAATCTTCGCATCGTAAGGCGACTTCGAAAGTCTTAGGGTTCTCTGTCGCTTGATTGAGTTGCTCCGATATTTGTAAAGAATGGATATTGATTACGAACGAGTTTGCTATCGAAATTCGAAGTGAAAGAGACTTTCATCTCATTAACCCCACGGGGGGGCGTAATGAGTTCTTTTCGACTTCGGGTTTTTCCTTTTCATAGCTAGAGGTGCAATGGCTGCTGATAGGCCAGCTTAGCTTGGTGCCTATTATCGCCAGTGAGTTCTCTAGCTGTGACCCCGAATCTTATTTTCTGAGACAACAACAATTGCAAAAATCAATCAACATCAAATGTTGATTGATTACCTCCTACGATACTCTACGTGAAAATCTCGCGCGCATACCAAGGGAAATATCGCGATCAAGACATATTCAAAAGTGCAATCATAGAACTATTTCACAACTGGACTAAACCACGAAACTAACGATCTAAGGAATATGACTTCTGTCATTGAACCCAAGAGTTTAAAGAGCTTTTGAGTCAGCCACAAGGTTATTGAGAAAGCACTTGAGGAAAACAATGTGGATGATAACCTGATTAGGTTTATCGTACAACTGCTAAGCAGCAGGAGCATTAACTCCACACTAGGAGACAGTACCCTAAGAAGGAGGACGTGTAGAGGCACCCCGCAAGGTGGGGTGCTATCACCACTTATATGGAACTTAGTGGTGGACAAACTCCTGTCAACAAAAGAAGCGACTGGCTGCAAAGTCATAGCCTTTGCAGACGATGTTGCAATAGCAATATCGGGCAAATTTGTCAATACCCTATCTGAAAGACTTAACTTTGCCCTGGGTAATCTTACCAAGTGGGGCAAAGAGTGCGATTTGAAGATTGATCCGCAGAAAACGGAATTTGTACTCTTCACAAAAAGGCATAAGCTCGCATGGAAAGCGAACATAGAAGAAAGAACGCGAAAAGCGGCATGCGCAATCTACTGCTGCAAAAGAGCCATTGGGAAAAAGTTGGGATTGAAACCGAAAATCGTATCATGGCTCTATACGGCGATAGTGGAACCAATCCTTCTGTACGGCGCAGTTGTTTGGTGGCCAGCTATTGCAAAAACATCCAATGCAAACCTGCTAAACAGGGTCAGAAGGATTGCAGCTATTGCAATCACCGGGGCCTTATGCACTACCCCGATAAAGGCACTCTTCATGTTATTGAATTGGCTCCCGACTGAGCTACTCACGAGGCAGCAGGCCAAGTGCTCTGCGGTTCGGTTGAAAGCTTTAAATCTCTGGCATAAGGGGATTATTGGCCACTCCACCATATTACGGAGGGAGGGAGGGAACGACGTCAGGGAAATAGTACCTTACTCTTCTGATTCCCTGCTTCTACCATGGTTTCAAGTCTGTCATCCCGAGTAGGGGCCATAGAAAGGAGTGAGATACAGGAATCGGTCGACATCTACACTGATGGGTCAAAAATGTATGGAAAAGTTGGTGTTGCGTTCCCCCAGAACAGCTCGGCCTGAAACTATCCTTCCGGCTTCCAGACCACTGCAGTGTTTTTCAGGCAGAGGTCATTGCAATGTACAAGGCAGTAGACTCGCTGAGAAATTTAGAAAATTTCCGTAAGAAACCTGAATATTTTCTCTGAAAGTCAAGCTGCTATCCAAGCACTACCCAACGTGTACACCTCATCCATGATGGTAATGGAATGCCGTACACAACTAAACGTGATGTCACTTCACTGTGAAGTGATTCTACACTGGGTACAGGGACATAATGATATACCGGGAAATTGCGAAGCGGATGCCTTAGCGAGAGCTGGCACTGTGCTCCAGGAGTATACACTCACACCCCAAGTCGGCCAACCTCTAGCTTCTATAAAGCTAGGATTTAAGCAGCATTACATCAAGGCTGCAAATAGAGCCTGGTTGTTGGAGGAAACCTGCAGGACAACCAGGCAAACTTGGCTAACACTGAGTTCCAGACGCACCAAGCAGCTCCTGAACACGAGTCGTGAAACCTTGAGTTCTATCGTGTTCATACTGACGGGGCATTGTCTATTGGGCGTTCCCTTCAACGATTTCTGCCGAAGTTGCAGATCGGAAGAAGAGGAAGAGACAATCCAACATTTTCTGTGTGAATGCCCGGCACTGTCCAGGAAACGCATGAAAACCCAAGGCTCACCCTTCCTGGACAGCCTCACGGAAGTAGCTCATACGAGAATCGAAATGGTTCTCGTCATCTCACAGGTTCTAGTGCCGCCCTTATCTTTTTGTGGTATCACAATCGACCTATCTTGTGGCCTAAGTGAGCCATCTTTTTGATAAAGAGGGCCAACGAACCAACCAAGAGCTTTTGAGGCATATTATTTACGTTGACAAGCAAGTGTAGATTTCAAGAAGTAACGTAAGAAGATTCTTTGTGACTTTGAAGCAAGGCACCGATTGTATAACTTTATGTGTAGCAATCGGGCAATTGTTTTCGAGGTAGCTCGGGCACGTTAAAAATCAGTTCCAGCAAGTCATGACCATCTTTCATTACAGTTTCTAAAATTTTTAAAAAAAAATATTTAATCATTTTTATCCTGAAATCAGTCAAATCAATCGTAGGTTGCAGCCAACTCACTCCGAGCTGATGTCGCACGTTTAAACTCAGGGGCATTGGATTTGAATTGAATGAGTTCCTCCATTCAGACAGTAGGCAATTTTTCCATTCTATTATAGGGTAAAAACCCCAATAGTTGGCACTCCCCCCAATAGTTGGCACCTGCTTCACAGTTTGATCGGAAATAAGAATTGAGAGTGAATCATTAGTTCGTCTACAAATTTCTATTGAAATTCGGTTGAAAAGGTATCAGCTGATAGAATCGTTTGTGATGTTTGAGAGTGAGAAACAAGCGTGAGAAATTATTTTCTGTCAGTCGCGCGGCGTATAGATATCCAGGCAGAGCGTCAGTTGTTTTTTTCGTAAGAAACTGTCTCAAGTTGTCGGTTGTTTTGTGCGTCTATTTGATTTTTCATCATTTCCGTTCGGTCTTGCGTGTTCTCCTGGTTTCAGCTTATCGATCACACTACTGTTTGGTAAGTGTTATTTAATTGTAGTGGCCGGTTTTAGTGTGCCCATTATTAGCTGAAAATAATCTTTTTTTCTATAGTCAGCACCTGGGTGCCGATAATTGGATAACCTTTTGTTTTTTTCTTCTTCTGAATTTCTGAATTTAGTACGTTTATTACTGTAAGCCAATTTCGTTTTTGAAGTTAAATTTGTTTTCTCGAGAGTCCTTCCAAATTTGGGCACACTATATTATTAATAGCCGGCAGTGCCGATCATTCAATTACCGGCATGCCAACCATTGGTCATACCCAATGATCTACATGCCCATTTTCCAAAAGTTGAATGTGCTCATTATTCGCATGAGCCCAAGTTACTGATTCGGTACTGCTCATCCAGGTGGTTACTCAAAAACCTTATTAAGGTATGATTCATTAGCATAGAAGGACTTACAGCCGTACCTACCTGCCTCACTGTTTTTCTATTTATTTTTGATGTGAAGAAACCTGACTGCGAGCTAACAAACGTGTAGCTAAATTATCTAATGGTGAAGCAGCCTGTAACTCCCAGCACCTCTGGATGCAAGACAAAGAAGAAACACAAAATGGGAGGTAGAATACATTTTTAAAATATTTAGTAGGAACGTACGACATCTATTCTAATGTTAGATACCTAACCCCAATTAGAGTAGTAAGAACAGTATGGACTGCACTGCCCTATACCTTATAATTTCATGTAAAGTCTATACGTAACGTTGTTTTTTCCTTGTTACTAGGCACCGAAGAAATCTCATACCGTGCAAAAACGATTAACGACAGAAAATTAGACTTCATACACCGAGGAAACCATGACAGAAGCGCTAAAATTGATAAGTGAGGGCTCTATAACTAAAAAGGGTGCAAGCAAGCAATTTAACATTCCAAGACAGACCCTCCAGTACCGACTCGGGGCGAACTTCAAGAAACTAAGTAAAGGTCCATCAACAGTACTCACGGAGGAAGAAGAAAACCTCTTGGTTAAATGGCTGGTCGATTGTGGCGAAAAAGGTTTCCCAAACGCCAGCTGGATTTACTTTCCAGCGTAAAAAAATTCTTGGAACAAACCCCAACCAGAGTGACACCATTTACTGATAATAAGCCTGGACCTTCGTGGATGTCCTCTTTCATGAAAAGGCACCCAGAATTATCTTTCCGGACTCCAGAAGCTGTAACAGCTGCCAGCGCTAATGTGTCATCAGCTGACCTTCAAAAATGGATTGGCCAAGGAGTCCAAAACGGAAAGGCACTAGGAAAGACAGAAAGAGTTCCATTCGTTCTCACGAGCAAGGAATATAAACAGATTCACCTGGACAAGGAAGCGAAGAAGAAAAAGGAAGAGGAGTTAAAAGACAAGAGAAAGGACAGGGAAGAGAAACAAGCGTGAAATGAGAACATCAAAAAAGGAAGAAAAGCTAAACTGAAAACTTTCCCTGCGCAGAACCAAGAAAATGATACTCATGTGCTTTTTATGTGCAGGTTTTCTGAAAAACCATCCTACCATTGCATGCACGGCTTGCAGTAAAGTTTTTCATGAAGCATGCTGTGAGTCACAGCAAAGTTTTGATGAGGAAATTGCTGACAAGGACGTTTGTTTCTGTCCATCATGTCGTCATGACGCACCAGACTTGTTCTAGAATTAGCATAAATATACATAAACTGTAATTTTTATAGTTTCCATTCAGTTAATTTTGCAAAGTGTTCACCTACCTCCCAGTGGCGGCTCGTCAGGGTGGGCAGGGTGGGCTGGGCCCACCTTGTAAATTCAACATGACTATTTCAATATTCTCCCTATTCTCAATTTAGAATTCTTAATCTAATCGATTTCCTTCAATATCCCCATACAAATTGAAGGCCATGAAAACGAAAATTCTTCGACAAATATTATTTCTATATGTATACATATGTATGTATGGATATCTCCAAACACAAATATGTATAATCCATAATGATCAAGGTGGGCCTGGCCGTTCGCTAGAGTACAATGCAGACTTTTCACCCACAGCCCAAATTCTATGCACGTAGCTCGCTACGGCTCGCGTTGGTCCAGGTCCAGGGTGGGCTGCATAGCCGCTGGCCCAGCTCGGGATAGCCGCGGCCAAATACATCATCCAGCCATTGAAGCTTATTTCCTGATGTGAAAATCGATTTCCACACATTTCGGTCGCTTAAGCTTTGGGCTAGCCCAGCCCGGCGCGACGAACAAAGTAAAATTTAGAAATGTTATGCTCGATCCACACGCTTGCCAAACCTCCACAAGCCATCGCAAATCCAAACGTGTGAAAAGGGCGTTTGGCCGATCCGACGGTTGTCGGTTTGAGTTTGGAGTTTGGAGTTTGGAGTTTGCGGCAAACGCCAAGCGTGTGGATCAGGCATTAGAGTTTCAAGCGCGTATTTTCGAAGCCGTCGCTCCACATCCCAGCACGAAGCAGTGATCGATTTCCTATAAGTTCCTATTTCGTTTCCTATAAGTAAATCCACCCATACATTTTTATTTATGTACGCTGTACTATTGTTTAAAAGTCAATTAGTGCATACATTATTTCCAGTAGTTGTCTTCAAATTACAACAACTCGTCAACAGTGGTAAAAAAAGATTTTGAAAATATAAGTTCGTGGGCTTACTGGCAGCTATTTTCAATGGGTCTCCAAATTCCTAACAGTTTTTCTGCGAAAATTCGATTATTGTCTTTTTTTAAATTTTCCTTTTATTACGAGTAAGTTTTTCATTCAGTCAGTTTTCGAAGTAGCGAGTGTGAAGTGAAAATGGAGCAGGGATATAGCGAAATTCAGGTAAAAGTAAAAAATAACCATGACATTGTTTGCTTTTTATTAAAAACAAAATTCTGTTCGTTAAATTTAGAAGAAAAATTCTTTATTCGCAAATTAAGACCATGTCCGGACATGACAAATTTAATAAGTAGAGATAATCGTAGCAGTAAAAAAAGAAGTTTTACTAATGGTTGGTTTAGGAAATGTGATTGGCTCACTGGTAGTGAAACATTAAATAAATTATACTGTTGGCACTGTATTTTATTTAATGATAAATCTACAACTCCATGGAATTCTACTGGATATTGTGACTTAAAGAACATAAGTGAGTCAATAAAAAAACACGCGAACTCAGGTAGCCACGTGTATAGTTCTTTAAAAGCTAAATTATTTAGAAAAGAAAAAAATCCAGTTTTATTCGATTCAATTTACCGCGAAATTTCTATTAAACACAACAAGCTTGTTGATAAAAGTCAGTCCATAATAACCCGTTTGATTGATATGGTGATTTATTTAGCGACTCAAGAGCAAGCATTTCGTGGTCATGATGAGTCGCAATCTTCGTCTAATCGGGGAAATTTTATAGAATTGGTAGATTTAATGACTAAATATGATAGCAATCTTAAAATATTTTTGGAAACATCTTCGGTATTTAGTGGAGTTTCTAAATCTATTCAAAATGATTTAATTTTTAGTATAAATTCGGTTTTGAACAGTTTCATAGCTCCCGAAATAAATTGAGTACCTTGTTTTTCGTGGCAAATTGACGAAGCTACAGATATTTATAATTTTTCGCAGCTTTCCGTCATTTTTCGATACGCAATGCTCCGTGCCCACCTTGAGCGAATGAGCACGAGCCGCCACTGCTACCTCCCTTATGTGGTTTTGAATGTTACCAATTAAAAGTTCTAACACAGGTTATTTTTTTTGTTTACATATCTTGGTATGTGTTAATTTATTTCGACCTTAGGTCTATTAGTGCCTATGACTTGCTTGATTCTCTTCAAAATGGAAATAAACAAGCCGAGATGTTTGTTAGACTTTCTATTGGTTTTATAGTCAAGTTACACTGTTAATAGTTGATTCTTGTTTGCTTTCATTCAATACGAATTTACTGATTTCAGACTTTTCCATTCATTAGTATTTTGAGATTAAAAAATCGGTAAACTATCTAGTTCCGACTATTCGTTAGACGTGGACCTGACTAATAATGGAATGGTGCTTACTATTAGTTGATAACAGTGCCCATTAATGGTAAAATGTATACCGGTTACTGGCTTATTCGCACTTAGCATGAAATGTGCAAAATTACTCTTTTTCAACATTATCTTCATGGTTCCCAAGTATTTTCTCCATAAAATAAGATGTTTAAGAATCAAATGATCACAACAAAATTGGAGTATCACGGCAAGATTATTTTATGCAGCCATTTGAAGTCGGCCGTTACTCTTAAGGGTGCCGACTATTGGTTGTTTTACCCTATTAGGTACATATGGGAAAATGTGCATGAATTTTGTATATTTATGCACATATTGTACATAAAAAATGTTAACATTCATAAAGGTGATTATAATCAATTGTATTTTTAAGGAAAAGCCACAGCTATGGACATTACATGAAAAATTGATGAAGAGGTGAGTGATTTCGAGAAAGAGGTGATTTTATTCGATAAAAATTCGACATTCTGGAGCTGATCAGTATCTCGTAAAGATTTCCATCTCTCAACGTAGAAAGCAGTAATAGTTTCAATACTTTCAGGGCATAAATCGACACTTATTTTTTATAGAAATTCTGTAATTAAGATTTCAGCTGGGTCCTATAATCAGATAGCCCATAATAATAGGTGTCCGCATCTATTTAAGGATAAATTGAAATATCTACTCACCAATAAGTCACAAGAAATTTTACTATTGTCCTTAAGAGTTACTTGGCTCTTATTCGATTCATCTCCCGGCAATTGTACCTCCTCGATTCTTGCTTGATATCTCACCTCCACGCTCGGTGTTTCATGCAATTTCTCCGTGACCGCATGAAGCACTAAATCGTTTTCAATGATATACGCGATATCATCCGAAAAGTTATCGTGGTTGAACGTGATCATCGCTTGCGTCGATGCATCCCAAACCTTTAAGAAAGCAATTGCGGTGAAAACGATGCAGATGGGATCTAGATTCTGAGGCTTCCTACTTGAAACTGTTTCACAGGTTTATGTCGAACCGATGCAATCGACTCCCATGCTCCAATGGATTTGAAAAGGCTTATCGACAACGGATTCAACGCAGAAACTCTGTTTCTGTACTCGCCGCCATCGAACCCCTTAAATTTAGGGCCTCCTTCCAGAAGCAGGATGTTCTTCTCCTTGAGTGTACTATTATTACCTTTAGGATAAAAATATACATTTTGTAGGAGCAGATTGTGAAATAAGTTTGGGAGGCATTTACCTAACGAACAAGCTAAAGTCGTTCCCACCATTCCACCTCCGGCAATAATAATGTCATAATGTTTTGCGTTTTCGTCGGCATCACCATTTCCACCAGATTGAATAAGACGCACAAATTTAACATTTGAAAGTTTCGAGAAGTTCCCGATTTGCTTCAGATTGGCCCTAAACATTTTCAAGCCGCCCGAGATGTTGTTTTGACAGTCAGCTGTTGATTCAAGTTCACGCGCACGCAGCCAAATAACTTTCTCCGCTGTCAGTTTCAGTTCCACATAACAGGGTGGGTATAAATCAGGACTAGCGCAGACACTAACCAGTATTCTTTCAGCGTAGGCATAGTTAATCGTAGGTGACGCAAATACGCGTTACGTGTGGAAGATATTGTTTTCCTGATCGAAAACAAATAAAGCGAATTGTTCGTTTGGATATTATAGAATTTAAATATATCATCGCGGAGAGAGTGTAAGTTACATTTCATTTCCTTAGATCTATTTCATTTGCTACATAGTACAGAGTACATAGCTACATAGTCGCCACATACGTAAATAATTAAAAAACCGTCAAATTTCCATTCATCGAATTTCTATAAAACGAAATTTTCTTCTGTTGCCTTGAAATTTCAATACAAATATTTGTTTAACGAAGTTGTATTTGAAAAACTGGATGCGGGTGTAAACGGATTCTTCATTCTCATTTTCTAGCTATTGATAAAATATAGCTACAATGAAAACAAAAATAAGCAACAATAAGTAAAACTTGTGGGAAAACCGAATTCTTACATTTATATTGGGCGGGACTGAAGACGTAATGTACTTGTTGTTGGAGTTTTGTCGGTCTTATATTTTGGCAAAAAATGGGAAACTGTAATATTTTCTGATGAAAAGAAATTTAATTTAGATGGCCTAGATGGCTTGAGCTGCTATTGGCATGATCTGCGACACGAACATTCCACGGGAATGAGCAGAAATTTCGGCGGAGGTTCCCTGATGGTGTGGACTGGATTTTCTTCACACGGAAAGACAAAACTTTGTTTTATTTCCCCCCGTATTAATTCAGAAAAGTACTGTGAAATGTTAGAAGCAGCTCTTATACCATACGTAAAGGATGTTGTTGAAGACCAGGAATTCGTTTTCCAGCAGGATAATGTAGCTGTGCATGTGAGTAACAGGACAAGGTAATGGTTTTTATCTCATGACATTAAATTGATCAAGTGGCCTGCATGCAGCCTGATTTAAACCCAATTGAGAATTTGTGGGGTATAATGAAACGGAAGATTTATCAAAATAGCAAGCAATACGGAAACACCAAATCCTTGAAGAATGCTATAAATACTTCCCGAGACAACATCACCAAGGACACGATCGACACTCTAGTGAGCTGAATGCCGGGCAAAATATTCGCGACTATTGCAAACAAAGGTGGTAGCACTAAATATTAGAAAACTTGTATATCTATATTATCTCTTCATTTCGAATGATTTTGCAATTTTTTTACTTGCGGTTATACGAATTTCATCGTAAAATATCACTTTCTTCTATTTCATCTTGACATGTTATTTTTTTTTTCAAAAAAAAACTGTAAATTGTAGCTGATTTAAAATAAATTTATGTGTACCAAGTGTTGGTATAATCATTTCTTTTCTTTTGGTGATACTTGCTTGGCAAAATGAAACAAATATGTGCACTGTACTACTGCCCTTCAGCTTCCTATCGTTCAAATTAAAGCATGCCCTCGAGGGGTCACAGTACTATTTCCAGCAATACGTTGTATTTTTCATTAGTTTTAACTTATTTATTATGAACGCAGCAACACTTTTATTTTTATATACAGGGTGCGGCGCCAAAATTCGGACAAATCAATGAACATCTTTCAAATCGTGATATTTATTGAAAAATGAAGTTAAAAAATGTCTTACATGAAATTTTGTGCATCTATTGACATTGTAACTATTCAATGTAGCTTCCATCAGCTTCAATCACGGCCTCCATTCGTGGTCTGAAGCGCTCGCACGCTCTCTGCAATTCTGCGCTGTCTATATTGACGAACGCTGCCTCAATGGCGATCATTAATGATGTCACATTTGGATGTCGAGACTTGTTGGAAACCCTATCAATCAGGCTCTATACGTAATAGTCCAAGGGATTTAAATCTGGACTATTCGGAGGCCAAAATTCCTTAAAACCAGAACATTTCAAAATTGTCCGAGAGCCAGTTTTGGACCAAATGGCTCGTGTGAGCTGGAGCCCTGTCCTGCTGGAACCTTGATCGTGTAAGAAGAATATCGAAGGTCCTCCTTAACGATTGTCCGCATGGTAGGCTCGCTCACATTCCCAATAGACGCCAGTTTTCGTAAGTGATTTTTCCAGAATCAGCTCTTAAGTCCTTTTGGTGACTTCACGGTGTGTTTTTATGACTGCCGCCGGTGTACTTGAACCTTCACCTAACTGTTCTTGAGCTTTGTACTTAGTAACAGCCTTATATACAGTTGATTTCGGATATCGGAAAAATCTCCCGTGCTGACCGTCCAGCGCGAAGACTTTCGATTATCGCGGCTCTTCAGTTATACTCCTGACTCATTTTTAACAGACTGACAATTTTGAAGTAAAAACCTTTTACTTATGTCTGACTACTCGTACACTAACGACAACCTCTGGCACAAACACAATGAGGCGGGAAATTCAATTTGAAAACTTTCCGGATTTTGGCGCCGCACCCTGTATATATTTTGCATCGTAATGTGCTTCATAATATAATTCAACAAGAAAATAATAGGCGGAATCTCTTAAAATTGATAAATTTTCTGGAGAGACAATTAAAAGTCTGATCACTCAAATATTGTATTTAGTTACTCAACAAAAACAAAATGTATATAAAAAAGAGTAATGAATTGAATTGAATTGATAAATTTTCACCAAAAATGCAAAAAATTGTAACCTTTGTACCCTGAGCAACAAAGAATTACTAAAATGGTACACATAAGATTCCTTAAAACTTAAAATATACATGTTCTAAAATAAATCTATTTCTATATTATTCTATTATTTCTATTAAAGAAAACACGAATGAACATCGTAATAAATAAATAATAAAACGAGTGATATAGTTAAGATCAAATTAGTAATTAATTAGATCCTAAGTATTTATGTATAAAAAAGAATAAAGGATGCATTGAAAACTTCAGTCGTGTACAAAACACTGAAGAAGGTTGCAAGTATCAACCGAAATACCCATTTTTATAAATACAAAATATTTTGGTAAAAAGCAACAACACGACTTTTTAATAATTTTGAAACACCGCCAAAAGACGCTCAAAACACCCAAATAATCTATTTGTTGTTGTAAACTTTCAGCAAACAATTTTTCTGACAAAGAATTTTTAGTATAGAAAATTACATTACGACTTACATTCAAAGAAGAAACTTTTACCTTCATCTGTGCTAGCACATGTTTTAATTGGCTTTGATATAAAAAAAATCCATGCAGACGTCCAAATCAATAAACAATGATATATTTGTGTAATATAAAAAGAAATACACGAACAAACAAACTTTCTGGCATACTAACTTAATAGGCTTAGTTCAATATTAGTATTAGGAATTGTTCTTCGCGAACTTCCAATGTTTACATAAAATAAAGCCCTACAGGGAAAACGCCCAATGAATAGTAAATAGTTTAAAACACTTGAAATATAGAGCTCAGATAGTGTGAAAAGCCGAGCAGGTAGGTGTTTGTTCAGTTACAGTGCTAGCTTGGACATCATCAGACATTCCGAAAAAAAATTAGTTTCGTGTTAAAAAAAATTCTTAAGTTTTTTGCTGCAAACCCAAAAAATGTCGAACTTATTGGCGTCTAATAAAGGAGCACCACCACCTGCGGCGGAAGAAGTTATAGAGCGAAAAGAGGAATCAAAATTTCCCCGATTGGTGGCCTGCATTTTATACGTTGGTTTTGTTAGTGGAATGGGATGCATGCTATCTTTTTATCATCTCTTCTTTTGGGATTCTACGGAACCTCCGCATGCAGTCGTGACGCATAAGCATTAATGTTTTACCTTTCTGGTATGTGTTTAATTAATTTTATTTTAAAGTGATAGAAATGTGAGAGAAATTGTGAAAGCTAAGCGCGTAACAGAATTTTAAACCACAATATAAACATGTTGCTTCAACTCACTCGATTAGTTATTAAATAATACGTCGGTGTCCTTTAATGTACCTATACCCAAACCAAAGTGATGCAACGAAAGAATTTTATCAAGTAATCCTATCTTTCGCTAGGACCAAACGCTATTGGTGCTATTTGTGCGATCTCAAAAATATCGAAAATAGGTGTGCTTAAATGTTTTGAAGTGATATCGATAAACACCGATATTGTATTGTGATGAGAATTGTGTGACTAAAAATAATACTCAGCTTGGAATGCATTGCAAAGCCTTTTAACGAAAACAATATTTTATATCTTTCTTGTTTAATAATGAAAATGCTTTCATATCTTTCTCACTTATTAACATGGCCGTAAATTAAAATTAATATTAATGAATAATCAATAACATCATCAGTAATATTTTTTTGCTAAGATTTAAGAAAAATGTGGACACAACAAAAAAACAAATTCAATTTCCCTAGTTCTTTAGTAGGTGCAAATAAATATATCTGTTTAAAAGTTTGGGGCTGTTACTACACTACCCCATACCTATACTAGCTCAACTTTGGACCTCAGTACCATGAAAAAAAACAAAGAATTCTACACAATTGGATTTTTATGAGTCATGAATTATGTACATACACTGGAAGTTGGGAGAACTTAGGCTTAATATAAGTACACGGAATTGACCGAGCAGACAAATCAAATCAATTCCAATTTGGTAATTGAAAATATTCGAAGAAAAATATTGTCGGTATTATATTATTAAACTTATTGCCTAGTTATAACGAAAATATTATCGGATATTGTTACGATTTGAAAGGCACAAAATAGCAAATAAGCAAAAAAAAACACTTTGTTCACGAAAAAAGTATTGGCACACTTTGTGTTTGCAGAAATACTAAATGCTTCCAGATCCGGAAATTTAAAATGTTTAACAAAAGAACAATTAGTCTAGTATGTTACTATTTATTATCGAAATAATAACACATTTTTTAGCGGCTCAAACGTTTGGAATAGAAAAAATACATTTTAAACTAATAAAACTCTCTTTTTTTAACTGATACATGATGCTTTCTAATCCGTTTTTATGAGATCCCACTCATGCTCGATCGGATTCACATCAAGAAATTAAGGGAAAGTATGTAAGATATGAAGGGTGTTGTATAGAACCCATTGTCGTTCCAGATGGGCGGTGTACTTCGGGTCGTTAGCGTGTTGAAAGTAAAAATCGTTTTGAAAACCCAAGTTTTCATCACTTTTTTCGAGATTCTCTTTTAAAATGCCCATCTAAACAAATTTATATAAAACTTCGTCAATAAACACAAGTTCCCCGACTCCTGCAGTGACCATGCAACCCCATACTATGACCCCACCACCCCCTTATTTGACTGTAGGTAACAAATTCTCTTTATTTAGTTCAGTATTGAGTTTTCGGCACATTGATAATCAGAACGGAAAATGATGATTTTATTTTCATCGGGAAATAGTACTTTCATCCAGCATTCAATATTTTTATTTTAATTGCACTGATTCTCTGACGTCTGTTGACTTTGCTTATAGAGGGTTAACGTTGTCGCTCGCAAACCTTCATACTTCTCGTCTTGACATTTGTCAATCCGAATTGTTTTGTTTCGCGATGTCGGTCTTTCTCGACAAAAATTTTCGCGAAATTCATTCCGCAATTGCCTGAGGGCCTTTGCTATGGATATTTCACGCACGTCATCCAATATGCGGTTCAACATGGGTGCCTTCCCGTCGAATTTCTTCTTCAGCCGCTCTGCCTTCATATCCTCGGGCGTCTTCCTCAATTTCTTCTTGTTTGTCTTGTCATGTGGATGCATTCATACAAATTTTCCAGCTCATATTGCTTCGTAGCACATTTGTTGCCTTGACTTTTCGATTTCGTAGTCACTGTTGCTTTCGGTGTTGGCTCGGCGCAATTTAATGTAAATCTTACTTACGATTAACTTACCTCACACCAATACTATACAATTTCCTTGACAATTTATCAAATTTCTTATAATCAATTCATCGAGACAATATTCGTTTACAGTTCCGATAGTATGATTTCAGTTCTTTACTCTACGAGCCTCAGTGGAATGGTTTGAAGATATCAAAGAAAGTCACTTATGGTGGGTGGCCATTGTTGATTGGGGTGGGATGTTTGCCTTAAGGGGTTATACCTATGTGAATTTTTTTTTTCAATTTTTTTTATTGACTAAAAGTATGCTAACACATCCCTAGAATTGAAATCAAAAAGGTCCAAATACTAATATACTTCAGAAATTTTTTGAGAATCAATTTTCTGAAGCAACTCCAATGCTCGAAAAACGTAAAATTTGCTCGCTTTATACTATATAGTAATTATTATACACTGTATAGGGCACGTTTCTTCGTAAACGACGCTGGGAGTGCTTCTGTTTGCTCGATTGACTACACGCTGCATTTAAGATTAAAGTACTATGTTTTGACTGATATTTTTACTGTTGTTTTGTATAAAAACGTGTTAGAAATGAGTAGTGAACTGTACAGTGGCCGTAAAGGCAGTAAAGCAAGCGCAGCAAGATCTGCAACAGGCGTCCGCCTAATCGCCATTCGTTTGAGACTCATTAGAATTGACTGCAGGATCTAATTTTTATAATTTCTGCTTAGAAACAGACGCCGAGCGAATAAAGCCTGCTGAGCGCTCAATCTCCGACGTTGTAAAAAGGTGAGATGCGGCCTTTTAGCAACAAGAAAGGACGAGGAGGAGAAATCCACGGTCTTGGAAGGCCAACTGTATGGTGCTGGGATAGCAGAGTAATGGTTAAAAAATTGGTATAAAGTAAAATTTTGGAAATTCACAACTTTATAAGGTTTTGAAACTTCAAACGCGTTTATCTCGAAAGTGTATTTTTGAAATTTGCCGGAAACGAAACTCTTTCAGTTTTCATCCGATTGACTTGCCGTTATAACTGTAGCTTCTTGATATAATTATCTAGTGAAGTACACACGATTTTAGCGATTGGTTTTGTTTAAAAAAAGTTATAAACAATTGAAGTCATTTTTTGGGTCGAAAATGCAACTTTTTTGTTAAATGGTCGCCATTTTGCGGAAAATCGATATTAAACTATTATCGTGTGTACTTCACTAGCAAAACTCATGGAGTTTATGAAAAAAAAATTTTATTGTTCCAGATGCAGATGGGGCTGAGAAACTTGTCCGGCCGCGGAACGTCTTTTGTAAATACTAGTGACTTTGACGTGCACTACAGCCGCCATTTTGTATTGAATTTAAAATAAAAAAAAATTTTGCACTCCCGAAAAGTTGTCCTTTATATTGATATATTATTTATAAAAGCTTTTCTTTCAAAATCCTTGAAAAAAAATCCTGAAAAAAGGCTTTTTTTAGCCTTCACATAGGTATAACCCCTTAAGTGAAAATCATGCAGGACTCCTTTTATAATTTGACGCCGATGTTACGGCTTCCTCGTAACCACAATACTCTGCAACTTGGTTCGTTTCCTCACTCATTTTACATTCATTAGCAGAATTTAAAAGAAACATTAACTAATTATTTTAACTACAGTCAACCTCGGTTATAACGCACCGGTTTATAACGAACCCTCGCATATAGCGAACCAACTTAACAGGTCCCATCTAATTTTCACTATTTTCCTTAGAAATAGTACTGGTTATAATGAACTCGGCTATAAAGAAGATTCGTATATAGTGAACGAAATGTTCGCACAATTGGGTCATCATTATCGGATATAACGAACTTCTGAGAAAACATCATTCTCGGATATAACGAACTTGTAATCAAACAATTAAGGGAATACCCACATATCAATAATTCCGCGGTAGTTCATAAGCTTGCGTAATTTGGGACTTCCCATTATGCATAGTTGGACTTCCGATTTCAGATGGCTATCGGTAATTTTCGCATTCCTGAATTAATCTGGCAGCTCGCAGTTGATACCGCCGTTGTGTTAGTGTTATTTCTTCGCGATCGCCTGTTTTTTGGACTAATTTGTCTGCAGTGAAGGCTGGATTGATAGATGGAAGACACGCCATAATGTTTGTAGCAGCAAAATTGTTGGTGAATCCGGATCCGTAGATACAAATGTTGTGAACAATTGGATAAGCACTGTTTGGCCTACAATTAAAGAGAGGTTTGGCGATGCTGACATTTTTAACGCTGACGAAGCCTGTATTTTCTACAAGTTGACTCCCGATAAAACTTTAAAATTTAAAGGCGAACAGTGCCAAGGTGGCAAACTGGCGAAGGAAAGGGTTACTGTGTTAGTGTGTGCCAACATGTCCAGCACGGATAAACGAGAACTACTCGTTATCGGGAAGTCACAAAGGTCCCGGTGTTTCAAAAACATTAAAAGGTTGCCTGTTGATTATTGTGCTAATAATCGAGCTTGGATGACATCCGCGATTTTCATCAATTATGTATGCGAATGGGACCAAAAGCTAACGAAGAAAAAACAAAAAATCGCACTAATAGTTGATAACTGTCCTGCGCATCCAAAAATTGGGCAGCTGAATTCATTAAAGCTGGTGTTTATGCCACCGAACACCAGTTCAAAATTACAACCCATGGATCAGGGTGTCATCCGTCCGTTGAAAAGTCATTATCGAAGCGCACTTTTGTTGAACATTGTTCAAAGCATTGATGCTGATACACGGTCAATCTTTTGCACAAATCTTAGCACAAAGTATCTACTGAAACAATAAAAATGCATTTAAACATGCAGAACTATTGACGACCAACAGTAACGATCAATTTGATGGGGAGGATTTGTTACCACTTAATGTATGGCTATTAAGAAGCATTCAAAGCAGCAGTACAAATGAACAACCTCAAGATTTTCATGTTCCATTGGATTACCTCACTGCGGATGACAGTCTTTTAACCTCGACATTTTTAACGGATGACGAGTTAGTTGCTGATATTCAAGCCATGGAAAATAATGGAAGCTGAGGACGAGTTAACTGAAGGTCCAGTTGCAACTACTACATCAATAGTGCAAAAACTATCAGAAGTTCGTCGATTTTTCCAGTCTCACGGTGTACCACAAATATTTTAAATAATTTGATAGAAATTGAAGCTTATACAGACACGCTGAAAATGCAAGAGCTTCAAGCAAAAATAACAGACTATTTCAAGTAACGAATTTACGTATTCATGGGCATTTGATATTATATTTCGAATTAATTGGAAATTGAGTTTGCGTTTTGGTATTAATCTTGAAGTACATACATACATATATATTTTGTTCATTAATGAAAATATTATTATTTTGCTTTAAATAAACTTACGGAAAAAATATTTCTTGGTTTTTAGTTATTTGGATATAACGAACTTCGGTTATAACGAACCAATTCTCACGGTCAGTTAGTTCGTTATAACCGAGGTTAACTGTATATGTATTTCTTTTCTTTTATTTTTAATTTTTTTCTTGTCTTGTAATTGGATTATGTTAATCTGTAAGACAAATTTTTGATGAATAAATAAATACAGGGGCGGATTCAACCATGAACTGTATCCAACTCAGCTTTGATTTCTTACGGTGTAAGGCCTTTTTAATAGAAATGTTTTATCACCGCTCGGAACTTACTTTTCTCCATTGTTATAAATAAACAAAACTTGTGCACTTTGATCGATAATAAAAACGAAACCTTGAACTTTGATAGCATTCTACGAGTAGTTAGAAGTGACGCTTACTGTGGAATAAATATTTTGTAATGCTTTGCACGCCACCTGGAATTTTCATAGGACTTATTAGCCCCCACCCTCGTATTATTATTTTTAACATCTAAGGTTTCTTATGCTTACATACAGCGCTTTAATAGACGGAAAAACTCATATTCAATTAAAAATAATAGTCGGTATTATATTTTTGGCTTGGCTGAGAAACACTGCTTGAGTTTTGGAGGCTCGCTCTCCGCCTCCAAGATCTTAGGGGTGAGTCAAACCCTGCGCCTCATAGTCTTTGTTTAAACTAGTCGATAAACTTAGAGTAAAAAATGGACTATCAATTGCCAAAGCCGTGGTCGCTCATCGAAACGACCGGAGCTATGAGTGAGAATATACTCTGCTTAACATGTGTATTTCCTATAGGTGTTTTGTTGTAATCTCTATTGAATTTCTATTAATTCTCTCTTAAATTTAGCTTAAAAGTTTTGTTTCCCGATTAAGAGTTTTCCCACTGTTTATTGTATAGTCTGTGCTTTACCCTCGACTTATTCCGCTAGCGCGTTCAAGAACAGTTTTTACAATTTGCTCTGAAAATTCAATAGGAACACTTATAAACTAGTGATAATTTGTTGTTTCACGTTCCAAATAATTCAAGGTGTTGAGCTCCTACCGAGCAAAATACAATTTGATGAATAAGTGATGTAACTACAAGGCACACACGTGTAGTGTCCTAAGAGTAAACTTCGATCACACCCACTAGACATCATAAATCACTCATAATGACGATCAGCCAAAAGGATATATTTAGATCGAGCATGCACAATTCCCACGTTCCACGTGCTGCATTGCTCAGCGTAATGCTCTAAATAACTCATGGCTGATCATCGTCTAGACGAGTGTGAAAGGATCATTTATGACCTCATAAAAATTGAATCATAAAAACGACGACTATCCGTGGGAACGATTTTTTTTACGAAATTAATTAATTTTGGTCCCTTATAATGCAACTCCTATGCATGGGTGTATTGATTTTTAATACTGTATGTAGAGTTACATCCCTAATTATAATTTTGGAGTAAGATTTCTGTACATAGATTTTAGAATAAAAGAGCTGTAAATTTAGAAATAAAATTAGGGTCAACTCTGAAATCATACTGCCATATTCGGCCAGTGTTTTAATACAGACTACTCTCCTCCCGAGCAGGGTTTGATGGCAGTGGAAACAACGCAAAGCGTCGGCCAAGCATTGGCGTACAACGAACGGCCATCGATCAGCTGACAGTGCTGGCCCAGTACTGGCTGACTACTGGGCCAGTAGTGCATTCGAGTGCTGGCCCAGTGCTGGGGGTTGGCACTGCGCCAGCACTGGCGATCGGCACTGGTCCAATGCTTGAAGCCATTACTGAAATATAACAATTTATGATATAAGCAGAATGTTAAACGATTCGGAGGAAGATCACTAGTGAGCTTCAGTGCAAGTTCGTAATATTAATAAGTATTGCTTAGTTATAATGCGCGAATTTATAGTATTGCATTAATATTGAAATGTAAAGTGAATGGCAAAGGAAACATGTCAGAAATCACTGCATTATTTGCAATTCTTGTTGAACTCATAGTTAATATTGATTGAACGCATAAACGTTCATTTTGTGGGTGTTGGCTGAACAGTATTCCCTTTCGTAGTCGTCGATATTTCGAAGAAATGTGTTGCAGGCGAAGGTAAATGGCACGAAAATCACGTTATTTTTTGTTCTTAGAACGAACACACTAGTATACAATTTTTCATTATTCATTTTTACACCCGAATTGCTTTTTACAAGAACTAGAAGTGGCCCTTGAAAACAAATGAGTATGTTTTCAAGGGTATTTTAATATTTTTTTAGACGTACGAATAAGTTTTGGATTTCGTTGCAAATTTTTCTTCCAAACTAAATTGAATAGTTTTTAACAAAACCAGAAAACGTTCAAGATGATTTTGAATCCTTTTGAAGCGTAAATACAACGTTTTCTTGCATAAAAGGTTTTGTTTGATTAAATCAAATTTCGTCAATTGAAGAAGTTAACCTTTTTTTCTGATAGAAATATTTGTTGAATACTAATTAACCATTTTTCGACCAAATTAATTTTCCTGATAATATTTGAATTTTTTGAAAACACGTAATTTTGCTTGCAAAAAAATTTGACGAGGAATCTTTCATCAAGCTTTCATTGAAACATTTTATGTGGACTAAAAAGCAATTTTTTGATCTAGTTTGATATGAATTTTTTTTTCTTAATACAAAGCTAACTAACTTAGGCTGAAAAGATTTTTTGAATTACTAGATCTGTGAACAATCATAACTTTTTGTTGATGTTGAAATACGAACAAGCTACGAGATACTGGCAAAAAAGCAATTCTGAATGCAGAAGCTTTTTTCATTTGCACTTCAGCAATTGTTCATCATATAATTCAATTAATTGCAAAGCAGTCAACTTTGAAGAAGAGACTTTTTGTTTTATTCTTGGAATTTGGAATTCTATTCTTATTTATTTAATAGAAGTTCAACTGATAGACGTCCCATCGCAACAGTGCGGCGGCAGTTTTATTGATTTTGTCCTTGACGCCATCATTAAACATAAATAAAATAAATTTAAATGGATGATCCAGAATTGTATAAAACTGCATTTTGGTCATGTTTGCTGGACATAACATCTTCGTGCGAGTCGTGCTTTTTGAGATATTGATAAAAATGACTTATTTTCCAAATTGCATTCATATCCGCCACTAAACGGATGACTGGTATATTCCGTGTCTCGAATAAGCAACATAAACGACTATTTGCAATGCAAATGCCACGTTACAACGCTCAGCGAACACTCAACGAGTAGTGCCTTTTTCCAGCGCTCCCTCAATGCTGGCATGTTGTCACCACAGTATAAGTACACCCAGTAGGTAATGTTTCATATATAGGCGCACTATCAAGTACGGCCCGCGGTTCTACGGGACAACGTCAAATGTTTGTTTACATTTAGCATATGTTTGTTTACATTTATCATATGTTGGCTGCCATTTATCATACGTTGGCTGCCATTTATGACAAAATGGCAGCTATCTAGTGGTCGGGGCACTGCCATGCACGTTTCATGCTAGGCGTGAAAAACTTCGTTAGAAACTTCGGTTCATTGAATTACAATGGTGAAACGTCTTTGCTGACACAAATTTCATTTGCTTTTGACAAATTGATAGAAAGAAAAACCCAAAATGACTGAAAATATGTCTCTTGTGTTGAAGTGAAAAATGAAGTCCGCGAAAATGCTTTATCCTCTGTAAATCTGGCAGTGCTAGGCATTCGTCAATTTTTGCAAGCACATGGCCAACACATGACCAGCACATGGCGCCATTTCTTCGAAGGAAAATACGAGCTTTTGGGCTTCGATTGCATACTGGGTCTACCTATACTGTGGTTGTCACGTTACAACGCTCAGTGCTATTTCGTAGCGCTCCCCCAATGCTGGCAAGTTGCTACGTTACAATGCTCAACGAGTAGTGCTATTTCGTAGCACTCCCCCATTGCTGGCAAGTTGCTACGTTACAATACTCAGCCGACGCTCACCCGTCGCACAGCGACGGAGAGTCGCCGACGGCGGCCCGCTCACTCTCTCATCGATGCTCGGCTGACGGCTTGCTTTCCAATTTGTTCGAATGTGTGGACATAAATTCTTAGCTGTCTCAATGGCTTCGACGCTACAGCGCTTGCTCTGTGCGATGGACGTCGCGGGTTCAATTCTCAGTGGCAAAAGCGATACATCACTCACTCATCATTTGGATGCCGGCGCGGCGTTTTCTTCACATGCCGGACGACGAATATCATGTGAGAATGATATTTTCATACAAATTTCCGTGGCTCTTGCCGCCGCCGATTCATTTTGGCATTTGAGTGCTGGCGGAGTAACAAATTCGTTGTATGCCAGTACTGGGCCAGTACTGGGCCTGTACTGGGCCAATGCTGCTTGTGAATCTTGGCCCAGTACTGGCATACAACGTCCGCCCGTAGTTATCATCCAGCACTGATATGTTACTGGGCCAGCACTGGCGAACGAGACTCAGCCAGCGTAATGTGGCGCTCAGCAAGCAATGGCTTAGCACTGGGCCAGTTGTGCGACCGTGTTCGGGCTGCCATATTCGGCAGTACCAGCCTTGATAGGCTTTAGAAATATGTATAGGCATTTCGCGTGCCATCGGAACTAGCACTTGTCGCTGGACAATTAGGGTAAAATATTCTATCATTCATTTAAACAAGATGACCATTAAACAACACTTATTACAAACGATTGCTTAATGCATTTCAGCATAGCACATCATGTGCTGACAAAGAATCAATCAACAAATGCTGTAAGATATTTAGCAGCATGAGTAAATTCTACTCGACATTCATTGCAAAATAGATATGCCTTCAAAATACTATATAACATAATTTAACTTTAGTTATAGGTGATTTATTTTGTTTTTTATAGTTTATAATTTTGTAAATAAATAATAAAAATTAAAAACTGCGATTTAATAAAATTTATCATTTTTTTAAATACTTAAAAATAAAAAAATTATACTCAATATTGTTCTGAAATTAGTTCAAATAACTAATTATCACAAATCGTAACAAAAGTGAGTTAGCCAGGTATTGAAATTACTGAAGAAAAAGGAGTGTGTCTCGTGTCAAATTCGCTCAATTTCTGTTAAATGGCTAATAGAGAAGTTCTTAAGTTTGCGCTTCGATGTCAGAATTATTTTTTTTCCAATCGCACTCAAACACACGTGGATGTAGTTATTTATGAACGCAACGATTGCATGACAACTTTGATTCTTCGATTTTCCGTGCCACAACTCATAGATTGGATTACACACGCTTTCTTCATTAAAACTCATTTGAGCGTAACATAAGCCTTGAAGCCCTTTCAACCGCCACAACTACCCCACGCATTCTAATTTGCAACAATGAAGAAATTTTCTTAAGCTTCAACGGGAATACCCATTCAGTTGCTGCTTAGTCTTATGACGGAAAAGTTTAGTGATTGAAATAAAGCTAGACTTGAAAGTGAATATCGAAATTGTTGTAATTTTTTTAAAAATATTAATTTAAAAACAAAATGGGAGGCGGTTTTGGTGATAAACTTTCAACCGGTCAAAACAAACAACCCGGTGGTAGTGCAAGTAATGTGCCTGAAGAGCAAGTTTTGTTGGAAACTAAGGACAGCAAGCTTTTGCGAATGTTCTTCGTTGGACTTTATGTGTGTGCTGTAACAGGACTGGGAATGACATTGTCTATTTATTACTTATTCTTATGGGAATCGCGAATGCCCGAACTACCGAAGCTAGCAAAGCGTCATTGAAATCCTTTGGTGTCTCTTATGTGAAGAAAATAGTTCAAATAGTTTAAAATGCATACACTAAGGAAGTAAGTAGAAATAGTGCCTTAATTTCGTGTGAATGTTTAGCAAATAAGGAATTTAGCCTAAAAGGATGCAAATACTCGTGCGAACAATAGAGTCAATTAGTTATCTCGCGTTTGAAGAAATTTTTTAGCGGTGCCTAGTCGCAAACATAAAACTATTTACAAGCAATGAAAGTCATTTAATTTCTTAAAACCTTTAGTTAAAACATCGTAGTGCAAATTATTCCCAGTTAAAATCAATAACACGAAAAAATTATTCGGTGGAAAAAATGCATGATTAGCTCAGATTTTACCACCCCACAATGTACATATTTCCATTTTTTTAGAGAAGTTTCTATGTTTCGAGTGAAAAAATAACAAGAATCATCAAAATAATAAAACTACAATAATAAAAACATTTAAAATAATAATTGAAACGCATACATACTCGTAAATCAAGGAAGAAGTAATGAATTTCAAATAGAAGAAAGAATTATCGAAGTAATAAATAGTAAATATGATAATAGTAACAAGAATTATTTTATGGACGTACTTTCGTTGCCGACGTGGAGCGCTATCCATCCCTGTACCTGAAACGGGTTATTAAATTTTCATATTTATACTATTAATTCTGTTTCGTTATTTTTTTCCTTTTTTTCTTCGTTTTGCTTTCTTTTTTCCAACTCTATGAACACAGTTCCAAGAAAAGAACGTACTTTAATATTATAAAAATTCAAGAAAAATGCAAGCGATGGTGACTGGGAAACCAATACAAAACTTTTTTATGTATTATTTTGTATATTTTAGCCACGTATGCCTCTACAGTTTTAAAATAGTACTATTTTTAGATGAATAATTTACACGTTGATAGCTTTTTTAATAGAACAGGCGAAGAAATATCCCACTACTTTCACACAATTAGGAGAATTTTTTTGATTTTTAACATGCATTGTTCGAGTTTTGCTCTCATCATTTGTGCCACAAGCTAGGGCGTAGTTGAGCTCAGAAAAAAAATTCGTATAATTTGCTTCTTCCGCAGATAGATTATGCTTCATTGTTACGCATGTAATCCTTAGTTAATTTAATAAAAATTTAAATCATAAGAAGCTCCATGCCATGGTTACTCGTATGCCCACTGCATCCACCAAGAATTGCCAAGAAAATCTCAAAAATATCGGACAACGAATGGCTGCCGATCCATGTTTAAATAGTACCGACGATCAGCACATTAAATAACCACTAGATTGTTAAATTAACTTTCTGATTTAGTTGAACATATAGTCAACGCGGAATGTACCGAATATTGACCGATCGCTTCTTTGAATCACCCACCTGACTTCGGGTAGTATTTCAGCCCAAATATCAGAGAGATTAGAACGAAAACTCGACACATGTCGAACAAAAAAACCAGCCCTTGAACTTTCTAGGATCACAACCGTCAACAAAATTCGTTACAAAAATTATGCAAACGATATCATTCACGAATTTCTTTTCAACGGTAATTGTTCTTTGGAAATGAGATGCCTGAACCTTCCACGGAAACAAGAACTTTACGAAAAAATAGGATAATTTAGGCTCCTTTAAATCTCAAAAAAGTCGGCGCGCTCTCACGGCTTAAAAGGAACTCCTCTCCATCGGTGCATCGATCGCGGTTGGGTAACGGTTTCTCGTCTCAAGATCAACTGATTTACAAAAACAATAAGTAGGTACATATATCGGATGCGAAACTAAAATAGGGAATTTTTGTGGACCCAAAAATACTTATAAGAATACAAGACAATAATTTTGGAAAGCTTTTATTTGTAATAGAGAAGAACGCTTGGGATTCTTTCACAAGGTTCGACAAGGAATTTTTAGGAAGTAAAAAAGATTATTCCTAATTTATGATGGTATGCAAAAAACCACCACAGTGGTTGTGAATCAACCAGATAATGCTGGAAAAGATCGCTAATCGCTCGGTACTATAGAGGAGTACGTCCTATCGTCCTACGTTCCTTATCTAAACGAGACTATGAGTAGTTACCGGTTCAGATTTTCTTTCCATCTCAAAATGAACATGGTGTATTTTGAGAAGTAGGTTGCGCCCATTATTTGATCTTCGAAATTGGCCAAGAAATTTTGTAGTGCAGTTTTATTTTACTATGACACCGATTTTTATGGTGCTGCGATTCATTTGTAAAATAAACTGATGGTTAGATTTTAAGTAATGGACATCATTTCGTGACCATCATTGCTTAGAAACTGATTTCCTGATGTTTGTATTAGAACCACCAATATAAGCAATCTTTTAATTTTGAACCTAACTAGCTTTCTACTTGCATTTTGCATCATTATTTTTTCTAGTTTAAATTTTGATGATATCCGATCCTGAAATGTATCCTTGCAATGTATGGAGATTGGATTTTTTTAAATTTAAACTAGAACTGAATGGGTCACCTTTTCTTGACAATTTTTGATCAAAAGATCTTGGTTTGTTGTAGTGGCTTTATCCAAAGGTGGCTCGCTTGGGCCACGATAAGCCCATTGTGATACCACAGAAGATAAGGGCACTAGAACCTGCGGGATGCCGAGAACCATCCAGATTCTCGTATGAAGCCGACTATGCAGCCAATGTCCAAATCAGCTACTTCCGTGAGGTTATCCAAGAAGGGCGAGCCCAAGGTTTGCATGCGCTTCCTGGACAGTGTTGGGCATTCGCACGGAAAGTGTTTGATTGTTTCTTTCTCTTCCTCAATCTTTCTGCATGTCTGCCGATCAGACAGTGTCCCATCAGTATGGAAACGACGACCGTGAAACTCTGAAGTTTCACGGCTTATATTGAGGAGCCGCTTGGTGCGTTTCTAGCATAGTGCGTGCCAAGTTTGCCTGGTTGTGCTACAGGTTTCTTCGAGCAGCCAGGCCCAATTCGCAGCCTCCACGTAGTAGTGCTTAAATCTTAGATTTATGGAGGCTAATGGTTGGCCAACTTTGGGGTTAAGTGTATACTCCTGAAGCTCAGTGCCAGCTCTCGCTAGGGTATCTGCTTCGCAGTTTCCAGGTATATCACCATGCCCCAGTACCCAGCAAAGAATTACTTCACAGTGAAGACACATCACGTTCAGTTGTGAGCGGCATTCCATAGCAATTTTAGATGAGGTATGCACGGTGGATAGTGATTGGAGAGCAGCTTGACTGTCAGAAAAGATGTTTAAATTTCTTATGGAATTTTTTTGATTTCTCAGCCAGTCTACTGCCTTGTAGATCGCAATGACCTCTGCCTGAAAGACGCTGCAGTGGTCTGGTAATCGGAAGGATAGTTTAAAGCCAAGCTGTTCTGAGAAAACGCTACAGCCAACTCCTCCATCCATTTTTGATCCATCAGTGTAGATGTCGACCGATTCCTGTATCCCATCTCTTTCTGTGGTCCAGTTAATGCCTTTGTCGGGGTAGTCCGTAGAGCCCCGGTGATTGCAATAGCCACAATCCTTCTGACCTTGTTTAGCAGGTTTACATTTGATGGTTTCGCCATAGCAGGTCACCAAATAAATGCGCCATACAGAATGATTGGTTCCACTATCGCCGTATAGAGCCATGATACAGTTTTGGGCACAGTATATGGAGACCCAGTAGATAAACCTTCATATGTTGTTCCTATGGACAAGTGTTCCTTCTTGTGACGAGGATGAATTCCGTCTTCTGCGGTTTAATCTTTAAATCACACTCTTTGCTCCATTTGGTAAGAATACCTAGGGCAAAGTTTAGTTTTTCAGATAGGGTGTTAACAAACTTTCCCGATATTGCTATTGCAACATTGTCGGCATAAGCTACGACTTTGCAGCCAGTCGCTTCAATTTTTGACAGGAGTTTATCCACCACTAATTTCTATAGAAGAGGTGATAGCACTCCACCTTGGGGTGTGCCTCTGCAAATCCTCCTTCTTAAGATGCTGTTTCCTAGCGTGGAGTTGATGCTCTTGCATGAAAAGATCTTAAGAACAAAAGTTTTTGATCCTTTTTTATAATCGATTTCAGTTGAAACAATAAAATTCTAAAAATATGTTTAAGAATCTGAAAAAAAGTTCTTAATAGATAATAACGTGGGATTATTTGTCTAAATTGTATATTTATCTATGTGAAATACTGGCCGGCAGAAACCTTCAGATGGTAGTTAATAGAATCCCATAAAGTAATTAAAAAAATTAGATAAGTTCGTCCAGTTTTAGAATAATTGATTTACTTATAGTCAATCTAATGATCTTAAATGAAACAAAGATATTTTATAGCGACTCCATTGTTAATTCCTTAAAAACGATACGTGTTAACTTTTCAGCAATATGTTTGCGAAATTTCAGAGAACTTTGATAGAAAGGCCACAAACGAAAGAAAATCTAGCTTTAACTAATTTTCAAGTGAAAATAGACTCCCCAGTCTCATATAGTCAGCACATACGTTAGCCGTTAATCTAATTAACAACCGCACTAGCTTTCATATGAGCATGCAGGTAACCTTGAAATAATGATTATGGTAATGCGATTATTTTGAAACACATAGAAAATTCAAGGAACGTCTTTGGCCCTTAGCTTCTCACAATTAAATACTTTTGCGCGATTATGTGCACAAATGGAATTTCATTTAGATGTTACACAAGATTCAATTATTGGATGGCAAGACAATTAGTATTTGTACATATTCTGCTGAGTATAGATGCTGTGTAGCTTATTAATAATAACCTTTTAACCAATTGTTTAAATGTTTTTTTTCTGTAGGTAATTTAAGTTCAATTTGATGTTGCTTCATCTCAAAAATGGGTTGTAAATTCTCACTATCAAAATAATTAGTCCAGTCAAATCTCGTTTATTCTAACGACACTTTATAATCTGACAAATGTACCGGAACTTTTTTTAATCATTTTATTCTATTCAAAATTTTGGATTAATCCGAGAATTGTCATCATAACTTCGAGACAGTCATTTTAAGAAGAGAGGACTGCCACATAGATAAATGTAATTTGGTATCCATCCTGAGAATTCGATGCCGTTTCAATCAAGTATATAAACAATTTTTACCGCATATTTGTACAAAAATCAGAACCAGCGAGGAACAAAAATCAAACACGAGGACGAATCAAATATAAGCTAATCTGACTTCTTATGTAAAATTCAGAGGGGACATAGACCTGGGAATGTTGGATGAAAAGGTAGCCTTGGCTCTAATGGACAATGCATATATAACCCGAATTCACTCAAGGTTTTTTAAATATAAACAAGAGAGTGCCGTTCGGTACAAGGAGGTAGCACTTGGGGTATTCCTGGACATCGAAGGGGCTTTCAATAACGTTGAGCCGGGCGCCATATGGCGTGGGCTTCAACAAAAAGTTGTTAATATGAGCCTTTGTAGGTGGATTGATACACTGCTCAGAACTAGAATAGTTAGCTCGTCCATTGGTGACCTGATTATCAGGAAATACGTGGACAGGGGAACCCCTCAAGGGGGAGTTCTTTCACCGCTACTATGGCTGGTAGTAATGGACAATCTTGTGTCGGAATTAGAAAGGGAGGGTTTCAAGGTCGCTGCTTACGCCGACGACGTGGCCATCATAGTACCGGGCAAATTCATCGACGTCATAGTCGGACGGATGCAATTTGCCTCTGAATTAACCAGCAGGTGGACCACAAAGTGTGGCTTGGGAGTGAACCCTTCTAAGACGGAGCTTGTCCTCTTTACAAGGAAGCATAAAATTCCAGACTTTAGGCCGCCCACACTTAATGGCGAAAGTCTTACGCTCTCCAATCAAGTGAGGTACTTAGGGGTCGTGCTAGATCATAAGCTTACCTGGAGGGCAAATTTGGAAGAGAGAGTGATAAAGGCTACAGTAGCCTTTTTCACGTGTAAGGCGCTCTTTGGGCCTAAGTGGGGACTCAAACCACGGGTGGTACACTGGATGTACACAGCTATAGTCAGGCCAATTCTGACCTATGGGGCTATGGTGTGGTGGGAGGCGCTGAGCAAGAAATGTAACCTGGCTCAACTCACTAAGATCCAAAGAGTGGCGTGCTTGGGGATAACGGGTGCTTTGCGTACTTCTCCCACAGCTGCATTAGAGATCATCTTGGATCTTCTGCCATTAGATCTGCACTGCAAGGAGGCGGCAGCCGCCAGTGCTGTGCGTCTGAAGGGTGGAGGCTTCTGGAGGGAAAGGCCCTATGGGCACTCCACAGTACTGAAAAGTCTTTGTGGGAAGCAATGTTATGTCAACATGGACTATAGAGTGCCAACACTGGACTTTGGAACAAATTTCTTGACCGTCGTCCCCTCAAGAGAAGAGTGGGAGAGCGGTGGGCTAGCCGGCAAAGGAATTGTGTCAGTGTACACGGATGGCTCGAAAACGAGCACGGGCACGGGAGCAGGAATCTTTTCTGAGTACTGGGGTCTTAGTATATCGTTGGAGCTCCCCGTGCACTGCACAGTTGTGCAGTCGGAAATAATGGCAATCTTGAGAGCTGCGAAAGAAGTTAACAAGAGAGGGGAGGTCGATAAAGACATCACTTTCTTTGTGGACAGCAAAGCAGCCATAAGGATGCTAGAATCAGTCTTAGTGTCCTCCAAATTAGTTGAAACCTGCAGGTCGGAACTGGGGAGGATCTTTCAAAAGAACAGTTTAAAACTGTGTTGGGTTCCTGGGCACAGCGAAGTGCACGGAAATGTAAAAGCGGATCAGCTCGCTAGGGAGGGATCCCGTGAGGCGCACCTGCATGAGAAAGTGGGGGTAGGGGTCTCAATGAAAGTTCTTAGGCAGGATATAAAGGTATCAGCCTACGAGCTAGCATTGAGGCGCTGGAGAAATTTAGGCACATGCTGTACCGCTAGACAGATGATTATATCAAAAAGCGCACTCTGGGCTTGTTATCCCTAGACAGAGGTGCAATAAGAAACCTTGTGGGTATACTGACGGGTCATGTGGCTTTCGGTGAACATGCAAGAAGAATCGGGCTCCCAGCGAACGACCTGTGTCGAAGCTGCGGTGATGAAGAGGAGACGGAATCTGTAGAGCATCTTCTCTGCAGTTGTCCGGCTCTAGCGAATAATAGGAAAAAACACTTAGGTGCTTTCTTTTTCGTGAAGCTAAGTGAGCTTAGTGTTATGAGAATGGACCAGTTCCTGGATTTCCTCAAGGAATCGGGGTGGTTCATGGAGTAATATGGTAGTTTTTCCATGTCTTCAGGGCACAATGGGCCAACGGGGCCTAAGTGAAGCGGAAGCCGTGCGGCTTAGCACCCTTCAACCTACCTACCTACCTAAATATAAACAAGAAGAAGTACATGTCCCTTTGAATCAACATTGACACAACCGAAATTTTGTAGAAGTTTCGGGGACAACACGTGAAGGTGAATGACGCTATTTCGGTCTCATTAAATATTATCTAGATTCTTAAATTTCATATCTCATTCTCATATTCTCAGTATGGTAATGGTCAAAATGGAATTTGATTAAATATAGAATAAATTTGAGCAACGACAACTTCATTTCTGCATAAAAAAGGAAAAACACAATTCTGCTACAACTATGGATCGATTGTTGATTTAGTTGCCTTTGACGAATTTTCGGTTCCTTGTGAGCTAATTAGGATCTCTTAAATTTAAGACTTGGATGCCTGAGTAATTATGTTATGTTTATAATGCTTTTAAGTAGTGTTCAAAAATTAACAGATAATCAAATAACCGTAGAATAAACTTGTATTGTCAAGTATAGTAATCATTTTTTTCAAACTTTCAGATAAACATTCCTGAACTTGTTGCAGTCAGGCAACTTAACTTGATTGGAACAACCGCTAATCAATTATACAGAATCATTAAAAATAGTAGTGTAACTATTGGAATGAAAATAAATTCGTCTATTCAACTCAATCCAACCAATGCACCTACTGAATCATATAAACGAATAACCGTCCAAGTATGCAAGTTTAGACACAGCCCAACGATATATGATAAAACTGAACCGCTGTCTACGATGACTACTTCAACGAAGAGCCAGAAAGAAAATACATCCAATGAGGATGAAAACTTTTATAGAAAGATGGAACCGACAGTGCTTAGATTAGGATATGTATGAAATATTTAATCTTTGCAAACGATATCAAATGCAATATAGTTTCCATATTATTAATCAATAAATTGAAAATAAGTTGATAACTAAGGCAGCTGCATAACAGATTATTCATTCATCAAAAAATTTAGAAATCTATATTTTTGTTGTTTTATTTAAAATTTATTGACCTAAAACTTTTTGCTGCAGATTTATGAAATTGTTTAAATGGACCAACAAATCATAAAATGTCCACTTGCATCATTTTTAACTTGCAGTGTACGATGCTATTTTCAGTGAAAGTTTGTCAGCACTATTTTCGATTGTAAACAAATGAACATTACAAAGAGTTCTTTATTTTCATACGTATATTTCCGCCCAATTTGATTTTCTGTCTTTTACTTTTATCGATATTATTCTATGGCAAACTGATAAGTTTCAATGAGCAGCAGCAATTGAACTACCGATAGTATGAAAAAATATATTGTACTTGTTGAAAAACATTAAAATAAATAAAACCGAATAATATGCTTTGATTGAAAGCATTCGAGTCGTATCCTTATTGTTTATCACAATGTGAAAGATGGATTTTAAAACTAGAACCTGTTGTGGGAAAATTAAAGAAAAGCTTTACCAACAGAAAAATATTAGGAACCTGAGTTGGATTATGTGAAATAAGATTCTACCCAATTGAAACATCAAAAACTCACTTTCACGCTTTTTTATTCATTGTTACTATAAAAAAATGATCGATCGATGACAAATGACTTTCTTCTAAAGTGAATTTCTTAGTTTAGCAGCTTTCAATTAGTCATTGGACCTTTGCTTTAAATATAAATGATTCATTTACTGCTCGTATTGTTGTATGGAATTTATGAGGATATTATTAGAAGTTACCTTTAAATATTTACAATTATATACACAGGTTGTATCATACACAAAACGATATAAAAAAATACAGCGTTTTAATAACGCTATCGTATTTTTAACTATCCCGACTAATGCTTTTCATTATTTCATATATAAAACACTTAATCACCTGTCATGAACATGCATGTTGTTTTCGACGATCGAATCATTTTCGCTGCTTGCTCCGTTCCAATAATTGCAGAAGCTTGTAACATGTCATACTTCGTATACAGAATTGTGACTGACATCGACGATTCCAGGCCATCGCGTGAATTTTGATTGGCATCTTGCATTAGATTTATCATTTCCGAATACAGGTGTGGCCAAAAAGGAGGTTGATACATAATTAGATGACGAATACCTTTGATTCGTGTTCTCCGAAAGAAATGAGCACGTTCCGAATACAACAGAAAATGAGCTGCACTATGAAAGAACATATCACGAGCCCGAGCCATTTTTCCGTCTTTTGTATATTCGCTGATTTGCACAAAGCTCATGTTTTCTGCCTTGAAATGATTCCTAAGTCGAACAAAATCAAAATAACTGGGCACATAAATCATACAATGCGCCATTGAAGTACCAGTGAATTGTGGTAGAATTTCTTTGATGAAATAATTGAATCGTGTGTCAAATGATGATTCGATAGATGAAACATCAATTTTATGGAATATCTAAAGCAAACAAAAAACAATTATTTTATTTAAATTAATTGTAAAATTTTTATGTTAACACTCACATGAGGAATCTGTGTAATAACATGTCGAATCGATCCATCAACAATTGGATTTGCGGTACGCACTTTCCCTCTGTAATTACTGCAACGACTGTTGAACAACGAACGAAATTCTGGAAGCTCATGCGTGGCAAAAAGTAAGGTTTGCCGATAAAATCGAGCCCATCCGTTTAAACACCAAGATCGTACCCTTGAAAAATCTGTACTTCGAACTGACTGTGGTTGCAAGTGTAAATGATCAAAGACATGCAGTAAATGATCCCAATTTTGAGCCAAGAATAGTTCAGCTTGATCCAAAATAAGCAGTTCGATCGACGCAAGAAAATCATAATCTCGCTCAGATTCGCCTGGGGCACCAATTATCATACGAAGGCCTAGTGGCGAAGCGATCAATATGTCTGACGAATAGAATTCAGTATACAGCTTCATACACTTTTTTGTGAATGAAATTCCTATTCGAAAAGTATCGTCAGTATTTCCTGAAAAAGTTTTTTCGTAGTCTTCGGGTTTCGGATTGTGAGAAGGAAATTTAATCGTATCGCCTGTGAACTCCTCTTCGAAGCGCTTATAATTTATTACACTGCCACTTGACTTAGCGTCATCTGCAATCAGAAAAATATATCGGTTAATGGGAAAGAGCTTGCCAAAACGTATAGTTATTTAAACTTCAATTCCGGATCACCTTAACAATTTCACAGTATGACAAAATATCGCTACCTAAATAAAAGAACAAAATAAGCTAACTTTCTTGGTTTCGAAATATTTGCTAAAATTATACATTGACTTTCTTAACACTTTCACGACGACGGATACGAATGATGGCAATTCTGGAGGCCCGTCTTTAGCTTATTTTGGTTTGTATTAGACTTTAGATAATGTTTTCTACATGTATGTATATATAAATACCTCAAAACACCCAACAATTAAATTACCTAGTTCTTGCATTCAGGCGACGATATTATGAGCACAAGACAATGAAAAGTTATTCTGTTTTACGTTCTAAGTTCTTTACAAATCAATTAAGATGCAACGGATTCGAGCTCTTTTAAGTATTCCAGGAATTTTGCTGAAGTTTGAATTGGGAGTGCAAATCGAACATTTCAAGCTCCGAAAACCGCGAATTAAATTAAATGATGTAAAAGCTAACACAAACCTTCTTTTTCTCCGAAAAACAATTTCACCAAATTATTCACAACCCTATGAGCAGAATCTCGAAACGGTAATAAAATTAGCACTTTAGGACGAACAAGACCCTGGTCCCGATATGCATCAGGTACAATTGTATTCGCTTTTTTACTCATCGAATTTGCAGTCAGCTTCGCGTTATGATGTAGAATTTTTGTTCTAGTTTTTAATACGTGATTAAGTACATGCAGCGAATACAGAAAGCGTATTTCTTCTCCATTATCTAGAGTCCGATTGGGATAAAATAAGTCTTGATAGTTGTTTATAATTGAAAACAGCTCAGCTTGCAGAGGTGTCGTGGCAGTTTTGTTGACATTATTAATCTGATTACCAAGCAAAAAGTTATCCTGTAATTGTACTTTCACGTTGCACTTATTCAAATCTATTGCTTTGTGGCTTTCAAATGTGGGTAATTTTCCTTCAGTCGCATACCGCTCAGTATCAATAAGACTACTTTTAACGGCCCGCTTGGGTTTATTTGCGGATATGCCTAATTCTTTTTTGAACTGACCGCCTGTAGGAATGTCAATTTGAAGTTTTCCTAAAGTTGGCCATTGACATGATTCCTTCCGTGTTATATGAGGTTTAGCTGTTAAACTTTCCAACAAGGTGGACGATATATCAAGATCTAAATGTATAGAGAACGGATCATTTGTTTTTGAATCCATATTTGATTCATTCATTTCATCTTCATCAAGCTCTTCTTCAACTATCTGTTGATTTTCCGCTACATCTTCGTCTTCCGCTTCGCTGGTCAGTTGATTTTCTGAATCACTGCTATTTTCAACGCTTTCATCAATACTAGAAGCCACATCGTCCTCTTCTTCTACAATATCTTCCCCATTCGAATTTTCGTCACTTTCAATTATCGACGATGCTTCACTGTTTATTTCTACATCTTCCAAACCATCCTCGGCTTCATCTAATTCTTCATCTTCTTCTTCGGCATCGCTTTCTTCATCTGTACTATCACTGATTTTGAATGCATTTTCTGAAAAGGTTAATTATAAACTTAGTGTTAATTCTTGACATTGAACGAAGCTTAATAAATAAAGTATTTTAAATCTTCAACATGCTGAATATATGTGAGATATTAGATAATGCATGGATAATATGCGAATATACGAAAGAAATATTTATAAAGAAATTCCGAATCGCGCTTTCAGTCTTCCACGAGTGTGTGAGACGAGATGATAAGAGGAATATCCGAATAATCCGAAAATGTCCATGAAATTTCCCTTAACTTCTCACTCGACTCGTACTCGAAAAATGTGGATTACAGAGGAAAGTTATACCGAAAGAAATTGCATTCAGCGATAAGAAATCCCTTTTTGGATCGGACCCTTAATTACAATAGCAAAACGCTCGGCCGGGTTGGAACCAGTAGTTAACTTCTTCTATGCAAAAATCATGGATTTGATCACGGCGGGAGCATAATGTGGGTATAGTTGGTGTACTCAAAAAATACCGTGTATATACCCCGAAATCGTTAATGATCAATGGAAAGCTGCCTACGACCGAAGCCGTAGTCCATGGACTATGATCGTTAATGGCAATGGCTTACTAACGACCGAGAACAAAAGAGCAAGTTTGGAAACAAATTGCGGAAGCCCGCAAAAGTTGTTTCGAAAGAGGAAAGGGCATGTTCGCTTTTCATCCACGTGCTACGTATCACACCCTCGGCAAACGGACGATCATCGTCGAGTAGCGAGCGCCACAGAAGAAGAGGCGATAACTCGGCTCAGTGCATTTCAGCGGCGACGGGCGCAAAGCCAGGGCGAAATCAGTCAAGTAAATGCGTAGCGATTTGTTTCTAGATAAGTTAGTAAGTAGGAGTGATCGCTTGGCATTTTTCTTGAATTCATATCCAATTTAAAGGAAATTGGCAAAGGAGGATAGATAGGATCAAGTACCAATCAGTATTCGAGTCTGCACTAGAGATTGGACCTCCAAAGATTCCAGACATAGGCGGTCTGGAGGAAGCCGTTGGCGCCCTTTTATCTGCCTTCAATGAACCAGCAAGGTCTGCATGCAGTCCAACTAAGCCTAGGGGAAATATATAAGCCCCCATGGTGGAATAGTGACATTGCGGAGCTGCGGAAGGAATGTAGGAAGTCCTTTAATTGAGCCAAAGAATCCAATGACTGGTCTTCCTATAAACACTGAAGGAGTTTAAATGCTACATCAGAAAAGCCAAACACACTTCGTGGAGAAGTTTCTGTGCAGAAATAGAACACTCCAAGGATGTCAGTCATTTGCGAAAAGTTATGACGAGCTCCCTCTTATTTTTGGGGTATGTCAAAGACGCAAATGGGGTCTGGACTAAACCCAGCTTCGTGACGCTAGCCATTCTCATGGACACGCACTTCCCGGGCAGTGAGGATGTGGCTGACAAAACTGATCCACATACGCCCCCGAACTGTCTGTCAACTACTGTGCCTCATTTCAACCCTTTAAATCCCCCGACATGGACAATATCTCACCTGTTCAGATCCAGCATAGAATCAATATAGCACTGCCATGGCTAAATGCCACCTTTAAAGCATGTCTACGGATGGCTTACATTCCATAGCGGTGGAAAGAAGCTAAAATAGTCTTCATACCCAAAGCGGGCAAGACATCCCACTCTTCACCTGAGGATTATAGACCTATCAGCCTCACCTCTTTTCTGCTGGAAACTCTGGAACGGCTGATAGAGATTCATTTGAGAGTTACTCTGAAACCACTCTCCAATGAGCAGCACACATACACGAAAGGAAGATTAGGTTTATCGTACAACTGCCAAGCAGCAGGAGCATTAACTCCACACTAGGAGACAGTATCCTAAGAAGGAGGACGTGCAGAGGCACCCCGCAAGGTGGGTTGCTATCATCCCTTTTATGGAACTTAGTGGTGGACAAACTCCTGTCAAGAATATAAGCAACTGGCTGAAAAGTCGTAGCCTATGCCGACGAAGTTGCAATAGCAATATCGGGCAAATTCGTTAACACTCTATCCAAAAGATTTAACTTTGCCCTGGGTAATCTTACCAAGTGGGGCAAAGAGTGCGGTCTGAAGATTAATCCGCAGAAAACGGAATTTGTGCTCTTCACAAAAAGACACAAAATTTCACGATTTCTCCCACCCAAACTCGATGAGATAAGCCCCATACGGTCTCATCAAGTTAAGTATTTGGGTCTAATTCTGGACTCCAAACTCGCGTGGAAAGCGAACATAGAACAAAGAACGCGAAAAGCGGCATGCGCAATCTACTGCTGCAAAAGAGCTATTAGGAAAAGGTGGGGATTGAAACCCAAAACTGTATCATGGCTCTATACGGCGATAGTGGAACCAATCTTTTTGTATGTCGCAGTTATTTGGTGGCCTGCTATGGCGAAACCATCAAATGCGAACCTGCTAAACAGAGTCAGGAGGATTGCAGCTACTGAAATCACTGGGGCTATATACACTACCCCGACAAAGGCATTGTTTATGCTCCCGACGGAGCTCCTTACGAGACAGCAGGCCAAGTGTTCTGCGATTCGATTGAAAGCTCTAAATCTCTGGCATAAGGGGAATATTGGCCACTTCACCATATTACGGAGGGATGGACCGACGCCAGGGAAATAAAACCTCATTCTTCTGATTCCCTGCTTCTATCACGGCTTCAAGTCAGTCATCCCTAGCAGAGATTACTGGATCATGGAAAGAAGTAGGATACAGAAATCGGTCGACATCTACACTGATGGATCAAAGATGGATGGAAAAGTTGGCTGTGGTGTTTTCTCCGAACAGCTAGGCCTGAAACTATCCTTCCGGCTACCAAATCACTGCAGTGTTTTTCAGGCAGAGATCATCGCAATACATAAGCCAGTTGACTGATTGCGAAATCAGAAAATTTCCATAAGAAATCTCAACATTTTCTCCCGCAGTCAAGCAGCCATCCATTTGTTTTTCAACGTGTATACCTTATCCAAAATTGTAATGGAATGTCGCACACAACTGACTTTGCTGGGTGCCGGGTCATAGTAATATACATGGAAACTGCGAAGCTGATGCCCTAGCGAGAGCTGGCACTGAGCGTCAGAATTACATACTAACACCCAAAGTCGGCCATTCTCTGGCCTCCATTAAGCTAGGATTCAAGCAGTATTAAACAGAAGTTGCAAAAAGGGCCTGGCAGACTTGGCACGTACTAAGCTCAAAACGCACCAAGCAGCTCCTCAACACGAGATGTGAAACCTCAACCTTCATCATATCCGTCCTGACGATTTCTGCCGGAGATGCAGATCGGAAAAAGAGGAAAGGATCCAAAAATTTCTGTACGGATGCCCAGCACTATCCAGGAAACGCGTGCAAACCTTGGACTTCTTGGACAACCTCACGGAGGTAGCTGATTGAGACATTGGCTGCATAGCCAGCTTCATACGAGAATCTAAATGGTTCTCGTCATCCCACAGGTCCTAATGCCACACCCTATCTCATTGTGGTATCACAATAGGCCTATCGTGGCCAACAATCATCCAACCAACCAAGAGAGAGTGGTGGCTAGGCACGCGGTAATATTAGGTATACATAACGTGAATCCAAAAAGAAGTGTAATTTTCATGCGCCCTCAATAAAATTGGTGAAGTTATGTAATTGCATCGAAATTGTTTGTGACTCTAGTAGTGATGATTCCGTACAGTGGTTTGTGGAAGATACGTTGGAGCAGCCTCTTGAGGGTGACGTAAATTGGTCTCGGTGAGCCGGATTCTCGTTCGGCGGCTCATAGAGACCTTTTGGGGTGGACGAGTGGCGCCCACGAATGACCGGCACTCGAAGGTCTCAGCCAATATTGAGGAACGACTTGGGTTATTTTCTTGCAGGAACGGTACGCTGCCACGTGAGGTAACACATTGGCGGTGTTCAGTCTAGCGGGGGGCAAGAGACATATTAAGCGGGAGGCAGAATGCTATTAAGCGTAACAAAATGTATGAAAACATGCCTCAAATTACAGGGATCGATGTTAAGTGGCATATTATGCGGCCACTAGTATTGAATGTAATCGTATTAGGCGGTTTTTACTGTATTTAGATTTGCACTGAGCATGACTTTTTGAGATTTAGAGGCTCCTTTAGATCAGAGATCCGGGCGGACTCTGCTTTAGTCCAGTCTAGGAATTAAAAGTTAAACTTTACCGACAATCAGAAGTTGTGAATTCGAATTCGTTCGGGATTCAAGGTATAAGCATTTATATAAACCATGGATGGTGCCTGAAAAATATATGAGGGTGGTTTCAGTAGATAAAAACGCGAGAATGATCAGTATCTTAAAAAATAATCGTCCAACCTTATAGTCTTTACATAAGCCGGATACACAATCCCGGCTGAATGTTAGCAGGCGCAGACATATCAACCATTCAAATATTTATAAGTCAGCCGGAGCCAGCACGCAAATTTACTTATAGATTCCGGTTAGAGACCTAGTTCATTCAAGAGGCTTTGAAATAAGTTCGAACTAATAAATTCTTCAACTAACCATGCTTATCTTGTTGAAACCCTGACAAAAGCTGCTCAAATGGATTCACTTTTTCCTCTGTATCTGACATGGATTCATCGCTGTCTCTTCTCATTTGAAACACGGATCGAGATTTGTACTTTTCTTCCACTACTTTCTGGCGTCTTTGAGTCTCTTCTGCTTCCTTGCTCCTTTTAATAAATTTATAATTCCTTTTCTTCCTATCTGTTTCGACTTTTTGCGACTTTCGACCCGCATTATGTTTGCCATACTGTTTCTTTCCTTTATGCTTTTGGAAGGTTTTCTTGAGCCGCGGCATTTTAGCCCAAATCTTGTTTTTTGTAAAGAAACTACGCGACGAATAAATATATTTTTCCCGGTTTTATTACACTCTGTTCCAGTCAGCTTCTTCGTACTATTGACAATTTGTTGACACATATTTGACAGTTGATGGCATGTGCTCCATCAGTTTTTTAGGGGAAAGATGGATTCAAAGATTTTCTTCGTGAAATCGATATTCCATCTGAAAAATTTAATATATTATATTATACACCAACACGCCAGTAAAATCAAGAGAACCGCAACCCAGTAATACTTGAAATTTGTCATATTGAAATTAATTTGAATAAAATCTAAAAAAAATAATGCAGAGTTGCACTACTTCTCAATTATTCTCATATGTCAAACAAGCGGCAGGGCATCCTCAATGAGGAAAAAGGTAAGAAATGGAACATCAACGAAATTATTGGAGCAAATCACTTGTTTGTGTAGGTGAAAAAAACAATTCCCATTCTTTAAAAATATACACCCTAATGAAATTGGCTTGAATGCTATTAGAAATTTTGAAAAATATTTATTTGCATAAAATTCTGAATTCGGTACATAGCTAGTATCTATGAATATTCTGTTCGTTTTTTTTGCAGATTTTCACATTTTCCGATGGTATTTTAAACACTCCTTTGCTTTTTTACTCTATAAGGAAGATATCATTAATGGAACATAGATAGGGGTAACACTTTGGAAACACGTTTTGACGATTTTTACAAATCCCCCGCCCCATTCCAATGCTTATCAATAAAAAGTATACTGTATACCAGGCGGGTGAGTGGACTGGGGATGATTTTATGGAAGATTTGTCTTCATCAGATATATGTGATTTATTTGACTTTCGGTAAGTTTTGAAATTCTACAGTATGTATACTTTTCATTGATAAGCATGGGAATAGGACGCAGGTAGGTGTTAAAAAAAGGACAAACGTGTATCCAATAGGTTACTCCTATTTATATTACATTTATGATAAAAATGACTTTCAAATTTTTGTTTTTTTATCAAAAAAAAAGTTTTATTTACCTATTTTTAGTATTTTCGATTTTTAAACAAGCCTAAAAATCATTTCCCAAATCAATTTTAAATAGGCAAAATAACCATTTTTCAGTGGGGGAGCTCCCATAACTTCTTAGGGGGTCGTGACCGAAACGAACTTTTTTTTCGTCGTTGGAAGGTGGGAATCTTCAAAAGATACCGATCGGCTCCAGCCTCACGATATGCCGGATTTCTACCGACTAAACCCATCTCCGTGTCCTTCTAGGCATTGTATCCAAGACAATAGAACTATTTATTTATCCATCCATATTTTAAGAAATGCTTGCCACTTCCCAGACGATAAAAATCGGTATAAGGAACAGTACTTAATTTTCGATATATAAAGTCATTTATTTTCGTTTATATTAACATTTGTGATATTTTTCTAATTCTTGTGGAGCTTCATTATGAGCTTTAAGAAATTGCGGAGCTGATGTATTCATTTCAAGTTTTGTTCACGTATGAGATGTTTTTTGAGTGTCATTTTAAATAAGCTAGAGTTTGTTATGTCCTTTATTTAGCTCCGTAACGTATTGTAAAAGCCAGCTGCTTTATTAACAGGGTCCTCTTTTAGCCGTTCCGTTATAGCATATCCGATAACTATATCGTTGGCATTTCTAATATTATATATGTTTTTGTCCGAGACTTTCTCTAGGCTCAATGAGCTATATTCTTTTAGATTCAAGTGTTTATATATGAAGTTCGCTCTCTCTATATGTATTAGGGATTCTGGACTTAGCTCTTTAGCTATTTTATATACCTCGACTGTATCGGTCCGCATAGGGAGTCTGTATATAGTTTTATAAGCCCGTTTACGCCATACTAGTAGGGTAACCCTCTTCTTTCGATCCTGCTACCCCCAACATCGAAGGGGGTCGGGTTAGGGGGAATCTTGATTTGTGACCGAGTTTTCACATTTTACGATTGCTCACTTATATTTTTCAAAATGGTCAATATTTTTTGAAAAAATTGTGACCTGTGGCGCCACTGAAATTTTCGCGTCACAATCTATTGGAAATATCATTTCCAATTGGATTTTCATTAAATCGATTGAAATGGAGATTTCCACCATAAAAACTTTATTACAAGAAGCTGAAGGACACGATTTCAGGAGCACATGAATTTGAACGCCCACCGCCACCGGAATACTCGAATATTTCCACATTTCTCACGATACACGAAAATTCTGGTTAATTAATTCACTATCGTACAATTTTCTGAAATTGACTTTTTAGAGCGCACGACAGAAACACCACCACCACCGTTATTTAGCCGAGAAGAATGCGCGATTCTCACATTTACCGACTGCAACTGAAATAAACTCGAACAATAAAAATCAAATTTGGGGTTCTTTTTTGAATTTGGTTACGCAAAGTAAACATCATGAAAGCCATTCCCTAATTTGACGTTACACACTTTATGCCGTTCCTTAGTTTCCTTGTTCATTGGGCATCATGAAGCAATGACAGCTCAAATTTGACACGTTCCTATCACTGCGGCAACGTAAGCCAGGTTTCAGTGGAAAATGGTTTTATTAGACAATTCTTCGGTAAGTGGTCAAACATACACGCTTAATGGATCAAATCTATAATCTACATTCCAACTTCAGTTTATTATATCTTTGGAGAAATTAGCAACAGCAGCCCGAAATGATTCTTCATTCACGGTAACATTTAAACGATGTAAGCTAACCAAAATGTTTTCAACGCGATCTGTCCGAGCGAATAGCATAAAATTACTTTAAACCTATTAATTGATTGTCTTCCAGTTGATGGACACAATAAACCTACACCCAGAGAAGGAAGACCGCCCTTAACGACGCCAGATGAATACATGTGCCTTGTTAGAGCGCAAATGAAGTCCAAAAAGGTGAGTAGGACTTGTCGTGGGATAAGCCTAATATTCAACACCTATGTTTAGAATAGTATGCCTTCTCCTTTCCAAACTGATACAGTGAACTCCAATAATCCTGTTACAGCCAATTGATTCTAGCAATTAAGCGGCATGGTGCGAAGCAAAGTTGCAGATAAAATTAAGATGTGTGGCCCAGCCTCATCGTTTTCATTGAAAAATGTGGGAATGACAAATCTGCAATAAAATAACGAGGAATATTGTGAAATTGTACGCCTATCTTGTTTTCAACATGTTTAACATGCTTTTTAGCAGTCTCATAAAACTTTTCGGCTCAAATCACACTAAATACTATGAATAGTCCAATTTTTATTGTTAGAAATAGCCAAAGAAGGATTATCACTATTATTTGATCTTGCAAGTATGTTTTCTAAATGTGGAAAACTGTTAAAGTCTTCATATGAAACAATATCTGTTTAGAAATGCTGTTTGCATGTTAGCAAATTATCAGAAATAAGAGAAACGTCCTTTAAATTAACCTGGATGGAATCTTTTTACCCTGAGGGTCACGTTCATGTCTTGAGAGAGCGTTTAATAAGTTGAAAAAAGATCACGACTGAAAGTACTTTTATTCATAGAATCTTTTAAAAGGGAACTCTACAATTACATCTTTTGAATTTCCTAACAATTTGCATCCGTTTCAGATTTCAACAATAGTTAAACAAGAAGACGTTCCCAAAATGATGACAATGTATGCTCAATTTATGAAAAGTAATATGGATGGATTGAAGCGAGTGAAAAAAATCAAAAGCAAGGCTAAATCAGCGAAAGGATAATGTTAAATGAATAAATTCACTATAAAATAATAATACTGCCTAAAATTGCTAATTTTAACAATATTATTATTTTCCAAGAAAAGTCGTTATTTTTTTATTATTATATTTTTCAATTGATCAAATCTATGTATATGTGTAAGGCACATATTGAAATCCATATTGTTTGTACATTTAATTTTCGTTTTTAAATCACGAAGTGATGGATTATCATGAATTATTACAAAAGGAAAATCTGTATGAAAGATTAAGAATAAACATTTTTGTAAAATGTTTTGAATATGAACAGAGATTTTGTAGATTTGTCGTGTTTGAACTATTGAGAACACTGTGATATACATTCCTTCGATCGACAATGGTATTTTGATACACTTTTAAACAAAAACATCCTACAAGTCGACAATGTGTCTTTACTTTGCTATTTTTCATTGCGAAGCGTTCAGTTTTTCTACGATATTCTTTCAATGTTCGACTTACGTCTCTAGATTTTTCGGCTGGTTGAAAATATCTAAATTAATAATTTTTTAGTTGTTTTTAGGTATAAATTCAGAGAATGTATGCAGACAACAACATATTAAATCGTACAGAGTTACATTAGAAAACAAAAATCATTCATTAAACTTCTAATGACATAACTTCCACTTTCTTACCGCCAGCTCATTATGAGTCAGATTGACATCGTGAAGAGCTGGGACGTCGTTAACAGGTCTATTATGTCGGTTAGTATAAATTACTCCAGCGCGCAATTTGGACAATCGATGTTGACATTCGCAATATAGCTTGTTCACATCGCTAGATTTTGGTCATTGTGATTTCGAAATCTTGTCAAGTGTTCACATCGCCTCGTCTAGATTTGACAGTGACAGTTTCGTAAATTTGACAAAAGTGCATAAATAGTGCATATTAAAATGGATAAAATAATGGAAGGTGTTTTGGTGAATGAAATTGTATTTAGTGAGCGCTTGAAGTTATTGCATGGGCTCATAGCCAGGCTCCAATAGATATGCGTATTACCTTCCATTATGCTGTCCTGGACAATGCTTGGGTCGACATATTCAAAACGACCCAACAGCTTGTCGACTGCATCGTATCGTGGCCATATAGACGGAGAACCACCGGACGGCCCCATTTTTTTTTCTTTTCTAATCTGAAATGTAACAACATAATTTGCGAACCAATATACTTGAAAGAAGGCTCGATTTATCGGCCACCTTACACTTACCTGTATCTATTTGTGAGATTGTGAATTTTAATTTTAATTTCATCCGTAGTGAAATTATATTTTCGCGCCTCTATCGCAACTCTCATCTCCTGAAATACGTGGATGTTTTTTCGGTGGCCACGTATTTCATCCAATTTTTCGGCCCAAAGGGCCAAAAGCAATTCTTCGGCGTCATCCTGCCACTTAATCTTATTTTTGTATTTTCGTTTATTTGAAATTCACATATGTTTGACACTTGTCACTGCTTGTCACACGTCATCTGAATGTGTGTGGTAAACTGTGGCGAAAAATTTTCTTGCAGTTCTGCCACACGCAACCATCAGATTTTGAGTAGATTTTGTTGAAATCTAGCAGATTTGAGATCGACTTGATTTTGATTTTAGTATAGAAAATATGGTAGATTTTGGGTTAGATTTCGCGAAATCTCCCGATTTTTCGAAATCGGGTGCGATGTGAACAAGCTAATAGATGCCGCGAGTTAATATTTTTGAATTCACCATACTGTTCGACACAATATGTCAAGGAAACGCGCCCCGAAAATGCGTAGTTATGATAGCCGCATTTCGAAATGCCTCAAATCGTTTACATTGCGTCGAGATGATTTTGTTTGTCAGATACACACGTGCAACTGTTGCGGTTTCAAAGTAATGCATGCCTAAATATTTTTAAAAGCTCTGATGAATGAAGATAACCGCAGAAATGCCATTCTTCCTCTTGAAAACCAATAGAAAATATGTTTGAATTTGATTTATTTATGTTTGCGGTGCACAAACTTATGTTAGGACCTATGTATTATCGAAATACTATGTTGAACTCGAAAATATCAACCATCATATCTATTGCATATGGTAGCATTGATTTTTTCCGTGTTTTGAACCATGATTTTGTCCAAATTACGTTCCGAGGATAGATTGTAAAAGTATGAGAAAAAACGTGTTTTTGAATCTGATAATGATCGAAATCACAAATGATGTCAAAACTATGTAGTTTCGTGACAATGTAAATAGGTTGCTAAACATAAATACGTTTTTTTCGGGGCAATATGTATAGACTAATAAGCTTCCCTCCGTTTTTGCCAAATTGTTTCTATTTGATTTAAAAAATGTCGTTATCATTTGACCTTTCATTGCAAAAACCGTCATAGAAACAAAAAAAAAATGAATACTTTTGTAGGAAACCGCTTGTTCTATAAAAAACCAGCGAACACACAAAGTTAGCTAGCATCGTTTGGAAGTGATTAGCTTCCCTATGAAACATTGAATACGTGAGTATTTTTCTGATTTATGAAATAACATACACAGTGCCGGTAGTAAATAATTCGAAAAATAAATGAAGGAGCTTCTAATTTTTTTCTAGAAAAAACGATGTAGCTCTTATATTGTAGTGAAGATATTTTTCAATTAATTTTCATATTTTAACAATATTGCTGTGGAGTTAATTTTTTTGCATACTTTTCTTAAACGTTGTCATTAAATATTTTCCGAACTTATTTGCAATGTAAAATAGGCCAGTTCCGGTATTCATAGAATTGCAAGAGGACTAAATGATGCCATAATAAAAAGTTTATGATATTTTTTATTTACTCTAATAAGAAAAACTTGTGAAATTATCGCTATTTTAACCATGTTTTCAAATTACCATATTTATGCCACTATTTTTTCATAGCTCCTTGCAAATGTGGCATTTTTAGAGCGAAAACAAATTTGATATATTGAAATTATTACTATTAATGACAACAATCCAGCTCAAAATCGGGCACGTGTTTATATGTGCAAAACTCACTATATTCTTTAAGTAAGGCAAGACATTTTAGGAATATCTAATTTTTGTATGTGAAAATTTTTATTTTCAGGGATTTCTAGCAACGTTTTTAAGAAAAATATTGGAGATGCATTTTGTGGAGTGAATTCAGCAGCCTACGATCCACGTTCATCGATTTGGTATTGATAACAACAAGTCCCATTCTGACAGCTTACTTCATTAAATGACAAACAGCGAGAGGAGTGCAAGGCCAACTTTCGTATTTTCTGCAATACATGGGCTTACAATTGTATCGAGAAACGCCTGGTTAAAAGCACGTAAAACGACATTCAGTAACTTCGATTTGCAAAGGTTCCCCACGAAACATGCCGGATATTCGACTGACGCCGCTTGGTGCTGGCCAGGACGTTGGCCGCAGTTGTTTACTTCTTACGATGGGTGGAAAGAACATAATGCTCGATTGCGGCATGCATATGGGCTATACGGATGAGCGACGTTTCCCTGACTTCTCATATATCGTTCCGGAAGGACCTATTACGAGTCACATCGACTGCGTAATTATTTCGCATTTCCACTTGGGTAAGTACAAGCTTTCATAACCTCTAAGTCTTCGGCTGATTATTCGTATATTTAGTTTATGTTGTTGAGCTAGGCGTTTCGCAACTTAGTGTGATATTACGAAAACTAGCATATTAATCACCACGTCTAAATGTTGGAACGCTTTGAAGCTAGTAGGAATAGATTTCCACCTAACATTGAAAAAAAGATTCTCTGCTGCCTTATTCTAAAAGACATTTAATCTGAACATGTTAAATATATTAGTATCTTAATATTTAAAGCTGTTACCCTTGTAGGATTCAGCTGAAAAAATCTTCATAATTTTTTTACGAAACCTATAAAAACTGTAAACATATACTCAAAAAATAAGTTGTTGCAATCAGCAGCCTAGCTTTATTTAAAATCAAAGAAAAATATTCCAGCGTGATCTGGAGAGTCGGGAAACCGCACCGAAAATCAGCCCCTCTACAGTAAACAAACCTTTATACAAAAACCCGTTTACTATCTCAAATAGTTCATCGCATATATCTTTGCGACGCTTATTAATAAAAATCTAAACTCCTTTGTCTTTGTTTAATTTGCACGGTGTATTAAACCGAGAGAAAAATTATCTTTCTTAGCGAAATTTTTATGAAGACACGGTCTTGTTGGAAAGACTATGTACCAGGAATTGTGTTTTAAGAATAATGTACAGTTTTTAAGGATTATGTTTATTCATTTATTGCTTAACAAAAACATTTTTTTTAAACTAACTTTTTTCAAAAAACCTATCGAAAAATTGAATAAGTATTATTCAGAAAAAACAAACAAACAAAAACCTTGTTGCAATCATATGCTTTTATAAGGATTATCAATACATTTATTTATTTATTTACACCAAACAAGGCATGAAGTAAACAATACAAAAAAACATAAATATTTAATAAGTTAAAGTAAAGTAAATTAGTTTAATTACAACTTAATCAGGCTTAGTTGGGGAGTGCGTGGTTATGATGACAATAGAGCCTTTGTGAAGTTACGTTTAAAGGACGATAGAGGGATACCCGGAGAATAGTGGTTACTAATAGTGTTGAATATTCTACAACATCTATTTATCGGTTCATTATGGCCATAGGCCGTGTGATGCCGATATTCTTTAAGCAGGGTTGTGTGTCGAGTACGTCGTTGATGGTCATTAAATTTTATCCTATCAGCGAGGGCTACTATATTTACTGCGCCGCTGATATCGTCGAAGGTGAAATTGGCACTAATTAGTGTTCTTCTAGATGAAAGAGGCATTAAGTTTAGAAGGTCTAGTCTATATTTGTAGGAAGGAAGACTATGAAAAATACTCGGGTTGTAGAGGTCCCTCAAGGCGAAAAGCAAGAATTGTTTCTGGATAGATTCAAGTCTGTCGCTGTGGAGCACAAAAACGGGGTTCTAAATTATGCAAGCATATTCGATTAGAGACCGCACGAAGGTGGTGTATAAGGACTTGGTAACCCAAACGTTTTTGAACTCCTTGGCACGTCTCTTAATAAAGCCAAGCTGTTTATTAGCCTTTGATAGGATTTTGTCATATTGCAGATTGAACCGCAATTGCATAATGAAATACAAATCAAACCAGTGTGAGAATCCGAGTTAAGTTAGGTTATGAGGGTGCTAATCCTAAACGGCTTCCGATTCACTTAAGGGGTCTACCCTCTTTATAATTTTCCAAAAAAATCGATTTTTTCATTGCACTTTTGAAAAGTATATATATATACAGAAATATCATATTAAAATTTTATAAACATCGGAACTTTCATTTTGTCACCCGAGCGAGATTATTCATTAAAAAAAAACTTTAACCGCATTTTTCACGAAACAACGTTTTTCGACGCCGCTTTCAATGAAATCTCGGGAACTACTGAACCGATTCTCGCCAAATTTTTACCAAACATTCTTTATGACTACAGCTATAGCGTTGGTTTTGTGTATTTCGAGAGTGTATTTATTGAGTGTAACCACTTTTTTATCAATATTTATAATTTAAACCTATCTAAAAAAATATTAAAAATGACCCGTTTTTACACTGCTAACAGAGAGTAGACCCCTTAAACCGTCTATGGTCCACTGTGCCCTCTAAACGTGGAAACCTTCAGATTTATTCGAAGAATCATCCTGATTTCTTAAGGAAATTTAAGAGCTGGTCCATTTGAATGGTAATTAGCCAATCAGCTTCACGAATAAGAATGGTCTCAAGTACTTATGCCTCCTAGCAGCTTGAGCCGGACATTTGCACAAAAGGTGCTCTACTGACTATGTCTCCCTCTTCGTCGCCGCAGCACCAACATAGGTCGCTAGCTGGGAACCCGATTCTTCTTGCGTGTTCAACGAAATCCCCATGACCCGTGAGTAAATAAGAGAATCTGAGTAACATTTACAAGATTTAGTCAGAAAATGTTGCGAAGGTGTCTTGATCATTTATTTCGGGTACAGGGTTGACTCTTTCAACTAAAAGTGTTTCTGTGGAATTCTTCCATAAATATAACAGAAATTCTCAAAAAAAACGAAGGATAATGTAACAGGTGTACACAAGAATTTGAATAACTTTAAGCTAAAGCAATATTTTGAGAAATTAACTCAAATCAAAGCTTATAAGCAGTCATTTGTTGTTTATTTAACCCTTTCGCGCGCAGTATAAGGAGAAGAGGGAAAAAATAATTGAATGGTGTTATATGGTTTGAATGCTTAAGTCTACGCAAAAGTGAAAGAAATTTAATTTTTTGATTTTCCGAAGAAGGTTTTTAAGGATGTTGCCATATGGCAACATTGCACAGATAATATTAAAAATTTGGTTTTGTTTGTTATTTCTATTTATTATTAAGAAATGTTAATAAAATAATGAAAACTGTTAGAATAATGTAAAATTATGTGTGAAAAGAAACAAAGCAATTCTTGTGGTCATTTAAACACAACGCCACTCCACACTTCACGCACTTATCCTTGAATAGCCTGTTGAACACAACCGACATCATGATTTCACTGTATGAACTGGCCAGTGATCGATGCAGTCATATCTAACGTCATTTATAGGCTGCGCTTTTCTGCTGGAACGGCTAGACATTGGTGTTGATGAAGCAGATGAATTTGGGGATGGCAGGTCGACCTCATTCAGTAAATTATTTGTTGTTGGTCGACCACGTTTTCTCGCAAGTTGCTTTGGAGCTACACGACGACTTGTAAGAGTTTTCGCAATTGTTATCTGGAATTGCATAAGTGTCATATACTTTGCTCCTAGATAAATTCGAGTCATGCAGCGTCGATACAGTAGCCATCAGTTGACCACTGTGACGTTGATGCACCAAAATACTATCCTAAAATAGTATTTTTTTGATTTATGATCTATACGGTACAATTCTATGAGCATGTCCATAAGATCAACACCACCCATAAAATGATTGTAATCTTGAACGATTGCAGGTCGAGAAACCTGAATATGCTTCTGAGTAACGCCATTCCAACGACGACATGTGTCTGTAGACTGTACGCAACAATACGATGAAAGCAATTGTACCAGTTTGTTGTACCAACGAACGAGTGCCAATTCATGTGTTCGTGCAACTGGATAGTCAAATGAACCACGGCCTTCTGTTTTCAACTCTGCCTCAGTTCTCATATTGTCTGCCCATAACGGTTGTTCCGTATAGTTCCAGTGGAATAAATACCCCATGGTTTCAAAACAACTTCTAAGCTGATTGATGTAAACCAATTGTCAAAGTAGAGTTGAAAGTTTTCATTACGCGGCATTGTAGAGCAAAGATACCATAGCTCGGGCATGTTCCATCACCAACGTAAAGTGCAAAATCGTAAACTATGCCCAAGTTCCCGGCCCTTGTAAACATTTTAAACCCCAGTTATGTTGATCTCCTCCTATAATCTGGAAGTTTAACCACACCCATAAATAAAAGCATACCAATGAATTTCCGAATGTCTTCTGCTTCCAATGACAACGCTTCACCATAGAATTCTAGTGCATATATCTTACTATCCTTCGTGATATGGTTTATTATATCGTAATCAAAGAAATGTAGAAAATATTCAGATGGTAAAAGAATTTCTTCATTAAACGCCTGCAAATGTTTCCATTTTGTTTCAAATGCAAAGTCTCTTTTCAACCAGTGCAAAGATTTTGGATCAATATTTTCGGAACGATGAATTGAGCTCCTTTCACAGGCTGAACTTAAATCTTCGGCCTCTAACTGTATTTCTAGTTCCCATAGCATATTTATTTGTGTCATCTTCAATTCCATCTTCTTCATTGCCCAATTGAATAAAAATAAATAAAAATATTTGGGTAATCTGGCAAATTACGAAGATCCACATTTTGGTTTAGCATAGCTTCGTCGTGTAAATCATCAATTTCTTCTTCTGAGTTATCCCATTCATAGGTTAAAATGTACTGAATTTCCTTTACATACAGTCCTTTTCTAAATGAACTCATGTTGAGTGTGTATGAATGAATATAAAAGATACATCCTTTACCAGTATACCTACATTAAACAAGTTGCAAAATAAAGGCATTTTTCGATAATTTAAGGTGACATGGCAAAATGATTTTTTGGGAAAATCTGGATCACTTGTTCACTATGCTGTTATTTATGTTTTGTTTTAAAAGGAGCATTATTTACTTTTTTATCAATAAAATTGAACTCGATCACTTTAACTGTACCGTTAAACTTTCAAATCGCGTGTTTGCCTGGTGCTTCCTCAACAGTTTCATTACGACTGGGAACTTGAATATGAAAAACTTTGAAAATTATATTCCTAGCCTATCAGCAGTGATAACTTTAGAACAATACGTTATGTAAAGGCATAAAGAATACTGAACGAATACAAAGTGCGTGAGTTCTGGAAATTTTTATGTCAAAATGCCAGGTTAAAGTTGATGTTGCCATATGGATGCAGTACGCGCGAATGGGTTAATAGGCAGTTTGCAACTGCAAGATTATGAAATTTTCCAGGGTCAAGAAATACATTACGAATAGATGCAAACAATTTCCATCGAAGTAAAAGCAGGTGAAGCGGCTTTTAAGGTTTATCTTTATATTAATAAGTCAACGTCGAAAATTGTCGTACTTTTTTTAGTCTTTATCATATTATGGGGGGAGTGAAATTTAATTCATTTGAAGGGTACTGTGCCATAGATGCTGAAAAAATAAGTGTACATGTTGCCGTTTACGCAGGTAAAATAAAGTGAACATACACACATGATTTCTCATACAAACCGCTTTAAACAATTAGTTGAAAGCATTTTGATCACGTTCATGACTGTATGAGCTTAGATCCCATCCCTCTATCTTCCCTGTACGTAAATTATTTTGTTGAATTTTTAGAACAAATTGGTAACGGCCAAGCAAACCAATTTCCACAGTTTGGTGAACATATGAGGGAAAAAATACTTACAGAATGAGAAACATGAATAATATAGCTATCGCATTCGCCAGAACTGATCGGCTAAAAGAAGACCCCTTCAACAAAGCAGCTAACTTTTACAATACACTAACGGACCAAATTAAAAACATAGCGAACCCAACTTCCTTTAAAACGACACTAAAAAATATCTCCTTCAGGACCAACTTTCAAATAAGTTACAAGTACAATCAGCTCCACTAAAGTCAAAGCCAAACATGTAATCAACAGGAAATAATTCATAAACATATAGTCTGAACTATTAATCTAACTAAAAGGACACTAAAACTTTCAAATTTGGTACTATCCCTTATACCCATTCTTGTTGTCTGGGAAGTACTATGTACTGAAATTTTAAATATGGAGAATTACTAAATTTGATGGGGAGAATGGTTGAAGGAAACGGAGGTGGTTTTAGTCGGTAGAAATCCGGCATGCCGAGAGGCAGGAGCTGATCGGTATCTTTTGAAGATTTCCACTTCCCAACGTTGAACAAAAATAACACAGCATTTAATTGATGATCACAATAATATAAGCTGCTCGGTGGCTGCAATTAACCTGTTCTCCCGCTTGTGGCTGAGTTCGACCGAATCGATGCTAGGTGACTTGTTTATTATTTACTTCTTCGAACGATCTTAGCAACATGCATTAGCTTAGCACTTCTGGAATGCACTGGGGAGATCCTGGCAAACTACTCTTTATGTTTTTTCTTCTTCTCATTAACATATAACCCAGATGACAAGGGACGGGTCAAGGCTGATTATTACATGATGACCTTTTAGGGAATGTATAAAAATGAACAGTTACCGGTAACGGAGGAGCTGTGTCAGCGGCAGGACCATTTTGGGTCATGACTGAAAAGAAGAGTCTGATCGCTGCTGGGAGTGGGTCGATTTCTGTTTTGTTTGCCGTGGAAGAAACTTATATTTCGGTGGAAGGCAGGTATTTCCTGTGGTTGGCGTTATCGGTCGAATGATTGTGGTTTTTTTAAACGACAGTGTCGATGAGTTTTTGCTGAATTTTTCTAAAGCAACGACGACGAGGAATGAACAGCAATTCGGGGCCGTTCCATCCCGGAGCGTCACATTCTGGTGTGGGCGTCTAGTTCGGGAGACGAAAGATTATTATCTGGGCCAATCTGGGACGAAATCTCTAATTTGTCGTGGAATCTTTGGATCAAGTCAGCCATTTCACGAAATTTGCACATCACTTTGTGATCCAGAGATGTTCGTCTTTGCTTAGCAGCATCTCAATAAGGTGATGCATTCGTCGATACCATTGGTCAAGGCAATCCGCGACGCATTGTAAGGATACGGGCGGCATTTGTCTAGTTTGTCGGCAATGAAGTATTTTTGGAGCTGATTACAGGACGCTGTAGTTTTTTTCAGTATAAGATTCATAGTGTTAGTAATCCAAGGTTCACTTGATGTTAATGAGGAAACACAAAAGACGTTAGAACACGATTTATTGGAAATTATTTTTGTCGTGGAATTAAGTTGATAGTGAACAATTTAAGAACATTAGTTTTTTAAATATATTAATTGAATGATTATTTGATTTCTCATGAAGTAAGAAAGGAAAACATATTTTCAGACTCAGTATTAGTATCCAGCCTGAATCCTATTTCCTTACTTTTTAATTAAATGTCAAGGATGAATCGGTACAGGCCTAATCCTTCCCCCACAAGAACCACAACCTCGCGTTGAGCCTTAGCCGAGATCATAGCGCCATTCAGAGCGTGGAAGACTAGTGCCAACACGCTGTGGTCGCAACAGCACCAAGCAAAGACTGGGGTTTAATAAATTAAGATACACTCAATCGAATGCCAGGTGAAGCAAAAAATATCGAAGCCAAAACAACTTGCGAAAATGATTATGAAATGGATAATTATCCAGTCGGGTTTTGAGCTATATTTGTTAGTGAAATTTTATATGTTGACTACATTTTTTTTCATTAAAGTAAACATATTTAGTATTCTATTTTCATACAACCAGATAATTTACTGTTTCTTCGGAAAAATAACGTACAATTGAACATGTATTCATGGATTTATATTTCTAGATCATTGCGGGGCGCTGCCGTTCATGTCCGAAATGATTGGATACAACGGTCCTATTTATATGACACATCCGACAAAAGCTATCGCGCCTATTCTACTAGAAGACATGCGAAAAGTGGCGGTCGAACGTAAAGGCGAATCAAACTTTTTCACCACACAAATGATCAAGGATTGCATGAAGAAAGTAATCGCGGTAACTTTACATCAAAGCGTGATGGTGGACAGTGACATTGAAATCAAAGCGTATTATGCCGGACATGTTCTAGGCGCGGCTATGTTTTGGATTCGTGTCGGTTCACAATCTGTTGTGTACACAGGCGACTACAATATGACACCAGATCGACATTTAGGGGCTGCATGGATTGATAAATGCCGACCAGACCTTTTGATATCAGAAAGCACATATGCAACAACGATTCGCGATTCGAAAAGGTGTCGCGAGCGCGACTTCCTTAAGAAAGTGCATGAGTGTGTTGCAAAAGGTGGCAAAGTGTTGATTCCAGTTTTTGCACTTGGTCGCGCTCAAGAATTGTGCATCCTCCTCGAAACATACTGGGAGCGCATGAATTTAAAATATCCCATTTACTTTGCTGTAGGACTTACTGAAAAAGCAAACACCTATTACAAAATGTTTATAACGTGGACGAACCAGAAGATCCGAAAGACCTTTGTGCACAGGAATATGTTTGACTTTAAACATATAAAACCGTTTGATAAAGGCTATATTGATAATCCTGGAGCTATGGTGGTCTTCGCTACGCCTGGTATGTTGCATGCTGGGTTGTCTCTTCAGATATTCAAAAAATGGGCTTCGAATGAAAACAACATGGTAATTATGCCGGGGTATTGTGTCCAAGGAACTATCGGTCATAAAATTCTTGGCGGTGCAAAGAAAATCGAGTTTGAAAATCGACAAGTTGTCGACGTAAAAATGTCTGTAGAATATATGAGTTTCAGTGCTCATGCCGACGCCAAAGGAATTATGCAGTTAATACAGTATTGTGAACCAAAAAATGTCCTCTTAGTACACGGAGAAGCAGAAAAAATGGAATTTCTGAAAGGAAAGATCAAGGAGGAGTTTAACGTCGAGTGTTACATGCCAGCTAATGGTGAAACATGCACTATCTCTACACCTGTGAAAATTCCTGTAGATGCGTCGCTATCTTTGCTCAAAGCCGAAGCGAAACGCTACAACGCTCTACCGCCCGATCCAAAACGAAGAAGACTCATTCATGGTGTGCTTGTTATGAAAGATAATCGAATAATGCTTATGGATCTGTCGGAAGCGTGCAAAGAATTAGGTTTTAATCGTCATATTTTATCGTTTACTTCGACTGTTAAATTGGATGACCCTGGACCTATTGGACGTACCGTAGAAAAGCTCTACAATTTACTACAAGAAAAATTGTCCGGATGGACAGTCACTTTGCAAGAAAACTATACAGTTTCAATTGAATCAGTTGAGGTGAAGGTCGAAGAAGAGTCAAATGAAAGACACAAAAAAGTTCTTGTTACTTGGTCGAATCAAGACGAAGATCTTGGTGCTTACATTTTAGGATTGTTGCAGAATATGTGATGCAAATATAATTGTAAAATAGTAGATATTAAGGAGGTTTATCTAACAAATGTAATATTTTTTATTAGACTATTTCAGGGTCAAAAATAAATAAACTGAAAGCGTCTGCTGTATTATTTTTTCGATAATTTTGCTCAACTTGACATGTATGCTGTCGCTTTGCTGCGATAAAACTCATCACGTGCTCACTCACCAACGTGATGGTGAGGTTACATTTATTTTTCTGCAGTATTTGGTTTTATTTTACTATGAATCTCCTAACAAGCAACGTCGAGTTTATGTGTACATACTATCACGGAAGTAGTTTCGCTATATTTAAAAACTTATATTTTCTTGATCAACCACTACACGCACGAAACGTTATACGTAAACGAACGCTTTTTGAGGATCTAAGAATTTTCTTTGATTCTTATCTTGAAATTCAGTTCGAAAGGTTTTTTAAGGGCCTACGTAAATTGCAGCTTCATGCTGATCTTTGTCCAAGTGCGTACTTATAAATCTCATTACATCTGTAATTGCGTCTTGCCCTTTCCCTCTTTGAAAGCATATTGGTTTCTATCCAAGATATCGTTTCGTACCAGGAAAATGTTAAATTTGGACATCTACAATGTTTTCAAGGATTTTGCTCAGGGAATTTAAGTGTGATTGGTCTAAAGTTGTTTGGGTCAGTTTCATCTCCCTCTTTAAAGATCGTTATTATTGTGGAGGTTTTCAGCTGCTCCGGGAATTTTCCATCCGTGAAGCATTTGTTTATTAGTTTTCGAAGAGTATCTGCCATACTTTCTTTAATTTCATTTTATTATCGCGTTCTTTTGCATTGTTTGCACAGTGAATTTTGAAAATCCTGATAATTTTTAGTTTTTTTCCTCCAGCTTGTATGTTATTTCTAACGCAACAAATTTTTGGTCGTTGGATGTGACTTCAAATTTAATGATATGATTAATTGCCAATATGAAAAAATCTCATTGCTCGGAAGAATATATAAAGTACAAACCAAAAAGAATATGAAAATATATTTCTAAATTCTAAAAATATCGCTGTTTTGTGCTTCAAAACTATCATGTTATTAGTATTTAAAACTACTTTGGGAAAACTAATAAAATTTAATAGAAAGCGCAAGAAGTTAAATTTTCGCCTACACTGACTATCTGATACATATTTATTTCATTTCTATTGTAGTTTTCATTCCATCCGAACTCATCCGGAAAAGCGATGAAACTTCTATCGTTTTCTAACCGATTCTTCCATGTTGTAGTGTATCTGTTTATAGCGTTAATGGGGAATAGAGATTTTTAATAGAGACAAATAATGTACAACCAATAATTATATAAAAAGATTAAATTATTACCAACAAATTGACATTCTCGTGCGCTAAACTACTGAAAAGAATTATTTTTTTGGCAAAAGATATTTGGCTCAGCAAATTGTCTGACGATTAAAATGGCGTATGCAAGGGGCCATACATACATTATGTAACGCAATTTTTAGAGTATTTTAACTCCCCTCTCCTCCATGTAACACTTAGTAACATTTTCAAAGATCCCTCTCTATGTTTCGTAACAAATTCATGGTACCCTCCTCACACTTTTAAATATTTTAATCACATTCTATTGAAAATGTATCTAAATGTTGTTTACCGCGTTTAGGGTCTGCTGACACTTCGTGCCGCGGCAAATAAATTTAAAATTTGACTTTATGATTTAGTGTTACAAAAAAACTATTTTAACTAATTTAAAATTTTGTTACGTAATAATTTGCAAGATCCCCCATCCCTCAATGTAACACTTATTGTTAGTAATATTTTCAAATACTCCCCTCTTCCTTGGGGTGTTACATAATATATGGATGGCCTATAATCAAAATTTTTATGGCCCCTAATCAAAATTTTTTTTTATTTACTTGCCAATGGGAAGTTATTGTGATGGGGTCGATTTTGCGAATCCCAAATTTTGACATATTTCCACGTTTTAAGGTCTCTAGAATCCAAAGCCATCATTTTTAGAGAGATGTCTGTGTGTGTATATGTACGGATGTGTGTATGTGCGTTCGGAATTATTTTTCGTCCCGATTATCTCAAGAACCAAAGATTGCATTGACGTGGGACTGGTTTTATTCGATGCGTAATTACACAACTTAAAACTGAATGGCTTTTCGGCAAAATCGGTGGAGCTAATCTAAAAAAAAATTCTTAATTTTGAAACTGTTGAAATGCACTATTAATTCGTGCAGATCTCAAATACCTTCATGGTAATATCTATTATTATTGTGTGTTTTAACAAAATTTTGATTCAAAATTGTAAAAAATGTTATTTAAAATAAATGAAGATCAATTTATAGAATTCCAAACTTATATTATCAGGTTTGGAAAAATGGGAGTAGTGACGCTAATGCACTTAATAATTGGATATTGTTATAAATAATTCAATATGTTATTTGATATTGTAAATATGAAGTCAATTATAATTATTCAGGAACGATCAAACACTCTTAATAACGAATGCTTATTATTAATAATAATGAAATACCCTCAATAATGGTTGTGGATTCCGGCGCCGAAACGGTGGACAAAAAGAGGAGGACAAGGAGGATGACGAGGAGAAGTCCAAGGAGAAGGGCGAAGATGTCGAGACTTTAGTAGTAGTCTTCCTCTACCAGAACTTCTATGGCTACATAAAAGAATAAAAATAATGAAAGTAATTATAATAATTTACAATAATAATTATTAATAATAGTAATTATTAATAAAAAAAATTATGGCCATTTATTCGTCCCACTGGGAAGTTAGTCGTGAGGGCCTCAAGGATCGCACTTAGACCACATTTTTTTATTTAATACATGTATTTACTATTATTTATCATTCCGACGTCCAAATCAGATAAATCAAATGATTTTCAATTTATGTCATAAAGTGCTTTACGCCAAAACAAGCGGGTAGGTAGCAGGTAGATCAATCGTTATTTTCAAAATGACCGTCTTCAAATTTCAAAAATATTTGCCATCTACCCTCCACAGCCCACATAAATTTACTCAACCCTTCATATCCGTACATTTGCGCACACACACTGTAATCAGTTGAAGTTTTCAGAGCGTAGTAGTAGTTTTCTTCACTCCTGTGCGACGCTGTCAAGGGAATAATTCAAAGTCAGGCTTGTGCGGATATTTTGTGTGTTTTCGGGTTTCCATCGAATTGTGTGCGATTGAACGGAGGGCCAACGAGATTCCGTGCTGCAGGTGAATATTCGGGGTGAGCATCGTGATTAAGCTAGTTGCAATGGCGCGCGGGCGGGAATTACGCGCGAAATCAATATCCTGGTTTTGAAGCCGTAGTGGCCATCAGGTTGTGTGTCCTGCCGCGAATTGTACAAGGAGCAATTCGGGGCATTCGAATGATTGTATACATTCGGTAATCGAGCTAGGCGCGCAAGCGGTCCGGATTGGTTGGCGATGCTGTCATTAGTATTCTAAATTTAGCTTTCGTAAGCGAAGCGACGATGGGAAATGAGCGCGGCGCATCCGCGCAAAAGCAGCGCAAACTTCAAAAGTTGTGGCGGCGCATGTAGTTGTGCAAAACGACAAGTAGATCCTACTTTGTTTTCGCTGCACACATGGCGGCTTGGCAGCTGTCATACGGGTCGCGCGATTGGGCCTGGAATACATGCATGTTGGGAATTGTGGGTGTGTGCGGCTGTGGATGACGACGAGTCGAGCACTCTCGTTCCACACGCATACCGACGCGGAAGCAGTTTTCAAATAGTTCTCGGTCCACACTCCGCCATTCAAGTCTGAATTTTATCGAATCTGGGGAGCGAGAAAAAAGTAACGAAGAACTCTGGCGTTTGGGCCGATTAATGGGTGAAAGTATTTTGGTTTAGTTTTGTTTAATCGTTGAGTTCTGTTCGGGAGCTGGTGGTTCCGTTATTGTGGCGAACGTTCCCGCTTGAAATCGCTCGTGGCACGAACGACGAAGGAAGTTCGTACTCGGCGTGACTTTCATTGATCAAGAACGTCCTCGCTTTCTCGGCGAAAGACGACGTGCATTTTTCGTTTTATTTTCACCATCATACAAGTGACGCGAGAAGACTGTCAAAGGTAATCGTTATCAGTGATTTGCGGGTGATTATCAGTTCAACGGTGAAAAGTAAGGGCAAGGACGAAAGGTAGCTCGAAAGATTTCGGTGTTTGATGGTCGCACCGAAGAGTTGTCAAAATGTGCATGCACGGTGGAGCTGTGATATATGGTTGCTGTGGATCGTATTTAATTCACTTCACTGAACGTGTTTCGATGATAATATGTGCCTGCGCCAGCCAATCTGCTTATTTCATGTTTTCCGTGAACAATGTGGTTGGAAGAATCATCATTTCGAGATTTGTGTCAAATCTAGACTTTGAACTATTTAACCTATCTTAAACGATTGCTCAGATGCCGAGGAGCAGGAGCGACTTTGGTGTCTTTTGAAGATGTCCATATCCCAACGTCGAATCTGCAATATATGCAGCATTATCAGGAAAAATGGCCAAACAAATGTAGGGTTGAACGCGAGGCAGGCTGGGGTTCAAAATAGAGTAGATATTTCAGTGCTACGTAGAAGGGTCAATCGGATGGAAAAGTTTTTTCCTCGTTTGGAGGTGGAAATCGTCAAAAGATACGGAGTCGCTCCTGTTTCTCGGCATGTCGAGTTTATGTTTAGCATTTCTCATGCTTAACTTCAACATTCCTTTCTTCTATCAATCCCAAAATTCACTGCATTTCTGGTGAATTGACCTCAGCGACACAGAGAAGATTCAAAAATTTCGAAGAAACGTATTTTAATCCAATCAGGCATCCTAAATTTATCGATGCATCATTTGTACCGTAGTGCTGAAAATAAGAAAATCAACTTTTAGAATCTATAGATGTCTTCAAATTAACAGCAATGCGGTCCATTCATTGGCGTTGAAACTATTATCGGTTGCACTGAATTCCTTGGGCACAGACGTACCTTAGTTTGATCGTTGTTCTAAGTATCACGTCTCATTTCTTGTAGAATTCCTCCTAAGCGCAACGCTTTACTAACTAGTCCACGAGAAACATCCCCAAACATTGATGGAGTCACCTCCATGATTAGCAACAATTGAAGTGTAGCGATGGTCAAATTGCTTACTTCTAAGTCGTCTTACATACCTCATTCAAAATTGTAATGGAATGTCGCACACAACTGAACATAATGTCGCATCGCATGGAGATATATCGGGAAAGTGTGAAGCAGATGTACTAGCGAGAGTTGGCGCTGAGCTCCAGGATTATACATTAACATCCCAAGTCGGCCAACCTTTAACCTCCATAAAGTTAGGATTCAAGCAGTTACTGGCAGAAACCAGGCAAACTTGGCTCGCACTGAGCTTAAACGCACCGAGCAACTTTTCAACATGCGCCGTGAAACCTTAAGTTTCATCGTATCCCTATTGACGGGGCATTGTCTGATTGGCAGATACGCAGAAAGATTGGGTGTTGGTTGGTTGGTAGTAGTGGCAGCTCCCTTTATCCAAAGAAAGGTCGTTCACTTTGGCCACGATAGGCTCATTGTGGTACCACGGAAAATTTGGGCGGCACTAGAACCTGCGGGATGATGAGAACCATTCAGATTCTCGTATGAAGCCGGCTATGCAGCCAATGTCTAAATCAGTTACCTCCGTGAGGTTGTCCAGGAAGAGCGAACCCAAGGTTCGCATGCGTTCCCTGGACAGTGCTGGGCATTCGCACAGAAAGTGTTGGATTGTTTCTTCCTCATCCTCTGATCTGCAACTTCGGCAGAAATCATTGAAAGGGAACCCAATCTTTCTGCGTGCCTGCCAATTAGACAATGCCCCTTCAGCACATAAACGACGGAACTCAAGGTTTCACGGCTTGTGTTTGGGAGCTGCTTGGTGCGTCTGGAACTCAGTGCTTGCCAAGTTTGCCTGATTGTGTTGCAGGTTTCTTCGAGCAGCCAGGCCCTATTCGCAGCCACCACTTAGTACTGCTTGAATCCTAGCTTTATAGAGGCTAGTGGTTGGCCGATTTGGTAAGTGTATACTCCTGAAGCTTAGTGCCAGTTCTCGCTAGGGCATCTGTTTCGCAGTTTCCCGGTATATCACTATGCTCCGGTACTCAGCAAAGGATCATTTCACAGTGAAGCGACATCACGTTCAGTTGTGAGCGGCATTCGATTGCAATTTGTGATGCCGTATGCACGTTGGATAGTGATTGCAAAGCAGTTTGACTGTCAGAAAAGGTGATTAAATTTCTTATAGAAATTTTCCGATTTCTCAGCGAGTCTACTGCCTTGTATATTTTAATGATCTCTGCCTGAAAAACACTGCAGTGGTTTGGTAATCGAAAGGATAGTTTCAGGCTTAGCTGTTCTGAGAACACGCCACATCCAACTCTTCCATCCATTTTTGATACATCAGTGTAGATGTCGACCGATTCCTATATCTCACCTCTTTCTGTGGTCCAGTCCTCTCTACTCGGGATGACTGACCTGAAACCATGGTAAAAACAGAGAATCGGAGAAGCGAGGTCTACTTTCCCTCCGTAGTATTGTGGAGTGACCAATATTCCCGTCATGTCAGAGTCGTAGAGCTTTCAACCGAACCGCTGAGCACTTGTCCTGCTGTCTCGCAAGTAGCTCTGTCAGAAGCCAATTTAATAGCATAAATAATGCCTTTGTCGGGGTAGTCCGTACAGCTCCGGTGATTGCAATAGCTGTAATCTTTCTGACCTTGTTTAGCAGGTTTACATTGATGTTTTCGCCATAGCAGGCCACCAAATAACTGCACCATACAGAATGATTAGTTCCACTATCGCCGTATAGACCTTTTCCCAATAGCTCTTTTGCAGCAGTAGATTGCGCATGCCGCTTTGCGTGCTCTTTCTGGTATTTTCGCTTTCCATGCGAGCTTAGAGTCCAGAATTAGACCTAAATATTTGACCTGATGAGATGGGTTGAGACTTATCTCATCAAGTTTACGTGGAATTTTGTATCTTGCGAAGAGCGTAAATTTGGGATTGGGTGTTCCTTTTAACTATGTTTCTTATAACTTTCTCTGCAGAAGCTGCAGATCGGAAAAAGAGGAAGAAATGAACTAAAATTTTCTGTGCAAATGACCAGCAATATCCAGAAGACGCATGCAAACCCTAGACTCACTTCTTGGATAACCTCACTGAAGTAGCTAATTTAAACAATGACTGCATAGTCAGCTTCATACGGGAATCTAAATGGTTCCCATCATCCTGTAGCTAGATTCTAATGCCGTCCCAATCTTCTGTGCAATCACGATGGGCTTATCGTGGCCTAAGTGAGCCATCTTTTTGATATAGACGGCTGCCACTACAACCAACCAGGGTCAATGCGGCCGTAAAACATTTTTATGGAACGCTCTAGGCGGCTGGCAATTTGTTGATGTGACAAGCCGAGCTCTCTGAAGTCTACAATCTTTTGTTTACCAGGTGTGCAACCTTAGAACGGTCGTTTTCTAATATATGGCAGTACGCACGCATGAGGCGTGAGCCAACCTTGCCCGCCATTTTTTCTCATTGCTTTGATCTTTGTCATTAGTAAACAAAAGACAAAGTCAACAGTTTCGAACGATAACGTGTCCTTTGATCTCGATAAACATGTCGAATTTTGTGCCAGATAAAGAGCATTTGCGGGAGCACTTCTATTCCTCTTCAAGAAGAAGAAGAAGAAATCTGCCGCCGAAGCGCATAGAATTCTTGTAGAGGTCTATGGCCACAATGCTCTCAGTGAAACTCGATGCAGAGTGTGGTTTCGGCAATTCAAAGACGGAATTTTTAACGCCACCGGCAAGATGCGCGAAAATCGACCAAAAGTTGTTGAGGACACCGAATTGCAAGGTTTATTGTATGAAGACGACACCCAATCGCAGAAACAACTTGCCGCGCAGTTGAATGTTAGCCGCCAAGCAATTTCGAAACGCCTTCATGCTATGGGAAAGATCCAAAAGATCGGGAAGTGGGTGCCACATCAATTGAACGACCGACAGATGGAGCGACGCCAGAACACGTGCGAAATCTTGCTTGATCGGCACAACAGAAAATCATTTTTGCATCGAATCGTCACTGGCGATAAAAAATGGATCTTCTTTGAAAACCCTAAGCGCAAAAAATCGTGGGTGCGCCCCGGCGAACCCTCAACATCGTCTGCTAGGCCAAATCGATTCGGGAAAAAGACAATGCTGTGTGTTTGGTGGGACCAGAAGGGGGTGGTTTACTACAAACTGTTGAAACCTAGTGAAACGATCAATACTCAACGCTACCAACAAACAAATCATCGAATTGGATCGTGAATTGTGCAAAAAAAGACCGGAATACGCGCATCGGCACGAGGGTATCATTTTCCAGCATGACAACGCACCATCACACACAGCAAGATTGGTCCGGGATACGTTGGATGCACTTGGCTGCGAGTTGCTACTCCACCCACCCTACTCTCCAGATCTGGCCCCTTCCGACTACCATTTGTTTGCGTCGATGGGACACGCGCTTGCTGAGCAGGACTTCAATTCTTATGAAGATGTTAAAAAATGGCTCGATGGGTGGTTCTTATCCAAAGGGGATGAATTCTTTTGGGGTGGAATCCACAATCTTCCCCAAAGATGGGAAAAATGTATAGCCAACGAGGGCAATTACTTCGAATAAAATATTCTTCACTTTTCTGCGTTAATTATTGTGTTTTGCTAAATAAAAAATAGCCGTTTAAAGGTTGCACACCTGGTAGTTAGTGGAGTGCAATTCTAAGCCTTTCCCATCGATATTAAAATTAAAAACATTTTTAAAACTTTGTAAATCACGTTTAAACTGCAACGAATGCACCTGATTTTTTCAAACTGATATTAACGATTTTGCATGCCATCCTTTCTCGCTTGTGGATGGCGGGCATAATAGTCTAAATTTTCATAGTTTTTGAATGAATTTGTGATTATTTCAGTAAGAAAACGTTGATTGATTTTGGTTCATGGGTTGAATGAGCGCTGCAAAATTAAGAGTGAAAAATATTACAATTAACGCGGGTTCCACTAAGGCGCAAAGAATCCGCCTTGAATCGTTGTGGCAAAAATCATCTGAGTAAGCTTCAACGTTAAACTCAATGACGTTTAATCGTATTCATCAAAATAAATTGAAATAATTGAAATCTAATTGTCGAAATTAGAAGTTGTGTTAATCCTTCGATTTTTAAGACTTCCGTAAATAATTGTTGCACTTAATCGCCATACACATCATAGTTGCCCAGAATCTATTCGGGCTAACGAAAGATTTCCCGCTGTCTTCAGCAAAAGCACGTGGCCTATTCTTGTCTTGCAGAACGATTTTAAATTTAGACATCCACAGGTAATTTTATGAAAGTTCATACCGTCTAGTGTTTTCTTGTCTATTTTCATTGCCTTAGAGAATTTTCCGCTCGTTGTACAAAGCACGCGAAAATATATTACACGCCTAATTCATAGAAATAGTCATTGGCCGGAGGCCGTTCGGCCAATGTGTGGATTTGTAAGTAGATCTTAAATAGTGCAGCGTACGATTGTCATGATGTTGATGTCATCAGAAATAAGCGAACAATCAATTAGGTCGTTCATTATATGTATATTGAAATTGAATGTCAAAGACATTATTGAAATGGGAAAAATCCATTTTCTATTTTCAATTTATTGTATTGTTTGTCAGTTAGTCGAAATATCTTACTTAAAATGAACACCACACCTTGAAACAAATATAATTCAAGAATTAAATGTTGTGCTTGTTGTAAGGCGAATATTAAAATTCTAATCCTTGGTTTAATCGATCCAGAGACTTTTCGATCATCTCAAAATGGTATGGCTTTGATGCTAATAAATATCATCAGAAAGAACTTAATTGATGCATCCGTTGTAGCTTTCTATTGCCGCTTTGAGCGAGTTTATGCTCCACAAAATGTAATTTTCTTATTGATACGTATTGGACTGTTACATTTCCAAACAATAATACTGGAAAGGGATTTTCCTTTTAACACTAGAAAGGTCGCGCCTCACAAAGTTACATAGAAGGTCGCATAGGATCTGTGAGATCCAATGCCAATACTGGATCAGCGTCGAATGTTAATTTCCTGGAAATATCCACAAACATTTACAGCGACGACCCAATTGAAAAATATGGATACCGGATTCAGGAGGATACTGAGAATCATTAGCCACAGAATCAAAGCGGATGCAACGCACAGATCTAAACACACACCGTGGATCTCTCAGATCTGGCGCGACCTTCCTAGTGTTAAATGAAAATTTGTTCGGCAGGGCAGTAATAAGAATCGGAAGTAGGCCATGAAATGTATATATGAACAACAATGTAATGGCTTCAGCAATATCTACTAATTTAAAATTCCAATTGCATAATTGATTTTTTATTTGCTGCTTTAAATTCGTATGATAGCGCGAAATACTTAACTTCAACATCTACTAATTAAAATCGCTTACATAGAGTTCATTGATAGCATATGCAGGTGCTATCAACAATTTAAACCTAGTGGTATCGTCGTACTGCTTTCTATGATCAATTTTTTTCTGACTACCCTTTGTTGGCATCTTTCCTATGTGATATATGCAAGCTATTTTTTTTAGTTCTCATTTCTGGTCCCCCGTTTAGCGTTTAAATTATCGTAGAACATTTTCACCGTCTTTTCTTTCAATCCTATCTGAACATAATTCTCAAGTTTACAAAGCATTTTAATGTAGGTTGTCTTCTGTACAACATTTTTTCTTGCTAAACAGCTCGACCAATACGACGCCGCAAAGCGTATTGACAATCAGTAACAAATTACCGTAACCTATATTGATTATAGTAAGAGTTTATGTTCCGTTGATCTCTTGGTTCGCATCAGCGTTCTTTCTTATCTATTAAGCGCTCTCCTCTTCCTTCCATTTTACACTCAGCGTTCTTCAAGGCTCAATACTTGCTTCTTTTCTTTTCCTTCATTATATTTACGATCTTCTCTTTGTCTTAGAGTCTCAGTGTTTTCTATATGTTGATTTTAAATACCTTCAGTATTATCCAATCACAGGATGATTGCAATTTTTTTTCCACGTTGGGAGGTGGAAATCTTCAAAAGATACCGATCAGCTCCTGCCTCTCGGCATGCTGGATTTCTACCGACTAAAACCACCTCCGTTTCCTTCAATCACTCTCTCCATCAAAATTTAGTAATTCTCCTTATTTAAAATTTCTGCACATAGTACTTCCTAGACGATAAGAATCGGTATAAGGGATAGTGTCAAATTTGTAAGTTTTAGTGTCCTTTTAGTTAGATTAATAGTTCCGACTATATGTTTATGAATTATTTCCTGTTGATTACATGTTTGGCTTTGACTTTAGGGGAGCTGATTGTACTTGTAACTTATTTCGAAAGTTGGCCCTGAAGGAGATATTTTTTTAGTGTCGTTTGAAAGGAAGTTGGGTTCGCTATGTTTTTAATTTTGTCCGGTAGAGTATTGTAAAAGTTAGCTGCTTTGTTGAAGGGGTCTTCTTTTAGCCGATCAGTTCTGGCGAATGCTGTAGCTATAATATTCATGTTTCTCATTCTGTAAGTGTTTCCCCCTCAATTCTATCTAATTTCACAGCGGTATACTTATTACGGTGTAAATTATTTTGTATGAATTTAGCTCTTTCCATGGAAATCATGCCTTGCAAATTCAATTCTTGGGCTGTTTTGTAAACTTCGCTCGTTGGAGTTGGCATAAGGAGATTGCAAATGGTCTTATACGCCTTGGGTGCTAGTCTGGAGATGGTCATGAGGTTACTTTTAGAGTTTTGGCTCCAATTCAAAATGCCGTAGGAAATTTTGCAAAGGAGGTGCGCATACATAATGTGGATTTTGTTTTTCTTTGGAAAGAAGGAGAAGCGATGTAGAAGATCAATGAAGACAGCCAGTTTTTTCCTTAGATCATTTATGTGTGGAGTCCACGTTAGTTTCTCGTCTATTAGAAGTCCTAAATATTTTATTTGTTCTACTCTCTGGAGGGTTGTGCCATTGATTTTTACGTGTGGTTGTATGTCAGTCTTGTTCTTTTGTTTGAAAATAATATATTTTGTTTTCCCCGCGTTTATTGTCAATCTACTTTGTAGAAGCCAATACCTATACTTGTCCAAGTCAGTATTTAATTTTTGGTCAATTTCGGGATTAGTTTTACCTGAGTATACGAGCACAGTGTCATCTGCGTACATAACCACTTTCGCAACAAGGTCTGCTTTTTTATGCAGTTGATATATATTCAAATGGATCTGTATGCTTTCGATACCAGATGTTGTGCAGATTTTCTCTCTCCAAATGCCTATAAATATTCTTCTCGTTTAGTAACAATATGTGTCGCTAGCTGGAAACCCAACTCTCCTTGCGTATTCACCGAATCCAACATGCACAGTCAGTAACCCCACAAGATTCCTCGTTGAAGCTCTGTCCAGAGCTAACAGATCAAGAGTATGTCTGATGTCATATTTTGGTCACATATGCCTAGCAGTGCGATATGTGTTCATCTTAATGCCAGCTCGTAGGCCAACATATTTACATCCTGCCTTATTGTTTACATCGAAACTCATACTTATCGCCTCGTCCGTGAGTATATCTCGATCTCCTTTTTTAGTGAGCTAATCCGCTTTGACGATCGCTCACTGTGCCCAGGAATCCACAAGAATGTTACTTTGTTAATGAGAGAAATCCTTTAAAGTGTCGCCAAACAGGCCTCAATTTATTTTAGGGGACACTACGACTGATTTTAACGCTCTTATCGTTGCTTGAAGAAAGTGATGCCTTTGTGCTGATTTCTTCTGCAGTTCGCAAGATTGCCATTACTTCCGCAAGCACAATTGTGCAGTACATGAGAGGCTCCTACGATTTATTCAGGACCCAGTGCTCGAAAAATATATGGGTTTCCATACCCGTATTCGTTTTTGAGCCATCCGTGTCTCGAAGTTTATATTCAAATCTAGCGTTGGGACGTACCGACATTTAAATTACATATTGTAGAGCGTGCATAGATGTACACGGTTATTCGTAATCTGCGGATTTGTTGAATAGTAAACATAGGGAAGTCAATTTCTACCTATCCTACTTTTTCAGTGGCCATGGCGGATTGTGGGAGTACCATTTCGCTTTAAGCCTGATTCATTACCAGAATGTCTAGTTTGTAGTAAAGTGCCAAAACCAGTCAAGTATGTGTTTTTCAACTTATTGAGATTCAACCAGATAGAACTGTTCTGAGGCAGATGTTAAACGGTCCGAGGCAAGTGCCGGGAACATAGTCTCTAAAATGTTTCGACCATGCAAAATCTAGAAAAGTTTGTAATTGTATGTGAATGAAGATATCATGATTCCTATTACTTTCGAGAAGCCAGGGAAAGTCGTATTACGGAGACCAGCAAAGGCGGAGTCGGTCCCGTGAAGTAATCCATTTCGTCGTTCTCACGGGGGACGGATTTTTGTGTGTTCAATATTCCACACTACTATCTATCGTGGTGCCCAAGCTGGTATTTTTGTATAGTAGTGTCTTTCGCAGGTTTCTACTTACAACAATAAATATTCTCGGTTTGATTGCTTGTTACAACTGTAATTTCTGTAACGTTCACTTTTACACCGCAGTCGATCCTGGTTACGGTTTGAGCAATCCCACCCGGCTTAAACCCGCGTAGAGAGGTGTGGGAATATTTTTTTTAAAGGGCGCCACCCGTTTCTGCGCCGGGACTGCTCTGTCCGCGAATCCGGAAACGTGAACAGGATTCGCGATGAACCAAAACCACCGGTCGAATAGGAAATCTGAAAAAGTGAATCGAAAACAAAGGAGCCGTCGCGATGTTCTCTTCGCCACTTCACACAAATACGGCAAATTTGATTAAATGCACTATTTTATTTTTTAAAACCTAGCTCTCTCCTATCTATACTCATTTCTACTCACTACTGTCTCCTTCCGCTGCTCGCCGCTTCTGCCCGTCGCTGTAGATGCACACGCGTAAGATGCCGCGTCGTTTCTCCAAGTCTTCTCAATAAGACTCGGATTCCGCCAACTGAAAAGACTTTCGCCGCTGTACCCCGTACACCAACGTGTCCTTCCTTGGGTCTCAACCACACCGAACAGACCCTCCAGCTGTTCTCTCGGCGATATTTATGAGATCTCCCGATCCCGTTTTCGTTGCATCGGCGGTCAACGGTCAGCCGAGTTTGCTGATCTCGTTGAAGCTTTCCTGGACCGGTTTTGTGCCAATTGTTGACGCACGTCAGCTGGCTATTTAATCTTTTTGTGATTAGCCAGAGCGTTGCACCTCGGGGGGGGGGGGGCTGCTGCTTGTGTGTGGGCGGCCCTTGGGTAGACACATTGTGCCGCTGGCAATGAAGGACCGCTGTATAGATTGGTATCTACAACGTTGCCAACCTGACTCATTTCATCGGTGCGTTGAATTCGAATCCTTAGTCGCAGACGGCGAGTCCGACATGTTTTAACATACGTCAGTATCAAGGATATATGTATGATCAAAAAAACTATCCCATGGAATTGATTTCGCTGATGATGATACTTTAAATTACGCAGCTTTCGCGTGCAACCTCTCCATAACAACCTTACTTGCTACTTATCTGTCTAGTCCAATACATATGTACATAATTCAATATCCGTAACCTACATAAATCTCCTCTATATTTATATATTTCAGTAATCAATGCCCTAAGGAAATCTATTTCATATTTATATAATTCAATACCTTAATCTAGATAAATCTATTCCCTATTGATTTAAATTAATTCTTCCAATACGCCTTGTCTGAAGTGGCGACCCGCGTATATCGTTTAAAAAATCGGTAGCGTTTGCCCGCACGGTGGTTTGGGGTCTTCAAGGGCAGAGCAGTTCCATATTTTGTCCTTATTTCCGTTAGTGGATCGACCACGACGCTGCGTGGCGAACGCAACATGCTGCATTATCAAATGTAACTGTGCTGCATAAACTTCTTAATTTTAACTTCTTCTTGCTTCAACTGGCTGCCCTAATATCTCACAAATCTCTCTTAGATGAATGTTTTCTGCTTCGGTTTCATCACCATCAATTACTTTCTAATCTACCTGACTGGTTAGATCTCGTATTTCTGATCGACCTGCTAGAATCGATAATATATTTATCAATGATATATTTCCGTTTGCCGCTGTTGCGCCTCCCCGGAAGTCTTTATGGGTTGCAATATGACCTTGTGTCTCCTTTTATTTTAAGCGGACGCTTAAGCGCACTTTATGTCGTTATACTCTTTCCTTTTGTTACGCTTTCATCTTTATATTGAACAATGATAGTCTGTAAAATGAAATCTGAACAAATGAATTAACAAATACTAATTTGTGCATTTTATTCTTTTGATTTCCTCGTTTCGACGTTTTATTCTTAACTGTTCGTATCGCCAAGAATCTTTTAGGCTTATTACTACTGCTAACTTTATCTTCCACGATTTTCATTTTTCCTCTCATATTTGGTATTTTAAACTTAAAATATGAAATTATTTCACAAAAAATAACATCCAATTATCATCCGCATTTACAAGCAAATAGATTAATCGTGACTTTGAATTTCAGACTAGATCGAGTGTACAGCAAGGGCGTGTTTAAAATATCATCCCCTATGAGTTCAGCATGAAAATAGGAAATGGGAGGTTTCTTGGATAAACCAAAGACAGTCAAACACAACGAGCATGGAGAAGGCAACGGAGTTACTTATGGCGTTGGCTCAATGCAGGGCTGGCGTTGTGAAATGGAGGATGCCCACTACGCCCGAACAGGATTAGGCGATAAATTTGAAAATTGGAGCTTTTTTGCCGTATTTGATGGTCATGCCGGTTGCAAAGTGAGCGAACATTGTGCAAAGCATCTGCTACAGTACATCGTTGATACGGATGAATTCAAAAATGGTGAATATATTAAAGGAATCCGGACAGGATTCCTACGATTGGATGAAATTATGCGTGAATTACCGGAATTGACTGCGGACGCTGAGAAATGTGGCGGAACAACAGCGGTATGTGCATTCGTTTCGGACAAGCATATCTACATAGCGAATTGTGGTGATTCGCGAGCAGTGTTATGTCGTCACGGTGTACCTATTTTTGCAACACAAGATCATAAACCTGTGTTACCTAAGGAGAAAGAACGAATCTGCCAAGCAGGTGGAAGTGTGATGATTCAACGTGTGAACGGCAGTCTAGCCGTATCGCGCGCTTTGGGTGATTACGATTTTAAAAATGTCAAAGAAAAGGGTCAGTGCGAGCAACTCGTTTCACCTGAGCCGGAAATTTTTTGTGAACAACGTGACGACAATGATGGATTTTTAATACTTGCCTGTGATGGTATCTGGGATGTCATGTCCAATGAGGATGTATGTAGCTTTATTCATTCGAGGCTTAAAATTACCAACGATTTGGAGTATATTGCCAATCAAGTTATTGATACTTGCTTGCATAAGGTACGTTAGCGTGCACACATTTTTGAATACTTTGTTTTTCTACGGATTCATTAATTACAGGGGAGTCGAGACAACATGAGCATAATCATCATTGCTTTTTCTGGAGCGCCAAAACCTACACCGGAAGCAATTGATCAGGATCGACGGTTGGAGCAACACATTGAAAACATAATCAGAGGTTGTTTTCATCGTATTATATGCTTTTAGATGAATTTTTTAAATGACAAACAGTGTCTAAAATTGTAGGATACAAAAATCATTGATATAATGTTGATGAATTTGAGATCCTCTTGAATCTCTACGTGGATTTTTAAAAGTACTTGATATAATTTCTATCTTCAAATGAAGATTAGTTGATGGCACCTGAATCGTGCATAACAGTATATTGTTGTAGGTATTTTTGAATTAGATTATGTTGAAAAATAGGCAAAAACTCGTTGCGTGGCTATCATGGTCGACACACTGTTTTGACAGCACAATTTGCACGAAATTCGAAACTTCAGATGTTTTGCGATGAGCGCATATTGTCACGGTGTTTACTTAATTGTTGCAATTTAAGAACTACAGTCAAAAATAAAGACTGAATTTTTTTCTTATGTATTTCAAATTGCAACAACCATTTATACAGGGAAAATGTTGGTGCACGGTCCGGAAACCAATTTCATCTTCATTAACTAATGTGTTCCTTAAATAGTTGTTAAGCCCTGGAATTTCTTCAAGTGCCATGGAAAGTTTCTGTCCTAATCAAATCTTTTCCGTAAAAATTAACTTATGATGAAACGTAAATACGACAGATATAGAAAAATTCAATTGAAAACTGTAGGGTTAATGTATTCGAATTGAAATTCAACCAAGAATTAGGTATTTGTAAACAATCAGTATTTCTTGTGTATATGAATAAGTATAAATTACATCAAAGTCTTAAATTTGATAAAGTATTGATATTAGATTAATTTCACGGTTACCAGTGAACATTTCTTTAAAATAAAAAGTGTCACAATCGCCGTTCATTGGCAATTATGCTGGCTGTGTCACAAAATAAACAACATTCACATATGAAACGAACGAAATTTTCGCATCGGGTGATACGGGTTTACTTTTGTGCCGTTTAGTACAGTGTTTACTGTTCAATCAATTCAGCAAATATGTATAATTAAATATCTGTAAAGAGCCAATCCTTCACGTTGTTAATTTGAGATATTATTAAAAGGAATCGCGCTAGTCAATTAGCTTGAAAAAATGCCATTTGTTTTGCCCCTGAGCGCATTTTTTTAGGTTAGCTTTAATTTGATGTTACGTGTTAACACTACTTAATTTGAGCTAGTATCTTGTAGGTTTGCTAGTTACTTATATATGCAACAGCTTAGGGATAAAGTCTTTGCTTTCTGAATTTTTACAATGACAACATGAACATCAAAAGGCCAATAGCAAATTGTATATTATTAGTCTTTATTTTCATATCTTTTGATTTTGCACTAATCAGAACATGAGAAGCAACCTTTAGGGAAATCAATAGTATGATTGGGACCCACTCTACATAATTTCAATTCACTTTGATTCACTTCAACAAAAGTCCATTTGCTACAAAACTGTCATGTCCACAGGATAATGGGGTATATGTTTGCGTTGATAAACTCGCCATCAAAAATTGCCACAATTAAATGATTTCCAATCACCCATTTTGTAAATATGGTTCGTTGTACATCTGTCCGATTATGTCCTTCGGAATTGTTTGTTGCATTCAAACATAAAATTCATATATTTATTTGATAGAAATATTCCGCTTGTTGTTTTTGAGGGTGTTTATACAGTAATATCCCGCTAAATATTGAACATCCCTCTTGATTCATAGGCTCTATCAGCGAAGTTAAGCTAAGATGTATGAAAAATACTCAGAAGGTTTCTATTGAATCTAAATTATGAAGACGAATCACGCTGTCTCCTTCTCACAATCACTCGCCTTTCCACAAGATGATCGGTGAAGTTACTTTTATCATAATTCCGTATTGTTTCTGTAGGGATTCAATTAAGTTATGCTTCGAGGCTTTCAAATTATTCGTTCACACTGACTCTATTTACACCTGCTCGATAACGCGAAACAATTTGTGATATTCTCACGCTCAATTGTTTTTTTATGCCTTTCTAAAAACGACTTTCTCCATTATTCTCCTGGAAAGTTGTCTGTAAACGTAGGAATTGTCTAGGCCTTGACCATGAGGCACAACTGTAATTTGATTATAAGGAATGCATGGTTCGCAACAGCTATGGCGTTGAACAAATTACTTACTTTTCTCAGCAGCCTTCCTGAATTATTCAGTCTTCTGGTGCGGGGGTTCATTGCTCTTTTTCAACATTGATGCGAGTGAATTACGATGAATGCCAAACCTCTTTTGCGCCTAACGTCTAGAAATTTCCCTCTTCTCTCCGGTTCGGTTTTATGTGGGATCGCTGCAGTAATCCCAACATCAACAAAAAATAATAAAAATACATGATTTTGGAGGAAAATGTGTGGAACATAGAACAAAACATCCGAAACAAGCGATGCACCAATTTGTAGTAGATTCTCTAGTAATGAACGTTAAATAATTATCAGATCTCTCAGCAAATCCTAAATGATCGAACCAAAGAAAACTCTTTCCATTTTATCATGAACAACAAAAACTTACGAGTCACTAATATTTTCTTTTGATAAATAATAACAGCGGCGAGCGACTTCGTCGTGGAAATGATTGACTATGCAGCGATAAAAATTAGCATTTACTTGCCCGGGCACCATGCTGATACAGCAGTTCGCTGGAACGTTTAGGGGTGATTTAAAAAATACGCAACGCTTTTTTACCAAAATTTTAAGTACAGCCAACCCCCATGTAACGCCATGGAAATATTTTTTTAGGTTTAAGGGGTTAACCCCACTTGTAGCGCCAAAAAATTAGGTAATTTTCATGATTTTTTTTAAAGAAAACTACGAAACTTTTTTAAATGAACATTATATCATATTAAAGTACATACATTAAACACCTTTAAGTGATTTTTTTTGAAAAATAGTACATGGTTGCGTTGCAAATGGCCGTCAAAACAATTGTATTGTAATTTTTCCGTCGCGGTCACCAACATTGGGGCGAATTGAATCATCTGAAACAAAAAATGTTGACGGATTTAGTTAAACAACAGTATAAACTAGCGTTTAATCGAAGGATTTAAAAATATATACATTTCTCACAAAAAAGCGGATAGTCAAAGTTAATGGTCGTCTTTTGGCTATAAAACGGCCATTTTTTATCGAAAAAAAATCGAACGATTAAGCACTACATTTTGATGTATTAAACAAGTTTGTCAAGTTTCGAAAAGATCGGTACATCAGTTTTCAAGTAATTTTGGTCACCGACTTCAAAAATGTCATTTCGAGAAAAACGCGTTTAAAGTTTCAATTTCAGTTTACGCGAAGAAATTTTTTTTTTTAAACTTACATAGAGTCATCGATTCCGGGGCCATATAGCAGCTCTTCCGCCGACGATGTCGCTTCCAAAAATGCAATTTGCTATTGCCTTATCAGCATTCTGCGTTCACGAGTGCTCTCGGCCGCAAACCTCTCTGGCATTGCGACACGGGATTTGTCAATTTTTCCCACGTATGCGTGCGCGTTGTGACCGCAACTCACTTCGATGGAGTTCAGGGAAAATAATAGTGATTTCGATCCCTCGTTAAATAGTTCAACGGCAATATATGTTGCTAAATTCACGACAGTTGCTCCACTCGATACGATTTTCCAAATAAGCTGATAGTAACTTTCGTTATTATTCTGATTGAAGCCACCAACACATCTTTCAAGTAAAGTTTCTTTACTGAGATCAGTATATATGGGTCTGATGACGTTCAAAACATTTTGTGGAAGTGGATTGTAGTCGTGCTTGAAAGTCTCGTTTTTCGCCTGAGCTCGATGATACGCACACCACGATTCTTCACCGGTTGGACATTTCTCATGACGTGGATTTGTATCGGTTGAACTATAATGTTGGAAGGTCGCCCATATTGTCTCATGCATATCGTGATCAGTCCGTAGTACACTGTGAGCTTGTCAATCAATTTTCTTGTTAGCTTTCCTTTACCATTAAGTCGTTTATTTTTTTTTCACTAAATTACGAAGTCGGGATCCCATACGCTTCTGGACGTGTCCAGTGCATTCTTTTTTCATAACTTCTACGTCGCCATAAGGATGAGAATTTACTACCCCAGTGTACGTCTTTGAATCTCCGTCTCCAATATAGTAGCGGTACTTGACATTATATTTTTCTATTGAACGGTTGAAGATCTCGACAATATAGTCTACCTCCATTTTTCCCGCGGAGCCTTCGTGATTTGCACTGCATTCGTTTTCGTGTTTTTCATACCATTCTTCCAATTCCGCATCATTTAGTTTGTTTCCACAATTCATACATTTTACAGTACGAACTTTTTACCACCAGATCAAGCACTTTTCCACTGTGTTATCCTATCACAGATGAAACTACGAATAACGACGTATAGCCTCGCTTCCTATAGGATCCATCTCCGGAAATTGTCAAGTTTGAAGTTGCATCTCCTGTCGCATTCGGTGTATTTTCAACCTCTTCTCGTACGGCTTAGTTGTTTTTGCAGACTCATAAATGCTATTTAAAATCATTGTATAAGTAGTTTCGGAAAGAAAATTTGGCATGTCCATAAGTCCGCAAAATTTTTGTGCTCCGGCCAATCCTAAGCCGAGAACGCGCATAGTGAATATAAATCGACGATTTATTTCATACGAATGTGTCAGAAAAGGAGAAGGTGGTATCAAGTTATCTGCACACGAGTCACATTTCACAACGAGTTGGAAGCCTAGTCCTCTTGTATTTGCAGTTTCAAATGTAATATTCCCGTCACACGTTTTGCACTTTACTAAATTCGAAATCGCAGCAAACACAGTCAAAAAGTTTAAAATGCGATATTCAACATTACTATCCTTACACACAATCATATCAACATTATCTTTCAGTTTCTTCGTAGACGTGCTGAAACTTTTACTCGCCGATTTGACCAGTTTCGGGTTAAAAACATTCTTCCTTTTTTCGGTCGGGATTTCCGGACATCATCTTCGCTTCTCGATTTTCGCGAACCTTTTCTTAGATCCATTTGTGTACATATAATAAGTAAAAACTGCGTTATAATATTATAAACAACGAAAATAGACACTCTCGAGTTGTACAAAGTTCAAGCTACACTGACGAATAAAACAACGAAAATTCGTTTCTACAGATTCCAGACTATCATATGAATGCTATGAATGCCAGGTATACGCCTCTTTTCACATAACAATGGATAGAAACCGGAGAGAGGGTCGAGTGCATCAGACGGCAGACTAGACGGTCGTTTACGTAACGGATTCTTCTCTTTCAACGCTCATATCTCAGTCAATTTTGTTCGGATCGACTTGAAATTTTTAGGACATATTCCCAGATAGTTATACTTTGAAGAAAAAATGCAACAACAAAAAAACAAAGTTACAAGTGGGGTTAACCCCTTAATAAGTTTACTTATTGAATTGCGTTATGCAACATTTGCTTCAGAACCACCCACCTCTACACAATGGCATGCAACGATTTTGCAATAAGCCACCCACCCCCATAAGCGTTGCGTATTTTGTGAATGCTCTCTTGCATGTTTAACGATCAAGTAACGCTGTCATAAAGTCTACAAAATCCCGTCTAGCGAAGGAATAATTCAAATACTTCACGTAGTACTATGATTTCCACCATTAAGGTCATCTCAATATTTGAATTATTACTCTTGACGGGATTTTGTGGACTTCACGACAGTGCCAGTCGATCGCCTATCATGTCGGTCATTCACAAGCTAATTTTTAAAAATAGCACCCAAAAGCTTCGTGTCATGTTCGAACAAAAAACTTACCTGGGGCCGTAATATCATTATGCAAAAATATACATCCTATCTGATAGAACATACACTATACATATTCGGGTCAAAGCAAGTGTGAGAATGTATGCAATCATTTGTCATACATTGGGAGATCTCAATAAAGGCGATTCAACTCCCTTCATTGGACCTGAATTTTTCTGCGCCCATCCTAAAAAAACCAACAACTGACGTGGCGGGGTGAAAGAAAGGAAGAAAGCGGTTTGGCCCTCAGTTCCAAAACAGATAGAAGCTAAAACATTTCTTAACCTCTCAAAAAGCTACAGCACTAAGATGCTTCACCTCAGCCAACCTGAACTAAGGATATTGATAGGCGTTCTAATTGATCACTGCCAGTTGAACTATCTCCTGAAAAACATTGGGAAAGTATCTGAAGACACTTGTCGCTTCTACAGAGAAGAAGCTAAATTTTTTTAACATCCAGCAATCACAAACAAGCGTCTGCAAGCTATCTTGTCTATGTTCCTAGTGCACCAGGAGGGTGTGCAAGGATGCATGTTGATTCGTCCCTAGAAAATATATTGAAGGTACCATATAAATGCTCAGCATCAGCACTTCATGACTTTATTAAATATTTATTTAAAGAAATTTTCAACGATTTAATCAAAACTGCAGGTGTACAGTGGCTCACAGCTTATTTCGTGTGATCAACATTTTTGACAAACCAAGCATAAAATTGGTATATTTTATTCTGAACTTAACAAATAAATGATGCAATTTTATAGATAATTTAGTCTCCAGAAATTTACACAATCATCAACATAGAACGATTTATGGGGAAAAAACTATACAAACAATTATATCACAGCTTATTTCGTGTAAAAACAAAAACACTCAAAACATTGGAAAACCTGTTCAAAAGAAATTGTTTGATATTTTTTTTTGCTTTATTACAGCTTTTAATCTAGACTGCATAGAGTCAACCAACTGTTGTGTATAATCTGGCGATATTTTTGTCCACACTTCCTTTAGCGCCGCTTTCAAACTTTGGACATAAGAAATATGGTGTTTTCGAATACCTAGTTCTAACATATGCCACAAATTTTCAATCAAATTCAAATCTGGGGATTGAGCGGGTGTTTGGATGACGTGTGGGCAATTCCAAATTAGTCAAGATTGCACTATACCGGATTTATGCTTCGGATCATTATCTTGGTAGAAGCGGAATGTATCACGTATGCCTAAGTCTTCAGCACTTTGCAGTAAATTTCGCTGCAGCAAATCTAAATATACCTCTTTAGTCATAGTAGATTCTATGAATTCCAATTTACCGACACCTGCTGAAGACATACACCCTCAAACCATTACATGTCCGCCTCCATGTTTTACTGTACCATGTAATTTTTTTGTTTGGAGCTCAGTATTTGGTTGACGCCACACATATGCCTTACCATCTGATGCAGAAATATTAAATTTACTCTCATCGGCAAAAATTACTCTGTTCCAGAAAGAAATGTCTTTGTTTTCATTTTCTTTTGCGAACTGTATGCGGACTATTTGATTTTTCTTATTAATAAACGGCTTGTTTCTTGCTGTTCCCCCATGAAAATTAGCATCTCTAAGTACTCTGCGTATAGTTTCTGGATGACATTTTTTGCCAAGAAACATTTTAACATCCTTGGTCACAGCTGGAACAATCTACCTCTCATCGTGTTCAGTAAAAAATTTATTTGGAGCCTTTCTTGATTTGTTGTGAACACGATTTTCTCGAACAAAACGCTGAACCGTAGATGAACTTAAATCAACAATTTCAGAATTTTGTTTTTTGAGTTTTCCCAATTTGAAAGTGTTTAGTAACTAACTCACGTAGCTCTATTTATATTTCCAAAAAAAGAGAAGAATGAAAATTAGCACACGAAATAGGCTGTGATATGATGTGTTTGTATAGTTTTTTTCCAATAAATCGTTCTATGTTTATGTTTGTGTAAATTTTTTTGATGTTTCATATTGGAGACTAAATTATCTACAAACTTGCATCATTTATTTGTGCAGAATAAAATATACCAATTTTATGCTTGGTTTAGTAAAAATATTGATCGCACGAAATAAGCTGTGAACCACTGTAAGTTAGGCGCGCTTTTTCAGTTTTTAGCGTCATCTCTCGTTAAACAAGTGGCATACTTTCTGCTGTGTTGTGATTTATGAAGTAGAATGCGATTAATTAACCTAATTTTTTAAGTTTCTCAATGATGTATAGAATGTGAAATAGTATTGGCTCTTTACACCATTCAACAATGTTGCGACACATGGGCCAAAATAGTTTTTATGAAAGAAATTTTTGTGAAATTTTTCGCATTAAAAGCGCCTTCCATTGGGAAAATATTTGAATTGTGCAAATATTGTTTTCTCAATAATATAAACATGATTTGTAGAAATTAAAACAGTTGACAATTGAACAATTTATGCCCTATTATAAATAATTCGTTTTGAAAGATTTATTTAATCTTTTGGTTTTTCTTTGATAGAGCGATGATGTCCAAAGAAAGAAACTTATCGACCTTATGCTCACTATAGTAATTGAAAGCAAAAATTTAAAAAAATCATGGTATCCACAAAAGTATTTAAAAGGATTCGCAATGAACGATTAAGAAGACTTTCTTTTAATTGATTCTAGCGTCTGCAAGATCAACATTGTACCTGTTTAGAGAATTAAATAAATAAAGTCAAATTCTAAAAATAAATAGTCCATTGAAAACCAAACGCACATGAAGTTTCTGTTACTAAATAGGAGAAGTGGCAGCTATAGGTGATTTGGAATAGCTATTTCAATTTCTTTTTGTCATTTTGTATGATTGTTCACCGATACTCTCAATCAAAAATGAATGAAACTAATTTATTTTATTTTCTTCTTTTTTAAAATAACCGTCATGTTAAAAATAATCGTGACTGTGAGCATAAGGTATGTTGCCACTATAGTTTTCTTTTCATAATTGTTTTTGCTAGTTTGTGTTAAAAATCACAGAAATACTTTTATCATTATTTTTTTGAGTTTTCATTAAAATCAGAATGAATTTTGGCATGTTTTGTAAAGCTTTGTAAAGATTTAGGGATGTTGAATTTAACATTGTAAATCGTTTTATCGACCAACGATTTAAATCTCTATTGATTTTACTATCAAATACATATTTGCACAATTTTCTTCATAATAGCTGCTAAACATAAACTTAAACTGTCGTTGTTTAATAATATGTAAGCTTATGTTTTTGGAAAAGCTAGATAAATATTTATAAGTTATTTGATATGAAATTACGTCTTGGTTAGCAAATTTGAACATGCTACGATTTCATTCCATAAGTGTAGATTGGCTCATTTTCAATTTGAATTTCCTCCATAAATCGTTGTTTGCATTGACAATTAAACTATTTAATCCTCGTGCTTCAAGTCATTTTTCATGCATTTTATTTAATTGAAAAGCACGTCTATTTGCCTGTTGAAATGTGATAAATTTCGAAGAGTGTTTTTCATTGAGCCGCCTAAACAAGTTTCGATTAATTCAAAGATTTTTTAATAATTCGCTGAATGTTTCCCACACTCGTAATTATGTGCTCCAACCAACCAATTTCTATTTAAGATACACAATATTCCGCCTTTATGGTATGAACATGGCAAAATTAAGGGGTGAATTTCAAGCAGGGATTCATTTTTCCGAAATTGGTAGTTGACGTCTTTCGATGGAAATTAGGAAATACAACAAATTTTAAAAATTTGTGGATTGAAGTAAATACTTAAGAGGATACATCATAGTTACTTTTGTGTTAAAAAGTAAACACATGCAAAATCGTATGCTGGTAGTAAATACATTCTCAAAAGCTATGTGAAAATAAATAATATATGTAAATGTTCACTGGTGAAAAATATATGATCTGTAAAAAAATAATACCCAATCGTCGGAGCATATAATTAAGAATCAGAAAAAAACTTAATTATCGTAAATCGTATGAATTGTTTGGATGGAAGTCGCTTATTTTGTCTTTTTAATGACATAACTAACTAAATGTTGAACATTTTCCATCTAATATTATTTGAACACAGTTTCTACATCTACATTGCGTTAAACGCATTTTTTTTACATTTAGCCTAATACAATACAAACCTAGACATCTACTCAAACTGCAATTCATATTCTTTCAGAAGAACTTGTGTGTAAGGAAATAAATGAATACGCTGAGCTTCTGGAAGCGCTTCATCTAAAAGAAATCGAAGGTTTACCACCAGGTGGTGGCTTGCAATCAAAGTAAGTATTATTCTGATGTGAAGTAATACTTGCAAAATCAAGTTTTTTAACTATGATTTTATTTTATTTGCAGATATGATGTCATTGAGAAAACATTTAAGGAGATATGGCCTAACTTGGCGTACCAGTGTGAAGTAGGAAATATATTTTATAATTGTAGATAAATTTGTGCACAAATTTTCTATTCTATCAATATTTTTTTTTTGAAATTTCGCTTACATGTATACTTTTATCTATCCAACTTTTAATTTTCACTTTAACGCACTGTATGCTGCACATTGTTCTTCGTTTTGAATTAATTTCCAATCAAAATTTTACTTACATAAAATAATATTTGTAGTAACATGCCTGATGTCTGATGTCCTTTCAACTGCTTGATGCAAAATAATCTAACGTGCATAAAGCTTCATTTATAAAAGTAATCTATTTTGTCGTTAGCTTTTGTTTCTTTTCTGTAATATATGTCTTTTATATACTTCGAAATATGTGATGTTTGCTTGCGTTAATTCATATTTGGCAATCAGTAAGTAATCGAGTAAAGTTGAAATGAAATATACAAATTCGGTGCAATTCGTTTTTGTCACTACGTTAAATGGGTTGAAGATATCCTATCACGATATTCATACACAAGCTTATCGCTTTAGCTTAATCCTGCACAATCGTACACAAGCTCACAATTTTCTGGTAAAAAAGTGCAATTAATGCAGAGCACCTAATTCGCGTAAAGAATGTACTAACGCTGTAAGAGTCGTCTTCAGAAGTTGAATTGCTGGCTGAATGCACGAGAGAATTATCGGTAACGGAGAATACAATCATCACTTCCTACAAACTTAATAGTTTTGCATTTCGATTCGTCAGGTTTATCGTAAAGCAAATCTTATTATTTATAAGTTGATTTGGATGCAACATATAATTTTTATCGTTGCCGTTTAAATACTTCATCGACTTTTAATATTAAAATGTAAATGTATTTTCTGACGTTGCTAAAAATGGTCGAGACATATTTCTTTAATAACTACACTCTTTGTGATTATGAATAATATAGCATTCATATTCTACTACCAAGAATGTTCAATGAAAATACTTCCACCGATGTTTTTATCACAGTGCTACTCTCATTTTGTCTGGAAGTTCCGATTAAATTATTTGATTTGGTTTTACACACAATAGGACTATTGAAACTAACGCATTCACACGCAATCCCGATTTGATTTTTTACCATGGCTTTAAGTTGTTTCCATGTCAGAAACTGTTAGGCTTTTTAAATTTGAGGAAACTATGCCAATGATGGAATAAGTACCAAAAAACAGTAAAGTTTCAACTCCATGTGAACTCAGTAAATATACACGCTCGTAGTGAGTTGCTAGAAAAATGCTATGCTCTAATTCTAAAGCATCAAGCTATGTTTAAAAAAATATTGGGTTGGGGAAAAAGAAATGTCGTATTTGTGATCGAAATTTGACGCTTTATTTAACATACTTAGAATTATCCGATTTAAGTCAAATGTCGCCATTAAGAAGGCAATTCCAATATCCCCCTCTTATAAAACCCTTCCTCCTTATTTGCAAAAAACTCAGACAGCCAGTTTTCGCAAGCCTCTTTTCAGGCCAACTTAGTATCACCAAGAGCGTTTTGCATGGACCGGAAGAGATGGTAATCCCTTGGTACTAGATCTGGACTATACGGTGGGTGCAATAGGACATCCCATCCGAGCTTCCGTAGCTTCTGGCGGGTCATCAAAGATTTGTGAGGCCGAGCGTTGTCCTGGTGGAACAGAACACCATTCCTATTGACCAATTGTGGCTGCTTCTGGTCAATCGCCTGCTTCAAACGGTCGAGTTGCTCACAGTAGAGGACCGAATTGAGGGTCTGACCATAGTTGAGCAACTCATAGTGTATGATTTCCTTCCAATCCCACCAAACACACAGCAAAATCGTCCTGGCCGTCAATCCGGGCTTGGCGATGGTTTGGGCCGGTTCGCCGCACTTCGACCACGATCTTGTTCACTTGACGTTTTCGTACGTGATCCACTTTTCATCACCAGTTACCATCCGCTTCAAAAATGGGTCGAGTTCGTTCCGTTTCAGCAGTGCATCGCAGGCGTTGATTCGGTCCAAGAGACTTTTTTCCGTCAACTCGTGTGGCACCCAAACATCCATCTTTTTTGGAATCCAATCTTCTGCAAATGGTTCCAAATGATTTTATGGTCTATACCCAGTTCCTGGCCAAACGAGCGAATGCTCACATGCCGGTCTACTTGAATGATTTCGACGATTTTATCGGTTTCTACGACGATTGGCCTACCTGCACGGGGTGTATCTTCGACATCCACTACACCAGAACGAAATCGATCGAACCAACGCTGTGCTGTGCGAATATTTACAGAATCGGGCCCATGACCTTCACAAATTTTTTCGGCCGCCTTCGTTGCATTTTTACCTCTCAGGTAGTAAAAACGTAAAATATGCCGAATTTCTTGCTTGGTGGACTTCATATTTGACGCACTATAACTTGAGACTGAAGCGTACGATCACAACACTGTTAAAAGACACTTGTAGCACAGATTGTCGTCTTCAAATCGCCGTATAGTATGATCCGATGCGATAATGCCATCTATGGACAAAATACGACATTTCTTTTTCCCCAACCCAATATTTGCACCTCTGCATGCTTAAAAATAGGATGTCTATTCAAATCTTGACACGAAGGAGTGGCAATATATCACTTGGAAACTTGGAGTGGCAATACTTCACGAAGAAACCGAATTGAAAATGTAAAAAAAAATACTCGGCTCATTCCTAACCACACAAACTTCTCCAAAATAAAGATTTTGATTTCTTCAAGCTTAAAAAATAGGCTGCCAAGAACTTGTTTTTGACGAGTATTTCCTTGCCTTGTGTCAGACATCGAAAATTTCCATTTTCATGAGGATCAAACACAGCCTCTCATTCACTGATTTCAAGTCGATGATAAAATGCTTAATTTAAGATCCCATCATAAAGACGACTTAATTTTTTGTTGCGCCCGGTTGGTTTTTCATTTGCAAGTATTATGTGCGATGTTACTTATTTCAGTGCCAGATCGTCAGAATATTGATGTTATATGCCCAATCATCGTTGAGCAGTTCTCGTAGCGCACCAGTTGTATTTCAGCGTTCGAACGTATTGCACATTTTCCGTAAGCGTTCTCATATCGAATAATGCGTTGTTTATTCGGATGAATCCATTTCGGGGTAATTCTGCAACTCGCGTATAATCGTTGGTACTGGATGGTTCAAAATGAGATCAAGCTCGATAAATTGCATAAAATGGCTTCGCAAAGAATAGCGAAACGCCACAAAAGCAAAAATTGCCAGATGGTATTTATAATATATTAACCCATATTATCCCAAGGTATGATCCAGACACAGGAATGAGTTTTCCTTTTCAGGATTAGCATCTTGAAAATTCTGGTTGAATTTTTTTTAAAAAAAATCAGGAGGTCAGAGGGCACTAGTGCATTTTTGCACCAATGGGATGATATGTGAACAAAATATTTTTTTCGTTTAAATGCACAAAATGTATTCTGAATGAAGGAAAAAGCGTTAGAAATACAATAGATGCAAGAATAAATTTATTCAAATTATATGAAAAATTTGGAAACATTTGAGATGTAGATGTTCTTTACATTTATTGCAAATAAAGAACCAGTGTTTATGGCATTTCTTTTTCTTTCTTTCTTTCTCTCCTCTGAATTATGTGATCAACTTGATCTCCTCGAACAGCATTGTCCACTTGCAAAATAGCTGAGTTATGTCCTTTTTCTACCTTGATGAGGAGTTCAACGATACTGGTGCGGAAATCTATTTGGTGCATCATATTATTTCTTGATATTACGTCGAAAATTGCAATGGAGTTTCCAAGCATTCACTATTGCTGCATCCAAAGCGTTGGTAACCAACGGCGAATACCACATTTTCCACGGACGCAAATGCGATAATTGTTAGTATCGGGGTCAAATAGGTCCACTCTTCCCATATTTTATACTCCTTTACGACGTGTGGCATTGGCAATACAGTGGAGGACATAATTATAAGTTCACAAGAAAATTCAAATAAAATTCACATCTAATTCATTATATTTATTACGAACAGATGTCAAGAAAAACTTAATAATATATGTAACAAAATTAAAATGAAATTAAATTATTTCAACCGTAAACAAAATTTAAAAAATTAAAATTCAATTTTTTTCTCTTAAATTAGGGGACATAATTATAAGTTCAGCAGAAATGGGGCACATATTTATTAATAAAATGATAAGCTTAATACTTCGTGTGGCTTCCTTTGGATTTAATTACTTCAAATACACGTTTTGGCATTAAATTCACCAAGGTTTGTAATATTGTAACTGGTATTTCGTCCCACGCTCTTATTATTTGCTCCCTTAGCTCTCTTGTGTTCGAAAATTGCCTTCCATTTTCATATACTCTTCTCGATATTATTCCCCATAGATTCTCTATGGGGTTCAAGTCAGGACTACAAGCTGGCCATTCTAAAACTGGTATATCTTTTAAGTTGAACCAAGCTTTTGTCTCTCGGGATACATGTATGGCAGCATTGTCTTGTTGAAAGACAAAATCTGGTCCAACAATTGACTCTGCGTGATCAATAAGCAAGTCTTCGAGAAGTTCATCATACTTTTTCGAATTCATTCTTGTGGATATTGTGGCCAAAGGAAGCTGCCCATGGTAACAGAAGCATCTTCAAACCATAGGCGAATCGCCACCGAAATTACGCGAGAGTCGTAATTCCTTATCTCTTCTTAAGTCGTGCCAGTAGTGTTGGAATCCATCCGGCCCGTCTAAATTAAACTTCTTTTCATCACTGAAAAGAACCGTTTTCCACTCATCTTTGTAAGACATGTAGGTTTCCGCAAATAGTAATCTTGCACTTTTATGTCTCTCCTTTAATTGTGGTTTGGGCTTCCTTTTTGTCCATATTAAATTGTCGCTGCTACTCATTCTTCTTACGTGCCACACCGTTACAGGCAAGTCTAAATCTGCTCGAACTTGAGACGCATTCATACTTTTGTTTATGGCTTTCTGCCGTATTAGCCGTTTTTGACGTTCACTTATGGTAGGTTTTTTGCCTGTTCGTCTCGAAGCGTTGTACCTTTCTTTCAATTTTATATAATTATTAATTACACATACAGATCTATTAAGTCTTCTTGCAATTTCCCGCTTGGAGAAACAGTTTTCTTTGTAGGCATCAATTTTTGCCCTTTCCTCCATCGATAATATCATTCCTCGTGGCATTTTTCTATGGAAAACGGTGAATTTAATTTATGTAAAAAAACGAGTGCCTCTCAGTGCAATTAATTCACTTACTTCAAAAATTTTCAGTTAATTCCTCCAAATTTCACAAACAGAACTTTCTAATTTACTGAACGTATAAATATGTCCGCTTGAAATGCATGAAATGTTCTGACTGAGTAAATTATAAGCAGAAGAAATCAAGGTTATGACATAACAGTATTTCTTGAAAATGTATTTTACAGTACGCACAAAATAAAAAAGCATTCAAACTTGCATCCACATTTTAAGTGCAATTTTGTGAATGAACTTCTAGTTATGTCCGCCACTGTATACAAGTTTCTTTCGGTTGTATCTTTTTGCTCGCTGCATAGGTTCGATAGATAGTTTGACGCAACCGTGGCCACCGAATAATCATTCCATCTGACGAATAATAACTCGTTGGTCCCGTCAAAGGACATGTCGTAAGATCCTCTTTTGTTTTTTTTCCATCTCAAGCCATCAATTAGTTGAACATTTTCTGTTCGGTTGGCTCTAACCGTGCCGGCTCAAAATATCCAAGTTGACTAAGGCTTCGCAGAATTTTATGCGAAGCGAAGAACTTGTCAGCAAAGACACAATGTTCGTTCGGGCGTTCTATATCTGACAGTAATCCTAAGATTACGTTTTCACCCAAGGAAAATTGTTCATCGTTTCGAGTTGACCCACCGGCGTCGGCGTAAGCAATAAACTTAAATAAATAGCCATGGTGGGAGGGCAAGTACCAGTACTTATATCCGCATCGAATCGGTTTTCCCTTTATGGACATTTTACACGAATGACGCCCAAAATAAGGAATCATTTGTGGAATGCAAAAATATGTATCAATATATCAGTTTTACCCATATCATCCCATTGGTGCAAAAATGCACCAACGATTTTCTTATCAAAACCATTGCTATAAAAATAATCGAATGTTATTGAATTTATTTTTTATTGAAACTATTGAGACGTTAGCCTCGTTAGGTGGTTGTATATTTTTAACTTTTTTCCCGAAAATTCGATCAACAATTTTGCTCTACAATATTGTTAATTACACGAACCACTTATCAAAATCAAGAAGTGTTAAAGTCTAGTTATGTCAAATACATTCCCAAAAATGTTATTACATCAAAAAATTAAAGTTTTTTTGTCATTGTATAATTTTTAAAAAAATCCAAAGTTGCTGGTTCATTTTGGCACCAGTGGGACGATATGGGTTAAGCAAACAACCAGATGCAAGGAACATAAATAAGTCTAAGACAAGTTGCTAAAAAACAGATAGACACAAACGAAGCAATTGCAGAATTAATGAATAAATATATATTTGCAGAAATAACATACACTTGATGAGCGGCTACCAATAGAATCGTTGCAAGTGTACATGGTTTGTAGCTAAGTCGATTAACGTCAGCCTTTAACAGACTCCATAGGTAGCATTCATCTTTTTCCTTCGTCGTGCTGTTAGTTTGTGAACATACCATGATTGTGCTTTATATTGGTTGAACGTAAACTTCTTGTTTTTACACATCACATTAGAAAAAGAGACTAATTGGTACTCACCAATAACTAGTATAGATCCGTCATAATATGTCTACTATTTCTTTTTCATATGTTTGAATTTTTTGCAACACTTGAGATATTTGCTCGAAGTCTTATAAACTAAGAAATCTTCCAATTTTTCTTAGTAAACAAATAAATCGATTTCAGTACTCAGATTAATATAATAATGAAAAATTATAATTATAAAACATAAAGAGAAGAAGAACAAATTTTCTAATCCTGCTAATCAATTATATCAGTCATGTCGGATTAAAAAGCGTTCCGGGGCATTGTCTGTGGTAACGAGGCGGCTTGTTTTAGCCCATTACAATCAATGATCAATTTAAAACCTTTCAAATGCCAACCTGGTATACATGAATGGCTGTGTGTTTTCATAACTACGATATATATTTTTGATTCAAGATTAAACCATTGCCGCTTATTTTTTCTAGAAGAAAGCCTAAAAATTTCACTTCTCATGCATATTCGTGTCTCGGATATGAATTTGGTTTTTTTCTCATTCAACTAAAATAAGAGTGATTCAACTCATGCTTCCTGTTAATTTTAACATGAAAACCAATGTCGGAATAATCTTAAATTGAAAATGACTGCTGATAAATTCGCCTGTATTTCTGCTTAGAACTGCATTTAAATGCTTGAATTTATTAATAACACGAATTAGGCATTAAATATGTAGCGACAGGAATGCTTGTTGTCAAGTGCTCGCATTTGTACCATAGTTCTTCATGATGAGTTTATTCAAAGTTATTGAAAGATAGCAGCCTTGGTGAAGCCTATGGTTGTGCTTACAAGTTTTGCACATTTGTTTTTCACACTTTTTCTATGCTTCGCAACAATATACCGTTTAAAATGCAATGCAGTCCAAGTTCGATGTCAAATTTTCTGAAGAACTACAGAAAAACTCAAATGTATTGTATTTATTTTTCAGTAAAAATGTGATATCAACAATGTTTACTCGATAAGTCCTACGTTGCCCAAAGTTGAAAGAGTTAAATTATTACCAGACGAATAACATATGGTATATCACTGCGTAATTGTTGGATGAAAATACAAAAGGTATGAGTTTTTAATTTAGAAGATAAAATGTCGATATTTAAAGAATATATGCGACAAGAATAAAATTAAAAATTCATTTAACATAGTTCGAAGGCTTCATTAGTTTAACTTTCTTCCCATCCTAATACTCTTACTTGCGAACATTCATATTCTCTTTCTTCATGATTTGTGCCATTTGCTGTTGGTACCTTCATTTTCACACTTAGGTGCAAAATTTATGTGTAAGCGAACTTGAATTACAGGATCGACTAAGTTAACACTAAACTCTGTTAAGTTCTTGAAAACTGATGCTTAAGATATTGCCATTTATACTTCTAGTAAAGTTGATACGTAGTTTCACACCGTTGAAAGTATTTGCAGAAAATATGTCCTTTTCCATTGTTAGTATGTGTATCTACAGTAGGTGGCCATTGAATTAGAAACTTTGTGAAATTTTAATACTTTGGTTCATTTTACATTAAAAAGAAGTACTTGAGCTTAAATATTTATATTTATTGATAGTTTATACCATGTTCGTAAAAAAAACCGCTTTAAAATTAATATTTTGTAACTCCCCCCTTAGCTTTGATTACTGCTTTTAAACGGTCGTGCATACTTTCAATGCATTTGTGAATCATGGACTCAATATCCTTGTCATTTCTCTAGATATTTTCGATTCTCTTTTTCAATACTTCAACTGTTGGATTTGAAAAGCTATAAACTTTCGTTTTTAGCATATACCAACAGTTCTCTATTGGGTTTAAGTCCGGTGAGTTCCCACATCAGGGAAGTAAGGGAATTTCATGCTCCGCGAGATACTTTTTAATGAATTTTGCAGTGTGGCATGGAGCGCCATCTTGCTTAAAAGTATATGACGCTTCTTGGGTGTTCAAACATTCAAAATGCGATCGGAGAGCAGTATCCAAAACCGTTTTGTATTGATCTTGCCGCATTGTTCCCGTAACAAAATAGAGAGGACCCGGACCCATTCCTGATATGCAGCTCCAAATCATGACTGCTGGTGGATGCTTGACTCTTCTCAGCAAACACTTCTCCTCGTCTTTCTCTGAAGGTATTCTTCTGACATAAAGGTTCCCTTCCGTTACAGCTTCTAGACGGCATTCATCACTGAAGATAACCTAAACGTTTATTGAATTTTCAATATTTTTTATCAACTTTTAAAAAGGCACAAAAACTTGTTGCTCGACTGAATTGGTGAACCTACCTTTTTCCAATCGTCAACTGTGAAGTTCTTATGATGTTTCGCCTACTGCAATCGAGCCTTTTTCGTTTTTTCTGTCAATTTCGGTTTTTTTCGCCGGACGCCTGCATTTTAAATTTGCTTCGTACAAGCGGCGTCGCAAGGTTCTGCCCAATATCTCTACTCTTTGTTCGGTGAGAGTATTTTTTAGTACTTTCTGTGATGCTCTGCGATGTAATAAAGCTGTTGCAATAATTTTTCGGCCCGTTCTTGGGGTAGTTTTTCTTTTTCTTCGACAGTTTTGGCGACAACTCATGCGTGGAGGTATATTTTCTTTAATATTTTGGAGACCTTCGCTATTTGGGCTATTTCTCGTTGTTTTTGTCCACCTTTCGCAAGTAAGGACGAAATCACTTCCTTTTTTTCACTGCTTATATCCTTTTTGCGACCCATTATAAAAAAAACTATGTTCGAACGAAAGACCAACACTAACGCTCCTTGTCACTTGATTTTTTTCTTGTTTTTTAAATTAAATTATTTAAGACAACACACTAAATACAAATCAACGCGTTCAACTAATGCAAACAGTGCAACAGCCGAATACCAACTTAGTCCATAAAACTACTGTATGCACCACACATAAGGAACGGTATTTTTACCTACCTTCCTACACTCGAGTAAAAGGTTTTATGATACGCATTTCATAGCCAGGTACATTCTAGTATACAAAGATTTGGTTTAGAAACTAAAGAAATTGAGAAAAATGTTCGATATTGTAAAAATTACAATTTTTTGGCGAAAGTTTCAATGGCCACCTACTGTATTATCCACATTTTGAATAAAAACTGAATTTCTTAGGTACAGTGACTTAAATGAGTTCACATCACTATTTTTGGTTTAAAAGAATTCTGTTACTTGAATTGATTTCAAGAGTGTCTCCAAGACAGGATGCAGGCTTTTAATTACAGCTTGCATGCTTTAAATTGCAATTAATTGTTCTTGTTTTGTTATAAAATAGTGAAATGACAGGATTTTAAGCGCGTGTTACACTGCAGAATTATTTACACTTGACAATTGTTTACACCGTGCAATTGTACGCGATAAAGGCACGCGACATTGTTGTGAAAACTGACTCAAATTTAGCATCATTAATCAGTGTCGCATAATGCTAAGCACAAAACACCGATCCGCACGTATCAGAGCGCGATATGACGATACCAGCCTATGAGAACGTTGCTTGGAGTGTCCATAAAGCAATAATTTGTTTTGAATTATTATTATTTCACACTTTTTCTATTCAAACTTCGTTTGAAACTGCTAAAATCTAATGAATTCTTCGAACAAAAATGCACAAATTAAATCTCGTTTTATATCTGGTTTCAAGACTCTTAAACGATGCGAAACTTAAAAATTTCTCCGTTTCATTTTTTTTACTACCTTTGACCGACATTTTCTTGTGTAAAGTTATTTGTAGTTAAATAAAACTCAAAGCACTTATAATAGCATATTTCCCGATTTGAAAGTCCCTGCTATTCATACAGATCAATTTTTCCTCACTTTTCGGTTGTAGGGATGCATTGCTTGCCCATTTCTCATTTACGAATGGATCTCGAAATACGATACACGTACTGAAGGAATATAAAGGAATCACCTCAAGCTAATTATTTCAAAGTCACCGACAGTTTTAATTTGTGATTTAACGCAACTATTATTTGGGTATCCTTTTTTATATACGTTCGATTGCACGATATAGAAGATTATGAAAACTTTCCCGTTGCATATGAACATAATTTCTGAAACTTTCTAAGCCTTCTGTTGAAAGGTCTGCCAGAAGACTCCAGATTTTTTTTGCCTACCAGTAAATCAATGCCTAAGTAAATCCGCTATTACTTTCCATGTAAATATAAAACATGCAGATAGCAATTACTGGCCAGTGTCACGAAATGTGTTTCTTTAAATTAAGAAAATGGTGTGGTTCTGATTGAATTTCGGGATGAAGGCAATGCCTCTAGCTGCCTCTGTTCAACATTGTTGAAGTCAACTTTTTTGTCTTCAAATGAATCTCGAGAAATCATAATAAATGTCTTTTTTCCAGTGTTTCGCTTATAACACGATAACTACGCATTTTTAAACAAAATGTATCCAGACAAAATTAAACTACAGTGCTGTAAAAAATTATAAGATCAACGACATATTCTCATATTTCACAAAATGAATAATAAATTAGAATTATCTCTTTTTACTTACCCGCCCATTTCCACCAATTCAATTTTATTTAATGGTTTAACCATTTCATTAAATAATAAATATAAATATGTTTGAAAAAAGGTCAACTCTTACGTATGAAAGACAAAGTTTTTGATGATAAATAAAAATCTATTTCTATTGTTCTGTATAACTTTGATCAATCTTCTTGGTAAACTAGAAATTGTATTGTTGCTTTTGAGTAGGTTCTATGCTCGAGCAATTTTATGTTGGCGTTGCCTTACATGTTGCATTTCGGGTTCTTCCTAATCATGAACGGCTCTTGCTAGCATAGATCATAAATTGTTCATGGGCATCTCGGCCGTTATTTCTAAAAGACGCAACAAAAACCTTTGCGGTTTCAACACTCCATTGGTAACCATAGCGTCGCGGCCTTGTTCATTACATTTCCTACGAATTGTGCCCTTTTGTTTTTTCAGACGATTCGCTTGGACGCTAGTGTGTTAAATTTCAGTTCTTATAAAACGTAGTCACGTCATATTCGATTTCAGCCGACATTTGCCTACCAAACCATTTATAATGTTTAGGGAAGTGGTCTGCCTTCCTGATTTTATATTTAGGACTTACATTGCTCTTCATTTTAGCAGCGTTCAATTCCTGCCATAGAAAGTTGCCTGGTATGGTCCTTAACGAAGGTTTTATCGTCCAAAAGTCTGACATTAAATTTGGTAATGCAATTCTCGTGCAATTTCGCGAACGCGCTATGACCGCTTTATCTTTCTTCTCAGATCTGTCGATGATGTTCTGAACTTTGCCAGATAGTAACTTAAGGTATCTATAATTTGCAACTGTTTAAGTGAAACGTACCTCGTCATTATTTGTTTACCGAGTCCCTTCTTGATACCATCCTTGATTTCCTTTCATTCGAAGCTATGCTATGCATCATGCATATCTCCTGTGCTTTGGCATCATCATAAAAAACCATATAGTCTTCTTTAGACAGCGACCTCCATGTTATGTTTAAGCTTTAACAGTAAAGTCGCGGGCAGATGGGTTTGAATTCAATCAAGAGCTCAATGTGCTATTTGTTGAGTCTCATTTTCTGCCTGACTTGGATTTTCTGGTAGATGGCAAGCCTATATTATGTTTGGGTTCCTGGTTGGCAATTTTTAAGCATCTACGATTTAGATTTTCTAGGTACTTGGAGCTTTTTTTGTTTCGAAGACATTTTGGCAGACACAAATGATTTACAAAAATTATTGTTTGCGTTTTACAGGAAATTTCCTGCAGTATTTATTTTTATTATTTATTATTTTTGAACCCATTACCTGCCAAAGGTTTTCTATGAGATTCAAGTCGGGACTGTTGCCTGGCTACGGCAATGACTCTATCCATAGCTGCTCCTTTAATTGTGTCACCTGGAAAAGACAATTCATTAGAAAATTTATTAGTAAAAAATATTTTTTACCAATGTCAAAATAACTTACAGAGCGAGCTCGATGAACAGGAGCCGAATTGTCTTGGAAGAGGGGATTTGACAAATCTGCCTAGTTAGGTCCTCGATTGCTGGAACTACGCCTTCTTCAACAATTTCTTTATATTTGGCAGCATTCACAGATCCTTCGAGAATAATAAGAGGCCCTACGTGATTATGTAGGATACATCCCCATACCATCACATAGGGGGAATGCTTTGCCGTTCCTTGGATACATTCGTCCGAATATCGTTCACTGGTTCTGCGTCTTACTCGCAATGTTTCATCTGGTCCAATAAGATTAAATTTCGATTCATCCGAGAAAATGAATCCTCTAAGGTCCAGTTTTTTCGTTCTTTGCACCATGCAAGACGAGCTTGCACCATTCGTTTGTTCAACAGCTGCTTTTTCGCTGGGCGACAAGTACGCAAACCCATCTCGTTCAACCTTCTTTGGATTGTTCTGGTACTGCAAGGCTTATTAATAGGGTTTGACAACTTTACCCCCACTTTCGATGCTGATTCGAATCGGTTTTCCAGGGCCAGAAACTTCAAATGGTCTTCATCCCATTGCGTGGTATCTAGTTTTCTTCCGCTGCCCTTTTTTCACTTAAGGGGATTTTCTCAATTGCAACCCTATTTAAGGTAGCTATGTTTGGTAATTTTTTAAAAGGACTTGGAAGTAGATATGGTTCTAATTCTTTTAGGGTTCAGTAAGTACACCCTTGAAATATATAAAACAATTTTTTTATTAAATTATGATTAAAAAATTGTATATGGAGGATTCCATGCAACCACTTGAAAATCGCCAAGGCAAACGGTCACAAACTCTCTGATGAGAGAAATGCTCTGAAATAAAAAAATCAGAAACGTAGTTGTTTACTATGACTGTGGCTATGGTCCCAACCTCAGAGAAGATGGTATATGCAAAAAGCTAATGTTGAAACATAAACGTCCAAAAAATGACTTTTTTTCGTGTGATTTTTAGGTTATAAAAAATATTAAAAAGAGATATTTTATTTATTTGAATAAGTGTGAATAAGTGGTTAAAATTTGAAAACAATCCGCCCAGTAGATTTGGATAAAACTTAGTGACCGTGTTGAAAAAAGTGATTTTGAGAAAAACTCGTTTAATTTTTTTTTTTAGAAAAAAGTATGAAAATAAGGTACTTACAGCTAATCAGCATTGCCAGTTCCGTACAAAATACCTTCATTATCTTCGTACATCTCGTTCTCAAGTGATTTGGCGTCTCTTCACTTTGTCCTGGCTTCCTTTGAAGATTCCGAGCTTTCGCGATTCGCTTTGCGAATACGAAGATTATCGCGACTTCTAGCGTATTCCAAGGCGATTGGGTCAATTTGGATATTCATGACCTCCATTATTTTCAAGATTGGATCGAATCCTTCATTGAAAACACAAGTTGCAATGTGGGTTGCAGTTTCTACAATTTTTCCACCAGAAAAAATATGATTTGGAGTAATCGACCACACGCAACTGTATAAGCTTTCATTATTATTTTGGGAGAGCCCTCCTAAGCATCGCTCTAGCAATTCATCTTGGGTTAAATCTTGAAATATTGACTCCAAAATTTCTTGAGCGTCTTCAGAAAGTGGAGGTTGATGTTTATATTTCGATTGGTCAGCACATTTATTATACTTGCACCAAGAGTCTTCATCCGAAGGGCAGTCATTATGTTGCGGTTTAGAGTCAGTTGAAATTTTGTGGTAATATATTGCCCAGATAACTTTGCGCATACCTTCGACTGAATCTTTATTGCGTAAAATGGCTAAACCATAATAGGATGATAATTGTTTCATTAATTTATTTGTTAAATCAGCAGTCTTCAGAGTAGGGTCTTATTTCTTTTTAGGTGGCAATTTTTTCTTTCCCTGACTTGCAGTTTCTTTAGCTTTTTTTTCTGCCTCTTTCAACGCTTTTTTTTTGATTCAATGCTTTTTTGCCTTCCGCTGCTCGTTTATATACTCTTTTTTGGACATGTAAAACGCACTCTATTTTTTAACAAGGAAGTTTTCACCGTATGGATGAACATCGAGCAACATTTTGAATGTTTTACTGACACCGTCTCCAATATAAAAGCCATATCGCACTTTGAATAATTCTTCAGACCGAAGAAACAATTCCACAACACCATGAACCTCCATTTTTCCGGCACTTCCTTCATGATTTGCACAACAATTATTTTTATGGTTATCATACCAAGATTGATACTCGACTGTATTTTATTTTCCAAAGACCGCAAGCTTTGCAATAACTCGTGCGCACATTCACATCTAAAACTTTTCCACTATGTAGTCCAATCAAAGAGACGATGCCAACGAGAGAAGTAAATCCTCGTTTTGCCCAAGAACCATCACCACTAACGGATAAGACATTTTCCGGCTTTCCTTTTTCGACATTCAAGCGCTTCTCTTCGTTGCAAGCTCGATTTGCAGCTACACGAAAAACACTTTTTGCTGCAATGCTAATATGTTCCACGATATTATAATAACTGTTGATACTAAATGAATTTTCTAAAGTCATCAACCCACAAAACAAATGTATATCACGTGAGCCAATACCAAGCAGTCGCATTACAAAAACAAACCTACGGTTAATTTCGTAATCGTTGGTCATTGCAGGACTCGAATCCAGCCACAATTATCACAGCTTACACACAATTTAAAACCAATTCCTCGTGGCCCATATTGGGCAAATGATAAATTACCGTCACAATTTTTACATTTCACATATTGTTGTAATGCAGAAAAAATTAAAAAAAAAATTAAAATGCAATAACTTAATGATATTTCACAATTCACGTTAAATGAGCTGTCTTTTTGTTTCTGAAGTTTTTCGACCGATTTGCTAGTAGCTTCTGTATTTTGATCGAACGAATGTTGATTTCCTGCAAACTTTCGCCTTTTGGGCAGTAAATTTGTACGTCCTTGCTTTGATCTGGAGCCTTTGTGATCCTGTTAGCGTTTCATTTTTATCAATCGCACGAAGAAATAGATGCTTTCGATCTTACAATCACAGCGAGCTTTGAAAATACAAGTTAGGTTAGTTTATGCTCTTAAATTCAATATAACGGTACTATTATATTGTATTGTATCCCAAACCCATCTGCTCATATATATAGAGCTAAAAGAAAGGGCGGAGCAGCTAGGCGACTGTATGAAATACGTAAATTTTACTATACGGAGCGCGCTCGCTTCAATCAAGCATGACTATAATAAGAATGCTCGGATCGATTTGAAATTTTAACACGACAATTAATCCCCGAATACTATTTCCCCGAATACTATTTCCCCGAATAAATTAATCCCCGAATACCGTTTTAATTATTTCCCGAATAAAATTTCTCAGCACTAATTTTTTTATGCACACACACGTTTATTTTATTTTTACACTTAATCAATTTACACGTATACTTGCAATTATAATATTATGAAGTAACCAATTGCTTTCAAATATTCTAAATATTTGTCGTAATTTTCGTAATTATTAACAACAGTTTTCAATCGCTGCTGTACATCAACCCATTTTTTTCGGCGCGGCCTTGATTTTTCTTCCGAGGGATAATTCGACTACTGCAATTTCGGCGTCTTCTTGCTCCTTTTTTAATTCCTTGATTAATCTATACAAATCTGGGTGTGTTCGATTCACGAGAACCCGAAAGCGATTGTGTCACCTTTCAGACACATTGTTTGTTTTTGCCAGCCCTTCGCGCGTGGGATCATATTGATTCCACAGGTGCAAAGGTGCAAAGCCTGCTTCGTGCCGGAGCACCATTCACGTACGTTGCGTCAAAATAGTTGACATATTCTCTCATTACTGGAGGAGCTATTTGCTTGAGGGCGGCAAAGGCCTCGGTAATAGTATTGGCACGAAAGCCAAAGCTGCGAGCATGTGCGTAAATTCCTTCGCAGTTCTGTTGTTCTCGTCGTTATAGGCTACTTGCAACACTTTTTCTTGAATTTTTCGATACATACTTTGTTTTAGATGGAAAAAACATAAGGAGATTGCTACGTTGGGAAATTCTTCTTTGCAAGCCTTGATAGACGCCATTTCGAAGTCACTCATGAACATTTGCGGCTCGCGAGTTAGTATATGCTCCCTGCCTGCATAATAATTGCGCGAAAAATTGTCGCGCTCTGGGCCGACTCCATCGATGATAAAAATGCATAAACGAAAGGTAATGCTACGACCTCTGAGTGACCCGCTCTAGGAACTGTTCCCAGTATAGTGAACAGTTGTGTAAAAATTTCGGGAGACAACTAAAGGTGTAAAAGAATTAATACGGATACATTAAGTATTCGATGGACATAACGAAGTATTTACCTCAAAAGTACCGTCTAAGAACCACACTTTACTCGTGAATAGCAGCTCTAAGTTTTGCCGCGTACCAAAAACGATTACTCGAGTTTGCGGATCAAAGCTTTCCTCGTTTCTTGAATCGTATACAGTTGAATCTCGATTATCCGGGAGTCTATTAACCGGGAACATCTGTTAACCGGGTTACAGAGTGATTGATTTTATACCTCCACCTTCCGTGATTTGCCTCTATTATCCATGATACAGATTTATGCATGTGTCCATTTTTCCGTATAATGCTCATAAAATTTGGAGATTTCCCCTTTGCTATTGTACTGCAATGAGCTGTGTATTAAATTTTTTTTAGATTCATTCTCTGTGTGAAATTTGATTAAATAACACCTAAGTAGTTCTTGAAAATGCCGCCGTCAAAGGCTAAATTGGTAAAAAGACCAAGAAAAGTTCTTTCAATTAAAGACAAAATGGAACTTATTAATGATCATAGCAAACGTAACATATCGGCTAAAATATTGTCGGAGAAGTATGGTGTTGGATTACAAACTGTATACGATTTGTTAAAAAACAAAGAACAAATTTTAAAGTTTTGCTCTGAAAGTGATTCAATATGTGGCCTTAAAAACAGGCGTACGCTAAAAAAATCCGAAAATCCAGAAGTCGATTTCGCAACATATGAATGGTTTCGGCAAGAAAGATTTAAGAGAACTCCAATTACAGGTGAGTTGTCTCAAATTGGTCTTGTATACACCGGTACGTACTAACATAGTCCGTATTAAGGCTCGGTTCGAATTAATCATAACTAGAATAACCTCAACCGAGAACAGTTTAATACGTATTCACGATTGCGATGTATACGATGCTATTGATACATTTTACGAACTCAAACTGAAATTTGCTTCTGAATTTCAGGCGAAATGATAACTGAGAAGGCAAAAGTTTTTCATTCTAAGTTAAAGATAAATGGCGACTGCAAGTATTCATCAGGTTGGCTGGAAAAATTTAAAAAACGACATGGAATTCGTCGATTGAAATCAACTGGAGAAAAGGAGTGTGCTGATTATGAGTCTGCTACGATATTTGTGGACGACTTAGATGAATTCATTCAAAAGGAGCAACTTACAGCCGAACAGATTTATAATGCAGACGAAACCAGTCTATTTTGGAGGTGCTTACCTCAGACTTCCCTGGTTAGTGGTGATGAATATTCTATTGACGGATACAAGCAGTCCAAGGAGAGAATCACAGTGTTAGTTTGTGCAAATGCAGCTGGAACACACAAGTGTAAATTAATGATAATTGGAAAAAGTGCTCATCCACCAGCTTTAAAAAACGTTGGTGACCTTCCTGTGATTTATAAGTCCAATAAGAAAGCTTGGGTAACACTGGCGTTATTTCTGGATTTGTTTAATAAAAATTTTGTGCCAGAAGCAAAAGAACATCTGCAGCGCATTGGCCTCGAAAAGAATTGTAAAATTCTTTTGCTATTAGATAACTGTCCAGCACACCCAGATGTAAGTGCTATGATATCTAAAAACGTCATAGTAAAATATTTTCCACCGAATTGCACATCCTTGATTCAGCCTATGGATCAAGGAGCAATTCGAAGCTTTAAATGTCATTACCGTATATTGATCGTTCAAAAACTAGTTAATGGAAATGAAAGGCGTGAATTCGTTAAATCTTTGAACATCAAGACAGCTATGTGGACAGCCGCGGCCTCTTGGGCCACTGTAACTCCACAGGTTTTACGAAACGTTTGGAGTAATTTACTAAAATCTAAAGATGATGAAGATGCTTCAAATAGCCTTGTTGAGATACAATCAGATATAATAATACCGTCTGGATTAACGACTGATGATATCTCGAAGTGGGTAGAGTGCGACGATGACATTGCACCGTTTGCTATTTTATCTGAAGACGAAATCCTAAACATGGCTCACCAAACGCAAGAGGATGAGTTTGGTTCAAATTCCGAGGAATCAGATGGAGAAAATACGGAAACGCCCACATTGCCTCAGGCAATTGACGCTAGTAATGTTCTGTTAATGTTCTCCGAAAATTACAATTGTCCAGGCATTTCAGAGCCTGATAAACTACAAATGTATCGCATACAAGCTCATTTATTCGAAGAGCAATCGAAAGTTAAAGAGAAAAGACAGACTACACTATTATATTTTTTTCAAATAAATGTAATTTCATGTGTCTTTGTTAAAAATAAATAAAAATAATAAAATATTCGAATGTTTATGTGTGCCCTCCTTTGACCGGGATTTTCGATTATCCGTAATGGTCTCGGTCCCGAGCATTACGGATAATCGAGGTTCAACTGTATTACAAACTGTTCGCCGGTCGCAGTTTTCTGTAATATCTTCTCTAATTCCGCAAGTGTCCGGGGACTGGTTGTTTTTTTCGACTTTCGCACTATGCGGATACTTTGCTTGAGATTTTCTCGTTCTGGCAGTTGGCTAAGTACAGCCGCTGGTAGTCAAGCTAACTCTTCGCGAACCATTGATGCTGGTCTGTCGTCAGTGCTGGCAGCTGCACGTTTCAGGTTCAACCTCAGCTTACGGCCTCTGACTCCTCGCGATTCGGAGCATGTTGGTGTCGAGAGATATCGGATCCCTTTACTACAGTAAGAAGTCCATCAGGGGACGTTACTGTAATTGAACGACTAGTACACTTCTTGTTTCGCAACTTTAAACAATCCCAGTATACTCGGCAACTCACGGGTTTAGAGCGCGAATTCATATACCCGTCCACAAATAATCGAATTTCATTCACAACTTCAGGCCCACTATTCATTTTCAATACTACTTGATAATACTACTCGGCGAGAATTTCGAAAGGTGATAACATATGTTTATACGGAAGGTTATGAGAAACAATTGCACAATCGGGGGATCATACATTCGGGAAATGTCTATTCGGGAGATATGCATTCGGGTAAAATTTCATTCGGAGAAAAGATTATTCTGGGGGTTTTTCGAGTAAATGTCGATTCGGGGAAACGATCGGTAATCCTCGAAACATTTCGTCTAAAAATTGTATTCAGGTTGTAACCGGAAAGCTGGAAAAAGGTAGTTTTGGTTATCGATTTTTTTCATAACGCATCACTTTTGGGAGATGACAAAGTTTAAGAAGGATAACAAAAAATCCTGCTATATTTCTTGGATATTCTTCGTTGTCCTCGAACGGCTGGACTATACGAGCGATGCGTCAGATCTGTTAGTTATTCCCAATATATGAAATGACTGTTTAGTGTACAATCATGAATTTCTGTTTTGTAGCAAACATGATATAGTCAGTCAGAAAGGCCAGTTTATAAATAAAAAACATGTATAAAATAAACCTGTAAGGAGATCACAAGAAATTCGAACATACGCTTTTATTTGATTTTAACTATTGTTGTTTAAGTATTGCTGTTAAATATTGCACACTGCTTCAATTGTGCGTTTTCAGTGAGAGTTTTTCTGTCTAATATTGTTTTAATTTCCTGATATCCTTATGTTTCATATAACGACCTACTTATCATCGTTCTATAACATTCTTTTCAGAGCCCAACACATTGATTTCCGATGTTTCGACCTCACTACCTGAATGTTTGCAATTTTAATTTCACTCTTCGATAAAAATTAAAATTGAGTGTTTCATGTGAAAGCTCTTTGTAATAAATACTTGTATAAAATATCTATCGTAAGTAACTAAAATCAGTTAGAAAAACACCACTTAAGAGATTCATTTGTTCTACATACAAAAAATATATATATATAATTGAGAGTAGCAAAACGAAGGATTCAAAAATGTTACAAATTGAACATTGAAAATTGAAAATCAAAACATAAATTGAAGTTGCACAAAATCCAATCATGACAAAAAAAGCGAAAAATCAATATCATATTTAAAATGGAAAAAAATGGCACGACTTCTTTTGTTTACACTCAATTAAAAATGGGAATTACAATCTTTTATAGGCAAAAGCTTTTATTTATAAATAGTGGTTAAATGAGAAATGTCTTTAAATCTAAGAATATGTCAAATAGTTGTAATAAAAATTGATAACAATATTTGAGTTTTTAAATGATCGAGTAGGGTGTTTAATCCTGTTGATGTACTTCATTAGAGTCAGTTGTATTTGTTATTTTAATGAATTTCTTTTTGGCTAAAAACTCTGGAATGTAACGTTTCGCCCTGGTTGTATACATGCTTGTTGAAATAAACTTATTACGCAGCATAATTTACATTTGAAACAGTGTCCTTTCTAATTTACTGTCAAGAATTCAAACTAGAACTGTTTTTGCAATTATGATTTAATCGCATTGATCCAACTCATACGGTTGCAATTAAAAATTGTAATATTTAATTTAATAAGAAAGCATTTCATTTTATAGTAACAATTTGAATATCATAGTAAATAGATGTGAATTGCATTGAAAGAGGTTTTAAACTAATCATAATACTCATCTTGAGTTAAAAGAATTCCAGATGCATTCTTATACAGGATTTCATAAACTTATGGACAATTTCTAATGAACGTACATTAACTGTAGCCGAAACCCGAAAATTATTATCTATTTGAAAATCAAATAGCTCGGAAAGTGCATTTGTTTGAAAGTCGCGTCCAACTTACGACATTCAATTGCTGAAATGTGTCGATCCCGAAACTGTTTCAGCTCTCACGAATTGAACTCCTTAGATTTTGTTAGATAACATTGTTGCCCGAAATCTTAATTGCAAATGAGGCTGCAAGTTTATAATTCACTCAGGAAAATAAATTAATTTCGTTTTTTTTTTAAATATTAGTTCAATTTATTTGATCGGTTTGTATTCGAAACTAGTGAAGTAATAGGTCCACACTAGTAGAAAAGAGTACGATGCAAACGAAATTAAAAATGACAAAAAATAAACAAAATCAAAATGAACTACAAAGCCTCTCCTCAGTTAATAAAATTAGTAAAAATAAATGAAATGAATAATTTGGTTTCACTTGAAAGAGAGTATTTTCATTGCAAATGTATGTTTAGTTTAATCAAATACTGCTATTGAATTTATAATGTACAACAAAACGAAATTTACACATATAATCCACATCAAAGATTGGACTAACTAAATAAATGATCAGAAGTTCGTAACGGAAACCCTAATAATTAAGAAGTGATACCTAACGGCTACTTAATGTTTGTACTTTTAAGAAGGGAATGTCTTTAATCTTCGTTAATAATAGACATATAGACGAATAGTGCAAATACGATTCCAAAAAAAAATCATCTTATTTGTAATGACACTGTAATATTTCAGAAGGTTTTTTAAACAATTTCATTTGAATTACAAAGCAATATTTTAATTTTCAACAAATCATCTACGAATTTGACAATATACACGAAGAGGAAAACAGATAGAAATACCATCCACTACAAAAGAATGCTGCGTATAAAATATTGAAGCTGAAAACTATGTAAAAATGATGTTGCAAAGTAATCATAAGTAATTAATGATGAAAAGTGTTTATCAGTGTGAATAGGGTCGACAATGTGTTTTGGTTAACGGATATGAAATAAGAACAAATCCTGAGAAAAAAATAGTGGATAATGAATCGCATTCTTTATGTGTATAAAGGAAATATTTAAATCAACTACTAATATAAATAAAATGGCATATTTGTGTATAGTGTTATTATTGAACATTAAACACTGTAGATTTAAAAAAAAGTATTTCATATGTATCAAGAAGGAATAAAGGAATCAAAATAGAAACAGCAACTTGTTTAAATGTGTTATTGGTATTTTTTTCAACGTTGGGAGGTGGAAATCTTCAAAAGATACCGATCAGCTCTTGCCTCTCGGCAGGAGTTTCCTTCAATCACTCTCTCCATCAAATTTAGTAACTCTCAGTATATAAAAATTTCAGTACTTTGTAGATCTACTTTGTAGAAGATTGGCAATAAATGCAGGGAAAACAAAAAATATTATTTTCAAACAAGAGAACAAGACTAACATACAACCACACGTAAAAATAAATGATACAGCCCTCCAGAAAGTAGAACAAATAAAATATTTAGGACTTCTAATAGACGAGAAACTAGCATGGACTCCACACATGAATGATTTCATTATGAATTGTTGAATGTTGGATGGTAATCATCCTATACGGTTGAAAAACTGGGTAATTGAGTTATTTAGTTTTTATGGTAACTGAAATTGAATTGTTTTATACTTTTTTCTTGTAGGTAAAGTGTTAAAATCTGGTGGATAGTTTGAAGATTCGATGTGATAGTATGTTTTATCATGCTGGCATATTATTAAAAACAAAGAATCCTATCGATGATAGTTCGGAAGAGATGAAGGATGTATTAAGGACCTCCACAATGTATTAGTATCTGATGTAAAAGGAAGTATTAGGTTGTGAAAAAATCAAATTCATTTTAAGCTCACAAAATCACCTTACAGCTTAAATGATGCGCCACATAGAGTGCAGTAGAATAATAGAATGTGCTACTACGTTGCGTTGCTTTAAGGTTTGAGAACGTTAATACGCATTTCTAGTAAAGGTTTGTTCGTTATTTCGATGAAATAAAGTAGAAAAATTGAGTTTAGTTAAAAATGGATCGGCGAACTACCAATGAGAAGCATGAACTAAGAATTAATCCTTTTAAAAAGGAAAAATTGAAAAAAATCATAGCGGAAATAGTGTGCAAACCACCTTCAACTGTCCAGCGCATAATTGGACAATATGTCTGGGAAAATCGTGTGGAAAATAAAAGGAGGATAGCGTCAAATAAAATATTTTCCGCTTCCGATTATCGTTGGATTGTAGGACAGATAAAGAAAAACCCAAAGCTCAGTGCTCCGATATTAGCTAAGCAAGCTGAAAAGTACCTGAATAAGAAGTGTAACCTTGAAACTACAAGGAGAGAAAAATACAACGGAAGAATACCCAGAAAAAAACATATATAAGTGCTTAAAACAAAGCAAGCGGAATCAAATTTGTTCCAGAATATTTGGCGAAGGATTTAACGTTTTGGGATGCCGTTATTTTCATTAACGAGAGCAAATTTAACATTTTCGGCAGCGATAGAAAGGGTTATGTGTGAAGACAGCCAAACACCGAAGTGAAACCATAAAATTTAAGCAGCACTGTTAAACACGGTAGTGGCAATGTGATGGTTTGGGGATGCATGTCGTCTTCAGGAGTGGAAAACTTAGTGTTTGCCAGATTGTCTCAAGGCGGTTTTAGGCTATGCCACAAAGTATCACACATCATTATAACTAGTATTAAGAACTTACACAAAAAACATCGTTTAATTTGTGAGGTGATTTTGTTCGTTTAAAATGAATTTGATTTTTTTTAAATGAAGTAAGTTTGTGTTGGTTTTTTATTGGAATTGAGAAACTGAAATGTTTTTTTTTATGTTTGAATTGAAATGTTTTTATGTTTTTATAAATGGATTTTTCATGTTTTAGTAGTTCTTAAGCATTTTCTCGTATTAAGTACTCACATCATTTAAGCTGTCGCCGACTGTAGTTAAATACTAATAGTGAATTTAATCGATTTTTTAATTGAGGCGCAGTTTTGCAAAAGGGCATAAGCGCCAAAATCGAACAAATCGAGTTTGATATAAATTTCTATGTAAAATTTCACGAGGAATCGAATGGTAACGTTCCGGTTTGTCGAAATGGGACGAATCCCGCCTTAAAAGCATGAAGTTTTTTCAAAACGGTACAAGTTCTATACTTTTTTTCTTCAAAATGTTATATATTTTATATCCTTTTCCTATAAATAAAATTGATACGAATGTGTCAACATCACATTACAGTGAGATTTAAATCAAATCAAATCAAATAGCATCAATAGAAAACCCATCTCTTGGACTAGGGTGGAAACGATTTTGCAAAACGGTATAGAAATCGGATGTATACCGTTTTGCGAAACCTCCCCAATTTCATAGTTAAGTTCCCATCTGATGGAACAGGTAATTGAATCATGTTGATAGATAAATACAATCTCGCTACATTCTAGATAATTTAGCAACAATTCAATTTTTCAAAAATGAAAATGCCAAGAGTATAATTGTTTTTTTTTTGATTCCCGAAAATTCAGCTTTTTGGAACAGTACGCTTTTGTAAAACTGTGCCTCAATTGTCAATGCATTGGTATAACCATTTATTGGAATAAATAAATGGAATCAATCCTATGTACGTTCGCTGATCTTAGCATTTTCCGAATAGTAATATTCGTGATGTCCAATTGTTGATGGTGTAGAGTAATAGTATTTTGCTCTGTTTAATTGGTTTGCTCTATAAAATCATACTGGCTAAAGATTTATAGTGTACGTCCTATTGATTTAACGCTATAAAACTATAAGCCAAATCGGCAAGAACACTATTAACCTTTAAGTACCGACGTGCGGTCTGAGGCCCCGGAAGGCACTTGACTTGCTAGTTTGCCCCTTTAACCGCGCAATACCGATTTCCGCTTTTAAATAGTTGCAAGGCTAGTGGCCACATTGACGTCGGAAAAGGAAGTAGTATTGTTGCGCGCGCATTTGATCAGTAATTACGATTTAAAATTCCGACGCGGCCTCTCAGGCCTCACGTCGGTATTTAAGTAAGTTTTTTTTTTGTTACAGTAAATTGTTATTTCTACAGATATTGTGAATTATGGATATACCAGGGACTTCAGGTAGTAAAAGAAATAGTTCTGCGATAGATAGACAGCATTCAAATAGATTTCGATTAAGTATAAATGTATCGAATCCAAATTTTGAGCGAGTGATTAAGAGATGGCTGGCGGATGAAGATCCCAGCGGATCAGAGGTTGACGACGCTGACGGACGGACGGGTCAGAGATTGAAGGATTTAAGGAAGCCAGAAATTATAAATTTTTATAATTCTACGAAAGGTGCTGTATATGAAATAGATAAGAATTGCACTGTATACACTTGCAGCCACCGATCAAGACGCTGGCATATGACATTTTTTTACCGTATTTTGGATATTAGTTCCGTCAATTCTCATATTTTACATGATGTACATGTGGGAAGACAAACTGGTAGAAGAGTTTTTATAAAAAAAATAGCTCGACAATTGATATTAGAGCACACGAAGCGAGGATTTTTTAACCTAAGGTTGCCCTGTGAACTTAGGATGAGTTTGGCAAGAGTACTCGGTTCTGACAAGCCAGAGACACCTGAAGATGAAGCTGGGAAAGTCAAGACATGAAAGACAAGTCAACCTAAACTCACAAGAAAATCGACGTATAAATGCTATTCGTGCAAAAAACACGTTTGTTTACAGTGCGCGAAACAAGTGTGCCCTGACTATGCTTAGAATTTAAGGTGTAGTTGGACTGTGGACATTTTTTTCTCAGAAGGTTTATGTACTTACTTTATTTTTTTCTACAAGTTATATTAGTCGTAAGTAAGAAACACTATTTTTTGTCATTCTGAGAAAAATATTCTTTGTGTTTCTATATTTTATATCTAGTAGTCGGAACATCAAACCGAATATTATTGCAGTCTTGTATTTAAAAATTCAATAAAGCTGATTTTCTTTCTATACTTAATTTGTCTTAAAACCGTTTATTTTCCATCATAATGCGAAAACGGATGTTTAAATCACCACTTTCTTTTAAAAACACTATATAATATACGCGGCCTCTCAGGCCTCACGTCGGTACTAACGTTCCAAAAAATACACGCCGGCACTTAAAGGATAAAGTAAGGCAAGGGTGTCCAACCTTTTGCTCACTGGGAGCTATGGATTAGCAATTTTAACATGAAATCGTACGACCAATCAAACAATAGATATGTATACATATAGATAAAAATTCTTGGATTGCGGCAAACTCATTCAATACAATGGGCACAGCTGCTATATTCCCATCAATACCCAGCATTACTTAAATTTGCTACGCTATTGTAATATTTGAGTGGTGCTATTACGATAAAGCTGCCGTTTAATGTTCAAAGAGGTGCATTTTCGAGATGCTTGCAAAATTAGCAATCCTGAGAACCGTTCTTAAACAATATGCGACGGCGGTCTCCTTTATTTTCGCCATTCGTTAATTCCAGCCATCTGGTTCGACTTTTGGGGTCCATTTTACTCTTATATTAGAATTTTATTTTATATTTTCATTTTCCTATTACATTAAAATTCATGATGGTTTTTGGGATCGACTGAATATTGGCTTCGACCAGTTGGACACCCATGAAGTAAGGTATATAGACAAGACATGGTATGCTCTTTCGCGTATCTCCTCATAAGTGGCGTCACGTTGATAAATAAGTGCCTGTTGAATAACTACTATTGTCAGGAAATCATCAATATACGTCACCATTGAGGTGTTGTGCTAGAGAGAAAGGAACAGTGAATGCGCAGTGGCATATCATATCTTGCTCATACCTGTACTTTGCATATTATAGTTTCCAACGTATTATCAATGCAGCCTACATTTTGAACTTCCCAGTATATGGGAAGTTCTTGTAATCGCCTCGAAAATCGAAATTGAAATTTTCTACATTTCTTTACGTTTTGAGGTCTATAGAGTATATATAAAGTGTTTTTAGAAAGGGAGATGTATGTGTGTGTGTATGTACGTACGTACGTTCGTGGACAGTTTTTTCTACGAGCATAACTCACGTAAACAAAGTCCGATCGACTTGGTTGAGGTGTCAATCGAAGCGTCTTTGCAATCTTAAGAGCTGATTAGTTTTTGGGACACTTCGGTCGGGGGAGTTTGCTGTTTTGCCCGTTTGAAGGTCATTTCTGTCATGCGTTATATCTCGCGAACCAATCGTACGATTCTTTTGAACAAGGTGTCAATCGACGCGTGTTGACATTTATGTGATTCTATCAAATTTTTAAAAAAATTCTTGGAGCCGTTTTTTAATTTTTTTAAAAAAGTTGCAAAAAATTAGCGTTTTTTTCAAAAACACAAAATTTTTAACCTGATTTTCAAACCTAAGTATTCAATGTTTATATAATTTAGATACTCCAAATAGTTCTTGTGAAAAAACCAGCAAAAGTTTTTTTTATGACTACCGTAAAAAATTAAATAAAAATAAAAAATCATTAAACGTTCAAGGTCATTTACGTCATTCATTATATCTCGAGAACTAAATATAATGTTTCCATCATTAAGGTGTCAATCGACGCGTATTATAATTTTCATGATGTTTTTATATATTAAAAAAATCGTTAAAGCGTTTTTTTTAATTTATTAAAAAAAATTGGAAAAGTACTGTTTTTTTCATAAAAAAATTCATTTTTAACCTGATTTGCACATCGTAATAATAAATGTTTGTAGAATTTATAAAACTTTATCAATTTTTGTCGAGAAACCAGCAAAAACCTTTCTCATGATTACAAAAATAAATAAATAAAAAATAAAAAATCATTCAAAGTCACCATGTAAAAAGGGTTCATTCGAATCATAATACCTTAAATCTCTTACTCTAATGACATTGTTGTAAAGTTAATCAAAGTTTTATAATATTTGCATAATTTGAGCATATTTTCAATAGTCTTCACAGCACCATGTTTTAACTTTAGTGAAAAAACTGCTTTGTAACCTGTCCCCCCTCCGATTGATCCGCGTGAATAATCAATCAAACCAATGCACCAAAATCCTTACGTAATCAATCGACGCTCGCGTAGATGTTATGATTAATATGAAGTCATTCCAATAACTTTTACGAGAAGTACATTTTTATTATTTGAAGTAGTATTATTTCTATAATTATTATTGTGTTTAATATTTTTAATATCTTTTTAGATATTACTGGGAAGTTGACCGTGTGGACCTCAAGGGTCGCACCTCGCGGCTTGTTCTATTTGTAATCGCATGAAACATGTTTATTTGTTTTTTTTTTCAATTGAAAAAGTAATCGTCCTGTTTATGATTCGTTTATTAACTATTTCAACACAGACAATCGCCAGTCACGAAGTAGTGGTTAGTGCTGCTCAGTGGTTCGCATCATGTCTTCCGAATCTTCAGAGTAAATAAAGTCACCGAAAAATACTCGGAAGAGTTCATTGAAATTTATTAGAGTGAACCATGTCTCTGGCCAATTAATTCTAATGTGTATCACGATAAGGCGAAGAGGGACACCGCCTCTAGTAAATGATTTGCAAAATATGAACCAATTGTCCCAAACCGAAATGTGATGGTTGAAAAAATTATTACCTTTTGAACCGATTGAAGGAAAGATATGAAAAATCTTCTCGTTCTGTTTCAGGCACTGACCAAGATTATCGACTTTTGCTATTATACGGTTTATTCCATTTTTTAAGTGATTAAAATACTTCCAGAGAATCTTTATTCAACTTAAATGAACAAGACGTAAGCGTTTTTTTTAAATTTGGATATTTAATTGTTACAAATAAGTACAAATATTTTCGTTGCATCAGGTGCAGAGCGGTTCGACTGACATCTGTATTCTTTTTGTGTAAAAACTCGGATAACATCATATCTCGCATTAGCTCGTCTAACAATAATAACAATTCGTAGTTTATTTCGATCTTACGTGCGGTGTAATGGCACTCGTAGTGTAATTAATACGAATTGTTTGAAATCGGACTTCGATCTACGAAAAAAGTTTCCTATACTAAATCATTCTTCCATCTTTAACTGTACAGTACTACGTGGAAGCTGCGAATAGGGCCTGGCTGCTCGAAGAAACCTGTAACACAACCAGGCAAACTTGGCACGCACTGTGCTCCTGGCGCACCAAGCAGCTTCTCGACACAAGCCGTGAAACGCTGAGTTCCATCGTTTCCGTACTGACGGGGCACTGTCTGATCGGCAGACACGAAGGAAGATTGGGTGTCCCTTTCAATGATTTCTGCCGAAGTTGCAGATCAGAGGATGAGGAATGACCAGCACTATCCAGAAAGCGCATGCAAACTTTGGGCTTGCCCTTCCTGGACAACCTCACGGAGGTTAGATCTAGGATTTAGACATTGGCTGCATAGCCGACTTCATACGAGAATCTGGATGGTTCTCGTCATCCCGCAGGTTCTAGTGCCGCCCTTATCTCCTGTGGTACCACAATGGGCCTATTGTGGCCTAAGTGAGCCACCTTTGCATAAAGGGGGCTGCCACTACAACCAACCAACCAACTCTACATTAATATTGGAAGTTTCGCGGCAGTAAGTAAAATCCGCAGCTGCCGCTCTACTACGCAACGCGTGGAATGGTTTCCGACATACCATATTTCATACGAATGTGAAGTACTTCATCTTTGAGTGTATATCGAAAGTGCAGGAGAAAGTACGAAGATAATGTTCGACGATCGCGATGTAGGAACTGTCGATCAGATAGCCGTGCGGAACTGATGTATTTAAGAGCAATTCATACAAGAAAAAAATATTATGTGCCCAGGGACTTCCGGTCAGTGGGCGTTCAAATTGGGTGAGGCCTTCGCCTGGTAGTCGGCGGGCTGACGCACACCTGCGGAGAACGTGACATCTTTGTTAACATATTGATATATCGTTCGATTTCGTCATTTTCGTTATCGTTTTTGGCGACGGGATCACGAGGGCAGATAAGAAGAGAATGCTTTCAATATCAAAGTTACTCTTCAAATTCCACCTGATTGGCGTTATTTTATTTTGTTTGAGTCATAAATTTGGTGTTGTTTTCATTACCTTCAGACCGACGTCCTAAGCCGCTGATTCAAGGTCCATAGACACTCCCTTGGTTCAGTTCAAGCATGATGGCAGGATTTTACACTCGGATCGATTAAAACTTTTAGTTAGTACGCTTTGGACTCTGACTTGAGACTATGTGTCGGTCGTCATTAATTTGATAATCCGGACTAGTTTAAAAGCTGATAGATGTTTTAAAATTAAGCAATTTTGGGTATAGTATATTACGATCGAATGCTTGTTGAAATATACGAAGACCAGGTGCGCGTCAAAATTGTATTCCCATCTATTTTGAAGCACCTGTTTAACTAAAAATAGCTGGTCTATGCCGATCATCCACATCCAAATCTACTTGGGAATTTGTTGACTATTGTTTTAGTGTATGGTATCAATCTTTCATTTCTCTAAAAAGTTTACAAAATTCTTTCAATGTTTGACCTTGCTGACTAATCTTTTCTGTAAGACAGTAAATGCCATTCACAACATTTTAACATCATACCTAGATGTTTCCGTTCCCTGTAAGATTGATGCAAATCACGATAACGACAAAAATTCATTTCATATTTATAACGCATAAACAATAACATGTAATCGTGTAACAAGGGTGTAAAATGCAATAATCTCACATCAAAAATACGCAAAAGATATTTTTCTAAGTTTTATTTTCTCGCAGTTCTAACCTTACGACGTACAAAAATACGAAATTTCCAGTCTTCATTTACATATTTAGGAAAGAAAGATTAACGCAAACCATCACAAATTGTTTCAAATAACACTTTGATTTCTTATACATATTCATAATATAAACGCGTATCACATTTGCAATCTCTTCTCCGTTTCCACTTACAAATATGACAAAAAAATATTTAATTCAATCTTAATTGGATTTTGGAAAAAAACTCGATCACAAACAAATTATATCTATACAATTATTACAGATCAATCAAATTAAAATTACAAATATTTTCCCGATAATTCCAACAATTTTCAGTATTCGGACAAAAGCTTTTCAGTATTATTTCGAATATAGACGTGATAAACACAAAACTAAATTTTTAGCATACATCACAAATCAATTACTATTCAATTGTATTGACGATAACTAAATTCTTTCCTATTCTCTTACTTAAACTTATATAAAGTCCTGTTCATTGGAAATAAATGAGCTTTCAAATTGAACAACTTCCATGTCAGTTTTGATGAAACGATCCTTTTTGGAAGGTGGATGCGAATAATGTTTCAACGGATGGAAGTGTTTTCATATCATTCGATTGATTTGGACCTCCATCGGATCTAGTTGATCCACTATTGTGTAAAGGTGATAGCGAGGGTAAATAATATTGAAAGCTCGACAGAGGTAGTTCTGAAAAAGGCATTTATTGGGGGTAATTCATTCGAAACGTTCTAACATTGAATATGAGATAAAAATAACAGCAATTAAATGTTTTAAAAAGCATGTTACCTGATATTTCTTGTGCAGCGGGCGACATATAATCGTAATGCGACAATAATGGCGGTGACCCTAAAATAGATTGTTATATATCCGAAAAATAAAAAATAAAATCCTTTTAAACTTACCTAGGGTCGCATCCGATGGCGGCGACATTATATAGCCGGATTCCTCCATTTCCAGTGCCTGTTCCATTATCAATTCTTCAGCACTGTTCAACGACATCGCATAGATGTCGTTAAAATTCGTTGCAGTCCTTTTCTCCATTGAATTCAACGTGACGGATTCAGCAGTTTTTACTTTTTTCTTATCAGACTTCTTTGATACGTAGTTGGGTAACGTTTCGAGCGATTCACCTGTTTTGTGGTCAACTTTGTGACGACGTCTCGTATGTTTCAACCAGTTCGGAAAGTTTGTAAAGTCCCGCGCGCAGTATTTACATTTGTAAGGTCGTTCGCCCGTATGAATATTTGAATGTTGCTTGAGTTTTGAGCTGCTGATAAAACTTTTGTTGCATTCGCTACAAACAAAGGGACGTTTCTCCAAGTGCACAAGATTATGAACTTTGAGGCAACGTTCGGTTTTGTACATTTTACCACATTTTTCACACTTGTACTGGCGCGTTGATGTATGATAGCGCTGATGTTTGATGAGGTGTGATCGTTCGGGAAAACTGTTGATAAAACATGTAAAAAAACGTTTAAACACAACTACTTTCGATCATGGACGATTATTCTGCTAGATTACAATTTGCATTTCATCTTGTTTGTAGCAAAATAAACATGGATTAAAACCTTATCTTTGAGAGTTTCTGTAAAGGTCCTCACTCCTTCTTGATTTTCGGGCTGCAAGGTTCACTACGGCTGAGGTAGGTATTGGTGGGCCTAGCGCGCAAAACATACATGCGAACACGCAAGCGCTAGGCCATGGTAGGGCGGGCCCAGGCAGCGACATCTGCACCTGGCGAGCTCCGCTGAAGCTCGATTTCTTCCCGAGAGGCTGTTCGCACGAGGTAGTCTTTCGTTTTTTTTTACATTTTTGTTTGCATAGTTTCGGGATATTGAACTTCGATTGCATTGAAGTATAGGGTTTTTGAACTCTCCGCCGGATTTAGAACGCGATCTTATCTCGAAATGCGCGCAAGATTTTTTTGTAAAGTAACGTAGGAGGAATGGCCTCACAAGCTTGATAATATATGGTTTTTATTGATTTTTTTGTCGGAATTAGTAATCGGGGAAATATATGGCTGAATCTCCTGAAATGGAATTCGAGGCTTATGCTAGAAAAGGCACCCACGACATTACGCGCTGAGCTGAACTGGCCTGCCAGCAGCCATCACACCTCTAGCAGGGTAGAGGCCGAACCCGAAATAGTCTACACGACAAAGGAGTTCGTTGCCTTGTCCCCGGGACTGAACGTCAATGAGTTCAACGAGATGAAAGTTTGGCTGCCTTGAGTTTTTGTCGCGATATCGTTCGCCTCTACATACAATTTCATTACAATCTAAATGAGAACTATTTATTTTTTATGCTTTAAAGCTCACATAATTCTACTTTAAATATATTATCTGAGATGTCGGAAGCATATTTTCATTCAATGTTATGCAATTTGTTAGTATTTACTAACAGGTACTTTATTGCGTATCAATTTAAAAAAAAACACTAAAGAAATCGAAATAAAAAACAGAATTTAATTTAAATCAAATAAAGATAATGCCAAGGAAGTAAACTTCACCACGCCATGCGGTCTTAGAATGTGAATCGTCATACTTTCGCAGTTTATAATGTAACGTGATGTATGGGTCGGAATTCTACATACGACTCTGAACATGTGATGTGTTTGTGTCGACAATTTCGTTGGCACCAACGTATCTAGAAAGTTATAAGTGCACCGGGCCATTTATTAAGTAAGGATAGGCCGTTGCTTTTTTGGTCGGACTAGAAATGTGTAACGCAGTACTGCGCCGTGCTATTGCGTTGATACACTGTCTTTGAGACCAATGCGTTGATACTAGACATAAGTCTCAGTAGCGCAGTGTATCATCGTAGCGCAGCAGAAGAGTCAATTAAAGAAGAGGCAATCAATGTGTTGGCGTTGGAGCTGAAACGTCTAGTTCGACGCATCGAGCAACGCAATTCAAGAACTCTGATACGCAGCGAAGATATTCCATGGCGTTGTGGTGCAATAGCGCCAGGGCACTGCGCTGATACCGGGACTGGCGTTGGAGTCAACGTATCAACGTAGTAAAATTCAGTGAGTTACATATTGTTACGTTCGCCACGCAGCGTAGTCGATCCACGAACCAAAATAAAAGCAAAATAAGGGACTGGCTTGCCCCTGAAGACCCCAAACCACCGGACGGGCAAACGAATCGATAGAAAGGGTACAAGCGAGCTAACAATTCATACAGTCTAGGCAAGTCATTAAATATATAGAGTTGAAGGAACTTATTTAGATATTTATCTAGTATTGAATTAAATAAATATGAAATAAATTTGCTTAGGATATAGATTTATATAGATATATATTGATAAGATAGCAACAACAATGGTAATTCATCGTTACTTGTCGTCCCACCAATGGAACCACTCAGGTCGCCGCCAACGCGATCTTCACCCGACCCCATGGCTGCACAACGGTCCTCAATTGCCAGCGTCGCAATATGTCTGCTTAAAGGTCGTCCACACACACAGCAGCACAGTATCCACCAAGGTGCAACGCTGTGACCAATCGGGGAGACCGAGCAAGGAGTATAAAAATCGCCAGCTGACGTGCTCGGTAATTGGCATAAAACGAGTCGAAGACAATGGAAACAGGAATAAGTTGAAAGAACTCGGCTGACCGTTGACCGCTGATACAGCGAACGGGATCGAGGAATCCGATAAATATCGCCAGCAGAACAGCTGGAGGGCCTGTTTGGTGAGGTTGAGAACCAAGGAAGGTCAGACGTTGGTGTACGGGGTTCAGTTGTGAAAGTTTTTTGAGTTGGCTGTTCTGTTCTAGACTTGAAGTGATGTGTATTGAAGGAGCGGACAATTACTGATTTTACGCGGGAAGATTTGAAGAAACTTGGCGGCATCTGACGCATCGTAGAGAGAAGATGACGACGGACGGCAAGGGGTGAACGGGCAGCAAGCGGCGTTAGCGATAAGACGGAAAATTGTAAGTAGAATTAAGCATAGTTAGTTAGGTAAGATTAGAAAATTAAGTATCAACGAGTTTCATTTTGCCATGTCTTCTCTTCAGACCCTCTTCGCGGGTTAAAGCCGGTTGACATTGCCCAAACCGTGACCAGGATCAGCTGTGGTGCCATTGTATTCGTTACATTATTTACTCCCGTATCAACATATCTTGTTTGGAACGCTTGCTTCCCATACATCGAATTTCATGTTCGAGGCTAATTGGGAAGAGGTAGTTTTCAGAAATAGGATTTGAGGCTGAAATATTAGTTCACTCTGCAGTAAATGAGTACCTGATTCAAGATCAGAGTAATAATCGGGGTGTTCCTGACCACTTTACCTCCTAGTGTTCCGTTGATCAAGTAAAATGATGTAACTTCAATGTTTCCGGAGGGCCTTGGCTTAGATCGAGCTATTGCGCTACTGTCACGCTTCGACTCGCACACCACTCACTCACGTTAGGAGCCAGCACGAGTTTATTTAGTTTAGTTTATTTTAAAATGAATATATATTGCAAGGGTCTCGATGCAATCGCCTTCTGTATGTACCTGGCGGTTAACGTCGAGACGATTAGGTTACGAGTAGTTGGTGTGGCTCAGCCAGCATACGAAGCCACGCCTCAAGCCGGCGCACCGCCCACGAAATGCTGCCTTTCGACCGAGGCGAAAGCTCGCGGACGCCGAACGACATCAGAAACATGGGTTCGAGCACCCGCTAACTTGCTCCGAGGCCAACGGCTGGTGACAGAGTGCGGTTTCGCTGCAGGTTGCGGGAACTGGCCAAGCGATTTTTGGCGGCGTTATAAATACAAACCGCACTCTTGGCGCGATCTCTTTTTGTTGTCCTCGAGGTCCACGGGGCCAGACGTTTTGTTTTGGTGAACCACAGAGCTAAGCGCAACGAAGAAGCGACAAGGAGGCTGCCCGAGAAACCCCAGCGCAACGCACAAGAAGCGACGCATCGCCATGGAGGCGGTCAGAAAAACACCAGTGGAACGTACAAGAAGCGATGGTTCGCCAAGGTGGCTGACCTTCAAGAAATTCAATTTGAAACTGTAATAACCGATAGATAGATTAATTGTAAAAGTGAATGACAGGTGGTGAGGGACGCGCGGGTTTAGATCGTTTAGTCTATTGTGTTACTTTCTTTTCGGTTATGTATTTTTCATTTGTTACGTTTAATAAAAGCCGTGAGCCGAAAAGTGGTTGTCTTTAGTCCGGAAGCAAATTTCAGTGTAGCATCGGTGAGTCGGATTCTCGTCTGGTGGCTCAAAAGGTCCATTGGGGTGGACGAGTGGCGGGCTGATCGGCACCCGAAGGCCTCAACCGATCGTCTAAGAACCGATTTAGGCTCTTACCCGGGAGGTAACGGTAGCACTATCGATTATTATCATTCCTAAGCAACAGACGGTTGGTAGCAATCTTGTATGTTGGCGGACATCCAGGGTGGATGGATTTGTATGCAATAATTTACGTTTCGTGGATGAAATGGTGAGTATTTGGAATTTTATACATATAGTTATAGTGGCACTACATTTTTCCTCTTGCTTAAAGTCATTTTAATCCGACAAAAAGAACCTTATCAAGTGACGAGAGTAAGCTCGAGCAGATAGAACGTTATCGCGACAGTGACTTTTCGTTTAATACGACTGAGTGTGATCTTTGAGTTTAAAAACAATGAGTGCTAATAAAAGAAAAATCGAAAGTCCAGCGAACACTTTTTCGCTAGATAAAGAAATTCGCGCGAAAATTGCGCGAAATCAAAAACATTATCAAGAGCTTGAATTCAAGCGAAACCAAATGGCGACCGCTTCGAATAACAGGTTCGCTTTGTTAAATGATCAAAGCAATGAAGATGAAAGTGCAAGTGCACCAAAAAGTCTGCCACCCAAGGTAATGAAAGTAACGCCAATCGTTATCGTTAACAGAACAAAGCAATTTGTGAACGAGATTCTAAAGAAAAACAAAATTGAAAAATATCAATTGAAACTAATGTCAATTGGCATAAAAATATTTCTGGAAGAGGAAAGCCTAAAAAAGCCATTTCTTGAAGCATTGAAAAAAGATAAAGTGGAGTACTATACTCATCCAAGTAAAAATGAAATACCGACGAAAGTGGTTCTGAAGGGCCTTGAGAACATAGAGATCATGGAACTGTTCGACGAGCTTAAGGCAAAAGGTATACACTGCACAGATTTAAAAATTCTGAAAAATCGTGTCCCCAGATTCGAAGGCCAGATTATGTATCTACTTTATTTTCTACGAGGAACTGTAAAGCTTCAAGATTTGAACAAGGTCAAAACACTTTTTTGTACTGTCGTTTATTTGAATTTTTTAAGAAAATGCCACGAAGCATAACTCAATGCCAAAGATGCCAAAAATTTGGTCATGGCCAAAGTAATTGTAACATTCGAATAAAGTGTAGAAAATGTGGAAAAGAACACGAAACTATTAATTGCACCGAAACCAAATTAAGGTGTGCTAACTGTCAAGAAAACCAGCCAGCATCAGATTTAAACTGTTCAAAACGTGCGAAGTATTTCGAAATAAAACAAAGATTCAGCAGGAAATCGCAGCGTAGAGCGACACCTCACACTCGACCGAAAACTCTGCCGGAATTCATCGTAAATAATTGTCCAGCATTACCAAGGCAACAAGCCCCTGAACCAAAAACGACTTTCTGGCCATCGGCGCATCGGACAACAATACACAATTATTTTCGCCGAATGAAGTGATAAGCCTCACAAGGGAGCTTATAACGAAACTGAAAGACTGCAGAAATAAAGAAGACCAGTTCAACGTAATTGCAGACTTAGCAATCAAATATGTCTACGGTTAATCATCTAAACGATCTGAAAATCTAGTCTTGGAATGCCGGTAGTCTTCACAATAAAATCTTAGAATTAAAAAATTTCCTTCTGGAAAACAAACCAGACGTAATATGCATTTGCGGAACATGGCTAAAAGTACAAAATAATTTTTATTGTACAAATTACCATGTACATAGGCTAGATAGATTAAACAACAAAGGCGGAGGTGTTGCTATCATTGTCAAAAGCAGTATAAAGCACGAAATCTTTGTCAAACAAAATAGACATTAAATCCGAAAATAATCTAGATCTTACCATTATAGCCGTCTATTTCCCCGGTGGAAACTCTAATATCAATAAAAAGGCGGGTTTAGCGAACGACATATTAAAATTAACCTCAATTAGCAATCCTTTTGTAATAGCAGGAGATTTCAATGCGAAGCATACCTCATGGAATTGCCATAGACAAAATATATGGGGAAGAATATTGTTTACGAAACAATTTAATCAAAATTTTACTATAATTCACCCTCTTTTTCCAACATTTTATCCATCTAATCCTAAACAAATGCCATCAACACTTGACTTAATTCTCACTAATAAGCCCGAATCAGTGTCGCAAACAGAAGTTAGCAATGTGTTCTCCTCGAATCATCATATAATATTCTCTGTAAATAATGCTTCAGAAATAAACCAACCGAAACTAGCTCTCAATTATAAAAAAGCCAACTGGCAACTTTTACACAGAATTCTCAACAGTAAAATAAACTTAAGAAATTGTTCACTCGATAAACTACATTCATCTAAAGATATTGATAACTTGGTATACTTTTCTACCATTCTGATGAATGAAGCACTCACATGTTCTGTACCTCAAGTTAAACAAAAGTCACCATGTGAACCTTTTCCGCCACATATTAAACAACTTATAAAATGTAGAAACGATGCTAGAAGAAGACGGCAACGAAACAGAAATACAGGCAATAGAGAAATATTGAAATATCTTTGCGAGGAAGTAAACGCTCAAATCATCCGATTCAGAAACATCAGCTGGAATATAAAGTTACAAGCTTTGCACAAAGGGCCAAAACCTTTTTGGAATCTCAGTAGAACATTTCGCAAGCGTTTTCAGCCTTTTCCGCCATTGAAGGTTAATAGTTGATTGTACATCTCACCGCAAGAAAAAGCCGACGCTATAGGTAAATCACTAGAAAAATCATTTGATACTATTTTTCAAACTTGTAGCTCTATCGAAAGCTCATAGAGACTAGCATTATAAATGTTCGCAGGTCAACGTAAAACAATATTTTCGTTCCAGCGAAATATTAACAATCATAAGAAAACTGAAAAATAACAAATCAGCTGGCGAAGATGGAATAAAACCTGCAGTATTTAAGCAACTTCCCAGAAAAATGATAATTCTCATGACTCACTTGTTCAATGGGTGTTTGAAATTATCATATTTCCCCGAAAAATGGAAATTAGCCAAGATGCTCCCCATCCAAAAGCCAAATAAAGATCCAACCGATCCCAACAACTACAGGCCTATCAGTCTTCTAATTTTTTTTTTCAAAAGTGTTCGAAAAGCTTCTTGCCGGCAAAATAAGCACATTCATGGAGTGCAAAGGAATTATACCGAGCACACAATGTGACTTTCGAGCAAAATAGAGTACGACTCATCAACTAGCAAGGATCACACATTATATCAGGCAAAACTTTCAAAATCAATATTCCACGGGTGCTGTTTTCCTCAATATTAAAAAAGCATTCGACACAGTCTGGCATAATGGCTTAATCCACGAAATGCACGTGCTAAACTTTCCAAAGGAAATAACAAAAATCATACAAAGCTTTTTAACCAACAGAAAATTTTTCGTCTTCCTTAATTCATCCAAGTCAACAACATTCTGCATTAAAGCAGGTGTCCCTCAAGGATCAGTTCCGAGTCCATTGCTGTATAATATATGTAGAATCAGTGAATTAATGAGTAGGCGAACATAATTGTGGAATCAGTGAATTAATAAGTAGGCGAGGAGTCAGGGAGTTCACGCCGAAAAAACAAAAGGATGAGTACGTCAAGCGGCTTTGGAGACGAATCAATAATTTTTTCGTAGAATTATAAAGACTCTTTTTCCGTAATAAAAATAATATTCCTGTGCCCGGTGATTTTGATCCTACAAAGTGGGGGCTCAACCGGGATCATTTCGAGGCAACAGAGATATTTCGGTACGGGATCAAAGACGTTAGTAGTGAATTAAACGGTGACAGTCCATACCTGAGAATTCGATAAAGGTGCGTGCGGTACACAATAGGCAGACGACCAATTGACGATTTTTGTGTAACGTACATAAGGTGTTAAAATGCCGGGTTCTACGGAAAATGTGACTTATGACGAATTGGACATGGAGGAATTACGTAGTAGACTCCAAGTGCTTGGCCTATCGATGAAAGGATTTAAGTCCGTCTTAATTGAACGGTTGAGAAAAGTCGATCTGGCGAGAAACGCAAGTGACGACGAAGAAGAAGATGAAAGCGACAACGAAGATGGTTTGAATACTCTGAATGTGGGTGAACTGAAAGCTAGATTGCGTGCATTGCAACTCAAGGTTACGGGTAAAAAGGAGGCGCTGATCGAACGCTTGAGGTTATCAGAGGCAATGACGAAGGGCGACACAGGTGTGAATGGTGAAACTAGTGTCGGAAAAAATAACAAAATTGATAATCATCTCGAAGACGAAGATATTGATCTTGATACGTTAAGAAGCAAAGAGTTAAAGGCACGACTCATTGATTTGGGATTAAAGACGACGGGCAAAAAGGCCGAATTACTCGAAAGACTGAAGACGGCTCTGAGAGAAAAAGAGAAGAGTAATTTGAGCAGTGATGATGAAAGTAGTTTGGACAGTGAAAACAGTGACGATGAAGAATATGCAAACACCGGTGCGGGTGTGAAGCATGAACGTGGTGTTTCCAAGATACGCAGCTCAGGCAAGAGTGATGAAAGAGATCGTTTTGCCGGTTATCCGTGCAATATTGTGACGTTCAAAGATGTTGACGATGCCTTAGAACGATTCAGCGGTGATGCACGCCAGAATGTTCGACGATGGTTTTTCACATTCGAAGAAACCGCGGAAATGTGCTCATGGTCAGAGGCACAGAAGGTGATTTACATGAAAAAGTTGCTAGATGGACCAGCAAAAGTGTATGTGAATTATGAGTGTCACGCTAAGACGTGGGGTAAATTGAAGACATACATAATTAAATTATTCTCTGAAACGATGAACAGTAAACAAGTTCATGAAGAATTGGCTGCAGTGAAGAAAAAAAGTGAGGAATCTTATGAGGACTATGTTTATCGTGTGCTAGAGATGGCAAGTTGATATCGAGTTGGATGCAAAGTTGCAGTACATTATCGACGGCATTCACGATGACGAAGTAAACAAGTCAATTTTATATGGTGCAACTACGGTGAAAGACTTAAGAAGAAAAATGAAGCAATACGAAAGGCAAAGAAAAAATAGTAGGATGAAAATGCATGGAAAACAAGGCCAGAAGAGTGATAAAAATGACGGGATGAAAAAGACGAATCTCACACGAGATGGTGCAAAGTCTAAGCATTGCTTTAACTGCGGTAGTAAGGCGCATTTGAGTGTCAATTGTCCGGACACAGGGAAAGGGCCGAAGGGTTTTAACTGTGAGGAATTCGGGCATCTTTCTACGAGGTGCCTAAGACCAAAGAAGAATTATAGGGGCGAAAGAGGGAAATATGAGAAAAAGGAGATGTGACGCACTGAAGACGGGGGACAAGAAAACATATAAGCATGTCAAAATATTGGGTCGAGATGTTACAGCTGTGTTGGACTCAGGTAGCGACTTACATCTGGTGCGATCCAGTTGCTACGTGTGGCTCGGAGCCCCAAGGCTCGAGGCAAAAATAATTCCTTTCGATGGTATCGGTGCGTTGAACCAACGCACACTTGGACGTTTCAAGGCGGAAATAATCATCGATAATTTGACATTTATATTTAATTTTGACGTAGTTCCGGATGAGTTTCTCGGACACGATTTGTTAGTGGGTGGTGAATTATCCGACCATGCTGAAGTTCGAGTAAAACACAGGCAAGCTGTGTTAAAGAAAATCGAGTCGATCGAGAATACAGTGGAGACCAATGACGCTGGCTGGAACGAAGTGTTGAATAACAACGTGGGACAAGTGACGGAAGATGACTATGACGTTTCAATCCGACATGTGATTGATCTGGAAATTAAAGACGAACTGCGAGAATTAGTTGAGAACTATGTACCGGATAAAACTAAAGATACAGGAGTGAAAATGCGTATTATGTTGCAAGACGAGATGCCTGTATTTCAGAATCCACGCCGACTCTCGGACGAACAGAAAAAACAAGTGAACAAAACGATTGAAGAATGGATTGAAGAAGGTGTCGTACGACCCAGTGTATCCGATTACGCTAGTCCCGTAGTGTTAACTGAGAAGAAAAATGGACTAATGAGACTTTGTTGTGATTATCGGTCACTGAACAAAAAACTTATTAAAGACAGAAATCCTTTGCCATTGATCGAGGATCAATTGGATCGATTGCAAGATGCGCGAGTGTTTTCTACATTGGATTTAAAAGATGGATTCTTCCACGTGCCTGTTGAGGAAGAAAGTGTCAAGTATACGGCGTTTGTGGTGCCAGATGGGCATTATGAATTCCTAAAAGTTCCTTTCGGACTTTGTAACTCACCGGCGGTTTTCCAAAGACATATTAGAGCAATTTTTCGGTCGCTAATTACAAGTGGCGTAGTGCTTGTGTACCTTGATGACTTGATTGTTCCTGCTAAGGACGAAAAGGAAAATCTGGAGAAATTAAAACTTGTATTGAAAACGGCGAGTGAATACGGTTTGGTGATTAACTGGAAGAAATGTGAATTGTTGGTGGAGAAGGTTGATTACTTGGGATACATTGTGAAGGCCGGACAGATCCAACCCTCTGACAGAAAGACAATAGCAGTGAAGAAATTCCCAATTCCAAAAACAGTGAAACAGGTGCAAAGTTTTTTGGGACTCACGGGGTATTTTCGGAAATTTATTCCTCAATTTGCCGTGCATGCAAGACCTCTATCTCAATTGTTAAGAGACGGTATGAAATTTGAGTTTGGGGACAAACAGAAGGCGTCGTTTGAAAAGTTGAAGGAGGCCTTGATTGAAGGGCCAGTGCTCAAGTTGTATCGTGTTGGGGCACAGACTGAATTACACACAGATGCGTGTATGGGCGGTTTAGGCGCTGTGTTGCTGCAGAAAGACGCAGAGGATGACAGGTTGCATCCTGTCTACTATGCAAGCTGGAAGACGACACCCGCTGAGGAGAAATACACGAGTTATGAGTTGGAGATACTTGCAGTGGTAAAAGCGTTGAAAAAATTTCGAGTGTATTTGTTGAACATTGATTTCAAGATTGTGACAGACTGTAAGGCATTTGTGTTGACGATGAAAAAGAAAGACTTGTCTTTAAGAGTGTCGCATTGGGCGCTGTTAATTGATCAATTCAATTCGACCTGGTACGTCAATGCGCCATGTTGACGCATTAAGTAGAAATCCAGTTGAGATTTTACTTGTGCAGGAAGGCCGAGACGGTTTGATCGAAAAAATACAGAAAGCACAGCAAGACAATCCTGAATTGAAGAAAATTATTAATTCAGTTGAAAAAGGGCAAAATGATGAATTTTCCATGTCGAAAAAAGGAGTGTTGTATCGCGAGAGTGATGGGGATGAACTCATGGTGGTTCCAAAAAAATGCAGTATGACGTCATTAAACAGGCTCACGAGCAAGGACATTTTGGTTGGAACAAAATTGAGTTTATGTTGAAACGTGAATATTGGTTTCCTAATATGAGGCAGAAAATTCAAAAAGTGATTGAAAATTGTGTGAAGTGTTTGCTAAATGAGAAAAAACATGGGAAAGGTGATGGTTTGTTAAATCCCATTGAAAAGGGAACTGTACCATTGGACACGTATCATGTTGACTATTTGGTTCCAATGCCCTCAACGAAGAAGGCCTACAATCATTTGTTTGTCATCGTTGATGCATTCACAAAGTTTTTATGGTTATACCCAACGAAATCGACGACCACAGACGAAGCAATTAATCGAATCAAGTTGCAGGCGGTGACCTTTGGAAATCCCAGGCGCATTATCTCCGATCGAGGTGCAGCATTTACCGCTAACACCTTCGATGATTTTTGTAAAGCTGAGAACATCGAACACGTTCTAATCACGACAGGTGTACTACGAGCGAATGGTCAGGTGGAAAGGATGAACCGCTTGATTATTCCAATTTTAGCAAAATTGGCATTAGACAATCCTATGGAGTGGTGGAAATGTGTTGGTCAGGTGCAACAATTCATGAATTCTACGCTCAGCAGAAGTACCAAGAAGACGCCTTTCGAATTATTGATTGGCGAAAAAATGAAATTAACAGATGATCAAATGTTGAGAATTTATCAAATTATTTGAGGAGCAACGTACAAACCTTCGTGATGATGCAAGAAAGAACATCTTAAAAATCCAGGAGGAAAAGAGGAGGACATTCAACCGGAAGAGAAAATCGGCTGGAAAATACGAAGTGGGGAATTTAGTCGCCATTCAAAGAACGCAGTATGGTGGTGGTCTAAAGTTATACCCTAAGTTTTTGGGACCGTACAAGATTGTCACGGTCATGAGAAATAATCGTTATGTTGTCGAAAAGGTCGGAGACCACGAAGGTCCTATTCGCACGAGTTCTTCAGCAGACTTTATGAAGCCTTGGGTAAAGTCTACCGAAAATTACAACGAGTGGTTCGCGGATGACGACGATGATGGTATCGGAAAAAACGATACTGAGTGAAAATGCGGTATCGAGGACGATACCAGGGCAGGATGGCAGGTTGTAGAATCAGTGAATTAATGAGTAGGCGAACATAATTGTGGAATCAGTGAATCAATAAGTAAGCGAGGAGTCAGGGAGTTCACGCCGAAAAAACAAAAGGATGAGTACGTCAAGCGGCAGGCATACAATACGCAAACACTAGATGTCTAAAAATTCAAAATAAATTCCTCAATTCGTGCTCTATGCTAAACGACTCTATGTATATATTTTAGAATTAAGCAGCGCTAACTTAAATTTCAATTATAAAAATGTAAACACGATATAATAAGTTAGTTAAACTAGAAATACGTTTAGCATTACGTTCTTATTTATAAAACTACCAGTGAGGTTTTCAAAGCATTTTCCTCCGTCTTAAAATAAATTTACATCCAATTATCCTTAACTTCGAAATTTAACCAAAATCATAAACAGAGCTGGAGAGACAAATAAAAGTCTGATCACTCAAATATTGTATTTAGTTACTCAACAAAAACAAAATATATATTAAAAAGAGTAATAAATTGAATTGAATTGAATTGAAAGAACCTTATACTCCAACAATTCTAATATTAAAGCAGAATAAGCCGTGAATCACTTCACTAACGTAAGAATTGAAATAAAAGAATACGTATTGAAATGTTTGTTCGTGTCTGATTAATGAAGGCGACAATTGTTGATAAATGGGAAAGGAAAAAAGGGTCCGCATATAAGAGGTGACCGTTCATGATTTCATTAAAGATCCTCCCTACCAGAGTTTGCATTCCGGAGGATTTTACGTCCATTTTTTCACATGTTTTGCACCAGCAGTTTTAAAATTTATGGAAAACTAGCTGCCCGGCCAGACTTCGTTCTGTCAAAAGTTATTGGTCTGTCGCAGTCCAATAAAAAAAATTTTTATTAGCCGAATCGGTAGAGGCGTTCTCGAGTTTTGCGCTTAGCAACACATTTGGCGTTTCATTTTTATTTATATAGATATACAGAATAATTTTGAATTTTATTCAAATAATGTTACGTTCGCCACGCAGCGTGATCGATCCATGAATACGATAACTAAATCATTTCTTGGCGCCAATCAACTGAGAACGTCTTGAATCATCCACTGGCGTGCAGCCCAAGACTGTTGAACGTTCTAAAACGTCCTTATCTGATCAGAATGTGTAGAGTTTCTTAACCCACTACCTTATCTACGCGTACGAGTGGGTTCCGAGAACTCATTCAACGTTTAATTATTGGAAACAAGAAGTAATACTTACGACATTTGGCACTGGGAACATTCGAAGGGCTTCTCGCCAAGATGCGCCTTGGTATGATGGATTAGATTAATTTTTTGGACAAATTTTTGGCCACAAATATCACAGCTGAATCGTTCACTCTCGTTATGTATTTTACGGTGCAACCACATGCTGCTGACTTTTAACCTGGAAGAAGGAGCTGTGCATTGGGTTGCAACGTTTAGTTGCGTTATACTTACTGCTTTTCACATATTGGACAAGTGTACACTTCATTTTTCCTGTTGCTCTTGTGAATTTTTCCGTGAGCTTTCAAGGATTCCTTGGATTCAAAGATCTCAGAACAGTTCTTGCATCTTAGCCATTCTGTTGCTCCGGTCGATATAAGACTTAACTGTTCTCCTGTACTTGAAAGTTCCAGCTTCCGTTCAGTGTGAATCAACGCAACTGAGAAGTTGCTTGTGTCCTTGACTCGGTCAATATTGGGCGTCTCTAGTTTAATTTCCGGTTGGATATCCTTGTCACGATCAAGTTTTGTGGTGTGCACTTTTGAGGGCACCTTTTTAATGGGTGCATATGGAAGTGGAGAAAATTTAGCCAGGCCTGCTTCGGATCCTTTTGAGACAGTTTTAATTTGCGAGAACGCCCCTTGGTCGGGCGAGCCTGTTTTCACGTTCACCGTTGTCGTACTTCTCTCCAGTTTGGGTTGTGTCGGCAGCGAAACGATTGAATTCTCCTGGAATTTCAGAGTCGCATCTTTATCACTTGCTTCCTGATGCGGGTTCCATACATCGGACAATGTGTTATCACTGGGTGCTGACGGTATGGGGGCACATGCAGACAAATCGATGTCCAGCGAAGATTCGTCCTTAACACAGTCGAGGGCGGCTTTTAAAAGCCAATTATTAATTTCTTCCGGTCTTTTCTCTTTCATTGTAAAGCCGGGACGCGGATTTTATTCCACCAGGCACAGCACTAACCACGAGGGAGGTTATCTCTTTTAATTGACGAAATTTCGCATCACAATTATTACGTATATCACAATAGTTATTATAGTCGCTCAATGAAATAAATGGTCTTTGTGTTGAGGTATTTTCTAGTGTTTTTTGTTGTGATTTCGTTCAGGAAACTAATGAAAACAATTCAAGTGTCATAATGACGCTTTGTTTACTCTCATCGTCCATTTGTACTAATTCTCGGGCAAGGCATATTTTAGTCGAGCGCGAGCAGAACTATTGCGCAGAACGTTTGGTGGTTTGGGACAAACAATGGCGGCCGAGTGTGTTGTGTGTCCCAATGTGAATGGAGGCGAACGTTGATATATTTTTGGTTAAACTTAAAATAAAATGATTGTGATTGTCATTGCATTTTTGATGAATTTGCTAACTGTTTGTAAGAGGTTGGTGTGATTTTGTTTCGCATGAAATTGATTTCACTTGTGATTGGTGGTACGTGTCTTGGAAACATTTAAGGGCTTTTGAAATTGATGACACAAACCATAGCATAACTAATATATAGCACGGACACACTGATCTATCAAGATAAACATGAGACAAAAGAGGCGAAAATTACCCCTCCTTTAGAGAGTACAACCGGTCGGTTTTCGTTTCTAAAAACCGCGTAAGAACGGTTGCATCTCGGGCGAGGGGGATGCTGTAGCTGCTGCTTGTGTGATGTGGTTGGAGTGCTGATGGAATAACCGTTGTTGTTGTGATTGCTGGCAACTTATCTGCAGGGTCTGTGACGTTGACTGTAATCAAAGAACATACAACATACAGGTGCCCAGTTGTACACTGTAGATGGATGCGGTTAATTAACTTTTAAAATATTTCTCAAAAATTTATATGTAGACTGAGATATGTAAAAAATATTTTGCACTAAATTCTTCTCATCATTGTCATATTTTCTTTTTTTACATTGACTATCATTTTACACAAAACTTTGCTTTCACTACTAATATTTTGTGAAGCAATTATTTCTTCAAGTGGTGTTTTATTCTTGTTTTTCAAAAGCTTCTTGTTATATTTATAACGACACCGATCATTCTTTTTTGTTTTTTTATATTTCAACAACTCTTTTTTCAACTTTACACACTGGGCCTGCAAGCTGTTACATTTTTTCATATAATAATGTTTATTTATTATATTTTTTTGGCAAGATGCACAAACATTACTTGCTGAATCCGTTCACCATCTTCGTCTTTTCCGTGGCGGGGAAATTAACAGATTCAAGTCTATTTCATTATCTGCATTTTCCGGAGACAAAAATAAAGTTGGAATCGCACCTACCTTTAATCTGCGGACTCCAATAAATTCACTTACAAAATGAGAATTGCATATGCGCAATTTTGTATCAACCGCCACAGACTTGAAATTGCAGTTTTCCCGCCATATTATTCCCATTGGCGAATCATACGCCGGAAAATTAAATAATCTTACACTTGGTTCCCTTCTGGACTTCCTACAATGCTGCAGACTGCACTTAAGACCGGATTTTGTTTTATTTTTATCCATTATGCACTTCGTTACGATAACGATATGATAACGAATATGAATAATTGCTTCAGCACATCGCCAACCATATGTCATGAGCTTTTTAGCAAAAGCTCTAGCTCTCTCAAAATAATAACTCTCCATTGCTCGGCGGGTTCTAGCGCCAGAACCCGCCATATAAAATTTTGGGCGGAAAATTTTGTTCGAGATGCGACTTCTTTATGTTGTATATTCTTTGCTGTAATGCATTTTGCTGTTGATGATACTTAAATTACGCAGCCTTCGCGCGCACGATCAGGAACACTCTCCATAAAAACCTTACTACCTATTTGCCTATCTAGTTCAATTTAAGTGTACATAATTGAATATCCTTAACCTACATAAACCTTCTCTATATTTATATATTTCAATAATCAATACCCTAAGCAAAACTTTTTCATATTTTTGTAATTAATTAATTATGTAATACTCGTACAATATAATTCATTGTTGACTTGTTTGTGTGAAGTGGCGATCCGCGTATACCATTTTACAATCGGAAGCGTTTGCCGACACGGTGGTTTGGGGTCTTCAAGGGCAGGGCAGTCCCATATTTTGCCCTTATGGGTTTGTGTATCGATCACGCTGCGTGGCGAACGTAACAAAGAATTAAATGGTCAGCAGTTTGTTTGCATTATTGCGGTGAAATTTGCTCGAATAATGACATTATTATCCGTTTATTGGGAGAAGAAATCTTAAATAGTGATTGCCAAACACTGAAAGCTATGAGTGCATAATATCTTTCTCAGACAATGCCTGAAAAAAATTACGAGAATAGTTTTAATGATCCACTACCAGGTCCCTCTAAACGACAGAAGTTCCAGTAATATGGTAACAATCGCTCGTGGATTAGGCCTATTTGGAAACCGTACGTAAAAAAACGCACCTTCAAACTGTACCTCATGGGTAGTGTGGAAAGTAGTTACCATAACAAAGTTATCTTAAAGTGAACTCATTGTAGTAGTAGGGAAAACAAAGAAATTTTGGCACTCGAAAGATGAGTCGCTTCTTGCGTGTAACTCTTTTTTTAATTTTACACAAGTTTGCTGTACATAATTTTTTGTGGGAGACACGGTTTCTGAGATATGCTTTTATGAATAATCTCAGTAATGTCATTACTTTCTTTGAAAATTAAAGGAAAAGTTCATGAAAATATGTTTAAACCAGGTCTTTGCACACAAACCTGTTTGAATTCGATCAATTTTTCATGTAGTGGAGAAAGTCTTGTTAGGAGCACTGCATTTTCATGCCATACTGTGCTCAACAGTCTGAAGAAAAATTAAAATATCAACTAGCGACATCTATTGCATATGGTAACATCGATTATTACCTTGTTTTGATCCGTAATTTTGTCCAAATTACGTTTCGGAGGTAATTTAAAATTACGTGATTTTGAACCCGATAACGATCAAAATTACGAATGGTACCAAAACTATGTAATTTCGTGGCAGTGTAGAAAGGTTATAAAAAATAAGCTGCAAAGGAAACGAATGTGCTGATGATTAAAAGGCCAAAGAAATACTTTCAGCAAATAACAAAAAAAAATGCTTCTAGGTTTCATTGCACCCTAAAAAGCCTGTTTTTCAGCTGCATTCAAGGCTATCACAACATTCTATGAGCACAAACTTTTCAGTGGTGTAAGACACGTTCTCGGCTTCTTAATCTATTGTTACTACGTGAGCATATAAACTATTTGAAGGACCGTGTAAATAACACCAGACTATATGGCGCTATATTTATCAGAAGTTTGAACAATCTAAAAACGTTAAAATTCCGGCATAAATTTTACACGGTTCTAATTGCGCTATTTTTCAAAACAATGCAAGAAGTACAAATCAGCACAGTATTGACACACAAAGTAAGACCTTCATAACATTGTTTTCGGTATACGAGAAATGTAATTAGAGCAAGTGGTCAAATGGTTGGCATAGTTTCGCTGTTCCAGGAATAGTGCACAGTGTTTTCATACAGCATATGCTAACAGATCTAAACACCAACTTTAGACATGGAAGTTTGGATAGAATATGTTAGCAAACTTATTTTGCATGCAGCAGCGTTTGTTAAATCCATACGAATGTATGCAATCGGAAAGAGTTTTTCGCTTCCTTGAACATTATCATGTGCTTGCTGAAATGAATTGTTCAAAAAGAAAAAAAATGTCCAAGAAGATAACTAACTTGTTTTCCGTATATTGCCTTGAAAGAAAGATTACGGCATAATTCGTTGATTTGATCAACTTCTTTTTTATGTTACACTAAGAATGTTTTGTATTATAAGCGTTAACTCGGAAAAGATAAATTAGCATACTTATTATCAAAAGCGAACAAAAGCACAATCGGCTTGAATAGCAGATGGATCCAATCATTGAGCAGAAGAATGTAGTCGCAGGGAACTGACATCACAACTCCTGAAATAATTATTTATCATCAATATGAATAACTATACTAAAATTCAAGTTTATAAATGCAAATTGACTGTAGGAATGTTGGATATATTCGTTAAATATGACAGTGTATAGTTTAATGCACTTTGAATTATGCGTTTTGATTGTTTCATTCCAGATAAAAATGTTTTCCAAAATTTGAAGCTGGTCTCACAAATGAAAACCAAAAAAAGATTTATTCAATAAAATTGGCAAATAAAATTGAATTATTTTCCAATTTTATTTTCCTACAGATATACAGCTTCGGTTGTTTGAGTAAGCATGCTATTATAAGATATTACTAATTAAAGTTGCATTCAAGTGCAAGGAAAAATAATGAAAACAAAAAGAAACATTGTTTGATAGGGTAATTAAAAAATTAAAATCATGCTGCATTCATTGTGAAGATTGCGCTTGTCAGTCGATTTAATCATATTTTTTAAACTCGAATGTTAAAAAATCACTTAAGACATCAATGAATAGTCTGAATATAGGACTTTTATTATTTAGATACCAAATATTTTTCTTGAGATTGAGTTGATCCCTTCTTCAGTTTTGTAATGTTTGACAGAATCTAAAGATCTTAATTTAGTCCGTTTTATATCCATCATCCGTGTTCACCTGTAATTTTCCTTGAATTGTCTTTCCCTATTTAGCTACTCAATGTACCTAATTGTCATTACATTTTCTTAAGACAGAGATAAGAATAATTAATTGCTTACAGAGAAAATGCTAGTTATATTACAAGTTTATAGCTCTTTCAAATCACCCTGAATATACAGTATGTAAAATTCGTATTCGTGCGGTCCATTTTTTATGGGTACCCTGGCATTGTATCCTTAAAACAATAAAAATGACCATTCAGGATTTTTTATCTTTCTTCAAAATACTTAAATTTTAGTAAACCATGCAGGATTATCTTTAATCTTTTTGCCATTCGATGAATAAGAAGAAATAATTTACAAAAAGAAGCAAAATCCGTATTCGTACCCATGTAATACCTTGATAATTTCATCATCGCGGCTATAATGCACGTGCTGTTGTTATGCAAACCGTTAGAATTGACAGCTGAGTCTTATGACAGTAGTTTAAATTTAGTTTCATATGCCGTGTCGAGTCGTAAAGGAATCAAATTTAAAATGGGACGAAATACATGTGAAACGCCAAACGATTTAAGAAAATTAATAGTAGATTTGCAAAAAAGGACAAATCATTGAAGCAAATCGGTGAAATTGTGTTAAGAAGTAAGTCAACTGTGCAATACATCGTAAATAACTACAAGGAGTGTTGCCAAATCACTCGAAAATGCTGAAACCAAAACCGGTCAGTCCTCACAACAAGACATCTATCATTCTTACGACGACTGATTAGGCAGGATCCCGGAGTAAGCGGTATAAAACTTGCAGGATTGCTCGAGAAATACCATGACATCAACGTCACTCCACAAACGGTTAGAAATCACATTAGACTTAGATTTCGAAGCAGAGTTCCAGTAAGGAAACTGTTTGTAAGTGAAGTTAATAGAAAAAAACGCGTAATTTTCGCAAAACTATACCTTAATAAGGACTTTTCGTTCTGGAAACATGTCATCTTTTCTGACGAATCTAAATTTAACGTTAAAGTGGCCGACGGATGCGTACGAATTTGGCGTGAGCGAAATACAAGACTCGCGAAGTGCAACCTCTTGCCGACATTCCAACACGGAGGCGGTTCGGTAATAGTTTGGAGCTAGTTCGGTGCTAAAGGTGTTGGAAATATACACTTTATCGACCGTATTATGAACTCGAACATGTATATTGATATTTTAAAGGGAAATTTGGTCCAAAGCGCATGGAAATTAGGTTGTGAACGGAAGTACCTCTTCCAACACGACAGCGATCCCAAACACACAGCTTTCAATACTCGTCTGTGGATGTTATATAACTGCCGCAAATATTTAAAAATTCCACCCCAAAGCCCCGCAATCAATCCCATCGAAAATTTGTGGTCGATTGTTAAGAGGAATTTGCGCAAATACGACATTTGGAACATTCAAGGGTTGAAACATACTTTACGAACAGAATGGGACAATATTCGAAGCGATTCAATTACAAAACTCGTAGAATCGATGCCAACAAGGCTTAAACCTATTTACAACCTAAAGAGTTATCCAAGCAAATATTAAAATTTTAGAATAAGCGTTTTATATTTAGGTACTTAAAGCGTACGAATACGAATTTTGTTGAGTTATAACCGAAATATTGTTACTTTTGCCAAACTTGTGATATTTACACTTTTTATTTTGTTTTGTTTCGTTTAATATACATATTAACAATGATTTTATTGCACGTCTTATCAATTGGCAGCAACTTGTTACAGCATAAAGAGGTTTTTCATATAAAATTGTTGGGGTACGAATACGGATTTTACATACTGTTCGTATTTATGATTGACGCATTTTGAAATGCATTGGACAGTTTACATTGCAATGAGATAGTTTTGATTGTCAGATGTACAAGTTCAACAGTTGGAGTCTCATAGTATGGATGCCTTATTATTTAAAAAAGCTTTTATGAATGGGGATACTCTCAGGAAAGTCATTATTCCATTTAAAAACCAAAGGAAAATTCAATGAAAATATGTTTGGTGGAGTTAGTGTGGTTTACGTCAGCTTGAATTCGATTTATTTATGTTGCAGTGTACAAACTCTAACTAACATATTGAACTAAATAAAGAGGTGAATTTGAAAATCATTAACTAGCGACATCTATTGCAAATGTCAACATCGGTATGCATCTATTGCATATTGTAATACTAATTTTTACCTTGTTTCGATCCGTGATTTTGTCCAAATTACGTTCCGGAGGTAGTTTGGAAAAATATGTGTTTTTGAACCCGATAATGGTTTCAAAACTGTGTAGTTTCGTTACTGTGTCCTGAGAATCCATTCGTTATTTATTTGTCTCATTTCCGAAGTTCTTGCTATTAAATTTATCAAACTGGGTATTTTTTGTATAATTCTCAGGCAGTCTGCCGTTTCAATTGAATCAACAGATGTAAAAAGCGGATTTGTGAGAATACGCAAATTTTATAGGAGAAATTAATAAGTGCATCGTTTGCAGTAAATATAATCTACCATTTCTAGCCTAGCAGACCGCCAGATTATAACTATTTAAGTTCTTTCCTGGAACCCCATTTTCCTACAAAACATGTGAATGTTGGTGTAAGGATTTTATACACCTAACAAAATTATTTCTCGAAAAATGTCACATTTTCCCTGTTTACAACTGCCGATTCAATTGTAATTCTATGATGTTTCTTCACCATGTGTTTTGCTTGCTAGTCCAGTCACTAATGGTTTATATCTTCGAAATCTTCCGGTCAAGACCAATTGACGAGACATTTGGACTGAAACTAGGGAAAAGCATAAGAAACAAAATTTATAAAGTGCCGATGGGGGTGGATGCCACACCTTCTTCGGCGTGGAAAATTAAATAATCAAGATAACTCGATTAAGGGGTCAATTATAACCAAAAACGTTCTATTAAAAATTTCCGTACAACTAATACTTTTTGATTTATTCGTTATCAAACATGCAGATTTTTCATTGAAAAATTACATGTTTTTAAAGAAAAATGAAGGATATTTCAAAACAAAGAGAATTATTTTTCTAGGTGCAATAGGGACTCAGTTATGACTCGCCAAAGATAAACTCATATTCTATGAAAACTTAATTTAAATCTTTCAACGTCCAATAACGGAAAACGGCAACTTTTTCGTGGAAAAGATTCATTTAAAGTGTTTAAAAAGATCTTTAAAATGATCACTCGTCATCCAGTGAGGTAATTGCTCAAATATATGTACATGATATGTATAGAGCTGTGGCAACGTATAGAACGCTGCAGAAGTATATAGGTTTGTGTCTTCAATTTCCCAGCCCACTCAAGCTTTTTATACACGTTTGGAGCAATTTTGAAAACAGTACAGCATATAGTATCTTCGAAGTTTTTAGGAAGCTTTCGCAATGTTAAGTTGTTCTGGGTGAAAGGAAGGATGAGTTGCGATAATTTCGTCGCAAGGACTTAGCACGTGTCCAAACCTTTTTGTTCCGGGACTATCCCCATTTGTTTTCAGAAGATGGTATTTTACTCTTTCGTCACAGTTACACATTTCTTGGCAGAAACGGCGCAATCGGCGTCCTTTGCGTCGCCAAAATATTCAATTATGGTTTTCGCTACGGTTTCCGGCATATTATCATCACAATAAAAATTTCAAATGCTTCTACCATTTTTTTTAAAGAAACAAAAGCATACTGAATTCGCATTTTCATGGTAAGTTTGACGTCATTTTTGTACCATCTTTTAAGACCCTTGGCTAAATACAATACAATACACTGCGACAAATAATAAACAAACCGCGAGGTGATGGCCATTTTGAATAGTTGTGGTCAAAATTGCCAGCACTTTGGCATAATCACTAAATATGTATTTTTTCACAATTCTACATCAATGAGACTAATAATTATTTCTTATTTTCAGTTGGCCTTGAAAAGCATTGGAAGTACAGTCAAAAATCAGTTTAATTGCTTGTAAAAAGTCAAAAGCATTACGAGTGATGATGAAGGGAGTAATTGAAATCTTACAAACACTAAATTACAAAACAACTAAAAACTGCAATTTCTTATTTGATGAAAGCTTTTGAAAGTATAGGATCTTGCAAAGTTTTGATTACAGAACATTTTACCATTCAAATTTTGCTGATTTTTTTACAAGCACAATTTAGAGTATCTAAATTTTATAAACAATGATCACTGCGCTTTGCAAATCAGGCTAAAAATTTATTGTTTATGAAAAAAACCTTAATTTGGTGCACTTTTTTATAATAAATTAAAAAAACGGCACCAAAGATTTTTTTAAAAGTTTGACAGGACCACACAAATGTTAATACGCGTCGATTGGCACTTCAATGATGAAAATCGCATGTTTGGTTCGTGAGATATAGCGTATGGCAGGGTTGACCTTCAAGGGGCGAAAACAGCAACCCCCCCCCCCCCGACCGAAATTTTCCAAAAACTAATCAGCTCTTAAAGTTGCAAAGACGCTTCGATTGACACCTTAACGAAGTCGATACAACTTTGTTTACGTGAGTTATGCTCGTAGAAAAACTGTCCGCGAACGTACGAACGTACGTACGTACACACACACACGCATATATATATATATATATATATATATATATGTATATATATATATATGTATTATATATATACTACTTGCCGAAAACACTTAAAATATACTTTAAAGACTTCAAAACGTAAAGATATGTTGAAAATTTCAATTTTGATTTTCGAGGCGATTACAAGAACCTCCCATATACTGGGGAGTTAAAAAACATCTTCGATGTCTACAACAACAACTGGATGCAATACTTACGAGATGTTAAGGCTTTGGTATATCAATGATGACCATGAGTAGGGATTCAACGTGTTGTTGTTCGATGCTTGCTGATCACATATTCGTATAAAAACCCGACATTATTTGACAACGTTGAATGATCGCACTCGGGATATGCAATGCAATCCTTCCGCATCCATCGGCGAATATCGAACAGTTGTTCGATATTCGCCGATCACTTTGTTGTCTATTTCCATCCTTAGAGAAAGGGGGGACCCCCTTTTCTCTAAATCGGAATGATATTTTTGGATTGAATAAATTCAATAACGATCGTCGCTTCGGCGAATAAATTGCAATTTTTGTAAATTTCTATACATAATTGAAATTTTACCGGTGAATATTTATGATGTTTAAAGATGGATGCATGGAAACATTGTTAATTGTAAATTCTTTTAATTCTTTATTGTTTCGCTGCAGAAAATACCAGTTTCATGTGTGTTGCTTGGGTTGAAGCACTTGAGTTGCACTTTGCACTGGTTTTATTCTGTACCATTGCAGCAGGTTTCGTGCTGGCGGCGAATGGGTGTAGTTCAATTGCTCGAAACCACTTCTTTGATTTGATATCTCGTTTGATTGCTTGGGTGGCTCGGGCTGGTAAACTTGGCCGAAGACCGAACAGACAGTGAATTAAGCCCGAACAGACGCGGACAGCGGTTATAATAATCAGATTGTATTCTCCGGCGCGCTAGGCTTTGTTACAAGTTTTAAGATTGCATTGAAACCAGTCGAGCGACGAATATTGGACGAACAGGTCGATTTGGTATCGGTTTCGTGAACACCAGCAATCGTGAGTGATGAATAGATAAATAATATATCTGGATACTCAATGAATATAAAAATCTTCACTGGATACTGCCGTGACTAATATAATAGAATCGAAGCAAAGTGTTCTAGTCGAAGCGATCCACGCCGCCTTTGAATAGTCGCCGCTTAGACCTTGACGAAGCGACTGTAGTTAATTGTTAACATCAATCTGTTTTTCGGTTTTTTTGAAGATTCAATATTTTCCCCATTAAAACCCCGAAAGTGGTCTGTGCTTCATGTTGTTCCATGTCTGAACTTAATACAATGTGCTTTCAAGGTGATCTTGCAACCAGTTTCATGTGTTTCAATTTATTACAGTCGGTGTAAAGTATTAAATCATAAAGTCCAGCAACACGCTAAGAAGTTATATTACGAAAAATATCGTGTTTTCCTGTGCTTCGCGCTTGTACTCAATCCATTCATTCATTCATGTTGGAAGGCAGCCGCAACACTATTAGCAACAACGAGTCATAGTTCAAATTTCCAGCAGATAATCCGAATCAATCGCTTTTGTACTGTAAGTTGAATGTATTGTTGCTGCACACTTGACTTAATTTAACTTGACCACCATTGCTTGTTCTTATTCTGGTTCAACAGTTTATTTACGAGATAATTCGCTTGATAGTCGTTCACACTTTCACAGAATCATAATCAAATCAAATATACGAGTGAAACACTACAGAATATTTTAGTTCGCTTCTTATCAAATGTAAATTGTCGGAGATGTCTTCATACTCAATTCAATTAAGTTTAAATGGACAGTCGGCATTTTTCGTAATAGGCACAAATTATGTTTAATACAGATGTGAGACTAACAATAAGTGTTTGATCAAATCAATTTAATGTTGATTAATAGGGGCGATGTTTGTTCAGAGTCGAATTAAGATTCTTTGTCCAGAAATGTTTGTTGCTTTATTGTGATTTAAACAGCGTTTTCCGAGTGGAAACATAATTTTAAATTAAGTGTTGTATAAACAAAGTTCTCATTACACAAAGCAGAATGAGAATCGATAATATGAAAGTATCTGGAGAAATGTTTCTACACTACTTTCATTGCACCTTAAAGTTTGAGCAGTAAAATTTCGATCTAAATTCATTTCTTCAAATTTCAAAAATATGCCAATTTGAATGAAAATTATAAAACTGATCCAGTTGTTTCACACTGCAACAACCATTAAATGGCAGAATATAAACGAAACATAAAGTGGCTTTTCATTTTCAGCTGATGGTTGCTTCAGGTCTATGTATATACTTTTTATTATATTGGCAAATATCTTTTTGTCTCACGACTCTATGATAGTTATTTTTCATGTAAATTTCAGCTGAAAGATAAATAGATAAACAGAAAAGAGACCCAAAGTCACTATTTCAATTTCACATCAATTTGAGTAAAATGAATACATGATTTAAAAGAAGAAAATAAAATACAAATTTTTTGATGCATATATACAACTGCGAACATATAATTAAAAACATTTGCAGCTTACTAAGAAAAACCCAATTTGTCAATGAATCCTTTGATGTACCTCATTCTTCTCAGATTAGTTTTTTTACCTGATTCAATGGCAATTGAGGAAGGTATTGTGTCACCCGATGCTCTATAAGGACGACAGGACAATAAAGTCTTGGAAAACCCAAGATTTCGAGGGAACACAGAAAAATTATTTTAAAATTCATTGATTTAAGCAAATATTTCACCAATTGAAAACAATAAACTACAAAAACATATCTGGAACGTGTCGGGAAACGCCTTTGCTTCACAACCTCTTGTAGGTGATTCGGCATTGTCGTTATAAGTCTTTTGCATCTCTTCACATGTATGGATGTTCGTGCTTCTTTCACCGTTTCGAACAATTGGTCCATGATTGTGAAATTTCTTAAGTGGCTCACAGACGACCAACTTGGTTGTCAACTAAGTCGTCAACTTGCCATGTTGGTATCAATGTTGAACGTCTGTAGGCAGGTTGACGGTTGAAGTTCATGTTGAAGCTACGGTTGAAGTAAAATCAAATGTTTGTGATTTTTGTGGGAGGGGCTTAATGTTGGCAAACATGCTTTGCCGTCTATGGCCATGCTGACAGACATCAACGTCAACATCATTTCGAGTCAAGAATTTGTAGAGTGCACGTCGTTAAGTTTCAATAGCGAAATTGTGCAAATCGAGCAATTTTTGTGAAGAAAATCCCTTCTTCACATAGTTCATCAATAATAAAATATGAGAAAAATATTTCATCACTCATTCTGAACATAGCATACGAAAATTATCTACCGTACATAATTTGAGCAGACGTCTTCTCACAATGAAATTTTTGACAAAGTGATGTTGACATTCAAGTTGACGATTCGGTTGTTCAGTCCGTAGTCTCAACCTCAACTAGGTTGACAACCAAGTTGGTCGTCTGTGGGCCGCTTAACTGCTAAGACTTGTTTTATGTCTCCCCGCAAGTGCTCGATTAGATTTAAGGGGGTAGTACCGGTTAGAATGCTAAATAACAGCCTTATTTTCAAAAACAAAATTCTCAGCTCCTTTATTGTATATAAATTGGCATGGATAAAAAACACATTTTGAAAATTACAAAAAATTTTCTTCTTCATTTTTTCACTTATTCATAGAGGGCGCCAAAGTTGATGTCCCGAAAAATACCTCGACCCACTGCGAACAGATAATCTCAGAAATGAAGAATTTGAGATGAAAAAAATCCAAACCGCATTTTAAAGAGGAATGATTCTTACGTGGTAATCTACCACAATATTTTGAAAATATGATAAAAAAGTGGTTGTTTGAGTTTTTTTCGGAAAATCGATTTTTTCCACTTTGTTTGGCTTGCCAAATTTTTTGGGATTGATTTTTAACTGATTTTGTGGTAGATTACCACATAAGATACTTGAATAAAGTAGCACACCAAATTGGACTTAAATCGGTTCGGTGAATCCGGATAATAAGTGTACGCAGTTGGAAAAATGTCATTTCGAGAAAAGCGCGTTTAAAATTTTGATTGCCTACCTACCATCGCTTAACAAGTGAAAAATGCGTGCGCGCTCAAAATGCCGTAACGTCTTTATTTTTGGGAATATCCTAATAAAATTTTGAGACGTGATTTCTGAAGGTATAATAAATTGAAAAATGAAAATTTGATTTTTCAAAATTATAACCGGTACTACATCCTTAAGTCTGGACTCGTTGATAGCCAGTCTAAAACGCTGACACGGTTGTCCTTCAGAAACTTTTTTTTGTGTTGTGCCGTATCTTAGCGTGTCGTTGTCGTGCTGAAATTTTCAGTTAATAGGAAGATTCTCCTCAGCCCATGGCAACATGGTGTTTTCTAAGATGTCAATGTACTTTTCCTTGGTTAATGTTCTATCTTTAAGTCGTATGGTCCAACATCAAACCACGAGAAACATCCCCAAATATTGATGTAGCTACTTCAGTGCTTAATAACAGTTGAAGGGTAGCGAGAGTCGAATTCCTTACTTCTTGGCCGTCTAACATATCTCCTGCCATTCGGGCCAATGCGATTTATTTTTATGTTACGTCGATCCAAAGGATGAATTTGCACTCTTTTTTCCAGGTTAAATGTTCGTGTGTGAAGATCATTCTTTTCTTCTGATAAGATGCCGTTAGCAGGGCTTACTTGCAGACTATACTGCAATGTTATTCGGCTTTCACAAGACGTCTTCTGACTGTTGTCACGGAGTGTATGATCGCCGAAGTAGCACAAAATGACCACCCGAAATCATTCTCTGCGCGACTTAAACAAACGCAAAACAAATTTGAGTTTAAGTAAAGTAAAAGTATGAGATAATGCCATCAAGAAGTTTTTATTTATCATCATAAATTGGACCAATGTCTTTCATCAACACAGTTCGTCTTGTGAAATCATTTTGATACGTTAAATGATACCATGTCACCCCCAATAAGTACTAGCACGTAAAATTTATCAGTGGTGAATTGTGCTAATTTCAAATGATAAAAAAAATTTACGTTGTGGTGGTGATTTTTATCAACAGAAATATTTACTTGCAGCTTCTCTTAAATACATTGCGCTTAACGGACTTAATTCTCTGCAATGTATGTTTATGGCTTAAAACTCTAAACAGTAGTTAATGACAAAAATGTTGAGTGCTGGTATTAGCGTTTATACATATGATTTTCAATGTTTCTCCTGTTTTATTAGTGTATATTATTTTGGTTTATAATTTGTGACTAAAGCAAAATATTTTGCAGTTATTTGCTCTTCAGTCACGTATCGTAGTATTAACTACTTAACAAAGATATTAATATTAACTTGTCTTAGTTTGAAAATAAATTTATTTCTACGAACTTTTTTTTATGAATTCATATATTTCATAATTTGATAATACTTTTTGAAAGCAAAAAATACTATATGCATTTGAAGTGATTTTCTATAGTTAAATTATGATGGAACAATTTTCTTTTCTTCTTAATTTCGATGATTTTGTAACTTAATGGTGTTCTATAAAAAATATGTCGCAATTCACATTTCTACGGTTTTTTATAGCTAGTTTTATTTGGTCGCTCCTGCTCTGCTTCATGACTACTGACAAATTTAAATGCATTTTCCTCAAAACTTGAGTTTTGGATGCGAAGTACAAAATCTTGAGTGATTTACTCATTCGATCAATTTCAAATTTTACATGTAAAATCAACAAATATTAATGAATAGAATTGAGCACAAATTGTTTACATTTTATTATAATTATTGAGTTTTTTAAACCGTTTTTCATATCAAATAAAATTATCGCTTATATTTTCTGATATTATTTTGTGTCTATTATTTTTTTATTTTGATTATTTAATAATTCTAACATAGAAAATTTGTTTATTTAAAAAAAGATGTTGAATTTTTTGATATTCCATGAGTAGGACTAGAGTAGAGTTGTACGCCGTCAATAAAGAAGCTGCGTGGAGTGTACTGATAGCGTCATCTATTTTGTATTGAAGTTGAATTTAAACGTTGACTTTATTGAGACCCAAACGGTGTTCACATGAGAACCAAATACCGGTAAATACATTGCGACAAGGTAATAATGTCCATGACATCAAAAGGCTAGTACATCGCCTAGGATAATGTCTTTGAAGATAGTCTACTCTGCACCGAATTTCTTGTCGTCTGTTTACAAAGCACACGATAAGACAATATTGTTCTATTCTTTGTATTATCCTAATGTGAAGACATCTTTACTTTTCAAAGATTTCTCGAGATTTCTATCTAGAGAGTAGATAATGAGCTATAAGGGTTCTTCAGTCAGTTTGTTCGACCTCTCGAAGACTAGATGGTTGCTGATTGCTCTCAGGTTTGAGGTCACAGTTCGTTTTTTCAAGTGTACTACCTTTTTTCAGACAGCGTGAGATGCTCGATAACATGAAACTATAGATAATCAGAAAAAAAATGACAACATCACTCATCACACTGACTCAAGACTATACCTTCTACATCATTCTCCTATTTTTCTCGAAATAAGGCTGTTTTTCGTGAAATAAGGCTAAAAGCAAAAACAAGCCGCGAAGTGCGACCCTTGAGGTCCACACGGTCAACTTCCCAGTAATATCTAGATAAACATTAAAAATATTAAACACAATAATAATTTTGAAAATAGCACTACTTTAAATAATAATAATGAGAGGTATTCATAGCAGTAACAGGAATGAGTTAATATTAATCATATCATCTACGACAACATCCATTGATTACGCAAGCCTTTTGGTGGATGGGTGATGATGATTGATTACCACAAATGCAAATTTGATTGAAATTTTGATGGCTTTCAAAATTTAAGCCGCTTATTTTAATTAAAACTGCAAAAACTATTAAAAATCTGCTCAAATTATCCGAACATTTTAAAACTTTGATTGACTTCACAACAAAGTCTTTAGAATAAAAGATATAAGGTTCGGAAGAACCCTTTTCATATGATAACTTCAAATGATTTTTTATTTTTAATTGAATTTTTTTCAGAATCATGAGAAAAGTTTTGCTGGTTTCTCCTCAAAAACTGATAGGAATGTATAAATTTTATAAACATTTATTACTGTGTTGTGCAAATCAGGTTAAAAAAAATATTTTTTATGAAGAAAACCCTTAGTTTTCGCATTTTCTTCTATTAAATTAAAAAACCGCTGAAACAGTTTTTTATAATGTTAAAATAATCAAAGAGATTTTAAAACACGTCGATTGACACCTTAATGATGCAAATATTATATCTCGTGCGTGAGATATAGTGAATGGAAGAAATGCCCTTGAAGATCATGGTGACTGTTAATGATTTTTTATTTTTTATTTAATGTTTCTTGTTATCATAAGAAAAAGTTTTGATGAAGTTTTTTCAAGCATTGCTTGAAGTATATAAATTTTATAAAAATTAAATACTGTCTTCCGTAAATCAGTTTAAAAATTTATTGTCTATTAAAAAAACCTAATTTTTTGCACTTTTTTCTTAAATTGAAAACGGCTCCAACGATTTTCTTCAAAATTTGATAGCTTCACACAAATGCTAATACGCGTCGATTGACAGCTTAGCCATGCAAATCGTATGTTTGGTTCGCAAGATATAACGCATGACAGAAATGACCTTGAAGATTATGATGCCTGTTAATGATTTTTTTATTTTTTATTTAATTTTTTACTTATTCATGAGAAAAGTTTTAATTTTTTTACAAACACTGCTTGAAGTATATAAATTTTATAAAAATTGAATACTGTCTTCCGTAGATCAGGTTAAAAATTTATTGTTTATTAAAAGAAAACTAATTTTTTGCACTTTTTTTCTTAAATTAAAAAATGCCTCCAACGATTTTTTTTTAAAATTTGATAGATTCACAGAAATATTAATACGTGTCGATTGACATTTTAATCATGCAAATCGTATTTTTGGTTCGCGAGATATGTATAACGCAGGACAGAAATGACCTTGAAGTGCATGATGCCTGTTAATGTTTTTTTATTTTTTATTTAATTTTTTACGCTATCACGAGAAAAAGTTTTGATGTTGTTTTTAAAACCACTGCTTTAAGTATCTAAATGTTATAAAAATCGAATACTGTCTTTCGTAAATCAGGTTAAAAATTTATTGTTTATTAAAAAAAACCTAATTTTTTGCACTTTTTTTTCTTAAATTAAAAAACGACTCCAACGAGTTTTTTCAAAACTTGATAGATTTACAAAAATGTTATTACGCGTCGATTGACACCTTGATCAAGGAAATCGTATCTTTGGTTCGCGAGATATAACGCATGACAGAAATGACCTTCAAAGGGGCAAAACAACAAACCCCCCCGACCGAAGTATCCCAAAAACTAATCAGCTCTTAACATTGCAAAGACGCTTCGATTGACACCTTAGCGAAGTCGATACGACTTTGTTTACGTGAGTTATGCTCGTAGAAAGAAGTGTCCACGAACGTACGTACGTACACACACACACACACAGAAGTCTCCCTTTTCCAAAAACACTTTATATATAATCTATAGACCTCAAAACGTAAAGAAATGTTGAAAATTTCAATTTCGATTTTCGGGGCGATTACAAGAACTTCCCATATACTGGGAAGTTAATTATGCTTTATTCAATCTGGACTATATCCGGAAAAATAATATCGTGCAGAAACTATTTCTTCGTGGTCGCACCCGTCTAATAGAGAACCGACCTCTTCTGCACTCAATAGACTTTAACATCTTTGACTGAGGCTACCTTTACGTGACCTACCACGTGCGATAACGCATAATATGCATGGTTAGGTCCCTTTATTTTTATCCAGTTGGAGTTCCTACTACTTATTGGAAATTGAAAGGAAAAGATGGATGCTCTGCAAACAAATTCATTCGTTTCTTGTTATTCGATTATATTTTTTATCAAATACAACCAGAGTCAGAGTCAGTACATCACTTTATGTGCAGATGTCCGGCTCTAACTGTAAGGTTGCGTTAGCACTTAGGAACATATTTTTTCGTGGAACTTAGTGAGCTATAAACTATTAGAATTGACCAACTTCTGGATTTCCTTAAGAAATCGAGAGGTCGGAATGTGAATTTAGAAGGTTTCTATGTCTACAGGATACAATGGAGCAAATCGATCTGAATGAAGTAGAAGCCGTTTGACTTAGCACCTGCATAAAATCCAGTATGCTTTACTGGCCGAAAAAATATTATTTGCATCTATTTCAGCAAGAATATCAAAATGTCAGCTTTTCCAAATGAATAAACTGCGAAACTGAACAAATCCAACGAAGGAACTTGTTTAATAATAGAGACTGAACTGAAAAGAACACTGTTAAGTCACAACATATTTTTTATTGATGCAATGTAAATTTTTATATGTAAACTGATGATATATGTATAGTGAATAATTCGCATCAAGCATAATCTCCTGGGCGTGTCAGTCAATGAGTGTTATTAATCGTATAACAGTTTTCCAAAAATCTACAAAGTTTTAAATTAGGGTTTCTACTTGTGGAAAAATGGCCAATAGAATTTAAAAAAAATTAAAATACCAAAAATTGTTTGAGTTTTGAATATACAAATCGTACATTCTATTTCGTCATAATTCATAAATGGATACTTACAGATCGGGCAAATTTTAGGGCCGGTCTTCTTTTTCTCATTTTTTTTAGCTTTTAAATTCCTGTTTTTATCTTTACATTTCTTTTGTTATTCTTGCCTTTTCTGTATCTTTATCGTTTAGTCACCCCTCTTTTTTATTATTTTCTTTTGACTGAAAAATAATGAAATATTTTATTATAAACCGGATGACCATTCTCCTCATCATTAATGTGAAAGTCTTTCATTCTTGATGTTGCATCAGTATCAAGCTTTTCAGTGCATGAACATATTAAAAATCTAGATAAATCACAAAACTCTTTTAAATTTACAATGTATGGTCAAGCCACCACTAACATTTTTCAATGGCATTTCTCAAAGAAATTCGGTTGCCTTAACACATATTTCGAGCTCCGCAACATTTACACAAGTAAAAAAATTAAAATTTGGCAGGCCAATATTCTTTAAGCAGTACAATGTGCGGTTACTATTCTAGTATCTACAGATATCTATGTATGTGGAACATAATTTTTAGTAATAGAAAAACAGTGAAGACCATTAGTTCATTTGTAGCATTTCTTTCGCTGGAAAAGTCAGTCTACCTAGTTTAATTGCTATTGTATGCATCTCTACGAAAACATGTTCACTGTTGAATTAATTTGATTGTATTGTTATCGCTTTTGCTTTTAACTCTTAACAGCCCTACAAATGGAGCTCGATTGCATTTGCTAACCATGCAATCGTCCTCCCGAAACATTTTTTAAAGGGTTACATAGGTCTTGAAGGGAAAAAACAATTTTATTCAAAAAATTGTATTTAAAAAACCAAAAATCTATTTTATTTAAAATTTATACAAATAAAAGCTTAGCATTTCAAGAAGTTGTAAAACAAATTCAGCTAAAAACATTGAAAATTGTCAATTTTCCTTCAGTTTTCCTCGTCCAACCCTTTTTTTTGCGGTAGGCAGAATATTTCGGTGCAGATTCATCTCAAATTAAAAATTCAAACATTTTCTTTTAGTTTATGACCTCGGCTCGTGTTTGAACGAAGGAATTTTAAAAAAAATTAAATTTGAAGTTTTGAAATGGATTTGAATGAATTTTCGTCTCAAATTTTTTGGCATTTTCCCGAATCTCATCGTTTTTAAAATATTTTTTTTTCGTATAAAACAAAAACGAGCCCACCGAATGAAAATCCCTTCGCAAGAGTCAATATTATAAAGAGGAACTGTGCAAAGTTTCAGCAAAATCGGTCGATTCGATCTCGAGAATTTTTTTAACGCGATTTAATGAATTAAAGTTGTTTTTAGCGACTTACATCGAATCGTCGATTCCAGGTCCATACAGTAATTCATTTGCCTTATTCGCGATGTTCAGAGCATCCTTCTGATGTTGTGATGTTTGATGAAAAAGAAAGGAGCTGATTTTACGCGGTAGAACCGCGCTGCATGCGTATAATACGCTAAGGCAGAGCGCACATACCGACCACGCGGTATTCAAATCTATATAACTCCGGTAATATTGCTCGAAATCACTTCAAATTTGGTGTGAATACTCTTGAAGTACTATACTTTCATATAGAAAATTGATCAATTTTTTGAAAATACAAGATCTGTGTAACCCCTTAAGACATTTGTACTTCGTTTGGATGTGCTGTTGGTTCCTTCGTTCATGAAAATTGTTGGATGCTCGATGGATTTTCAAACCTATAAGTTCCACAATTCAAACGTTAAAAAACTTACTGTTTTTACCTTTTTATTTTAAATATGCTCTTTAGGAGAAAGTCTTTAAATAAGTTGTGACCGTTTAAATAAGTATCCAAATTGAAAATAGTTACTTACAAAAGCTCAGAAGTTTAATCTTTAATGTTTCATATTCAAGGAGGCTTTAATAGTTTCTCTAATAGATCATTTTTGCCAAGGTTTAGATCGAATGTAATAAATTGGAAACTACGACTTGATAACGAATAATTCTCGTATATCTGTATAACATTTCATTCCAGCTATCAAGAAACACTCCATTAGATTAATAATGTTCCCATTCTAAGTGACCACTAGGGAAAACACTCTTCGTCATTTGGTTAGCATGTAAGTGTACTTGGGGCTCATAGTGAGTCTAGAATAATGGTCCACATCATTAGTTAGAATAAAAAAAGATCAATTTACTTCACAATTTTGGCTCCATACGGATTTCCCAAGAACATGATGATGGAATATAAAGTAGCAACAAAGCCATTTAATGAGCATCAAAATCAAAAATTGCTCGTTAGTTTCTAAAACCGTTCGGTGAAGCTCCATCCAATTAATCCAAAAATATAATAATTTTAATTTCATACCTTGATATCAAGAATAAACGACCAAATCAGCCAAAATTTATTTTTAGAATATGAAATGAATGTGAAATTCAATGAGCGTAGGTCAATTAAAATTTGATGATTGCAACAATTTCGCAGACATGGTGGTAGATAATTGCAACGTTCTGGTGGCAGAATGGTTTCTATGATTAACAAACGAGAAAAAACATCAAGATACAAGCATTAACTTCCGTTGACAAAATTTGATTTCAGTAAAATTGGTTAAACATCTAAATTACTTTTTTTCTCGTAAAATATAAATATCGTTGAAGCGTTTCAAATGTTATGTGAATCAGAGGACCATTGACCTGAAATGAAATGAGCTCGATTGTTGATTTCAGCCGTTTTCCTCAACACGATTCAATGACTGAGGAAGGTACTATGTGTGAGGATGTTTGCAAATGCTAAAACATTCCCAGTTGTTTGCAAGCGACCAGGTGATCTTTTAATACAATGTTTTATTTCTTGAAACGGGTTCTAGACTCATACGAGTCTTTGGCATTTACTAGATTATAAATGCTTGCAGATTGATTGCCATTAGGCGGTTGAACTTTTTATTATATTTCTTACTTTCCAATAGGAAATACTTTACTGCACGAAGGTAAGATCGAATGAAAGGTTATGACTGAGTTGAAAAAAGATATTAAATCGCTCATTAAATATTTATTTTAAGGACGATCAGACTTGCGATGATGATTATCGCTCTTTGATTCTACATGTACATACTTAAGACAAGATTGGAGTTCTAGCAATCTTTACTAGACACTTATAGGCAGGTATAACCCTCCTTTGCAATATTTATGTAATCATGCTTATGGAGCGCACCGTCTTTGGTAGCACGCATCTTGCATGCATATATCAGTCGGCCATTAATATCTTAGCAGTGATTTGTACCATTCTCGGGTACAAAACCATGTATTTTCCGATACTTTTCAAAAACAACTTGGGCAGTTATTTTGGACCAAAAAAGTTTTTAATCGATGTTATCATTAGCAAAAGATGCTTCTGGTTACAGGTTTCAACATGGAGATCTCAACCAATGATTGCTTCTCCTTGAGAAAATAAATCGAATTCAACCAAGAGTGAATTTAAAATTGAAACATGCTTGAATCAAAATCTCCAGCTACATTCATATTTTTGTTGGTTAGCTTCATTCTCTGGTTTAAGGACGTTTTTTTCCAGAAAATACGCATTCATATTTAGAGACCGCAAATGTACAAGTTGTGTTTCTGGCAAAGACAATCATCTCGACGAAAAATGGGTGCTTCGAAATATTTTGAAACGTCAATCAAAATCACGTATTTTCGTGATAGTTTATCTGGACTGTGGCGCATGCATTAAATCTGTGGCCAACTACAATGAATAGGTAACTAAATTTCACATGTTTTACAAGAGACAATTTTGAAGTTTTTTATGAAAATGTTTTCGTAATTTTGACAATTTTATTAGAATAAATTCAAATTTTCACAAAAATACTCGCCTCACCAAAGACAATATTAATTTTGTTTTCATATTTATTTAGAAATCCCATTTTAAAAGGCAATTCATCCATGACTCAAAATAAGCAAAAATATATTCTTTACTCACAGAAATATTTTTGGACCTCTTTCAAGCTGATAAGTGGCATCCTTTTCCGAGAATGCTTGCCCAAATGAGTTCCTCAACCAGATTCTATCAGGTTTTGCATACTTATAAAACTGTTAGAAGTTTCTAAAAACGAATAGATCGAAATAGATACAGACATAAAAGAAACATCTTTGATTTTAAATATGCATCATTTTCTGTGGTGGGTTGATAACAATTCGATAAGTGAACGTGAGGGATTTTTGAAATTAAACAACGAGATTTAATTGTACTTTATTCCTATTTATTGTTCAACAAACACTGCACACAATTACTAAGATCATTGTACTTAATTATTCACTATCATTTGCAAATCTACATATGCGCCGACTACTCGTAACAAATATTGGCACCTTTAGAGTTTTAGCCACTCTCCGGATTCAACTTACAATTTTTATGGTTGGTGGTGTTCTCCACTATTCGCGACGATAGAGAGGGCTCTCGCGTCAACTAAAAGAACCACTATAATTGTAGGTTAATCCCGTTACGTATGCTAGAGATTTATAGACTAACTTCGCAATCCTTTGAATGGTATGGAACTCTGGATGTTAGTGTTTAAAAAGTTTTCGTATAGTGCGTATATTGAAGTTGTAATAAATATTCCGAAAAGCTTCTGAAGCGAGGTGTTATCTCGTGTTTAGTACTTTGAGGGTAGTGCAGATCTGCTCTTCTTCTCGTATCTATTCGTCCCGAATAGAATCCACGTCACTTCATGAATGATAAGATAACAACCTGTTGAAATGGACGATCTTCGTGTTTGGTGTCAATTTTTCAGGTTCTTAAATCGTGCATACGACATCGTCGATCATTTGCATGATCTCATAGGGTCCTTTTCTCAATCGCATTTTAGCTTCGGCGAAAGCCCCTCTCATTGCCAATAACCACATCTAGTAGGTCCTTGCGAAGGGTTGCATTACGATGCATCGCAATTTGTACACTCACTCACCTACAGACACCGACCCACACACACAGCCACACACATATATAATTTTTGATAGTTGTGTCCTCTGAACAAAGTCAATCAACAAGGGTTTTTATTGTGTTGCTGGAACCATAGTGGAATGCTACCCATAAATATTTAAGATAAACGTGCTCTCATTTGAAGATGTTACACGTTACCATCCATGAAGACGATTTTTAGATTGTTTCTGAAAAATAGTACCCATTGAAAGTTTGGAATGAGAAAAAATAGATAACAAAATGCTAGTCCTTCGTTTGAAAAATTTATAAATATGTGTTTGTATTTTACGGTTAATTTTTTCATACAACTTCAAAAATTTGTTCAAATGATTGAAAAAATACAAATTTGATACCAAAATTATAGATGTTCCAAAGTTTTGCTGCAATTTTTATCCCATAGTGTTATGCATCTATATGTTAAATTAAATTCCAAATTTTTTTCTACTTTTTGTAGCTTCCTTAAAAGCAAGATTACAACCAAATTAAATAAACAATATTTTCTTAGATCGTTCAAAAATTCAAATAGATATGAACAACATTACAAGTGAAAATTGATTTCATAACATCTTTTATCATGAAATTGTAGTTATTGAGAGAAAGAAAAAAATATAATAAGCTTAACTAATGCTTCAGGTATGGTTTGGATGGCCCAGGTCCATATTCAAATAATTATAAATTATTTGATTACCAAAAAGCCAATTAGCATGTGTTAGTACTCTCTAGAAAATTATTTCCACTTAACACATTCGTTCTCTTGAAGTATTTTGCATGCTTTTTGGGATTTACTAGTGAATAGTTTAAACATAGTTAAAATGTTATCAAGGTTAACAACTGCGTTGCATTTCTAGGTAAAGATAATCATGTCACGCCAAAGTGAAGATCAGAAAAAGACATTGACACAAAGTACTCAAAGACGGTTGGTTCTCAAAAAAAAGATTAGAATAAAAACATTTATTTTAGTGAGTTCAATAAGAGTGTAGTCAACATTTCCAACATATCAAAATCACCCCATATTAATATTATGCAATCGATAAGCATTAAATTTCTGTTAAAAATCAAATGAAAAGGGCAATTGTATTCTACTTAAAAAATATTTATGATGATTTTTAAAATGTAATTTAGTGCCTGGTTAGTTGGTTGAAATATCTCGGAAGTATGTATCTTCACCACTGCAACGAAAAGATAAGATAGCCCTACAATAAACATTAGTGATTCTCAGAATGCATTGCAGATCGACTAAAAATTTATCACCCATCATAAACATTTGTTGAAAGAAAAGTATAGATGATTTACATGAACCAGTTTTAACGTTTTTCAAAACAGCATTGAATATTTTAGAAACTAATAAGTTGGACAGATTATGTGTCATAATGATGATAAGCGTAATAATGATGAAAAAATACGATCATCATTACGGTCCGTAATGATGCACTCCTTGCTCAGACTGCCCCGTATCCTTGCTGAACATCCATGTGGTAAGTTGAGTTTTACCGATCTTCATCCATGACTATAGTTACCAAATCGATTTAAAATCAGTGATTTTATTTAAAGGTATGTAAAGTGGGACAATATTGTCTACCAGCTTAAACGATAAATGATTTTAAGGGGTCTACCCTCTTTTAGCAGTGTAAAAACGGGCTATTAACTTCCCAGTGGGGAAGTTTTTGTAATCGCCTCGAAAATCGAAATTGAAATTTTCAACATATCTTTACGTTTTGAAGTCTTTAGAGTATAATTTACGTGTTTTTAGAAAGAAGTATACATGTGTGTGTGTATGTGCGTTTGCGGACGGTTTTTCTACGAGCATAACTCACGTAAACAAAGTCGTATCGACTTCTTTAAGGTGTTAATCGAAGCGCCTTTGCAATCTTAAGAGCTGATTAGGTTTTGGAAAACTTCGGGCGAGAGGGGTTTGCTGTTTTGACCCCTTGAAGGTCATTGCTGTCATGCGCTATATCTCACGAACCAAACATGGGATTTGCATGATTAAGGTGCCAATCGACACGTATGTACATTGGTGTTATTCTGTTAAAAAATTGTTAAAGCCGTTTTTTTTAAATTATGGCTTTTTTCCATAAACAATAAATTTTCAACCTGATTTGCAAAGCGGAGTGATCAATGCTTGTAAAATTTATATACTCCAAATAGTTTTTGAAAAAAAAACAGCGAAATTTTTTCTAATGCTTATGAAAAAAATTAAATTAAAAATAAAAATCCTTAAGTAACCTTCAAATTCATTCACGTCATTTTCTATATCTCGCGAACCAAATATAATATTTGCATCACTAAGATGTCAATCGTCGCGTCTTACCATTTTCATGATGTTTTCATGTTTTTAAAAAATCGGTGGAGCCGTTTTTCAATTTAAAATTTTTTTTCGAATGCTTAGAGTTTTTTCATAAAAAATAAATTGTTAACCTGATTTGCACAACAGAATAATAAATGTTTACAAAATTTATAAATCGTTAATCGTTTTTGTAGAGGAACCAGCAAAAAAAAATTCCATGGTTTCCAAAAAAATTAAATTAATTCAAAGTTACTATGTAAAAAGTGTTCATACGAATGATTTTACGCGACTACTCTTATTCTAAAGACATTGTTGTTGAATCAATCAAAGTTTATTAATATTTGCATAATTTGAGCAGATTTTTAATAGTTTTTATAGTACCGTGTTTTGATTTTAATGAAAAACTGCTTACATTTTAAAACCAAAAAAAAATGAATTTTGCATATGTTGTAATAAACGCTTTGGATGGTAAAATGTTTTGTAGTCAATACTTTGCAAGATCATATACTTTAAAAAGCTTTCATCAAATAAAAAATTGCAGTTTTCAGTAGTTTTGTTCTTTAGTGTTTGTAAGATTTCAGTTACTTCCTTCACCATCATTCGTAATGATTTTTAGTTTTTACATGCGATTAAACCGATTATTGACTGCACATTCAATGTTTTTCAAAACCAGCTGAAAATATGAAATAAGTATTAGTCTGATTGATGTAAAATCGTGTAAAAATACAAATTGAATGATTATGCCGAAGTCATGGCGATTTTGAACACTATTCAAAATGGCCACTACGCGACAAAATCTCTTCACTGGGCGTAATAACAAAAACTGCATTCGTTTTTGCTAGCGCTCTTTCTTCGTCAAGCATCGATATGAAAATAACAAATAACGTAGAAAAGGCTTTTTAACCTGCCCTTCCCCCCACCTCGATTCATTCGTGTGAATATTCAATCAAACCAATCCACTACCCATCCACCAAAAGCACTACGTATTCAATGGACGCTCTAGTTGATGGTATGATTGTATGATTGATATTAACTCAATTCTATAACTGTTATGAGTAGCTCTAATTATTATTATTCAAGATAGTATTATTTTCATAATGATTATTTTGTTTAGTATTTTTAATATTAATGAAAATATTACTGGGAAGTTGACCGTGTGGACCCCAAGGGTCACACCTCGCCACTTGTTTTTAATATTTTTTTTAGATGGGTTTGAATTATAAATATCGATAAAGGAAGGGTTACACTCAATAAAAACACTTTCGAAATGCACATTTTTTTTATTTATGTGAGTTTTTATCAATGCAAATGATGGTTGAAAAAATATCGAAAAAAACGAGAGGGGTGTGCGCCGTTGATGAAATTTTCGAGATGGTTGGTCTGAAACAAAAAAATCAAATATGTTTAGGTTCAGTATGTTAATAGCTATAAGGCGATTTTTGGTTTTTCCAAGATTGACAAAATGGCGGACATTTATCGAAAAACTACGAAAAAAACATGCTTTTTTCACGGTTTTGTCCAAAAAAATAGTCCAAATCAAAATTTGTAAAAACTTTCCATTTCCGCTATAGCTGAAATCATAAAGAATGTCTGGTAAAAATAAGAATCGGTTTAGTAGTTTTCGAGATTTCATCAACAACGCGTCGAAAAACATTGTATCGAGAAAAACGCGGTTAAAGTTTTTTTAATGAAAAATCGCGCTCGGGTGACAAAGTGAAAATTGCCCAAAAATACAGTTAGACTGCTCCGATCTTCATAAAATTTTAATATGATATTTCTGTATATATATACTTTCTATAAATGCAATAGAAAAAAATCGATTTTTTGAAAATTATAAAATGGGTAGACCCCTTAAGGGGTAAGGGGGAAATAAATGTAATTTTTTTAAAAGAAATGCTAACTTCAGATTGTTAAAAAAATATATGTTGTTTATTCAGAAGATTTTTAACATGAAAACCTTGAAGTAAATGTAATTGAAAATATTTTTTTTTGTAATTTTACAACACAAAATTGCGGCGATGCGAATGAATGAAAAAAACACCTTAAAAATGCCTTATACAACTTAACGCCATTTCTGGAGATCCTGCAACATTCTGAAAAAGAAAAATATGTAAATGAGATGGATAATTCATAGGTTGACCAATCAAATTTATAAAAAAATGTAATTTTTACATTAATTTAAGATTAAACAAAAAAATCGATTATTTTCCAAAAAAGTCGCGTTTTAAACATTAATAAACAAATTATTTCTCCGAAATTACAAAAACATGTAGGTTTAACTAGTACATAGGACTCTTTTGTAGATGTGGTATATATTCGAACCAGATCGGTTCAATATTTTTTGTGATATTTTGTACGAAAGTTGAACAAGGAATACTTTGAAAAAAAAAAGCATTTATAGTTTGCGGTAGATAAAACCCATTGATTATTAGTTTTTATTATAACTTGCTCGTTATTCAGCGATTCCAGGTCCTATTTCCTTAGTATTTCAGATTTATAAGAATATGGTAGGGATACACAATTAGAGAACCGCCCATAACGCCGGAGAGAAAATAGGTAGGGACGCCCAGCAGGTGTGCTCGACTTACTGGGTAAAGCTGCGCTGACTATTACTAAAATAAAAATAAAAACTAATACGAATATCGCTCAAAACTTTTTTTGGCATATTTTTAGAGTATTTAGAACATTTTAATCTAAGAGAAAAAAATCGTTATTTTGAGTAGTTACATGTATTTCCCCCCTTAAGCTGCGATCGATAAAGTTAAGTTATAGTATAGTTATGAGTAAAAGTCTCAAAATTTGCCTGGCCATATTCTACAATGATGACTTCTACTTTTCCACAAATTTATAAGATAAATACTTATAAAATCTAGGTTTGCTGGGCTAATATCTTAAATGAATAGACTGCTGTTTTTAACTAAATCGATATCTAAATGGCTTATTGGCTATTGAGATATATTTTGAGGGTAAATTTTATAAATGGGCCTGCCTTACTCTATACTTACTCTAAGTCCAAGTAGCTGATTAGCTCTGGAAAACCATGAAATAAATCGGTTGACTTGTATTTTAAATGAAATATCTTATCGGATTTCAACTATAGTATAGAACGTAAGGGGACATTAACTAATTAGTTTAACTATATGTATTTCTTTTCTTATATTTTGTTATTTTTTTCTTGTCTTGTAATATGATTATGTAAGTCTGTAAGATAAATTTTTAATAAATAAATGAATATAAAATGTTTTTGATGCGTACTATAGTAAGCATCAAAAACATTTGAATAATTGGGGATTTTTAAACTATGGCAATGGAAACCCGTTGACAGTTTCCAAATTTTAGAGTTCAAGATTAATGTTGCAATGGTTCTTTTGAATTAGATTATATTGTATATAGTGGGTTTTTTTTTCTGACAACATTGGAACAAAATTGGGGTTTTCTTTTCAGACAACATTGGAACAAAATTCCAAAACTTTTATCCCTTTCATGGCGTACTAATTTTTTCAAAGTAGAAAGTCATCCAAATCAACTTGCTGTTTTCATGATTGCCGTAATCTATGAATATATGTTTTATTTTACAAAGACACTTAATTTCATCTAACACGTTCTCAGCAAAAGTTCGAGGTCGCAATATTCACAACAATACCACAAAAGATCAACCTCAAAATTACAGACGCGAAACAATTAACCTTGCAATGAAACGATACGAGCCGCGCTGCAGGCTGCATAAACAACAATTATGTTGATTCAAATGTATTTCAAATTGGTTAAGCCATTTATTTGGTTTTCCGTTCTGTGCGAAAACTGTATTCAGTAGGTGGTCTGTTTCGAATAATTCCTTGAAAAACGTGCACATTACGCTATTCTACTTGACATCAAAAACAATGGGAAAATGCAAATGCAAATGTGAAAAAAAGCTGGCCACACACAATTGTGTAAAGTGTTTGCACAAACAAAACAAAAAATATATATCAACAATCCTCTAACATGTGAATTGAATTTCAACAAATTGAAGTGTGCAAATAAGGTTCTGTAAATAAAAGGTTTTATTTCGTTCATTCTTGTTGAACTTCTTTCAAGCTAAGAAAATATCTGTTTTGAATATATCGTTTCAAGTGTACGTAAAAACCATAATATGCGAATGTGTGACATTCGTTCAAATAAAATATGGAAAATTTAACAAGAAATTATTCCAGGAAATGTCTATGCTAATTTATAATAAAATCGCAAAATTAAAAACCTGTTGAATTTTCATTTAAATATTTCATTGTGTCGAACATGCGATGTTAACGGCTAATTATATTCAAACGATAATTAAATACTATCAAAGAAGACAGCTTAAAAAAGTGCATGCAGGGTTTGTGAAGACATTGACTGATGATGAGACGTTAAGTACTATATAAATGGGATTTCAACGCATGAAATTATTAGAATTGACTTTTGCGCTGAGAAAGAAAAATAATTATGTGGCAATATTGCTAACTCTGATGTATTTGTTTGTCCATTTTTTCAATCAACTAAAATCGTTCAGTTCAAATTTAGAAATAATATACCTACAACCGTGCACTGTTACTCCTGATTCACTTTTTCATCCTTCATGATGGTTTTTAAATTCATCGTCATATAATATGGTGAATCCTTTTTTATTATCACTGAATAAGAAATTGAAAAGACACAATGACGCGTTTCACGTGTGCTATAAACCGATGTATATCAAAAAAGTTATGCAACGTATACTTCATTAAGGCAGTATTGCGATGTGTCAAATAAATTTTTTTCGATTTATTTTGAATGTGTATAAATATATTATAAGTAAAATATATTAAGGGTTTACTGTGACCAAAATCTAAAATATTTACGATGTTATCGTACTTAGAAGAGAACGGGTCATGCTAGCACTCCGTCCGACATCTAGCAGTTGCTATTGCTCGACCAAGAAAAAAGGATGCACAAACATTTAATTAGTTTCGAATTATTTCCCGTTTGTTTTTCCACCTAGTCTGTCAGCTTTTATGATTGTTTTTAAATGAAGCCTACGAAGAAACCATGTAGCATGCAAAGCTGATAAGTGTAAGTCTAAGTTTTCTATAAAAAATTTGTTTTTTTCTCAAAGTCTCCTCTCTCGGTGAGTACGATGTTTAACCGAAATCCTAACCAAACGATCGAAATATAATTTTATTGCATTATTTAACACACTAATGGCGATTGTTGAAAAAAAATCATTTATTTTTGAAAACAATTTCTAGCTTTTCCCTCGGTTTTCAGCGAAAAAACACGATTTTTTTGATTTTTTCCATAACTGTTGTGTTGTTGTTTATTAATAAAATATATAATTCAAGTTCCGACGATAGTCACAAGTCTACAAATTAAAAATATATTTGATTTTTGTAATGGGTTTGGATCAATACAAATGGAAATGTGAGTCACGCCACACACTCCTGTTTGTTTTCGCGAGATCCACTTTGGCCCAAAAAAAACACAACCACAATATATTTAAATTTACTAAAAATTTTTTTTTTTCGTATAATTTAAGATGTAACAAGATTGAAAAAATCTGCCTAATTTTTTTAAATCATGAAATAAGCCTAAAATCATAAGCATCACTCCGCAATACTGCTTAAATATGGTGTTAACCTTATTCTGGTAATATACAGTTTAATTTATTTTAAATCAGTAAGCCTTAAATTTTTCGCGCTGCATATTTCTTGGATTAAATTATTTTGAATATTATTTGGTACTTATATATAGTTAAATTATTAAAAAGAGTTTTTGAAAGCACAACTATTTTATTTTAATCACGGTTTCTTGTGGGTTTTAACGTAAATTAAAATGATAAGTGATACCACAAAAAAATTAAGACCTTTTATCACTCTAAAAAGCTCAGCATAAATATGACGCTATGAATCACTGCACATTACCTGATTTGTATTTGAATAAACGGGATCTACAAACGAAACTCAATTAAAACCGAAAAAAACATTGTCAATGAGCATTCCCTAAAATTATATTTTTGACTTTTCTTTGCTTTCAGACGGCATTATTTTTGTCATAACTAAACTATATTGCATTTAAAAAATAACAATAGTAACCTGGGCCAGTATCTAACCCAAGAGTTATAGATTCGCGATCGCTGCTATAGACTTTTGTGCTCCGGAATGTATCAGGAGAGGGTACTGGCGAAAAAGAATCTTCGTATCTAAAAGCCAGGCAGCGATAAATGCTTTAAAGTCCTACTAGTCCTAGAGCTAGTAGAATTTAAAACATACCCATTTTCACACAGCTGGGAATATGCAAGAAAGGATGGATTAGTACTTTCCAATGAAGAAAACTTAAGCTTGGCTAGCCGCAGTGGTGCAAAAGGGAGTTATAAGGCAGTCTTAAAAATGCGGAGCAATTTTTCAGACGCCACAATTTTTTTGTTTTGACTTTGACCGCGAAAACCAGCTTGGGTTTTCTTTGAGTCCTTTTTTTCCAAAAATTGTTTGCAATATCGATTGTTGCAATCAATGCTCACAATCGGGAGTTATTGCGTTTCGAAAAGGATCTGAAAAACAGCTCGCGAGGCCAAACACCTCCATACGAAACCATACGAAGCTATTTGGTAGGAAACAGATTTTTTTTAATTGTTTAGGGGATCTAACGGGAAACCAAATTTCAAGTTTCTGGGGTTTTCAATCCTTCTCTTGGCCGCCATCTTTGAAAAAACCGAAAAGTACATGTCCCCTTATCTCGTCACCCATGCTCCTCATGAAGAAGTTGTCTATGCCAAACTTGATTCTATTGGAAGGGAAGATGTAAGCAAGAACTACTGAGGGCATTCGAAGAATGATTGCATATTAAAGACTTACAAATAAGAGAAATAAATGTTTACCTATTTGATACTCTACCCAAACATCCAACTAAGTAAGGGATACCAAAAATACTTACTGATAAAACTACCTTTTGAGTTCTACAAAGTTATCGCTCAAATTCGTCTTTTACACTCCTACAATTGTAGGCGAAACATGGAGAGTGAAATATATAGATTTAAGGAAAACTCAGTATGCCATTTGTGCAATGTTCAACATAGTTTATTACATATGATACAAAAACGTGAATTATTTGAAGAAAAAAGGAATAGTGCCTCCCTAACAATGGATGAAGACCGCCTTGATTTGTACAGAATATTAGAAGCACTTGACTTGAGAACCTACCAAAATTTAATTCATACCTTAAACATATTCTGTATAGCTACGGATCGGTCATTGTCCATCAACTAATGTGAAAGCATAAGCAAATGGAAGAAGATACGAGAATAATAAATAATATATTTTGATAACATTTATAACGAATACAATATAAAGAAAAAATATAAAAAACGTCAAATCATCATCAATGGCGCACCAGCCCAAATCGAGCCTTGGCCTCCCGAAGACACTGCCTCCAACTGTCTCGGTCCAGCGACCGCGTTCTCCAATTAGCGAATCCCAGCAAGGATTCGCTGTCGTTGTCAACTGCATCCTCCCATCGTTTGCGTGGTTTTCCTGGTGGGCGGCTTCCTGTTGCTCGGCCTTTCATGGAGCGCTTGGGAATTCGCCTGTCATCCATACGCTCCACATGGCCAGCCCACTTAAGTCGTAGCAGTTTCGTCAGAATCGATACCGGTGACTCGTCATAAAGAGCGTACAACTCATGGTTGTACCGGATTCGCCAGTCCGGTCCGTCCTTCACGGGCCCCAGAATACGTCTCAAAATGCGGCGTTCGAAGACGTCAATCCTTTTTTCTGAGGCTTGAGTCAAAGTCCATGTTTCACATCCGTAAATCACTACAGGACGGATGATCGTTTTATAGACGCGCAGCTTATTTTTTCGGTGCACTTTGTTACTTTTAATCACCGAGAGGACTGAAAAATATATTTTATTGGCTAGACTAATTCGCCGTTCAATTTTGTCCTTTTCATTCCCGTCTTTGGCGAGGTTGACACTAAGATAAATAAAAGAGTTAACGCTTTCCATACTGTAGTTAGTTAGCGTCATGTTTTGTCTATTTGGCGTCTTTTTCCTTGACTGGGTCATATATTTGGTCTTGTTCATATTGACCCTTAGGCCGACTTGCCTAGCCGCTGACTCCAGCTCAGTAAACGCTTCTTTGGCACGAGATAGAGATCGGGCCATGACGTTGATGTCATCGGCGTACGCTACTACTTGAGTAGACTTAAAGAGTAGCGTTCCCGCATTGTCTACTGTAATCTTCCTGATGACATACTCTAGGGCCAAATTGAAGAGTATGGGGGCGAGGCCATCACCCTGTTTAAGACCTGAGCTGGTGTCGAAGCTTTGAGTCAGATCGCCTTGACATCTGACTTTAGATCGTGTGTCGGTCATCGTTAGTCTGGTCATTCGTATTAGTTTGATAGGTATCCCAAAATCAAGCATTATTTTATATAGTATATTTCGATCTATACTATCGTATGCTTGTTGGAAGTCTACGAAGATCTGGTGCACGTCAATATTGTATTCCCAGCACTTTTCCAGCACCTGTTTTACTGAGAATAGTTGATCTATCGTCGACATACCGGATCTGAAACCGCCTTGGTATTCGCCAATTATTGTGGAAGTGTACTGTGTCAATCTTTTATTAATAATTTGTAGGACGTACACAGCAGTGAAATGCCTCTGTAGTTGTCACATCTAAGCTTATCTCCTTTCTTATGTATGGGACATATGATGGCCGTCCGCCAATCATCAGGTAATTTTTCATCGACCCATGCCTTGGAGATGATCTGGTGGAGACGGTGTGTTAGTATTGGTCCACCTTTTTGAAGGAGATCTGCTGGTAAATTGTCGATTCCGGGTGCTTTATTTGGTTTTTGCTGTTGTATGGCTGCTTGCACCTCTTCAATAGATGGTATTGACGAAGATGGACTGCATAGGTCAGCATCTTCAGGAATCGTTATTGGCAGGGATGTAGTTACTGATGGTGGATTTAGTAGCTCAGAAAAATATTCAGTCCACCTGTGATTGATGTCGTCTGGGTCGCTTAAAATATTTCCCTGCTTGTCTCTACATAGGCTTAATTGCGGCTTGTAGCCTTGTCTAAGTCGCTTCAATGCTGCATAGGCGTCCCGTGTGTCGTTTCTGCACATATCGTCATTGATCCTTTGGATAGTCTGGTTGTTATAGGTTCTACGCTTGCGTCTGACTATTTTTTTAGCTAACCGTCTTAGCTCGTCATATTTTTGCTTCTTAGCTCTTGTCGGTCTTTCAATGTATTGTAAATAGGCTTCTTTTTTACTTTTGAGAGCATCTTCACATTCTTTGTCGAACCAATCGTTTCTTTTTGACGTCGTTTGTCTTCCTACGGTTTCTTCCGCTATTGATGTTACGCCTTCGTCTGAGCCGCAGTTAGCACTACGGTATGATCTAACGTCAAGCACACTTGTAGCAGCTTTTTTTTCGATGACGAAGTGATCGATCTGGTTGAAGGTTCGTCCATCGGGTGACACCCAAGTTTGTTTGTGGATGTCGCGTTGTTGGAAGTAGGTAGAGCTTATCACCATGTTTTTGCTGGTCGCAAAATCAACTAGTCGCTGACCATTGTTGTTGGTACTTTCATGGAGACTATGCCCTCCCGTTGTCCCTCTGTGAGTTTCTTCTCGGCCAACTTTAGAGTTAAAGTCCCCTAGTAGGGTTTTGATATCATTTGAGGGTAGTGAATCGTATGTCCTTTCTAGGATGCTGTAGAATTCGTCTTTGACGATTTCTTCTTTCTCTTCAGTTGGAGCATGACAGTTGATTAGCCATACATTAAAGAACTTCATTTTCATACGGATCGCACATAATCGTTCATTCACCGGTTTGAAGTCAGTTATGAGATGTTTAAATGAAGGTGCTACAACGAAGGCGACTCCAAATTCCTTGTTTCCGGTTGGTTTGCCGCTTGTGAATATTGAATGCAATCTTAAGTCACTTATTTCATAGCCAAGCCATTTCGTTTCTTGGACCGCCAGGATGTTAATATTGTATGTCGAGGCTTCATTGAGAAGTTCTCGCAGTGATCCTGTTGTATTGAGTGTTCGAACGTTCCAAGATCCAATAGAGTAGTCCGTTTTTCGTTGCCGTTGTCGTTGCCGTTTATCCAATCCAATCCGAGGCCGTGTTTCAGGATTCGTAGCAATTGGGTAATGCCAGGCAGGGTTGCTAGCCCCACGCTGGTAAGCAGGAATATGGCGTCCCACACTCGCCACTACCGTCGTTAGTTGGGTATCCAGCGGGCACCACGAGGAGGTGACGGTTCGATTTTGCCCGCCAAAAAAAAACGTCAAATATGTAATTGAAATTGTAATGGAGCAACTCTCCTAAATATTTTAAATCTTTTTAGAGGAAAAAATAAACTACTACTAATATTAGTCTTGGAGGACATAAACTTTTCAACATCCGTCATTACTTTATTGCAGCTGTGATAATAATAAAGTTATGAGTTAAAGATCTTGTAAAAAATGGGTTGAAAGTTTCTTGAGGACGAACAAGTTTTTGTTTTTGTTCAAGATTATTGCGAAATGGATTCGAAATTTACTACAACACTATTTTGTTACCTTGAAGTATCTTTTGTTACAATCGATGTACGTTAGAAGAAGTTATTGAAAGGAAGTCGTTTATATGGGTTAAAAATGTATTTTTAATGTGACTTTGCCTCTTTGAGGAGGCAATAGCTTCCACCAACGTACAGCGATTGTAACAAACGATTCGTGTATATGATATTTTATTTATATAGTCGTCGATTCATCTGCAACAAGGCTTGTGGGACCACTAAGGTCTCATTTTGAACTCCAACGAGATGTTTATTTGATTTCAAATCTTACTTGCATATTCGAGCTACTTTTTCAACGGAAATTTCTACTAAAAAACTATAAAAACGGATAAACACTTCCGATCTGTTTGATATTCGTCACTTATCATGCGGATAACTTTTATGCAATTCGCGGAAGTCCAAAAAGTTCATACAGTGAAAAGTTTGGATACAAAGCGCAGAAATTAGTATGCACATGTGAAGTTTAGCGAGTGACAAAATATTTGACCTTGAACGATTGATTTTGCATCGATTGCAGAAGCTGCTAGTCTGCCATGCATACAAAGTGAGCTTAATTGGAGTTCGATTGAATGCTCAATGATAACAAGTGGATTTATTGTTAATTGACATCAATTTAATTGGAATTACGAAAATTGAACGTTATTTTCGTGTGTTACTGACTATTTGATTCGCAGCTTTAAATGAACATATGAGGTCACGGAATCGGTCATGGAAAACGATTTTCATTGTCATTTCCGTGTCTGAGCCCTGCAACAATGATTACAGTTTCATTGTTTTTGTATCATGGAAATGGAAGGCAGGAGAAGATTGAACTCTTTGATATAGATGAATATTCGTATGTATTGATACATACAATTTAAATACACGAACGTTTTTGGGGATTTGAGTTGATTATCATGTATGTATTCCATAAATTGGAACTTTTGATTCTTTGGGTTCTCACTTCTTTATTGCCTAAGTGTGTTGTGACCCCAATAAAAACGGATAAAAAGGGGTGTGTGTGTAGTCTCCCTACGAATTTTTGGTTTACTTTGTCAATGAAAACCATAGCATAAAGCATAAATAGCACGGACACTCGAGCCAAATTGCCGCAACGCTGTTATACAATTCGCCTGGGGGAACTGTGCACGTGTATTTGTGTTCTAATTTGCATTGGTACACATGTTATACGCACACTAATTCAGTCGCGGCATCTGTACGTACACGAATTGTCGACACACAATCGCAACCTCGCCACAATACAGTTGCTCAATTCTACATGGGAAAATTTCGAGGTGCGCTTCCACTCATTCTTTCGCTTGCGAGCTTAGAAATGAAAACCAGATTGCTCTCTTTGAAGAAGGGGTAGTTTTTGCAACTTTTTTCTCATGTTTTTTGACTGCTGTATAGTGTCCGTGTTATATATATATTCTTTATGCTACGATGAAAGCAGACCTTGCAAACACATACAGTACCGGACAAAATTTTGGAAACTTATTTTGCTGCACATCTGGCTTGTTCTTCTCTCTGAGAATAAAGAGACAATTATCCATATCTACTAATTAGGCTCCGACCTATTTGTATGCAAAATTTGCTCGCTGTTATCAAAAAGAGATAGCAACAAACTGCTGCTGCTGCAAACTGGATATTATATCCTTTGTGCGAAGGACAATAATCTAGAAATTTATGCACGTTCATTCTAAAATCATATGCTTATTGAGTTAAATTATTCCGAATAAGTTAAAAGTAATAGAAGCATGGTTCCGAGAGTGCAAGCATCCGATGATATTGCAGAGTTCATGGTTAGATTACATCATCAGGATGAATTTACATTAAACGAAATTGCAGGAAAGGTTTATATGATTAAAAGAGGAGTAGCGAAGGTTTATCGTCGGACAAAAGAATCCGTCGGTACCCAAACAGCGAGGAAGATCTAGGAAACCTGATAAAATGTATACAAAGATGTTTGAAATTTTGTTATAAGATTCAAAATTAATTTATCCTCATAGATGATACCAGAATTTTTTATCATATCCAAAAAGGACCCCAAACTGACTGCTCCTGAAGTAATGGTTGCATCTGGAGTTACGATTGTGAACGTGTGGACAATTTGTTGTTGTCAAGCGGAATTTAGGTTTCACAGGAGAGTTCCTGAAAAAAAGCCGTATGTTTCAAAATAAAACGTTAAAAATTGACTGATGTTCGCTAAAGAGTATTTAAACTGGTTACTCGGAGATTGGAAAAAGACACTCTGGACGGATTAATTAAAATTTAACAGAGTGACGATGATCTTTATATTAGACACCAGTGAATACACAAGCAATCCTAGATACTTTATCGGCGCCATTAAACATGGGGCGGGAAATATAATGGTTTGGGAAGCCTCCAGTTATTCGAGTATTGGTTCAATGCATCTAATTTTTGGGACCATGGATCAAATAAAGTAATAAGCAATAATGAAAGATGTAATGGTGGCGCTTTTCGATGGCATGGCATGGCATGTTAAATGCTGGTCCATATTGGAAGAGGAATTTCGGCTAATGCGGTGGCCGTTGTAATCCCCACACTTTAACTCGATTGAACACTTGCGGGAAGAAATAAAAAGACTTTGGCAACAAAGGCCCCCTTTGAAACTTCAACTAGAACATAATTTTAGTTGTGTCATGAAGACATTGTTTGTTTGAAATAAAAACGGTTTGCGTTATTGAATATAACGTTTATCTCCTGTTGACTATTCTTAACAAAGTCAGAATCATCATGCTCGTTTTATTGATCAAAAAGTTTCCAGATTTATCCAATAGCTAGAGAACATCCAGCAGTCGTGCCATTTCTGTAAATTATTTAGCGTTATCCAGGATGCACTCCGAGGAGATGATTTACAATTTCTTTAGAGAAAAATACAGATTATAAATATCTATCTGAATTTTGAAAAGTATATTTCCAAATATACTGTCCTACTTAAGAGTTTTCGTATTTGAATTTATTTAATATCATTTCTTTCATAAATAGCCTTCTCTCTAATAAATTTTCGCATTACAAAAAGTACGATTTTCTTGACCAGTGAGTCATTTCGTTGATTTTTGCACGCTTGGAAATATCAAGTATAAATGAAAAATATCTCGCGAAGATGAAATTCCATCACATGAATTCAATATTAGCAAGTATCTGAATTTATAGCAAGCTTATATATTATATAGTATGTGAGGTAACCGGTCACAAACCTTAAGTGGAAATCCGGCTAATACCGATGGTAAATTATGTTGACTTATTTCTTATGAATAAAAGCTCATGAATCGTAGTTTTTCCAAATACATTTATATAACATGTACAAATAATAATTCACTGCCAACTTTGTTAATATTATGTCTCACACCTAAGATGGTCAAAAACGTGGAAAATGTTCCAACATTAACCAATTTATCTTCGCCAATGCTATTTATGAGACAACACTAGCAACGTCTAACGTTGTGATGGCAACGACGTCTGCCAAACATTAGTTGTATCCACATTTCGCGAAAAACAGCAGAAATAAGAAGACCGGTTCAATTACGTCAAGTTGTGCATTTCGTAATTTGTTTGGAGTGAAAAAGATGTTGAGTACCGATTCATAAGACGGCAATTATCGCCTAACTTGGCCGTTTTTCGATGTGTTACCTTCACAAGAAAATCTTTGAATATGAGAGGTTAGTTTGATGATGATTTTATTATTGTTCGGATTAAAATCGATCGGTTGTATTTTTTAGATATAAATTGCTTAAGGGAACAGTCTGGGTTTATTTTTTTCAAAATATCGATTTTCCAAAAACATCATTTTCGGGACTATATGTGTACATATATGCGGAATTAGTATACAAACTCTCATTTTTGTTGTTGTAGCCATATATATATATAGAGTAACTTCGGGTAATATGGCACACCATAAGCTTTTTTGGAAATAAATTTATGAGATCAAACTGTCTTTATTGATTAAATCAGTTCTTTGAACTTAATAGTAATCAACAATTATAATTTGAAGATTAATAACATCGAAACATAGCTTTAATAAACGTTTTTTTTTAAACATAAGGAATCATTAAAATTCAAACATGCAAGGTCAATATGGCCTAGGGCCATATTGGCCACAGTTGAAGTGAGCCATATTGTCCACCATAACAAATAAAATTAAAAACTAAAAAAAATTAACTTTGCATTACTTTGCAGAACAAAATTCGCTGAAGAAAACATCGGTTTCCACTCCTGAGCATTCTTCGTGAGCCCATAATTTACAACATAGGCATCGGATCCATGGTTCACCTCTGTTATCCATAGAATAAATACCCTCACAATGCAGACACTTTGCATCCGAAACATTGCTCCTATCAGGACTTTCGTCAGAACTTTCGTCGTACAAAGGTTCATTTTCTTCCTCCGAGCTAGACATTTGTACCTCCTTAGATTTTTACTTGGTATTTTCACCCTTCCCTTTTCCTTTTTTGGCTTTTTTCATAGTTTCGATTTGGTCTTGTTTCTTTTTTAATGAGTCTTGCAATTCATTTTTGTACGGGGATGAAGTAAGTAACGTACTTTCCTAGGTGCTATTTTTGGTATCGGAGATGATTGGAATGGCAGCTATCTCACCCCTTGAGTGCGTAGATACGCGCGTCCAAATACTTCCATCATAACATATTGGGATATTTTTTTAGTGGACCTATGAATGATTTATCTAAAGGTTGTATTTTGTGGCTGGAATGTGGAGGAATCGACAGTAAGTGGACATGATTTTTTCTTGCGAGACCTATCAATTCAAGATTTCTGGTATGACTGGTATGGCCATCTAAAATAAGCAATACTGGAGATTCTTCTGAGGATTTCACGTGCTGAATAAAATGTTGAAACCATTTTGTAAATAAGTTGGTTTGAATCCAACCTGAAGGGTGACATTCATGTATGGCACCAGGAGATGCACTTTTCATTAAAAGTGGGTGACATCTTTTCCTGGAGAATATAATCATGGGTGCAACGAATGAACCTCCAGCGCTCAAACTTATCACGCAAGTTATTAAAGACTCCCTTTGAGCTGATGTTAAACAACCAATTTGCCGTTTCTTCTTTTGATTTAGTACTTGGAGCATTTGGGATGGAACAACACTGATACCAGTCTACCAGGGAATTTGTAGTTATCTATCAATTTCTCATAGAGATCAAAGAAATGGTTCACACTTTCTTTATTGAATCCCTTAGCTCTAGCAAAAGAAGTTCCTGTTGGACGGCAAAAAGAAACTTCTGGATATCTTTCTAGTAATGACTTAAGCCAATCTTTACCGGCGCTTTCACTTTTTGCCGAAAAGGTATGAGTGATAAGATTTATTTTGCCAGCTGATAGGCTAAGCTCATAACATCCTTTCGGACCTAGCCAAATAACTTAGCTTCCATTGTCACAACGTACTGCACTAATTGTTTCTCCAATTCTTGTGGTAATGTTGGTTTTCTTCCTAGTTTCGCACAAGTCGCTTCTTCAGCTGATACTTCTACTTTATCTGCCAAACGTCTAAAAGTTGTTCGGGGTACTTTGTAGATTTTGGACGCTTTTAGGGAGCCCATTTTTTTATTTCGCACATCTTCGATGGCTTTCTTCATTGCACCAAGTTTGCCGTTGTCTTTGTGAAATTGGTTTTCGTGGAGCCATTGCCTAAAAAAACAACTTGTAGAAAAATTACGTAATAGGCGGCCAATATGGCCTAGTAGTTCATATTGGCCACCTGCCTAGAGAGCCATAATAGCCGCAGGCACGTTTTTGATTTAAAAAAATCTAACCTAAAAGTAGTGAATGATGTGCTTCTAAAATGTTACCATACTATATATTAATAGTTAAATTATAACACTGTGTACTACTAATACAAAAACAAAGATTATTTGACTAAATAGAATGAGTAAAACTTACCAAAAAATAACATCAAATTCAATAATTTTCGGTCGTCGCGAGCTCTGGACACACGCGCACTCGTTGGAACACAAGGATCGACTGAGGAGGTCGGGGTAATAGCCGCGAGAATATAGCAATTTTATATATATATCTCTCTATATCTCTCTCTCTCTCTATATATATATATATATATATTTATATATATATATATATATATATATATATATATATATATAGTGGGTCACAGCATATTTTATGCAGTAGCTACTTTTCATTTTCATACGGCATATGTTTTAAACGAAAAACTTTTATTATGAAAAAATAAAGCAGAATGATTATCACAGTTGGTTCCTGTAATAGCTGGTTCACTTATGTGACCAATAAACATAACGAAAAAATATATTAATGGACAAAATAATACATCCTGAAAATTGCTCGTCGAATCGACGTATGGTTAGATTTAAAGGGGTACGAATGAACGTTAGGTGTCTAGGGTTAAAAACGACGAATCGCAGCGGAAAATTGCCTTTATGGTTAATATAAATATATAAACCATTCATCAGTGTTAAAAATAAGCTCAATCGAATAAACTTTGCTAAAGAGCACCTTGGTAATAGCCAGGAGCTATGCAATTCAGTCATCTTTGCTGATGAATCAAATTTTACTGTATTTGGTTCAGATGACGTGTCTTACGTATGGGCAAAGCCAAATACAGAGTACAATAAAGAAAACGTAAAGCCAACTGTTAAGCATGGTGGAGGAAATGGTATGGTATAGGGTTGTATGTCGGCTTCCGGTCCAGGAAAGCTGGATTTTATTGAAACAACAATGGACAAATACATGCATCTTCAGATTTTTGAAGATAATTTGTTGCAAAGCGTAGAAAATTTGAGTCTTCGGTCCAATTTTCAATTCTACCAAGACAAGGACCCAAAACATAAATTGGGATTTGTTCAGTCGTGGTTGATATACAACTGTCCCCATTTAATGACGCTTCCACCACAATTACCAGACATGAATGTAATTCAACATTTTTGGGCAATATTGAAATAAAATATCGGGAAACATGGAATTTTCAACAAGAATGATCTGAAACGGGCTTTGGAATTTGAATGAAGCAAAATATGTGAATAAGTTCATTCAATGCCAAATCGGCTTAAAGCTGTTGTGGACCAGAAGAGGTATCACACAAAATATTAAAATCTAGATGATTTTTACATATTTTTTTTAAAAATATTATCAGTAACTGCATAAAATTATCTGTGAGATGGAATTTTCATGTTTTTGGAATAATTTTCATGTGTACCTTGTAAATAATGAAAATTGTCATTAAATGAAGTTTATATGTAAAATTTACAAGTTTTAATTTCAAACAGCGTAAATTTTAAGTTTATATTCTTTCCAGTTTCGTAGTTAAAGAGCCTAATAACTTAAAGTATGAACTGCATAAAATAAGCTGTGACCCACTGTATATATAGAATTTAAACGCGTTTTTGTCAAAATAATGCTTCTTACCACCCACTTATAATTCAAAACGCCGTTGGATTTTTTGTTTCAGACTTACTTGACTCGAGACATCGTGTCAACAAGTTTTTAATAGGGCTCCATTTTGTCGCCAAGGTTGGAGAAGAAATTAAATTTTTTTTGAAAACGTTAAGTTTCACATTTTAATTTATAAAAGTGTCAAAACATTCTAATGAATATTACGATGAAAAAAAATTGTTGAAATTTCATGTAATAAACCCAGACTTAAGGTTACTAAGCTGTCGTTGTAAAATTTATATATTTTATTTTGAACCTTCTAACGTACATATATATAATTAAGTTTGTGGATCCACAGATGTTATTGATTTTCGAATTAATTCGGTGAATTTCTTCAAGAATCTAAATTCCTGTCAAATTTTGGTTAAAATATTGAATCAAATGAAAAAGGTGATATGGTAAGCCTTGATAATTAATTTTCACAATGAATGCAAAGCGTAATACAGGTTAGAGTGCAGATGCATATACATATATTGATATTAATTTTGCATGTGTATATTATCACTGTATAAAATCAGTTCACGTCACTATGCTTTAAGTTGCCGCCATGTGTTTTTTTAGTAGCTGCGGTGTATAAAATCATTATTAAAAACCAAAGAACACTACCAACATTACCGATGACCCAAAACACAATTTGTACAAAAAGTATAGCAATGAAACTTCTTAATTAAATTACCGGCTCATCAGTGATTGCTACTGAAAATTGCTTGTATTTATTATTTTTTCTTCAGCTAAAAAAGTAGGTATCTCTCATCGGGTTTTCTTGCAATTTTCGGAATGCTATGTAACTTCGATAGACTGATTGAATTGAATAATCCGATGAATGGGTCTTCCAATGGTTTGACGTGTTTTTTTTTTGAATAATAAAAACCCCGCTTCGTTGGCTGCAGCTTAAATGCATACAAAGATATGTACAATGAAGCTATCCATAGAAATGAAGAGACTCATTTTTGTGAGAGTTAGGTATTATAAAGTTTGCGGCCTGCAACGGATGTTTGTGTTAATCAAAGTCATGGACAGATGGACGTTTACCTTCACTTCAATATAATAAAAAGTGGTCCCCAGACTTTACGACACGACTTCCCCGCACCTACTACTTACATTAAAATCATTTGAAATGCGGTCTCTTTCTTTGAGATAGCTGAGTATCTTGGTACTTTCCAGTTTGTTGATGTAATATCTACAGGTAGGAGAAGTGGCTGCAGTTGAAGGTCGTTTTAACAAATGCAATTTCTGCAATAGTGCTATTATTTTTGAAAACAAGCTTCAAGCCATTATGTGAAGTGTTTGAATCAATTACAAATTTCGGGTTCGTACTTGGGGCGATTATGGTTAGTAGGACACATTTGTCCATAGATTTGGAGTGTTTCTTCCAATTGTTATTTGTATTATTGATTTTATTGGAGAGCTTTGCAAAGCAAACCAGTCATTGGTTTCGTAGCTTTAGTACGAATCCAAGCAATGAGACTAAAGAGGTCAATTAATTTCGTAAGGTTGAGATTTAATGTACAGATTGTAGGAGTTTTAAGTAGAAATACAAATAAACTGAATGAAATTTTCATTCAGCATTGAGAGTTTAATTTTAATTGGCAATTTAAGACTGGACAAGCAGAAGTCGGCATTTGAAATTAATTTTTTATGTGACTCTTGAAAATATGTAATGCCAGACGTAGATGTAATGCTGTTTTATGAGCATGATTATAATTTGTCAGTCGTTTATTTCGCCAAATGTTACTAAAAGCGCGATAAAATGTAGCATTGAGAAACAGTTGTATAAAAGCAGGTGAATGACAAAAAAACATTTCCATTGTTTTTGAATCAAAGTGTTGACTGTATATTGGCTTAAAAAATAAAATGTTTGAAAGCAGTTGCCCTTAACAAATTGGTAAGGTATATTTAAAATGAATGCGTCGAAAAAATGTATGATTATTCAAAGCAAACTGAGGCATCGAATGCATGAGTTATTGTTTTTGGGTCAAAGTGCCAGGTCTAAAGATGCTTGAAAAAATAGATTGCTTTGCAGCAGTTGCCCGGAGTACCATGGCTGCTACGGATCAATCGGAGGGGGGACAGGTTACAGAGCCTTTTCTTCGTTATTTGCTATTTTCATATCGATGCTTGAAGGGCAAAAGAGCGCTAGAAGAAATGAATGCAGTTTTTGTTGTTACGCCCACTTTAGAGATTTTGTCGCGTGATGGTCATTTTGAATAGTTGCGTTCAAAATTGTCATCACTTCGGCATAATCACTGAATATGTGTTTTTCACGATTTTACATCAATGAGACTAAAACTTATTTCTTATTTTCTGTTGGTCTTGAGAAACATTGAATATGGTTTAATTGCATGTAAAAAGTAAAAAGTATCACAAAAGATGAAGGAAGTAATGGAAATCTTACGAACACTGAATAACAAAACTACTGAAAACTACAATTTTTTATTTGATGAAACGATTTTGAGGCATTTGATCTTGAAAAGTGTTGACTACAAAACATTTTACCATTCAAAACGTTGATTACCATAACTGAAATTTGAATTGATTTTTATTGGTTTTCCAAATTTTAACAGTTTTTTCATTGAAATTTAAACACGGTGATGTGAAGACTACTTGTAATTTTTTTGTAATCATTAGAAAAAGTTTTGCTGATATCTCTAAAAAAAATTATAAAAGTTTATAAATTTTATAAACATTTATTATTGCGATGTACAAATGAGGTTACCAATTTATTTTTTATGAAAAAACACAAATTTTCTCTTTTTTTATTAAATTAAAACACGGCTGAAATGATTTTTCTCAAAATTTAAAAACGTCACAAAAATGTTAATACGCGTCGATTGACACCTTAATGATGCAAATATTGTATTTGGGTCGCGAGATATAGTGAATGACATAAATGACCTTGAAAGTCATGATGACTTAATGATTTTTTTATCTTTATTTTTTTTGTAATCATTACAAAAAGTTTTACTTGCGTTTTTTCAAGAACTATTTGGAAAATAGTTTTTTTATAAACATTGATTACTGCACTTTTTAAATCAGGCTGAAAATTTATTGTTTATGAAAAAAACCTTTATTTTTTGCACTTTTTTTTAATAAATAAAAAAATGGCTGCAACCATTTTTTTAAAAGTTTGATAGAACTACACAAATGTTAATACGCTTCGATTGACACCTCAACGTAGTCGATACGACTTTGTTTACGTGAGCTATGCGCCTAGAAAAAACTGTCCACGAACGTACGTACGCACGTACACACACACATACATCTATTTTTCTAAAATAAACTATTGAAATATACTCTAGAGACCTCAAAACGTAAAGAAATGTTGAAAATTTCAATTTCGATTTTCGAGGCGATTACAAGAACTTCCCATATACTGGGAAGTTAATAATAAATAATTTGTTTTCAAGTCCTTAATTGTGCAAGAATTCATTTTACTCATTAATCTGCATTATATTTTATAGGCGCTATGAAAATCTGATAATGACCCCCCAAATAATGAATATTCAACGAACGAAGAATGCTTTCAATGGGAATTCAAAATTCAAGTGCATTCGATAAAAGTCATTGATTTACTATTTTACTATTAAATTTTGTTTGAATGCATGATAAAAATGTGGGTTATACTTTATTAAAAACACTTTATTAGCCGCTAATCCATGTTTATCAATTACACCTTTTTTTATAATTCAGGTGTTTCCAAGTTTTTTTTTATAAATTAAGGCCTGCAGAAAGCTTTGATTGTAATTAAATATTGTATCTACCAAACGAATCGATTTGGATATCGAATCGGAAGAAGCAACAAAATCTGTCCTTTTGCGGTTGAAACTCAATTCAATGCTCAAAGGTCACATAATGTTAAAATGGGTAGAAGTAATTGTATACTTCATCTGTTTTGCAGTGTAGCTGCGAGATCTAAATTACATTTTCAAAACAATTGAAATCTACTACAGTCTCGATTCTTCATCATTTCATTACTTTTGTCGTGTAATTAATGGTCACATGATATTTGGTTGGGAAAATTGTAAAATGGCTATGTATTTATGCTAGTTTTACGTGATTGTTCAAAGTTTCTAGCTTTAAATGTATAAAATATAGTAGTTTCCTATCAGTATGTTTGATTTTAGCTTTGCGTAATAACTTCAAAATATCTTGAAGACTTTATTAAAAATTCATTCATTCAATTTTCTAATTAAATAATGAAAACTTGCCTTATCCCTGAGGCCATGCATGATTCCATTTGACAGAAATTAATAAAATTGTCTCATTATCTATTCAATCTTAGACTGCAGTCGTAACTAAGGGTAATTATACATTACAATAAAATAGATGTATGCAATTATTTTGATTTGATTATGCTGGAACGTGTATAGATAAGAAAATACGATTTGTTCAATTTCAAAGAAAAATATTTATTGTCTCCTTACAACATTCCACTAATAACCAACTAATTACTATCTAATTGAAATCCTAAATTAACTTCTGACTGCTGGCTCATCTTTGATGAGAAGATAATTACCATCAGCTAGAACTGAAGGGAAAATAAAGTATTTCATAATTGAACATAAAAAATGATAGAAGCGACAAAATTCTCATAAAATAATGCTGAAGATGTTGCGCTTCATATATATTAATGTATCCCATACCACATTTGTTTAATTAATACGTTAATTCACAAGTCGAGATTTTTGTTGACAAACAAGTATTGGTTGATGATCCTAATTGAATAGATATTACTGTAAATATATTGATGAATTGTTACTAAAGAAGGAGTCATTTTCAGGGCTAGTGATAAAAATGGTGTTACTATTTTAAAACTATATTTCAAGGAAAAAAATATTTGTCTGGGCATGCATATCTCGTTTATTGAGACGTATTGTGACCAGGTAACCAATTGTTATATCACTGAACCGTTCAAAATCATGGGGTGATTTGGAAGCTTTTTATTTTAATTATACTGTGAGGAAGATTTGTATTAAATTCGTTTTCGTATAAGAAAAAAGGTCATTTTTTCAATAAATGCCCTGTTAAATTGGTTTTTTTGCTTAAGTTTTTATTTCAAAACTTTTACATAGCCCCTTTCAGAATTCTGTAAAAAATAGTATAATGTACACTTTTTAAGACCCTAGTTGTCCTTGCTCACGGTGTGGGCAAATCCATCCAGCCTTGGTCCACATCGAGGGCCGTGGAGATAATTTTTTTTGGCGGCATCCGTTTTTGGGCCTGGACTGTCTCATCATCATGAATCTCAAAACAGGAACCACATCCGTGGCGATAACATACAAGCACCTAAAGTTCTGTAGCAGAACCGAAATATTCTATCAAAAGGGGGAAATACTACGCAACAATTTCATTAAGAAAAGTCAGTTGGAGAAAAATGGATAGTTTTATGTCTATTAACTTCCCAGTGGGAAGTTATTTTAATGGGGTCGATTTTGCAAATCCAAATTTTTTACATATCTCCACGTTTTAAGGTCTCTAGAATCCAAAGCCATCATTTTTAGAAAGATGTCTGTGTGTATGTATGGATGTGCGTATGTGCGTTCGGAATTATTTTTCGTCTCGATTATGTTAAGAACCAAAGTTCGCATTGACGTGGGACGTGGTTTCATTCGACGCGTAATTACATAACTTAAAACTGAATGATTTTTCAGCAAAATCGGTCATGCCGTTTTGTAAACTGAAAAAAGACAAAAAATTACTTAATTTTGAAACTGTTGAAACGCACTACTAATCTGTGCAGATCCCAAATACGTTCATAGTAATATTATTTTTATTGTGCGTTTTAGCAAAATTTTGATCAAAGTTGTAAAAAATGTTATTTAAAAAAAATCAAGATTAATTTATAGAATTCCAAGCTTATAATATTGTCAGGTTTGGGAAAATGCGAGAAGCGGCGCTAATGCACTCAATAATTGGATATTATTATAAATAATTTAATATTGTTAATAACAATCAAATATTATTGGTTGTAATTTGATATTGTAAATATAAAGTCAATTATAATTATTCAGGAACGATTAAACATTTTTAATAACGAATGATAATTATTAATAATAATTAAATACCCTCAATAATGGTTGTGGATTCCGGGGCCGAGATCATGGACAAGCTGGAGCACCAGAAGGAGGAAGAAGAGGAAGAGAAAGACAATGAAATGTCGAGGAGGAGGACGAGGATGTTGAGGCTTTAGTAGAGGACGATTGGTGGAGACGTCTTCCTCTACCAAAGCTTTTATCGTTAGATAAAAAAATAAAAATAATGAAAGTAATTATATTAGTGTAGAATAATAGTTATTAATAATAGTAATTATTAATAAAAACAAATTATGACCTTTTTATTCGGCCCACAGGAAGTTAGTCGTGTGGGCCACAAGAATTGCACTTAGACCATATTTTTCCAATTTGTAATTGAGAAAATATGAATTCATCCTGAATGATATACTTAGAAACTACTTACAGATGCCTTTCCTATCACTACTTAGGTCATTCAGTCGCTGCTCTTCGGTCGATGATTATATTATCCTTCCAATGCCCAGAAGAACGAACATGTCTGCCGCACTCATCAATCAAGAAAACGCTGTTAGAAGGGTTGAAGGGTTCAATAGAAAAATGATTAGGGTCATTTTTAAAATATTATTTATGATTATACTAGCATACAAAATGCAAATATTTTGCTAAATTCAACTTTCTTTAATCTTAAAAGCACGTTTTCAATACTTGAAAACAGCAAAAAATAAAAGATCGTGCTACCTTATCATCAGATATTTTCTAGATTGGAAAAGCGTGAGTTTTTTCGACTTTTTCAGACTTTCAAAAAAATATTATATATTCTATTTCTACTCAGAAAATTTGAATTAGAATTCGAACACTTATCTGCACATGATTTTCATGCCCAACTTTCAATTATTTTCGATTTTGCGGGGAACTGGAACACAACTTTGGTCACGTGAGAGATTGATTTCGTTCTTCCTTTTCGCGAATCTTCTTCCTCAATTTCTTTCAGACAGATTAAATAATGTGTTTTTTTTTTAACTTCCCAGTATATGGGAAGTTCTTGTAATCGCCTCGAAAATCGAAATTGAAATTTTCAACATTTCTTTACGTTGTGAGGTCTATAGAGTATACATAAAGTGTTTTTAGAAAGGGAGATGTATGTGTGTGTGTATGTGTGTGTACGTACGTGCGTTCGTGGACACTTTTTTCTACGAGCATAACTCACGTAAATAACGTTGTATCGACTTCGTTAAGGAATCAATCGAAGCATCTTTGCAATTTTAAGAGCTGATTAGTCTTTGGGATACTTCGGTCGAGGGGGTTTGCTGTTTTGACCCTTTGAAGGTCATTTCTGTAATGCGTTATATCTCGCGAACCAAACATACGATTTACATGATTAAGGTGTCAATCGACGCGTATTAACATTTATGTGAATTTATCAAATTTTGAAAAAAATCGTTGGAGCCGTTTTTTAATTTAAGAAAAAAAAGTGCAAAAAATTGGGTTTTTTTAAAAACAATAAATTTTTAACCTGATTCACGAAAGACAGTATTCAATTTTTGTAAAATTTATATATTTCAAGCAATGCTTGTAAAAACCACATCAAAACTTTTTTAAAAACTTTTTTAAAAATTCGTTTCAGCCTTTTTTTAATTTAATAGAAGAAAATGCAAAAAAATATTTGTTTTTTCATAAAAAATATTTTTTAACCTGATTTGCACAGCACAGTAATACCAGTTTATAAAATTTATACATTCTTAGCAGGTTTTGAAGAGAAACCGGCAAAATTTTCTTGCATGATTATGAAAAAACTAAATAAAAAATAAAAAATCATTCAAAGTTACCATGTAAAGAGGGTTCATACGTATGATATTACTTTATATCTTTCATTCTAAAAAATTGTTGTAAATTCAATCAAAGTTTTAAAATATTTGCATAATTTGAGCAGATTTTTAATCGTTTTTATAGTCTTTTAATTTAAAAAAATGCTTAAATTTTGAAAACCAACAAAAAATTTCAAGACCAAAAAGGCCCCCGCATGATCCGCATGAATATTCAATCTGTCCTCATCGACCAAAAACCTTACGTAATCAATGGACCCTCCCGTAGACGATATGATTCATATTAACTCATTCCTGTGACTGCTATGAATACCTCTCATTGTTATTACTTAAAGTAGTAGTATTTTCAAAATTATTATTTTGTTCAATGTTTTTGATGTTTATGTAGATATTACTGGGAAGTTGACCGTGTGGACCTCAAGGGTCGCACCTCGCGGCTTGTTTGGAATTGGTTTTACTAACTTTTTTAAAAAACAAAACTTGTTCTGCACACTAGGATCAAACCTTTCACACATCCGGTTTGATTGATTGGTACACACGCGGCAATGAATCTTCGTCTCTTGCTATCAGCCGGGAGTCAGCACGCGTCGTGCGAGTAAGAAAGAGGCAACTACATAAGTTTTCGGGTAGCAAGGCACTGTGTTCAAAAATTGCCAAGCATGCACGATATAAGTTTCTAGTATAAGTTCCCGTTAGGAAGGCGCAAAACGTCAGTGGATGTAAGAGTAAAGTATCGGAAAAAGAAATATGTGACACGTATTAAATTAATTCAATCAACTTCAATTGTAAACAGTATAGCCTTTGTTGTATGCCTTTAATAACGGGATTTTTTCATCCGTCTATGTCATTTTTTAAAAAGTGGGATAACGGTTAGTTAACTTAGGAAATGCTATGTTAACCTAAATTCTTAAAAATGCATTTGGGAACAGGATATGTTATCGCAATGAAATTCTCATAAAGAGATGTCTGCTGATGTAGATTGTGATTCAAACTCCAAAAGTGAAACATGATTCCGAAAATAAATTATGGTGCAACTAAAACTTAGCAGGTGCTGCATCCATTTGAAATCAAAACTAAATTTTAGAAGTAAAAAATATTGCGTTGTCATCGGTAAAGCGGATTTATAATAAAACATGCTTAAATAATGAAAACCATTGAAACTAAAAGTTACCTAATAGTTCTGAACTTCCACCTGACAAAGATTAACTGATTTTCTTTGGCTCAAAATGAATGCCACTCGCCTTGACTCAGCAAGTTTCATACATGTTTTTCAGTTTGTTCTCTCAGTTTAACCCCACATTGTGGCTCAGTTTTGTTTGTTTTAATGGGGATTTAATTACAATGATAAGTTTGCGGACCATTCATACAGGCGCCACTTATTAATTTGGACACATGCCGTATCTTCTTTCAGGTTATTTATAGGAACACCTTTTCAACTGCATACTTAGTTATGCAAGAAAAGGTGATTTTGAAATATGAAACTGGATTCCAGGTATGATGATATTTGAAATTTGAAGATTGCTTGTGAGAAAAATTTGTTTTAGTAAGTACTGCCCTTGAAAGTGTGAAGGTTTTAGTTTCCGCTTAGAAACCACAATGCTATTTAATTTTTTCCCGTGGATATTAAAATTTGCTGTAATGTGTTGATGAATTGTACATGATTTGGCATTTTTAGTTTCGCAACGAGCGTGAGATTCTGTGACTTTTTCATAAAATCGAATTGAAGCGTGGAGGACGATAAAATTTACTAATTATAGCTTCGTGGTTTTTGCGCAAAAAATTGCTTTCTAGGAATCTGAAGATGCTAAGTTCTAAAAAATTGTCTTCAAGATCATTCAATGTTAGTTTTTGAAGAATTGGGGGATATGTTCATCAGTTCCATAAATATGATTGCCTGATTTTTGTCTAGTATTAGGATACTTTAAAAATAAAGAAATTAGTTGTGCAATAGAGACGCTGTAAGTGGAACGGAATGATATTAATATTCGAGATGGTATACACTTCCGAACGAGCCTAGCAGTTATATATGATGTTTCCTTTGGTTGGACAAATACATCACCAATGTGTGCGTGTGTGCGTGTGTGAGCACGGTCAGCAGGTGCTTAAAGTTTAAACGCGTTTTCCGCGAAACAATGTTTTCCGACCTGGTTGACACGATTTTGAAAAATCTGTATTATCGATCGGGCTGAAATTTTTACTGAGTATTCAGCACATGTGTTGTTTCAGACCCTACCAGATTCAGAGTTTTATAAATTTTTTAACGATTTTACTAAACAATTTAATTGCAAAAAGGGGTCAAAAATTTGAACACTCCGACGTTTTGTTTTTTTTCGTCCAAATTGTTCAATTCTTCTACAGGCTATAGCCAATCAATTATATTTCAACTTGCCATTCGGATTTTTGTTTCAGATGTTCCAGTGAGGAGATATCATGTCAACAATTTTTTTTTGAAAACTATTAAAGAAATATATCCAATTCAAAAAGATGGTAATGTTCAAACATGGAGAAAGTTAAATTACGTAGGCCCATCAATAATAAATTATCCAAATATTTCAAATACATTACTGATGTATCTTTCATTCATTCGACTAGAATTAATTTAAAAAAAATTACTATACAACAACAAAAGCAAAAATGATCCTCTTTCCTATTTAGGAATGTATCTTGCATCCTGTGATAATTGCGATGCAGTTTATATAGGATAAACAGGTAGGAGCTCCAAAATTAGATACAATGAGCACATCAAAGCAACCAGAGAAGTAAATCCAAATTCTGGGATAGCCCAACACATCTTAGATGCAGGTCATAATTTCAGTATTAATAATTTTAATATCCTCCATAAAATAAGCAAGGGGAAAAAGTTGAACTACCTGGAATGCCTTGAGATTAGGCGGGCCACAAAGAGAAAGGAAAATCTGCTGAATGAAATTACCTTTCCCTTCCAATCACCACTCCTTCAATCATTAATTATTTAAGAATAAAACCAGGAAATATTTGAAAACTGTATGTAACCTGAAGGTGATCTAAGGATCGAAACGCGTCGTATTAATAAAAATTTGTGAGTCAAAAGAACGAAGTGTTAAATTTTATAAAGATTTTATTCCATTATGGCTCATCAAGTGTACACACAATTTTCTATAACTGAAAAAAATCGCTTAGAAAAAAACTTTGGTAACAGATTTTTCATAGAAAATTTATACTTATACTAACTGCTCCATACAATAAGTCTGTGGTTTTTTCGTAATCGTTATTTGATTATAATCATATAGGTAGACACTCACAACCTAAATGAAAACGGAATAAGTAAAATAAAACCAAACTAATACAATAGGAGGCTGCATCCTTTTTATATAGCACAGTAAAAACAGCTGCTACTTATCGAGCTAGCATGATGCATTCTCTACCATGTGCAATAACTTTATAAATATTTTGAATTTCGTTCCAAAATTTTCATAATAAATTCCGAATGTATTTCACCTTAAAAATGTGTAGTAACAAAAAAGAATGCATATTTTAAGTCATAGCATCGCCATACTGCATTAAATTATTGTGTCTTCAGCGATTTTCCTATACTTGAAGGCTTAAGTTGCACTGTTTCAGTGCTGTTTGCGCTCAGAAATATATTGTTCCGTATTGTTTGCTTCACCAGCATACATAGTCTAGCCTACACCAACTTTAAAAACCTTAGTTTGACCAAAAAAATGAGAAATCATAGTCTAGGATCACCAATCAAGCTGCAAATAAGAGTTTGGTCAGAACTACCCAGCGTGACAGACTAATTCACTCGAATTAATTGAAAATTGATGTCCGTAATGAAAAAAATCTACATTTAAGTTCTGCATATGGAGTTAGTAAAAGGATGCTCGATGAGTCTAAAATCAAAAATTTGATCTTGTAGATTCATTGTATTTTACAGCTACCATCCTGGATTAAAGCGTCAGCCACCATCTTGGATTAAAGATTCTTTGCCATAATCTTGTAAACCGTTAATTTGACGAAAAATATTCCAGATATTTTCCCTTGATATACTCGAATACTTTTTGTTTCAATATTTCCGCATGTAAAATCCCTATTTTCTGAGCAACGGGGCATGAAAGCGTTTTTAGTGTGATATTTTCGTTTTATAGCATTTCCCTTTCAATTTAGGCGTCTTCCGAATCAAATTAACGATTTTCCAAATCAAATTAGCATTTTTAAATATCAATTTGCTTGAAAAAGGTCTAATTTGCATTTGACGAGCATCAATTTAATTTAGAACATCACCAATTTGATTCAGAAAAGAACCAATTAAGGGGGGAAATACATGTAAAATTAAAAATATGTATGCTAATATCAGATTGATTTAAAAATATATGTTGTTCATTCAGAAGATTTTAAACATGAAATCCTTAAAGTACATGTATCAAAGTATTTGAAAATATTTTTTTATAATTTTTCAAAACAAAATGGCGGCGATGTGTACGAATGAAAAAACACCTCAAAAAATGCATCGTACAACTAAACGCCATTTCCGGAGATCCTGCAACATTCAGAAGAAGACAAATATGTAAATGAGATGTATAGTTCATAGGTTGACCAATAAAATTAATAAAAAAATGAAATTTTTACATTAAATTTAAGTTAAACAAACTATCCCTTAGACCGATATACATCGTCTGGGAAGTACTATTTAAATGAACAAGCTTTCAGGAAATAAATTGCACACGGACAGTGCAAGCAATGAGTTATGGAGTAAAGATTTTTTGGAGGAAACGGAGGTGGCTTTAGTCGGTAGAAATCCGACATGCCGAGAAGCAGGAGCAACTCGGTATCTTTTGAAGATTTCCATCTCCCAACGACGAAAAAAAACGATTATTTTTCCAAAACATCGCGTTTTAAACAATAATAACCAAATTATTTCTCGAAAATTACAAAAAAACATGTAGATTCAACGAGAAGATAATACTCTTTTAAAGATGTGGTATAAATTTGAGCTGAATCCGTTCAATATTTGTTGAGATATTTTGTACGGAAGTTGAAAAAGTACTACTTTGAGAAAAACGCGTTTAAAGTTTGCAGTGAGTAAAAACCATTGATTATTAGTTTTTATAATATTTTACGCGTTAGTCAACGGTTTCAGGTCCTATTTCCTTAGAATTTCAGATTTATAAAAATATGGTAGGGATACACAATTAGAGAACCGCCCATAGCGCCGAGAGAAAGTAGGCAGGGACGCGCAGCATGTGTGACCGACATACTGAGGAACGCCGCACTGCCTATAACGGATTATAACTCGAAAATTAATACAAATATCGCTTCAAAACTTTTTTGGTGTATTCTTAGTATTTGGAACATTTTAATGTAAGAGAAAAAAAACGTTTTTTTGAGCAGTTACATGTATTTATCCCTTAAATTCGAAAATCACTTAAATTGACGTGGGAAATGTTACATACAATTTTGATATTTTTCGAATCAAATTGACGCTTTTCCAAATCAATTTAGAACTTTTTAATATCAATTGGGTTGGCAAATTTCGAATTTAAATTGAAAGAGCATCAATTTAATCTGGAAAATCATCAATTTAATCTGGAAAATCATCAATTTGATTCAGAAAATAACCTATTCAATTCGAAAGGTACCTAATTTAACGGGAGAAAAGCTACATATGTACGACGAGCTTTTGAATAATATTCTGCGCACTCTTCATTGGAAACTACAATAAAATACTTCGAGTAAGTTTCATAGGCAAAGTAACCTGTCTGTAATTTTGAGGTAAGATGTTTTCCTATGAAGACAATAATTTCTTATGGATACTTAATGAATAAAAATTGATTTGAAGAAACTTTTGAGTCCTTCAGATTCTACAAAGAAAAGTTTTAAACCAAAAAGATAGGGAGAAAAAAGTCTTTTTATTGTTGTGACTATGTGCAGTATTATACGAGCAGGTGTTTATGATATTATTTAATACACTTCTAGTGAGTTTCTATTGACACTAAAAAAAAATTCATAAATTTGCGATTGAGGTTTCCAATAAAACACCTTTAACAAAATTTGAATATGTTAGAGCCATCAAAATTAAAATTAAGTTTGCGTGAATTTCGAGAATATTAAAGTCAAACGATTAAAGATTGAGATACTGCGATTATTATTAGGGAGAATTGATTCCTAGTGTGATTCGTCTGTGTCTGATTTACAATTGACCATGATATTCTGAATAAATACCTACAATTGACTTGCTTCAAGTATCATAGGTGAATAAGGGTATTGTGTCATAAATTGAAATCTTAAATACGCATTCACTAACATGAAATAATTAACGTTTCAATTGCATTACGATTTGTATGTTGTATGTTGCACATGGACTGCATAATTACATAATTGGGCACTACACAAGTGTGGCTAACAATAAATTTTGCAAACCCAAAAAATAAACTGTATCAACATTTTCTACCTAGTTTTTGTTTACTGTGAGAAATAAGAAATACATCTTGTTCGTAAGTTCAATTCACTTTTAACCGCGATTTTACGTTTGCTATCAGTGTTACAATTGAAGGTTGTTTGGTTTTAACTTAGAAAGAAACATTTCCAGTAAATCGTCTTGCATCTCGTACCTCGTTATGGGTGAGTGCTTTCGTCGCTGCCGGAATATCAAACACTTAATGAACATACATTTATATTCATTTCTATGATTGTCTTTGCCCAGACTGTCTTCAGAAACAATACTACGAGTGCTGTTAAAGCATTGCAGCGAATGAAACATAAAATAAAAATGCGCCAAAACAAATGTTACTTAATGGAAAAAAAATTCTCGTTTCATTTTAATTCAATGTTAATTGCAAGCGTTAATTATGGAAATTGTCGAAAACAAACTGGTGTGTTGAGTAATTTGTTATTAACTGGACAATTCGTGGTATGAATGGCGTGAATATGAAGCACTGAGAATCGTCCCATTACAACTAAATGAAAAATGTTTTCAAATTGAATTGTTCTGCTCATATAACAATTTTTTAAAATCTGATTCACTTACGTATATGTGCGCAAGAGTTTTATACAAGTTATTATCTACGAAATTGACCGCGAAAAGTTAATTACCAATGAAAATGAAATTGTTTCTATTATAAATTATGGCTTGTTTAATACTATTGTTCTTTCTCGTGTTTGTTTTTTAAAAAGTGAATTGATTTGGAATGCCAATTTGATTGAATGAAGGCAAGTCAAGTGAAAGTTGAACTTTTTTCTTCAATGGCTATACACACCTATCGTATGTCGTTAAACCTTTTGGAAGGAAAAAAGTAGCTCAGCAATAAAGAAAAAATTAGAGATTGTGCAGCCTCTCGAAATTGAATCTCGATCTTGTGTGTGTGCTCACTTTATAGTTCATTTCATTGCAAGTTTGTCGCTAAAATTCATTAATTGTTAGCTATTTGTCTTAATCTTGCAAACAAATCGATTACACTGTTGGGTATATGTTGAAAGTTAGTTTTTTTAACCGCCTGTTTTGATCCTTATACCATGTTTACATTAGATTACTAAATTTTTTGTTATATATCTAATATTACCACGACAATCAGTCAATTAACTTACTATTTTTTACCAGTCTTACCAGTCTCAATAAAGTTTTTTTATTATCCTTGATTTCTCTTTATAGGATATCAAATAGCATGCGTATGTCGACCACATAAAAAAATGAAGTTACTCAGATTTTATATTGACGTATTCTTGATGGTGGAAATCCTTAAGTGCCTAAGATTTTCTAAAAAATCCATTTTTTGGAGCTATCTTCAAAATATTCGCAATTAATTCGTTTTAATGTGAAGTCAAGTGAAATTTTGACTTTAAGATGACATTCTTTACTCATGGCCGCGCTTTTTAATGACTCTTACTATACCGATAAGTAAAATTTGTTTTATTTGTACAGCTTTTTGATGGAACCTTGCATTGAAAAATTTCTCATGTTTTCAAATGATCTGGAAAGATTTTGGCACAGACGAAAAATATCATTTAAATTTGTTAAGTTTCTTCGTCTATTTTCTTGTAAAGAATCCTCTGAAGGTCGTATGAGAGCTTTTTAAGGGGTCTTGCAGGTTACAATTTTTCAAAAAATCTGAAAAATTGTTTTTGCGCATTTCGTTAGTAAATTTCATCAAGAATTTGGTTTAAAAGGATTTATAATGATATTTTAATTATTAAAAGATTTTCAAGCGTGAATAGCGAGATACAGCGAGACAGCATTTTTGACGCTCCGCTGTGTTTCGGTATTCTCGACTTCCATCTCGTAAGTTACGAAAATATAAGCATGGTCCACTTCTTCACCAAGAAGCTCAGGAAATTTTGAAGCCAATATACGAAGATTTGACTTCGATAGATTTCTTAGAAAGATGCTTCGTAAGTCGTAAAAAAAGTAAATGCGAATTTCTCGATTTCAAGCTGGTGCACACGATTTTAAAAAAACTACTCAACCGATTACCCTGATTCTTTAATATGTTGTTGTTAACATATATGACTATAGCCGAAAGCGGAATCATTATGATCGGTATCAAATTTTACGATTTTCACTCAGTTTTTCACCCTCAAAAATGGATTTTTTTTAAAAAAATGACCGCCATTTTGTTATTTTTTAAAGAAAAAAAATCATTCCGGTACCTATCACAGGCATTTAAACCAGGATTAATTTGGCCTTTTTTTGTTTCCATATGATCCAGTCACCTGAAATCACGTGCGCCGTTATTTGTTGACGGTTTTTTAAAAAAATGCTATGGGTAAATAATAATTTAAAAAAAAACATTTATATGTACAAACTTTCCTCTTTTCTTCCTTTTGAAAAAAATGGGAAGCGTGGTTTCGGGGTGACGGACGGCATCCTCGTCAGCTGCTGTCATTTACCATCCGCCACCAAAGTTGCGAACCAAAAAGTACACTAGTGGGCGGTGTTGTCGACTAGACACGGAGGTTCAAAACCCAAAATAAATGATTATGTAGAATTGCTACGTATGCCTAATATACACTAACGTAAAATTGATAGTCGTTATACTGCGCGGATACAAATAATTTATAAAATAGTTGAAGTATAGTGAGCTTAATCCATCAATAAGCCTAACCGTGTTCGTGCTGCCTGGTGGCGGATGGTAAATGACAGCATGTGAAGAGGATGTCGTCCGTCACCCCGAAACCACTTGTTTTGTTTTTCTTGTTTTATTGGAAGAAAAGAAGCGTTTGGACTTTGCAAATTCCCATTGCAAGTGCAATAAGAATCATTGAAGTTGGATTTATTCATGTCGCAGAGAATCCTTTGGAATAAGAAATGCCGAATATATGAAATGATTTCTTCAACTATTTGAATCATCGAAATAGTTCGAACGATACAGACTCTAAGCTTGAAAAATCATTACTTTCCATATTTTTTTCTGTCGTGCTCTTAAGTAAGATTTTTTAGTAAAATGAATCAAATTTATAATTAACTTGGTTATCTTACAAGTGATGCAAGACTATTAGACAGTAGTAATACTACTATAATATATACACGGTAAAAGTTTTTTCAGGTAATATTAATATTGTAATTAACGTAAGCCTCGTGTATAAAGTTTTTGTTATAGAATTCGATAAATCTGAGCAAAATACAAAATAATGCATTAAAATTTGAAGATTAATCTTACAACGCTACTATTTTAACACTAGAAAGACCAAGACCGTCAATTTGACCGCACGGCAATTTCATTCTTAAATATTTTACAAACTATTGCTTGATATTTTTATTATTCTTTTCCATTAAAACGCTGTAGTTTTTAATTTTTTCCATATATATATTTCGGGAGTAAGTTGCTCCCTTCTTCAGTGGTGATTATTTTCTAAGAATACAAGGCCCTTTTTTGGAATTTTATAATGTTCATAATGTTAATGTTAATGTTTTTGTTTCTTTTGATATTTTTGACTTTTCCTAGTTTGTTATTGTAAGACTAAATCTATATAAAAAAATATTAAACTGTATGTTGTATATGAGATTCCTTTACAAATACCTACTAAGACCGCACACCGTCAATGTGACGGCATACTAAGGCAGCGATAAGAATTGTAAACAACGATTTCTTCAAACTAATGAAAGTACTTTTGTTATTATTTATATTGAATTCTGAGTAAGTTGTTACTGTTTAGCTTGTTTCACTTCATGTAATTTGTTATAAAAAAATGAGTAGGAGTCTCAGTAGATCTCAAATAGTACAAGAACTGTTGCGATATCGGGATATACAACTAGATGTGTCAGGTGATGAAAGTGGTGACGATTTATCAGACAGTGATGTAGTATTTCAGCTGGAACAGGTCACTTCTTCATCAGAAGACTCCGAAGTAGATTCCTCTGCTACAAATAACAACATTATTGTAAATTCGCGCATAGGATGCGGGGTATCTCGTAGATCCATTAGCAGAGGGCAAGCAGCACGCGGTGGACGTTAAGCTAGGATATCAGTACCGGAAGTCGGGATGTTACAAGTAGCAAGTGACGGCTACTAGTGGATGTCGACAGTAAGTACTTATGTGGAGGATTTCCGTATTTAGGAAAAGACGAGAATCGTTCAAATAATATTTCATTACCCGAATATGTGGTTTTGAAACTGGTACAACCTATTTCAAGAAGGGCCGAAACGTTATCACTGACAATTTTTTCACGTCTCTAAATTTGTCTAAAAAAAACTAATGGTCGAAAAGACTAGTATTGTTGGAACAATGCGGCGTGTGAGACGAGAAGAACCGCTGATTTGTAGAGGTATTCGTACTACAAGATATGAAACTTTTATAATGAAAACCGAGACCGATACAACCTTTACTGTCTATCAAGGAAAACCAGCAAAAAATGTTATTATTTTAAGTACTCTGCACCCCAACGTGAGCATAGGTACTGATCAAAAAAAGCTGCCTGAGACAAATAAATTTTACAACGAAACCAAATTTGGTGTAGACATCATCGATCAAATGGCACGAAAATACACTGTAAGGGCTGAAAGTCGGAGATAGCCTGTTTACGTTTTTTACAATATACTTGATTTAGCAACTCGTGGATTCTATACCAAAAAGTCATAGGCATAAAAATATCTCGGCATGATTTTATCCTTCAACTAGTGAGCGATTTACGTGCAGAGTATGTGAAAAAAAATCTACTTCAACTTCGACTCAAAGACAAGAAACTAATTTTGAAACAAGTGAACGATGTACCACAAACAATACGAGGCAGCAATGTCAAGTCAATAGTAATTGTAAAAAAAAACAAAAGTGTGAAAACTGCACAATCTGTAAAAAAGTTGTTTGTGGGAAATGTATAAAAGATTCAAAAAAAACTATAACTTGTTACAAATGTTACTCAGTTTAAGTGCTAAAATTGCTTATTACTAATAAAAAAATTGATTGACGTTTTTATTTTATTTTAATGTAATATATGTAATAATTTCATAAGTATTTTAAGTTTATCATGGGTTAGAACCTCCTGGTCTAGTCGACAACTTTCGTCTCCTAGTGCGCTTTTGGTTAACGACTTGCTAACACTCTTGTTGTTGTCTAACCCATGATAAACTCAAAATAATAAAAGCTACGTAGGCATACATAAGAAACAAATTGACGGTCGTTATAATTCGCAGATGTAAATTATAAAAATAGTTGAAATATAGCGAGCTTGATGCATCAACAAGCCAGCGATGGTCGTGCTGTCTCGTAACGGATGGCTAATGGCAGCACCTGAAGAGAATGCCATCCGTCACGCCGAAACCACACTTCCCATTCATAAGTATTCTGACTGAATCTTTAGTACCGTCAAATTGACCGCTGCGGTCTTTGAAGGTATAGTATGAAGCCCGGCCCTTCTAGTGTTAACATAGAGAGCAATACAAAAACTGTATAAAATTCATTTTTTTCAAATAGTATAAATGGATTCGACTATCAAAAACAAAAGACAGCTTCCATTTCAATCCTGACTAGGCTATAAGCTGCAAACGATTTTGTTGTTTTGGTTTCCATATATGCGGTCCACTTTTCTTTCATGGTGTTACCGTGGATGAATGATTTGAGTCACTGGTCTACACTTTGCGTGGCAGACATCTAATCATCATCGGTTCGAATCTTAATTATTAAAACCAAAAGTATCATTGTAATATTGAATGGAATAAATCAACCCGAAATGCACTAGCAAGCCGGATTTTTGTTATAGAGTATTATATGATAGTGTTATGTAAATGTAAACCAGTGTGATCTGAAAATCTGCAGGGTCACTTTAAACGAAAAAATATGGACGATTATTTATGTATACCGAAATTATATACAGTTGATTCGAATATTTCTTACAGTGTATATACATTAAAACTCGACTTACACTGCCCTGGAGTTACACGGTTCGAAAATAACATATAACAAGTAACAGAACGAAACATTTTCACTTTTCATACTTTTTATTTTTCTGAACGGAAATGGGTTCATCACATTTTGATTTATTGAATAATGATTGGGTGCAACATCTTAATATTCTAGGAAGGTTGAAGATTATATACAATTCTATCAAGAAAGAAAATTTTCCGTTCGTGTGAGTAGTTTTCTTTATTAATGGAAAAATTAAGCGCAATAAATTTATTGCGTTTTGCTATTGATCCCTTAATTTCTGGATTTTTTCGAGAGCTGTCTCATACGTCCAGTTTACATGAAGATGGCATACTGAACGCAAGGTTTCAGGTCAATTGAAAAAGGATTGCTTTTAGAAAACATAAATTTTAACGAAGTACGCGTTTCCACCTCAAAATAAAAAATAATTAGGAAACTATCAGTGTGCTATGAACATATTCTATGTGAAATGCTATGATTGTATTATCAGTGAAGTTTGCTTGATTTCTTTAAGCTTCCAGGTCAAAACAACTGTGACTAATATCTAACTTCGTGGTATTATTGTATGCCCAATATTATTTGCTCTATAAGTACATGTCCTTTCGTATTTTTGCGTTTTCATTCCGAAAAGTCTGTTGAAAAGTAGTGTCGAATGTAAAATTTTCAAATTTATAAAGTTTGTAACGACGAAATATAATAATCTACACCAAAGATTCATTGCGATGACTAAAAATTTAAAAGTGAAAAAGATTAGCATCCAGTTGAATAATGAAAATAAAAATATCATCAATATCAATGTTATGTCTCATTTGCAACATTAGTTACGCTTGCTCCAAATACTAACAACACATGATACCCAACATCAACATCATCCGGGTTCTTTAAAAGTATGGCCAGTATCTTTTTCAGTTTTTAATTAATCTGAAGATAAGCTCGAATGTGGGTCAGCATGAGAGTTCAAGATCAACATTGATTGTACAGTAAACAAACATGTTCAGTGAACTTAGTGTTGCATCAATGCATTCAGTGTTTGTCTTCCGCATTTTCAGTGGGCTAATGAGTATTTCAATGAACGTACTAAGTATTTCTTTATTTTTACAGGTGCTTGCAGAAACCCCAGCTACACCTCGTAGCCGGATTGAGAAAGACATGCTGGAAGGCTCGAAATGTTATTGGCTACTGGCGGTATCGGCTTTGCTTGGTGGATGGTGCTTTGGCAGTCATGAATCGCAGTTACGCATTGGAAAATCAGTCAATATTTTCGTGCGTTACGGCTACTTGAGTATATCGATGCGCGTGATATCGAACAATGATACGGAACAGTGGCTGTTCAAGGAGCCGACGAGAAATATTTATAAGGTACGAACACTTTTTCAACCTTTCTTATTTTACACTTAGTTTAAATACAAAGCATTTTCTTCAGATAGAAGTATTTGTAGCATGATTTTCAAAGGAATTTTTCGCAATGATACAGAAGTAATTTTTCATATTGGTGCAAAATAATGAAACTGTAAATATGAAATAAGTGTTGATTATATAAGCCTTAATATTGGAAAATTAACTTAATATTGGAAAGAATTGCGCTTTTCATTGGCCGAACACACTTTCAATTCATGGAAATATAATGAACTACTATTGAGTTACCACGGAAAATTTTAAACAAGATCTCGAATGTTGAAATTTGCTTCGTGCTTTTGATTGGGTGAAGTCATATAATCAACCATATGCAAAGGGACGAACAGATAAATATACTTTCCATTTATAAAATCAAAGAAAGAGGGTAGCAGCTCTGCATACAGATGCAAACTAGTTATTGTACACCCATATTGTAATTTAGTTATCAGTATCATTATATTCATATTGCTGAATTTTGATGATGTAAATCCAGGATATGATAACACTGACTAATATTACATTTAGCCTCGAAAATACGTATTTATGTTTGAAGCATTTCAAAATGCATCGCGCTGGTTACATTGCAATGAGATGGTTTCGTTTGTCAGATAAACATGTTCAACAATTGCGGTTTCAAAATAATGGATGTCTAAATGTAAATAATGAAGATTATCTCAGAAAAGTCATCATTCCCTTTGAAATCCAAAAGAAAAGACGATGCAAATATAATTGGAGCAGTTCTTTGTATTCATATCTATTTGAATTCGATTTAATTTCTTACAGTGGACACCCTCTTGCTACGAGCACTGCATATTCTTGACATATTGTGTCAAACAAAGTGGTGAATTCAACTATTGCATATCGCAACATTGATTACAACCTTGTTTTGATTCGTGATTTTGTTGAAATTACGTTCAGGAAGCAGTTTGGAAGTATATTGAAAAATACTTAATTTTGAACCCGATAATGGTCAAAATCACAAATGAAGCCTAAACTATGTAGCTTCGTGGCAAGATAAATACGCAATTAGAAAAGTTTTGCAGGAACCAAATCAAGTGTATCAAAAAGTAAATCTGCTTCGGCTTAAATAATTGATTTTTGGCAAGAGCTATAATATACCGCATTCGTTAAGCAAATAACACATAATTCTTTCGATTACAATTTTTTTAACAAAAAAAAACAATTTGTTAACTATTTGCTTGAGCGTCGGAACATAAATAATCAGGTCACCAAAAGTATGAAAATTAATTTAATGTTTTGTGGGTCACCCACATCCCTTTTGCCGGTTCATAGAAAACCTATGCTGTAGCATATACCTAGGGTATGTATGGAAAATTGATCCTTTATTTTGACCCATAATACAAAAAAAGAAAACGTCCCAATGCATGCGCCATGTATATGCTTAGGCATAGTGTTCACACATACACACAACTACGAAAAATCTTTATTTGTTACTAACTCTTAACTTAACATATTTAAATTTCATGATATTATTAACAAATTCGTAAATATGATTTTCAGAATATGGAAATATTAACAGAAGCCAAAGAAGAGAATACACCTGGAGTACTTCATGGTGACTTTCACATGGAGTTCTGTGATAATCGACGACAACTATATCAGGCATATTTTCGTGATTTTGCGATTGAACGTCTGGAAAAACCATGGGAAGCATTTACGGGCGGTTGGCATCCTGATCTGGCTGCAAAAAAGTTGGGCATAAATGCATCATACGCTAGAGGTGACTACGCTTATATATTAGTGCGAATGGCAAGGTTTCGTGAAATTGGCAAATTGAAACGGCCGATACCAATCAATCATCCGCTTGAAGATGATGTAGCTCAACGGATTGAAGACATGCAAATTGGAAATACCACTGCTGCGGCCAAATTCATAGATACGTATGGAACGCATTATATTAGTTCGTATGTGACGGGAAATTCATTGTATCAGGTAAGATGTTTGATAGTTTTGCAATACGGAAAATGTCTAGATTAGGAAAATAAATATGCACATGTGACGACATTAAGACTTTAATGATATGGTGGTATGTTGAATGCCAAGAAACATAATCATATATTAAATTGAATCAAATTCCATGGTCATCGACCTACTTCTAATGTAAATAATCTATCACCCAGTAAGCGTATTTAGAATCATGTGAACATTTTCATTTGATTGCCAACATTGGCCTTCTTGAAAGTTTTTTCCCCATAAATTCTTAACAATTTCCTCCACAAATAATAAATAAAAATATTTATAAAAAGCTTAGTTTCTAACCATTCATAAATGTATGATAAAAATAAGACTCAGCTCGTTTTTCAATATGTAAAACATTCATCAAAATTAATAGCTCCTCAACCTTAATCGAGCTTGGTCTTCCAAACACATTACCTTCAGCTGTCTTTTTTCATTTTAATGAATCTTTTGCAAAAAAACTGCAACAAAATTCATCCTATCATAAACAATGTTCAGTAAGCTTATAAAAATTCATAAATTTATTTCATAGTTTTGTTTTCTTATAAAAATTTTCCTTAACCGAATAGCATGTTTACCTTTATCACAAAGTATCTATGCCGTGGCGAAAATTTGTAGCTCCAAAAAAAAAAATAAACGAATTAATATTCTTCTCGGCATGTTTTTCATGATAATCATCTTGTGAAAATAAGCGTGAAAAATGGATGATGAGTAGAATATTTCACAGAGAACAAGCTTCTCAGACCGATATTAAATTTTCCAGCAGAAATTTAATGTTATTGGAATTATTCCATAGGAATGAATTGATACGAGTTAGCATGATATTGCACTGAACTCAAGAGCAACTTTTTACTATGAAACTTTCAAAGAATAAGTAAAATTGAAAGTCTTGAACAATCAACTTTTTTCGATACACTTCGGTATGTTTGACCAAAATTTTAGCCTTGAGCAATATTTTTCGTAATCAGTGGAATGTTTATATGTAGCTTTACTGACATATCCATTAGTTTTTCCATGAAAGTCTATAGGGCAACTTTTCAATAAGTAGATAAAAATCTCAATCAGCATCTACTCTACGAAAAGAAGTGAATAAACCCAAACAGTTCCAGACTGCTTACGGTCGTCAGAAAGATAAATGTTAAATATTGTCTGCTTATTGAAGAGTTGCCCTCAGGTTCTGAGAGTTCAGAATTTCTTCCAGATTCATTGAAATTTGTGCTCATTTTTAGCAATAATTCAATGGTTTTCTTCAACATTTTTTTCATTTCGGCAAAATATTAGTACATTCTATATAGATATCTACTTACCTGATTCCTTACTCGGATTTTCCCATAATCTCATTTATATTCTCAACTGTGAATGTATTACGAAAGAAAAATGAATAAAATAATGAATTTTTCTAGATTACTGTTTGCATGGAAGAACCACTTCGTATCTAGAACACGGTATTTACAAAAAGTTAGTTTTTCCAAAAGGTTCGCATAACGAGTGGTTTGTTGAAGTACCACTACATTTAGATCAGGTCTTCCTATAGTTGATACGGACGCGCGAACCTTACTGACGATTTTCGATTATCTACAATTTTGATTTTTTTATGTACTTGGAAGCATTATTGTTCCGAAGAGACTTTGTCAGAAGCATTACTCAGACACAAATGGGTTTTTAAAAATAATTTGCATAAAAAATTTCCTGCAGAGTTTCACATTTTCAAAATTTATACATTTTAGGGGATATATCCGAAACACAATGGGAATTTTTTCCTAGTATACTCCTTTGCTGCTTTTGTATTAAATATGCATCGAAAGTTATAATGAAAGAGGTATACATATCTGAGGCTATAAGCAATAAGTATGTGGTTAACTGCATTTTTGCCAATTTAAAAAAAAAATTCTTTAAAAATCGGAATTCAAATAGAATATGAAAAGATCTTAAAATTGCTTATAGTTAAGGTGGTATTTTTGCAGAAAATCCGTTTGCTAATATTGTCGAATTCTTGAACATATTTCAAAAAATATTTCAAAATTCTGCTGAAAAACCTGTCAAATGGAAGTTTTGAACCCTTATGTGAATGATAATCTACCAAATATTTTATTATTTTGAAAATATCCATAATATTCACTTGTGTATACTATTATTACAAAGAAAGAAGTCCTGATTGAATGACTGACTTAACAAGCATTAACCCATCGTCGCAAGGCATGAATGCGTAAATATTTAGCAGCTGTTGAAATGTAAAAGTATCTAGCAATTAACAACTAGGAAGGCTACTAATAGCCACATGCAAGTTTGTATGAATTATTACATAGAATTGATTTGTTTTATCAACATGGTTCCTTGATCACACTATCACAAGTCCTGTTGGGGTTTTTCCCATTTATTATAATTCATGCTCGATTGGAAGGAAATCCAGCTCTGATTCGTAGAACCGTCAATGGCTTATCGAATAAGGATTTCATTTGATTCGTGAAAAATGATATTCCTTGCGCTGAAAATGTTCGAATGTTCGAATGTTACTTTGAAGATTTTGCCTTTTGTAAGTGATTATATGATTCAAATAAATGAATCTTTAAGATTTTGACCCAAATATACAGCGAACGTAACTCAGGTTAAGATACAGGCAGAGGGAGGGTTACTGTAGATATTAATGTAACTATTTTTGGGTTCATTGAATACACTGTCAAAACGTACCAAAAAAATCATTTCACTGAATTATTATTATTATTTTACATGAAATAGCAGAACTCTCCTAGCCATATAAAAAATGCATATTAAACGATGACAGTGATTTTGAAGTGAGAAATGGTCGAAAACGAAAAATTCCAAATTTTTTTATTTAGTAACCCAGTGGCTATCGGCTGAACGAAAATTATATAGTTATGTACAATAATACCAGAATTAACTTTTCGAAATTCGTGTTTTTTTGTGATTTTTAGGTTTAAAAAAATTGAAAAAATAAATATTTTGAATCGTCCGTGGTTCACACTATACATGTGCTCAATAAATATTAAAGATTTCAGAAGGATCGGTTCAGCATTTACAGAGAAACCACTGTCACGACATGAAAAGATAGGTTTTGATAAAAATGCATTTAAACTTTTGAGAGAGATGATTTTTCTCCAAAATGCAAAACGTTACATTCAAAATAAACGTTATATTCAAAAAATCGGTTAGAGAATGTTATGGGACCTATATTCTCTTTTAAAATTCAATACTACAGTTGATTTACTTGTTTTCATGTATCACTCGAACTTCTGTTTGTATTCAGGGTGTTTTGTATTCGGTGGCATAAAATGACACCACGTATTCTTTGAAGTGTCGCGAAAAAAAATCGTATTGGAGGGGGGTGGTAAATCCGAAGGGGTTTCGAGATATAGGAGGGGGAAGTACCCCGCTCCATAACCACGACCTGGCCCGTTTAAACTCTTATAACTGTCTGGTTCATGCATGCATGCCTTCCAAAAATAACGCGTTTGATGGCCCATTATAAAATCATTTTAGACGTGTATAAAAACTTGCTCACAGTAGTGCCAATTTGACACAACAAAATTCGAAAGTGAAAACAACCTGAAAAAATTCGCTAATTTTCAGTTTCGCGACTATTTTGAACGCCAAAATGAAATGCTAACCTACAGCAGCTACTGTTTTTAAAGAAAGCGCTTATTGAGTGCTTCAATATTCCTAAAGAAGACTGTTGCCAATTTGCCCTTGTTTCCCGTGAAAATGGAAAACTAAAATTTTTCGAAATCCCTCTTAATTAGCCAAACATCATAAAATTTTATTATCTACCTGAGAAAATGCTAAAAAGGAACGGTTTCTGCTTGGGTGTTGTTCGCCATGTCATTAGTTGGATATGTTTTGATGTTGAGAGGTTTCTAAGCAGATATAATTAAAATCCGACTCTTAGTGAAAAACCGAAATTTATATTTACTGATTTGTACCTGATAATGTAATGGGTTATAAATTATATTCAAAAAGGCTGCGAAACTTAGTCAATACTCCGATTACAAGGAATAAGGTTGAGTTGTGAAATTTGATCATGACGACGTTTGCAAATGAGGAATACGCTGATATGCATTTTGTCTATGGATTTTGCGATGGCAATGCCACAAGCGCCCAGGCGGAGTATCAAAGAAGATACCCGACCCAACGAGTACCGGACACCAGAACTTTCGCACGGATGCACAGGAACTTACGAGAGCATGGAAGTTTCCAACCGCCTCGTTTAGGCAATCGATCAGGAACTGCTAGGAACGCCAATCAAGAGGAGCGTATACTAACCATAGTACGCAACGAACCAGATATTTCAACTCGTAGGCTAGCCTTGCGGTTGGGCATGTCTGCGACCACCGTTTGGAAAGTTCTCAACAAGGAGAGAATGCATCCTTATCATTTTACACCTGTTCAGGAGTTGCTCCCTGCAGATTATGCGATGAGAGTTACGTTCTGCGAATGGCTCATATCACAGGATAGAAGAGACTCCAACTTCGTTGGTAACATTTTATGGACCGACGAATCACATTTTTCGAGGGATGGTATCAACAATTTGCGCAATCATCATCTATGGTCTTCTGATAAGCCCAGAGAAACTCGAGCTGGTGCTACACAGCGAAGATTCAGCAGAAACATGTGGGCAGGCGTACTGGGGCGAAGGCTAATTGGACCATTCCGTTTGCCCGATAGGCTCAGTTCTGTCGATTATTTGAACTTTTTGACAAATGAGTTGCCGATCTTACTGGAAGATGTACCTATTATCAATTTGAATAGGATGTACTATCAACACGATGGTGCTCCGAGTCATACTGCCCATCGAATCACCCATTGGCTTACATCAAACTATCCAACAAGGTGGATAGGTCGGAGTGGTGCAATTAGGTGGCCACCTAGGTCTCCCGACCTGTCTGTTCTCGACTTTTATGTGTGAGGTGCAATGAAACAAGAAGTGTACAAGACACTTGTTTCATCTATTGCAGAATTAAATGTGAGAATTGACGCAGCTGCTGAAAAAATAAGAGAGCAACTAGTACATATGGATGTGGTCAGTGAAATCAAGAAACGTGCGTTTGCATGCATTTCTGCGCAAGGAAGACATTTTGAACAATTACTGAGATGACAAAAAAATCAAATAAATAGTGATAACTGAAATTTTTTAAAATAAAGTGTTAATTTCATCCCTTCGATATATTTTTCACAATTGAATATAATTTAAGTATTTCACTAAATTTGAGTTTTTGTTGGTCGAGGGAAACAAAGGCAAATTGGCAACAGTTTTCTTTAGGTATATTGAAGCACTCAATAAGCGCTTTCTTTAAAAACAGTAGCTGCTGTAGGTTAGCATTTCATTTTGGCGTTCAAAATAGTCGCGAAACTGAAAATTAGCGAATTTTTTCAGGTTGTTTTCACTTTCGAATTTTGTTGTGTCAAATTGGCACTACTGCGAGCAAGTTTTTATACACGTCTAAAATGATTTTATAATGGGCCATCAAACGCGTTATTTTTGGAAGGCATGCATGCATGAACCAGACAGTTATAAGAGTTTAAACGGGCCAGGTCGTGGTTATGGAGCGGGGTACTTCCCCCTCCTATATCTCGAAACCCCTTCGGATTTACCACCCCCCTCCAATACGATTTTTTATGCCACCGAATACAAAACACCCTGTATGTAGAGCCGCATGTGCCTTCGAGTATACATATAATAATCATGCCTGGATCTTTTTAGCATTTTAACACGATATTCTTAAAAATATTTCCTATGGAAACAAGTAAAAAAATTGATTTTTTGAAATATAATAAATACAATCCCCTTCAGGACAAAGATGAATATATAGCAGTAGCCATTTTTTACACGTTAGTTTTCCTCGAAGCATCTTTCATTGATTACGTGCGTAATGCAAACTGGTCTAAATTGTATCTTCTAAAAGCAGAGATATATTACACAATTGTCTGCAAAGAAAAACTCAATTTAATTATAAGCTTGATAAGTCCCGTTCGCTTTCAAACGTAACAGTTGTGGTTTGATACCCACATCATTGCAGATAGGTCCTGACAAGAACAAAATGAAATTCGCAAAGCTACTCAAATATACTCTGTACTCTTGGAATCTGGCGTGCTTTAGGGTTTTTATACGGTTGGAGTGATCCAAAGAACGGCATGTGCTTAAAATGGGCCTCGATTTAATCAGTGAATATAACTGTGACAATGCATTCAGAATAAAGTCTTCCCATAGTTGATGTCTGTCTGACGTTGTCTGTAACCGCATTGCAGTTCTAAGAAGGTAGTGGAATTAACCTCCGTTGCATGCCTTCTAATTAAACCATAAGAACTTCATCCCAATTAGCACTCGGCCAGTCGGACACCACTTTATCATTACCGTTTAATCACAATTACTATTTTCCGATTCAGTGATTACCAAATGCGCAATTTACTTCAAATATTCGCTTAAATTTTCAACGTGAATGCTCTGTTTGTCGAAATCATCTTTAATTACATAAACAAATAAATTTATTGCTCTAACTAGATAATTTGGTTATTATTAATAAATAAATGCAACAATTGTTTTTCTTTCAGGTTTTCGTTTTTAACAAAATGAACTACCAAGTAATTAAGGACCGTTTGAAAACACGAGGGATTTCAGCTTTATCTCGTCTAGACTTATACAATTTCTTCGCGCCCTGGTACGCAGAGCATCTAGGAAACATTCTAGTGGCGAGTGGAAACTCTACAGTGGAAAAATGGGCGCGTCGCAAACTTCAATATCAATACTACGTCTTCAAATACGCAACGCTCCTAAAGTTATATGGAAATGGAACTTTACTTCGTGCTCTAGATGATCTGCTCGGCAACGAAGCAATTTTGCAGCTAGAGCTGAAATCCTTGAATACAGTTTTCCGCGAGCCGGAAAAAAGAAAATGGTTCCATGAGCTATTGGATAACTATATGAAACTGTGGGAGGTGAATATGGCGCAGAACTAGTACAAACTTTCATACTGTTCACGAAAAAGTTCCTATGGTAAATTAACAGGCTCAAGTAGCGCGAGACCATCTACCACCGCCCCGGGAAAATGTTCGGCGAGCCAAAAAAATAAATATGTGCCAAGTGATTTGAGATATGTTTCTAAAACGACATAAGATAATTTACACTCACTGTGATAGTAGTGCGCACAATGGTAAACTGTTGTGTGTTTTTATGCAATCATGCTAAGTATACTGATACGTGTAGAGTCTAAGGTAAAAGTAATCTTTTAATGTATAACAATTATTTAAGCTAGGGATACAATTGCTACACTTGTTAAGCGATAAGTAAATTTATAAATAAATAAATTTTATGATACCATTTGTGGTTTGTCGATTTTATACTGTCAGAAAGTGCTTCTCGCTCTGCTTTGTTCTTGAATTTCCTTGATATTCTGAGCCAAAAGAAGTGAACCTGTAAAAAATAAAACAAAACTGGAGGATCTCCTTGGAAATTCAGGTGTGCTCTGACACTAAAGGGACGTATTGCTAGTAATGATGCTAATTGCAGGCTAAAGACTTGTTTTAAATAAAATTTTGTTTCGTCATTAATTTTTTCTTTGAGTAGATTCTGGTGCAATAACTCAACATTTCTTCATTTTCATTTTCTTCATGATCATCTCCATCAATTTTGGACTTAACAGAAAAAATCAAGCTTATCTTCAATTTTGTGCACTGTTATCACTGTTGTGGTGGTTCTTCTAGGGTTTGAGAAAAGGAAAGGATTTTTTTTGTGAACTGAAGAAAAACTGCTAAGGATCTGATGAAATATTATATATACACGTTTCTATTTTTAGCTAGAATAAATAATTAAAAGAATTCATTATGAATGCACAGATCCAATGATTGATCAATTACAAGGAGAAGGCACGACCACGTTCTCTCAGACTGGGATGCAATTTGGCATACAAGGAGGAGACGTTAAGGATATTCAATCCGTAAAATAGTAGAGCGCAGCAAACCCTGAATTTGAGAAAAAAGGCTTTAAAGTTGTAAGCGTCTCTTATGGATTAGTAAGTTTTTATTCCAAGTAAAAGCAGTGCAGTGTAGGGAGCAGTGCGCCTAGCCCGCGATCACATGGTTGTGTGCAATTTTCGTTCCCCGTAGTTCTTTATCCCTTCTAAGGAAACCTTTAAAGTTATCGGTTTTATAGTAAATCAGCAATGTACAACATTTACATTTTTCCCAAAAAGCTCGTTTCTTTGGTGAATTATATTAAAAACCCAGTTTGGAACCGGTTGGATAATCAAAAATGTGGTCTAAGTGCGACCCTTGAGGCCCACACGAATAACTTCCCAGTGGGGTGAATAAAAAGCTACAATTTGCTTTTATTATTAATTAGTGTTATTAATAATTACTATTATTAAACATTATTATTCTAAATTAATATAATTACTTTTATTATTTTCATCAATTTTTTATCTAACCATAAAAGCTTTGGTAGAGGAAGACGTCTCCACCGCCCGGTCATCTTCTACCAAAGCCTCGGCAACCTCGTCCTCTTCGTCCTCGTCATCCTTCTTGTCCTCGACTTCGTCCTCAACCTCGTTCTCCATCTCGGCCTCGGAATCCACAACTATTATTGAGGTTATTTAGTTATTATTTACAATAATCATTCGTTATTAAGAATGTTTGACCGTTACTGAATAATTATAATTGGCTTTATATATACAATATCAAATTATAACTAATATTATTTGATTTTTATTAACAATATTAAATTATTTATAACAATATCCAATTATTAACTGCATTAGCGTTTCTACTCTCATTCACCCAAACCTGATATAATAAGTTTGGAATTTCATAAATTAATCATTATTATTTTTTTGAAATAACATTTTTTACAAATTTGATCACAATTTTGCTAACGCACAATAATAACAACATTACTATGAATGTATTTGGTATCTGCACGAATTAATAGTTCGTATCAACAGTTTAAAAATAAGCAATTTTTAGTCGTTTTTTCAGTTTTTTCATCCTAAATAAAAAACGGCCCAACCGATTTTGCTGAAAAGTCATTCAGTTTTAAATTACGTAATTACGCGAATGAAACCGGTCCCACGTCAATCATACCTTTAATTCTTGAGATAATCGAGACGAAAAATTATTCCCATAGGGAACTGGGAAGTTAAAAATTGATATGTTCAAAGTAAATTGTAGCTGATGGTAGGCTCATCCCTTGTTCCTTGAAGCAACCCCGCGTCACGACCTTGTGATCGCGAGCTAGGTGTGCTGCTCCCTACACTGCACAGTTTCTACTCGGAGTAAATACTTATTAATTCGTAAGAGACGCTTGCAACTTTAAAGGCTTTTTATTAAAATCGGTGTGTGTGTGTTGTGGTCTTATATTTTAGGGATTGCATATTCTTAATGTCTCTTACTTACCTGCCCAATTTTATCCCGATTTGTGAGGAGGAGGGCGTGCCTTCTCCTTGTTAAACTTTCTTTGGGTTCGTCAGTCAGTGCGCCTGGATAATTTTGAATAATTTTCATCTGTTAGTAGTTTAAGTCATTTTCATGTAGTGATGCAGTTATTTTATGTTTGAAAAAAATAATTGACATTTAAATAATTTGCTTGAACTGAATTTTTTTTCGCGTCAATGTATTAAAATTACTAAAAATACTGAAACTAGAAACCAAACTCTATTTTATTTATTTTTGGACATTTTTATATTAATCAAATAAAAGAGTTTGCACAAAACACTGAAAGCTTGAGAACTAAATAAATTATTAGATTAATATTGTTTTATTTTATTAATTTTTGATTAGTAGAGTAGTGATGGTCACCGCGGATGTAAGAGAGCGTTCAACCAACAAGGTAATGCTTTAAATCAACATTTTCACTTGAACATTTGGTATTATATAAGGTAGAAAATATTGTACAACATTGATATTATGGTTAAATCCTTGGGCAACAGAAGTCAAAGTGATTGTATTTACACAAATCTGTTCAAGGCTTTCGACTACTTTGGCCATATCATTTTGTTAAACAAATTGAAAGTGTATGGTATACACTGTTCTGCGCACAGATAGTTTACTTTCAATTTAGTTGCCCGCTAATGTAAAGCTGCCTTTTTAAGTGAATTCTCAGATCTCTTAACTCATCTGTCACGTGTTCACAAGGTTCTATTTTGAGGCCTATTCTTTTTTTACTCCCTGTGAATGATTCGCTTTTTTTCATCCAGTCTTCTTGCCTACTGTACTCTGATGACTTCAAGGTGTTCAGAATCATCTTCTCCGCCAATGATTACCAAATACTTGAACGTGATCTGAGTCTCTTTCAATCATGGTGTGCCCTAAATAATCTGGCTAGGAATGTTGATAAATTCCGTAAACTCACTTCAATCAATAAAACTAATCCCTTCGGGTTTCCTTTCTCATTATAAAATTTTACAGCCCCTATGGTCGACCATTTTTGTGACCTGAGAGTTATTTTTGACGCCAAACTAAAATTCAACCAGCGCAATGATAATAATATGCATAAAACATCTAAGTTTTGTGATTTTCTGTTAAGAAACTCGACTATCTTTTCTAGACGTAAAAGCAGTATTAATCTGTTTAATTCTTTTGTACGCAGTTTCTGCGAATATTGTTTCCTCTGGATGGTCCCCAAATAGTAACCGCGGCATAGTTATGATTAAATCAGTTCAACGAAAGTTTACTCGTGGTTTGCTCTATAAATTCAACATTCCCTACGTTTCCCATAATGAACCTAACCCACTTTAACCTCGTCACTCAACAACAACGTAGACTTTACCTTAACGACTGTCTCCTATATAAACTTTTCTTGTATCTCCTAGACACTCCTCTTTGTATTATAACAAGCTTCGCTTCAGTCAGTCTTCTTATCCCTGCAGAAATTTCACTATCTGTGCTCCTACCAATACAATCTTCAATCTGTATTTCAATTCACCTCTGATCCGCCTTCAGAGTACCATGATTCAATGTGGTTTGGTTCTTTCGGCAAATTGTTCGCGTCATACATATAAAAACCATCTAAAAAATTTCTTTCTGGTTCCTAATCAATAATTTAATCCAGTCTATCATATTTCCTGCTACTGTGTGAGTTGAAGCGCTATTAGTATTAGCAATAAACAGTTCAAAATTTCATTTTTGAAAATGTTTTTGTTTTTGACCAATGCTAGTTCCTTAATATCTCAAAAATTAACGATAATGCATAAAATTCATCTTTTCTGCAGCGAATTTTTTAATGAGCAATTAGTTCTCGAACAAAAAAAAAATGCATACAAGCAATAGTAAGCGAGAGATTCGCAAAAGACTGATTTCCATCTCATTTTTCTTTCTTTTATACTAAAATAAAGGAAAAATGTAACAAAATAAATTCACGTTGATTCACTTGGAGCCTTGGCCTTTTTACTTAATTTGACTGGGTTATGTGTAAAACTGTCACCACAGACACCTACCATCTGTAAAAAGTACCACATCAAAATACATTTTAGCTTCAATTTGAATAATGATATCAGAATTACTGAGGTGAAATATGATGTTCAATCTCTATTCTTATTTCTTAAGCTGTATATGCTTGGAATACAACAGAATCTTCCAGTTTTTACACTAAAATTATCTTTTGTTTCATAATGCAGGCGTAAATCTGTATTATTGGTAATCGTTTGGAAAACAAGTATTTAAAAATGATCATTTAACCACATTTTGTACAACTAGGAGCTAGGATTGCATCATGGCTCTATACGGCGATAGTGAAACCAATTCTTCAGTATGGAGCAGTTATTTTGTGACCAACTATTGCGAAAACATTAAAAGTAAACCTGCTAAACAAGGTCAGAAGCATTGTAGCTATTGTTATCACCGGGTCCCTACGCACTACCTCGACAAAGGTGTGGTTTATGCTTTTAAACTGGTTCCTTACGAGACAGTAGGCGAAGTGCTCTGAGATTCGATTAAAAGCCCTATATTTCTGGCATGAAGGAAACTTTGGCCACTTAATCATACTACGCAGGGATGGACCAACGCCAGGGAAAGTAGACTTTGCTTCTCCGATTCCTTGCTTCTACCATGGTTGCAAGTCGGTCATTCCGAGTAGGGGTCATAGAAAGGAGTGAGATACAGGAATCGGTCGCCACTAACACGGATGGGTCAAAAATGGATGGAAAAGTTAGCTGTGGTGTTTTCTGAAAACAGCTAGGTCTGAAACTATCATTCAGGTTTCCAGACCACAGCAGTTTTTTTCAGGCAGAGGTCATTACAATATATGTACAAGGCAGTAGACTGGTTGAGAAACCAGAAAACTTCTATAAACATCTAAACATTTACTCTGACAGTCAAGCTGCTATCCAATCACTATCCAACGTGTACAACTCATCCAAAATTGTAATGGAATGTCACACACAACTCAACATGATGTCGCTTCACTGTGAAGTAATCCTAGTAGTGATATACCGGGAAATTGCGAAGCAGATGCATTAGCGAGAGCTCCAAGAGTATACACTAACACCCCAAGTCGGCCAACCTCTAAGCTCCACAAAGCTAGAGTTCAAGGAGGCTGCTAATAGGACCTGGCTACTGCAAGAAACCTTTAGGACAATCAGGCAAACTTGGCATTAATTGAGCTTCAAACGCACCACGCAGCTCCTCAACTCGAGCCGTGAAACATTAAATTTCATCATATCCGTACTGATGGAACATTGTCTGATTGGCAGATATGCAGAAAAATTGGGCGTTCCCTTCAACGATATCTGCCGGAACTGCAGATTGGAGCAAGAGGAAGAAAAGATCCAACACTTTCTGTGCGAATGCCCAGCAGTATCCAGAAGACGCATGCAAACCTTAGGTTCACTCATCCTGGACAGCTTCCCGGAAGTACCTAATTTAAACATTAGCTGCAAAGTCAGCTTCATACGAGAATCTAAATTATTCTCATCATTCCGCTGCAAAGTCCAAGTGGTGTCCCAATCTTCTTTGGTATTGCAATGGGCCTGTCGTGGCCTAAGTGAGTCACCTTTGGATAAGGAGGGCTGCCCTTACAATCAACCAAGCTAGGGTTGGTGTTTGTGTTGTTTGAATAAAAGGATACAATATACTCTGGTAAAACAGTCATATTCCACAATTAACACTCACGGCAATAATGTTTACGGGATGTTCGTATCAAAATGATCTTAAAACTTTCCTCTAATTTATCTTAAGAATCCTCTTCCTTTTCGGGTTTCAGTCAATTTATTGGAAGACATAGAAATAAAGTACATTCTACAGGTTTGGATGATCCAATCTACCATCGGTTATAAAATCTACAACAGTATCAATATTCGATAGTACCATCTTTCTTCCTTTTCGCGTTTATCCAAAACGTAAATTTTGTCATGAGAAGGCTTTATGTACAAAGATTGCTACTAAAAACACCATTGAACCTAGCTCTGGAAAATGGATTAATAATGTTACATACATACTACAGAAACAATTGAAAACCAAATCTTTTAATTTTTAAGTTTTTATTAATGTTGGAAACGTTATTTTTTTAATTTTTTCTTCGTTTTCTTTTAATTGTCCTGTTTGCCATTTAATACTTTGTTTGCAATCCGTTCTCATTTCATGCAATTTTGAAATTTATTTTCAAGATAATCATATACATCTTATATAGTTTGTGTTGTTGAATTAATTGCCGTCTTTTGTAAACCGAGCAGTTATGACATTTTTTTATGGAAATTTTGATGCATTTTCTAATTGAATCGATTCAGGTTTATTATATGTTTTTGTTGTTGTTGTTGCTATTTTATACTTTTGATGATGAGGTAACAATCTTCAACGTAACTTTCAATAATGTAAATATAAAAATATCTGATTATGATACGAAAATACATGATTAAATTGATACACTTGCTATTAGTTTTAACACCGCGAATTACGTGTGTTTATTTAATTTTGTTTTTAACCTTTCGCAATTGTATTGCCATTAATAGGCATTCAACTATGTGAAATTCGTACACGAGACAAATGCCTTGTTTTTTTTTGTTTTAAATGTAATAACTGTGTTCGTTTATTGCTGTGTCTAGATAGATATTGCGGTTAAAAATATGAGCTGATTGAATGTTGTATTTCCACGAAAGAAGTTTTTTATGCATGGGTAAATAAACGAAATAGTTGGCATTTTTGACTGCTTCCTTCAGTTTAGAAATTTGGCGATTAAAAGCTTAATGATGTGGTATTTCATTGATTGTATCATTTAATTGAATAATATGAAAATGAGTCTGCCTTGAAACGAAGAGTGTATGCTTGGTGTTGGATAATGGTTGAGTTCATCTAGGTGAGTATTAAATGTTAGTTTTGTATAATTTTGTATTTAGTATCGTGATGCATGGAAATTATCCCAATGTTCTTTTGTCTATACGTAATTTCCAGTTTTCAATTTTCATTTTGGTGTTCTAAATTCTCAAAAGTCACTACATAAGTCCAGAATTTCAATGTTGCATTTTGGATATTCGGCTATATTGTTTGTGTCATACTAAACACAACCTTTTTGATATTTGTATTTGTTTTTCTTCTTCTCGTAAATATTGAAACCATACTCTTTCGAAAGATTCAACTTGGATTGTGTTCTCCCACTGTTGATCAAACATTATAGTCGTTACATTTAAACTTTACAATTGTTAAAGGGAACTTTTTCGTTTATTGAATTATAATTTCGATAGAGGTAAAAATGATTCTAAGGGTTCAAAACTAACAGTGTGTTACTAATCAATTTTATTTTTAGTTCAGAATTTCTTTGGAATAACGCGTCCATATTTAAAACAATTACTGGAATGTGCTACTGACTTTAGGATAAATTTATATCAGTAATTTGCATTGCAGGTTAAAATTCTAACTTAACATTAGAAATACTTTACAAAAAAATATTTTCATCGTCAAATTCGATACACTGTGAATGAATGTACATATTATAAAAATTGGCAACTATTGTGAAAAAATTAATTATAAATAACGAAACATCCACTTCTCATTGATACTAATGCTTGTTAGCTCGTACTTTAATTAATTTTTTAAAACTATAAAAACACTAGAAAATCAACAACATCTTCACTAGGACAATCACATTTACATATAAAAATTTTTTGCTACATTAATTTTCTTTTGTCAATGCTACATTTTGAATTGTTTAATTTAGTTTTGTTTTGTGTTCTCGTTTAGATTGTAATGTAATTAAATAAAATCTCTGTCGAATTTATTCGGAAAAATGTGCTTATCAAATGAAAACAATAGTTTGTATTTCATATAGTAACAGTAGACTATTATTATGCGGTGAGAAGTTGCGTAATTATATATTTAAATTTTTAATGAAACAGTTTTGATCAAATTAAAGCAACCAACTTAGTTCTGAGAAATTTAAGACGTATACAATGTGGATAGAATAGAATCGAGTTTTTGTTATTTTTGCTCTATTTTACACTTTCAATTTAAAGCGTACTTCTTTAAGTTGGCTCCATTATTATCATTTTCTCCTGAAAAATATAGCTGAGAGCGCAAAACTCTTTCAATAAAAATTGATATCACCTTGACAACATTTAGGTAGGCATCTCAACCCGAATATTTCTTCCTGGCGAAAGTATCGGCACTCTTTGCTGTAGTGTAGGCGCCAAGTATACAAAGAACTAAGATAGGACACTTCTAGCGTGTTGTTGAAAATAAACTTCAGTTTATAGAATCGTTCCTTTACCTACATTCGATTTGTAAGTGTTTGCAGAAAATATGCGACAGAACGATGATATGAATTGCGAAATCAAATTAGAAGTTGGAATTGAGTTTGAGCCGCAATCACCCAAAAAGAGTTTCAATTGAATTGGGCAACTAAGAAATAATGAAATCATAAAAGTTTTATTGGAAAGGTCCTACAGAAAATGGAATAGTTGGAAGAAGTTGTTCGTTGCAGTAAGGACTAGAGATTTTTACATCAACTGAAATTCAATTGGTAATTGTTTGTTTCCAGATTGAATTGTTGTAGAGCTCAACACATTGAACTCGGCATTTTAAATATTAGCAAGTTAGCCCCAAAGACAAAATTTCTCTGAGGAACTTAAGACGATATAAGCTTAGGACTGTATAGGAAAAAAATGCTCTTTAGTTTTTCTTGCATAGCTCCTGTTTGGAATAAGTTTAAGTCTTCATCAGGTATGCAAAATTAGCTATAAAATGCGACAAAAAAGAACGTCTAATTCATTCGTATTGTAAGATCACTCTTGAAAAGATGTCATCAAATCAAGAAAAATTGCGTAGTTTAATTGTGTGCTAATAAAAATCCACTTCGTAAATATTCGGTACTAGCAAAAGGAGACGAATTCGTCGATTGCAACAGTGAAACCAACGATTAGAAAGTACAACAAGGCTCTACCTGTTGCTAGAAAGTCTGGATCAGGTAGAAAAAAGGTCCACCCGATACAAATTTGAGCCGAAAGGTGAAGAAGAACTTGTTGCAGAGTCCTAACACATCCATTCGAGATATGGCTCAAAAAGTGCAAATATCGAAGGCAACGATTCAGAGGATTAAGAAGCATTATAAACCGAGATCATATAAAGTCCAAAAGTACCCGATCAACAAGGATTACCTGACCAAATTCGATTGTGTTGTGTTGGACGATGAAACATGCGGAAAGGCCGATTTCGCACAGTTGCCTGGTCAGGACTTCTATACAGCAAGATCAAAGGGTAGTGTTAGCCCAAAATATAAAACAAAAACCACCAAACCACAAAATTTTGCAAGCGGTATATGATTTGGCAGGCAATATGTCGATGTGGTCTCAGATCAGAGGAATTTGTAGCGAAGGGTACCATCAATTCAGCAGTATACATCGAAGAGTGTTTAGATGAACGATTTAAACAATTTATCGAGAAACACGACGCATCTGTAGCATTTTGGTCAGATTAAGCGACAAGTCACTATGCTCGATCAACAATGAAGTGGGACAACAACATCTCCGTGGTACCGAAAACAGCTAACCCTTCAAACGGTCCACAACTTCGACCAATCGAAAGATATTGAGTTGAAATGAAGAAAACATTAAAGAAAACAAACAAAGTTGTTAAAACCGAAAAGGATTCTCAAAATAAGTAGAGATACGCAGAGAGAGGTACGAAATTCTTTCCTTTGAATTGAAAATTCATTGAATTTTTATGTAAATGTTAGTTAATGTTAATTAATATAATATCAAAATAAAAGAAAAAGAAATTGTCCGATGAAGCAATTAATACCACTATGAGAGACATAATTATAAAGGTCAATTTTTTTTCGATAGACTCCTTATTTTGATAACTTTAAGAGAACTGTTGAATGTATTAGAATCGCATGAAACATAGTTTAGGGTTTGGAACCCTATGAAATCTATCAAAATTTGTTTACTATTCTTCACATTTTGATGTTCAACATAAATATCTGTTGATATATAAACATTTAGATACATAAATCAACTAAAACACAATTTTCCCGAATAAATTTCAGAGGAGTAACATACACATCGAATATAAACTAAATTTCCAAAAATTGATAAGAAAATATGATTTGAAACGAAATACTGCTAATATTATTGTGCAAATTACATTATTACACCTCATCTCATCTCATTTTAATCTGAACAAAATGTACACACGTTACGTGGTTGATTTTCTATCATTATTTTTCGTTTAAGAGATTTTGTTACTATCGTTTAGAGTTTAATATTGTTTTGAGTTTGTTTATTTATATTTTTACAATTAATTCTTAATACCTTCATATTAGTTGTTTTAAATTCAATTGTTTTTTCTTCATCTGATTTTAAAAATTCATTTATCTTAAATATTAATATTAATGTTAACATTGTTTCTTTATTTAGTAGAATATATCAATCTAATCATTGCTGTATTGTTTGTTTAACATATTTGTTTATTTCGTTACTAATTGTTTAATGCATGACTGTGCTAGTGCCGGGTGCGATTTGATTCCAGCATATATGTACGTACGTCTCAGTGGTGTGGAAGTATGTGGCGTGATTGATCATTCTTGTTTTGAATTACGTTTAATTTTTATCAGTGCCATATGTTGTTCTAAACATGAAATAAATGCTTTTGTGCAATTCGGTTTTGAATTTTGCTTCTTATTTTAATGAGCACTAAATTGTTAAATGTGGAAAATTTACGTATTTTCAAAATGCTGATATTGCCAGGATTTCTTGAGAAGTGATTTAAAATGTACTGAGATTTTTTTGATCAGGATTAAATTCCGAAAAAAAACTATTAATAAAACTCATGTCCATTTTGATTCTTCAACTAATCAAATAGAATATATCACTGATTATATTGATGGAGGCTAGAAATAATTGGCTAATACTCAACTGTGTCAATAGATTTGAAATTGTTTTTTTTTTGTTACTGATTGGAGTGTTTTTCATACGCTTATTTATCAAATACCATTTTATTATGTGTAGCGTTTACCATGTTCCGGTATCGATTTATTTTAAATCGTATTGTGATTCCAAATCACAATCACATTCACATTCTTCCAGACAATCGGTGCATTCTAGTTCACTGTCTTGTCAGTATAACCATGACACGGGCACCCATTGAGATGTAGTATGTACTTTGTCAATTGCGTTCTCTAGGGTAGCTATTGTTTCAGCAATATCATTATTAACAATTGTTAAATCGAAAAAGTGTCCGTAGGCTTGTCGTAACATTTCGGATTCCTTGGCGAGGCGTTCTAAGCTTCCATCATACTGAAAATTAAGAATATAAAGTTTTTTCTGTTAACAATTCGAAGGATAATATTCAATATATCGATTGAATAGCAAGGTTAGCTATTTCTTCAAAAATTTAGAATTTAAAAAACGTATTCAAGTTCGGCACGAAGGCATTTAATGCATTTACCGTTAATTAAGGTGTTTTCCGGGTCAAATATATTGTTTGCTTAATCAAATTTGTGTTTTCCAAATTAAATTCATTCCCTTTCAAATCAACATGAAATTTTTACAACTCGGTTGATACTGAAACGCGCCAATTTGAAAAGAAAAAGCTTCAATTTGATTCGGAAAATCGCCAATTTGGTTTTTAAAATCACCAATTTGATTTGGAAAATAACCAAATTGATTTTGAAAAACTACGATTTGATTCGAACAACACCTAAATCGAGGAGTACATGCTATAAATGGAAAATGTACAAGCCTAAATTTATGTTCATTTTAACCCAAATTTTATTTCATTTCTTAGTAATATAAAAACTTTTCCGAAAAAGAAAATTGATAAGGAGATTGAAAAACACGTTTCGTTGATTTACTTTAAGGGGGGTGTATGGTCAAATGTTCGATTCGTTTACTTCTTCATTCTATTGTATAGTTTTTCAAGAGTTTCCCATCGAAATTTTAAGTTGATCCGAGGAAAATTGATGAAGATATGGACATGAGTTCAGGGACAAGCTCTCGTGAATGGGCACGTGAAGAGGATAACATTCGTATTAGCAGAGCTGATCAAAAAGCTGCAAAAGAGTGCAAAGAAGGTCGTGTCCTTCGAAGACAACAACAAAAAGATGCTCTAGACATCCTTGCTGATAGCCTTACACTTTATGGACCCGGTATTGACGATTCTGTGCGAATAGAGAAAAATTTTTTTTTTTTAAAAAAAAGTTTCAAACGCGTTTTCCGAGAATTTTTATTTTTAAAGTCGGTGAGACACGGAACTCAAAAAATAACGAACCAACCCTTTTGAAATTTTGAACATTTATTCTGTTAACATTTTACAATATTTTATTTTTAGACTATAATTTTTTGAATAGGAATTTTCGCGATTAAAAACCACAATCCCGAAAATAAATTTTTCTTTTTTTTCGTCTTTTCGGCTTCAAAATTACACCAAAAATTAAATAGACTAAATAAATGAAAAAAACACGATAGCGTTACTTCAAGAAAATCATTAAATAATAGATGTTTTTTTGTTTTTTAGTTTCAGATGATCCAGCTATTAGCTATGTTTCTCACGGCAATTCACCTTTTTTTGGGACGTCGATTTTGATGTAGAGTCACTGGCTCATTTTTCAATATTTTCCAATAAAAAAATTACTGGATATTGTTTAATATATGTACTTTGGTATATTTTTTCAGCTAATAGAGTAACTTTTACCATATTGCTAAAATAAATTCTTAAAACTATTCTTAAAAAATCAAGAATTAACCATTTGAACCCCATTTGAAGGCCAAAAAATAGCGACTTTTTATGGATTTTTCTCTCAGCTCCTTCATTAAATATGAACATCTATCTTTTTAATACAAAAAACTTTTTTTGTTGTAAATTTTCATTATAAAACTATTTATAGAGGGCGCCAAAGTTGACACCTCGAAAAGCACCCCATCGCATGGTCGACAGTTAATCTCAAAATTTGCAAGTCTGAAACAGAAAACTCATAAAAGAGTTTTAAGGACTAAGGTTCCTGACGTGACAACTGACCACCGTTTTTTGAAAAATTGATTAAAAAAAAGTTGCGGAGCTTTGTTTTTTTTTCAGTCGTTTTCTACACGCCAAATTTTTGTTTTCCAATGTTTTCGTCTAATTGCGGTGAATTGTTTTGCGGAATATGTTAATAAATAATACGCACTAAGATTGATTAAAATCGGTTGAGAAGGTCCGGAGATTAACTAGCGGCCAGTTAAAAAAAACGTCATTTCGAGAACATCGCGTTTAAAGTTGGCTTCGTTTTTTAGTATCTTTTCTATACATATTTGAACTTCATTTTTTATGCGTCAGAATAAATACTGAAACGTGTAAATAGACGAAAATCTCGTCTTCTTTTGTGAATGAAAAAAAATCCGACATTTTAGAAAATGGGGGGTACATAATCGAAGCCATGCGGTCGGTGGCTGCGGGAGCAGCTAAAAACACACATGCACTTAAACCCGTTTTATATTATTCTAACGTTCGAATTTATTCGAAATATTTCAAAAGGTCATTTTTAAAGGTGCGGCTAGTTGAAAAACGACAAAAAAAAACAATATTTTGAAATTTTTAATGTGTACTAGTACCTCAAATAATTATAATTCAATATACTTACGTCCGCTATATTCTGCAAAGAAGGTGCTGCTATAAACACAACGTATGGTGTAAATTCAGCTGTACGTAATATTTTCAACGCTTGCGGCTCCACATCAAGTATTGCCATTTTGCCCTCTGTATGTATACGACGTATTGTATCTAATTTTGTTCCATACATTGCATCCTCATGAGTACCTGAAATTCATAAGAAATAACATTTGTAATACGACCTTTAAATGATTTTCTATTTATTAGCATTAATCTCTGAGAATCAGATCTAATATTTTTCTAAGAAAATGTTGGCGATCTTTCATAAAACTGAATCTACTATGAATTCCTTCAATCTAACGTTGCTTACCATATTCGAGATACTCGTTGGCAGCAATATCAGCCATCATTTCGTCATGTGAAACAAAATAATAGCTGCGACCATTCTCTTCATCAGGTCGAGGAGGTCTCGTTGTGTCTGCAAGAATATTAAGTAAATGTTACTCTTGTCCCGTTTCGAAAAAAATACTAGTTATATTCGAGTTACTTACGTGGTATTGGATAGGCGTATTTGTCTGGATACTTAGCTATTAGGGTATTTTTGATATGACGGCGACCAACTCCATGTGCACCTAATAAAACTAGAGTTTTCCTTCGGAAGTTGGGGTCCCCGACTTGAAAAAAATACAGAAAATATATATATATATAATTTTGCTGTTTTAAGGAATTCCAATAGAATTCTAAATATTTGCGCGTCGAAATAAAATGTTTATGGTTTCTATACTACAGTTAACAAATAATATTGGGTGTACAACTTTGTTCTGCGGTTTCCCGATAGATGGCTGTATCAGTAAGCTGCGGTCGGTACGCACGTAGATTAAAATTGTCAAAAGTAATTTTCTACATCTGCCAACGTATTGACATTGCCGTATTAGTGAAAGTTGTTTGCTGATTTCTTAACTCAAAATGTCTGTTTTTGAGCCAAGTTATCGTCATTTGCGTGAACTTTTGATATTCTGCTTTCATTTGGAATAAACTGCAGCTGAGGCTCATCGAATGCTTTCAAATACGTACGGTGAGGTTGCTCTGAGTGAAAGAACGTGTCAGGAGTGGTTTCAACGTTTCAAGAGTGTTGATTTCAATGTCGAGGACAAGCATGGTTGTGGGAGAGAAAAAATATTCAAAGACCAAGAATTGGAAGAACTACTCGATGAAGATTCATGCCAAACACAAGAAGAACTAGCTCAATCACTGGGAGTCACTCAGCATGCCATCTTCAAACGCATGAAGACCATGGGTATGATTCAGAAACAAGGAAATTGAATTCCGTACGAGTTGAAGCCGAGAGATATTGAACGGCGCTTGTTTGCATGTGAACAACTGCTGGAAAGACATAATTGGAAGGGATTTCTACATTGCAACGTAATCGGTGACGAAAAATGGGTCCCTTAGGATAATTCCAAGCGCAGAATGTCATGGGGAAAACTCGGACATGCCTCCCCATCGACCGCAAAACCGAATATTCACGGCGCCAAGGTTATGCTCTCCATTTGGTGGGACCAGCTCGGTGTAATATACTACGAGTTAATAAAACCGAGTGAAACCATCACAGGAGATCGGTACCGAAAACAATTGATGCGTCTGAAATGTGCATTGATGGAAAATCGGCCACAGTACCGAGAAAGACACGAAAAAGTCATTCTCCAACATGAAAATGCTCGGCCACACGTCGCAAAAGTGGTCAAGACATGCTTAGAAACCCTGAAGTGGGAGGTCCTGCCCCACCCACCCACCAACTCCCAGACGTCTCTCCTTCCGACTACTATCTAATTCGTTCATTGATGTACGGCCTGGCTGATCAGCATTTTTCTTCGTACTAGGAAATACGAAGATGGATACAATCATGGATCGCGTTAAAAGACGTCTTCTTTTCCGAGATGGGATCCGAAAATTGCCGGAGAGATGGGCGAAAGTTGTCGCAAGTGGTGGACAATACTTTGAATAATATATCTGTTAGCACTTTTTGACAATAAAGCTTTAATTTCGGGGAAAAACCCGCGGAAGCAAAGTTGTACACCCAATAGTTGAAATTCATTCTGATTTTTCCATCAAAGGCTGATGGAAGTCACACTTTCATTGGATTTATGAGTGTCTACATAATACAGGTATATGTTTCTTCATTGTTGAAAAGTTGACGAGGACATGAAGTTTATATCTTTTTAGAATTTTTTTTCTCGACAGTGTATTCATGCTAACTGACTATACGGGTTTCGCTTGGATTTCTTACCTGGGAACGCATGAGTTCGCCGCAATTCGACTTTTGAAATTCAAAAATTTTACTCGCATTTGTAATATTTTTAGACACAGGAGAAAGAAGAACATGAGTCAAAAATCAAGCGAATCCGCATTGCCGTGTAAATATTTTATTTTATGATATAATTTCTCCAAAAGTTCGAAAAACCCCATTTATAAAAAACCAGTACAATATATGTTTTGAAAATATTGTGAAAAGAATAAATGATAAACGTTCGTTAAAGAAATGTTCAACACGTTCTTTACTCGCACTATTGGAAAAAATATGATATTGACTTATGCACTTTTTCCTGCCTTGTCTAAATTTGATATATTGGTCACTGAACCTGAAGCTGAGAAAGTGGAAATTAAACAAGAAAAAGAAGTGAATTTGTTGATAAGTCTATACTACTAATAGTTTGTAGATGTAGCATCATAAGGACCTTACTTCCGTTGAAGTAATACCCATAGGTGCCTTACAAAGCGTCAAATTTGCTGTTACAAAAGCAACGCCTATGTTATATTTTGCAGCCGGGCGAGCAGGATTTTAGCACCCTTCTAGCTATTGAAACACGAACTTTTTTGTTACTTTGTGAATTTTCAAAGTGTTTGCTTCGACTATATTGAGAATGCAGTAGCCTCATCATCACACAGTAGTAACTTGGCATACTTATTCTTTTGTCGTTACACCCCTCTATTCAATATCTCTTTGGTTTGAATTTTAAGAAGCTTCTTGCATTTACAGCAACAATCACAGGAAGAGTGCGAAAAATTCGAAGCGTCACTCAGGTATTCGAAAAATTTTCATTGAAACTAATAAATTTATGTATTTTAATACGTTCAAAATGGACATATTCAACGGCTGTGTTAACCAGCAGTATAAGTAGTCTGAACCTTCTACCGTTGAAAATTATTAACCATATGTAATGATTCACGCCCGGCACAGCGATTGTGACTGGTTATGAAAGTGTCGGAAAATAAGGGCAACTAGCAGCCACCCCCCACGGAAACCACAAAAACGTTAGGATAACTCACTGGATGCAGATAATAAAATCGCTTTTGAGATTCTTAAACGGCAGGACGTATTCATTGACCAAATGCAGTTGGAAGCAATGTCTTTGGGAAGCAAAGTTCATTTGAAATGTTATTATAACATAAAATCATTAAACGATTAAACGATAGCACTGTCCTACAACGAATTTCCTTTTTGAAGGTCAAGTAGTTTTTCTACTAGCTTTTTGTATGCTTATTACGTAACTAATAGTCAAAAGTTTCCATCACATCAGAATTTTGTGGATTTTTTTTTACTTTTTGCATAATTTTTTTATAGGAATTTGGCTTGAGGGCGATGGAAAGGAAATTTACTTGCCAATCGTTATACAAAATATCCATATTTTTTATGCGAATGGGATAGCAGAAATAGAGCAGAACATTATACTCGGGAAGAATGGCCGGTAAGAATTAATTTAGACCCAGAAAAAATATAGTTCGACAGAATTTAGTCTCACCAGAAAAAATCTTACTACCACCTTTGCATATAAAGCTTGGTCTTATGAAGCAATTTGTGAAGGCTTTAGATAAACAAGGGGATGGGTTCAAGTATTTACTTACAGTATTTCCATCTTTGTTTGAAGCTAAACTGAAGGAAGGTATTTTTGTTGGACATGATATACGAAAACTGGTGAAAGATGCAAATTTCGATGGAAAACTGACTCCTATATAATTGGCAGCGTGGTTATCGTTAAAAGAAGTTATTAAAAACTTCTTAAGAAATCACAAAAGCCGCGATTATGAAAATATTATCGAAAACATGCTTCAAAATTTCCAAAGATTAGGTTGCCTCTTGAGTCTCAAAGTCCATTTTCTTCATTCACATTTGGGCTACTTTCCTGAAGACTTAGGAGCAGTTAGTGAAGAACAAGGCGAAAGATTTCACCAAGATATTAAGGAAATGGAGCGAAGATACCAAGGAAAGTGAAATATTAGCATGATGGCCGATTACTGCTGGAAGATGAAGCGTGATGATCCAAACCGGGCTCACAGAAGAAAATCGCTGAACAGAAGCTTTTCAGAAAAAAAGAAAAGGTTCCACAAACCTCTGTAATATTTTGTAATGTTCATTATAACACTACATATTCGCTTAATAAAAATAATTATCATTATTAAGCTGCTTGTTTACTTCTGATTGTTTTTTTTCTTGAATACCCCAATTGTCACATGATTTTTATAAATGTATTTTGTAAAAAATACTGATGTGATAGAAAGAAACCGACTTCAGATTCGTCATTAGGAGGTCCCAAAATCTAATAAATGAGCACTCACATCAAAAAAGGAAGAAAAAATTTCAAATTTGTAGGACTGTGTAATTAATGTTTATGAAAAAACCTATATTTTTGCATTTTTTTTAATAATTTAAAAAACGGTTTTAACAATTTTTTGACAACTTTTTAGAATCACAGCAATGTTAATACGCGTCGATTAATACTTTAACGATGCAAATTCTATGTTTGTATCGTGAGATATAGCGCATGATAGAAATGACCTTCAAGGGGTCAAAACGGTAAACCCCCCGACCAAAGTGTATCAAAAACTAATCAACTCTTGAAATGGCTTTCATTGACACCTCAACGAAGTCGATACGACTTTGTTTACGTGAGTTATGCTCGTAAAAAAACTGTCCGCGAACGCACGTATGTACGAACGTACATACACACACACACACACATACATACTTCTTTCTAAAATATTTCAAATATACTCAAAACGTACAGATACGCTGAAAACTTCAATTTTAATTTTCGAGGCGATTACAAGAAAGAAGAAGATCACAAGAAGAAAATTAACCATTTTTTCAATAGAAAAAAGAGATATCATTTTAAAATATTGTACATATGTTAATTGGTATTTAGAGTGTACAAAAATATTATTTAGATTTTTTTATTGTGTTTTTACCCATAACATTTTTTCAAAAAAAAATAAAAAAATGATGGCGGAAGTGACTTCAAGTGACTAGATCATCTGGGGAAAAACAAAACGCCAAATTCATCCTTGTTTAGGTGCCTATGTCAGGTACCGGAGTGATTTTTTTCATTACAAAATAACGCAAAATAGCGAATTTTTTTTTTAAAAAAACCTACATTTGAGTGAAAATCGAAAAATTTAATACCGATCATAATGATTCCGCTACCGGCTAAAGCCATATATGTGTTCAACAACATATTAAAAGTGATCGCTTGTGTAATTTTTTCAAATCGTGTCCGTCAGCTTAAAAAACACGAATTCGTGAAAATCGCGTTTACTTTTTTACAGATTTTTTTTTTAAAAAACCCTATATACCTCTTCTTTGCTATGACTGGGCTATACAAATCTCCTTCCTCTTTTCCATACTGCTTCTGACTAGCTAATTGTGCATCTCTGCGAGCTGTTCTGATTTTTTGAAAAATTGTAACCTTGTAAGGGGTCTTTTAAGGCTTTTGGTCGTGGAGCAATCAGATAAAAGGCAGGTTGCAAAACCTTCTTTACGCAAGTGACTATTTTCATATCGACGTTTGAAAGGCGTAAGCGTAAGTGTAAGTTTTGGTAAAATTGAAATTTAAGGGTTATTGAATGCAGTTTTTGTTTCTACGCCGACTGAACTGAATTTTGTCGCGTGATGACGATTTTTGGTAGTTGCCTCTAAAATTTCTATGAATGCTGCATAGACATTGTATTTGTACTAGTTCGACATTTGACCATGGTGAGACTTTCAATAATTACTTAACAAACTCAACAACATGTAATATGCAGTAAAAATGCGAAACCAGATTATATGTAAAACATAAAAAATCTAACGATAGAGAGATAGAGTAACTGAAATCCTACGAATCCTTACAATAAATGAACTCAAAAATCGGTCAAATGATTTTTATTAGTTAACGAAGGCTACATTATTCATTATGAATATCTATAGTTTATTGTTGTTTTATGAATATTTTTTGCAAGTAGAAAAATAACCTTAATTTTACATTTATTGAAAACTCTTAAAGCATCTTATTTTCTAAATAATTGATTGGCATAAGTGCAAATTAGTTAGTAGAATCTGTTGTTTTCCAAAAATACATTATTAATTATTTTTTATTATAAAATTAAAATACAGCTCAAATCATACAAATTTTAAAATGATTTGATTGAACGAACTTCAAAGCCTTTAAAATACGAGAAATTAAGTAATATTATTCCTATCAAATTCTTACTAATAGTGTTCCTGTTTTAAGGGTTTCATTTTTTTATTATTGTTATTTCGTAATTTTCTGAGAATAATTCTTCAGAATAACTGATATATAAGATGGAAATTTTATTTTTTAGAAAAAAAACCTTATTTTTTTATTAAATTTTTTTACCAAATTAATAAAGTCTACTTATTCGAAATTTGATAGAATCTTGCAAATTCTATAAGGCTTTGATGACGTAAATCTCACGTTTCGTTCGCAAGTTATGATGCATGATGAAAATAAACTTGTAAGGTTCAAAAAAAAATAAACCCTCAACCGAAGCCTTCTAGAATCTAATCAGCTCGTTCGATTAAAAATACACTTCGATTGACAACTCAATGCAGTAGATAAGATTTTTTCTATGTAAGATATTGTCGTAGAAAATAATTATCATGCAAGCACGCAGATGTACGTACATACATACACACACATAACACTACCAAAAAAACACTTTAAACATACTCTAAAGACCTAAACCGTAAGGATATGCTGAAAATTTCCATTTGAATTTTCGGAGCGATTACAAGGTCATTCCCTATAAATATTTAACGAACTTTACTTAGTATGAATTAAGATTGTTGTTGGTAAACTTAATTTTTCCAAGTATCGTTAATGCCTCCAGGCCAATTTTATCCACTGGCACTTTGGGTTGAAGTAAAAAGTTAAGTCTTGTGCAAAATACAAAAGTTTCTAAGGACATCCTCACATAAAAAGAAATAATTAGAATTTTCCAAAAACAAACAGAGAAAATACTGCAAATCTAAGTTTATAGAAAACATTATTCTTTCCTCAATTTGTAACAAAAATTGTACGCATATCTGGTTTTGACGAAATGAATTTAACTAGCTCATCATTTTGGCAGCATCTGCAACACAATCTAATTCAATTATGTATCATGAAAATTCAAGGAGATTATGCCTGAATATATGAAGCAATTATCTCCAAAGTTAAAAATTATCTTCGAATATTTCTCGCGCGTTATGTCGACAATTTGGTCCGCTTTATAGGATGAACGATATTAACATGTAATCAATAAAAACGATGATGGATTCAAGGTTCATTGCAGTCATCAATTGTTTCCAAAATGATTTTCTGAGGTGGATATATAATTGAATTCCATTGACATAATATAAGCTGGTTCTCAAGAAAAAAAAATTATGATGGAAAAATCCCAGATGGAAGTTTCATCTTTACCAAGACCAATGGAAGTAAAACAAAGTTACATAGAATCGTCCCTTGCGTTTTTTGAAAATGTAAGAGTCATGAATTTAAGATAGCAAACAAAAATGACTATAAGTGTTGAGTTCTGAAAAGCGGAAAAATGTATTCCCACCCTAATCAAAAATTTGAAAGCAGTTGCAAAACATTCAATCTGCAATACTTAATGCCATTGATTATTAAGTCAGACATTTCATTACCTTTGTTGATGCTTTTATCGATGTTCAACTGATACGACATTTAGCTTTCCATTAATAATTCTATTTTCTCATCATCCGAAGGCTACAGGTTCAAAAGTAAGTAGCTTACTTCTGATTTCTCTTGGACATGAGCTGAAAAGGCACCGACCAAATAAGAAGGTTGGAACTTTCTTCAAAAACACGTGTCCCAATGTGAGCTCGGAAGGTAAGATAAGGATTCGTGGACTTCAAAAAATCAATGAATATTGACATTAAACGCTTTAATAATTAAGTTCCATCAGCGTATATACATTAAACACCCGCATAAGAATAAACGTAAAAACATTTTCCGAAAATACGGGTTTTTTTCTTGTTTATTATCATCATATGCTTTCAAATATGGTTAGGAGTAGTAAAATCAACAAAATTAATGTAAAAACATTAATACAGCTGACTAGTTAATGTTGGCAAATTTATTAATGAGACAGTTTACATTATTTACGTAAAAGGTGCCCAAAATTTATGAATGAACCCACCTCGAAAAATCACATCATTTCCGTTTTTAAGAGTTCATAAAAATTCAACTAGTATTTTTACTATAACATCTTTTATTTTTACTATAAATTTGATGTTTAAAGATCGACAACAAAAGAGAATATGATATAGTATTTTTTTATTCTGGGGAAATACTTAAAATATGAATTTATAATATTCTACACAAATTTAGAACAAATTTTACTTGCAAAAATCGACATTTTGTTTTGAATGTAAAGTTTGAACACTTGAATTCTGTCCAATGTTTTTTTGCATGCAATGTATTTTGACACTACTTTCCTATTTCGTTGGCGTATTCATCAAAAGTTTAAAGATTAATATGGCGGAAACGAATTAAAACAAAACCAAACAGAATATAATTTTCAAACTTTTCATGTAGAATCCGCAGAGAACGGTTAGGTCAATTGCGAAAAAAGTAAAAGTATCGGAAAGAACTGTAAAACGGGCTATTGTAAAATTCAAAATGGAGGGACAAACAGACTGGTAGACGTTCTAGTGGGTATGGAGAGAAGGAACTGGAGTGCAGTGTGTTGCGAATCGATCGGTATCAGCTCGTGATATGGCGTAACAGTGTAAAACATTGCAATCGACAATGGCAAAAATCAAAACAAGGAAAGGCGTAAGGACATAAGGACATACAAGAAACGAAAAGCCCCAAAATGAAGTGCAGAGCAATTGAAAAAATCTATTGAGGACGAAAAAAAATTTACAAAGAAAAACTGAAGAACAATTTCTTTCGTCGTTGTTTTGGACGATGAAATTTACCTCAAATTCGACCTAAATCCGCTTCCGGACTTTCAATTCTAAAACTTGCTGCCACAAGAAAAATATAGTTCGAAAAGTTTGGCGCAAAAGCACTTGTTTCGTAGGCCATTTGCAAGTGCGGCAAAAGAAGCAACCCAATATTCACAATAGGTACGATCAGCTCGTAAAACTATATCAACAAATGTCTTCAAAAACGTTTACTATTGTTTGTAAAAAAGTATTACGTACCTACATATAATATTTTGGCCAGATTTAGCTCCTGCCCATTATCCGGAAAATACGCTACAATTGTCTCAAAAGCATCGTGGGAAAAAATTGAATCCACCAAATCTCCGAGACCTTCAAACGATCGAACAATTTTAATCGTTAAAGGCAATTTAAAGAAAACCCAAAAAGCTGTTACTTACGAGAAGCTTCGTGAAGAATGGAAACAAATAACTAAAACCATAGCCGAAAACCAAATGAAAAGTCTGATGGAAGGACTCCAAGAAATGATTCAGAAACTGGGGATTGCGGATAGTGTGAGAAACTATTATTTCATAAACAAATGCAGAATCGAACATTAAAATAACAAGCCGCGACGTGCGACCCTTGAGGTCCACACGGTCAACTTCCCAGTAATATTTACATAAATATTAAAAATACTAAACAAAATAATAATTATGAAAATAATACTACTTTAAATAATAATAATGTACCTCTCATAACAGTCATTGGAATGACTTAATATTAATCGTATCATCTACGGGAGCGTCAATTGATTACGTAGGTAAGGGGGATGATTGAATATTTACGCGGATTAACCGGGAGGGGGGGGCAGGTTACAAAGCCTTTTCTACGTTATTTGTTATTTTCATATCGATGAAAGCTTTTTAAGGCATATGATCTAGCAAAATATTGACTACAAAGCATTTTACCTTTCAAAGCGTTCATTACCACAAATGCAAATTTGATTTTTTTTTGGATTTTCAAAATCAAAGCTTTTTATATTAAAAATAAAACACGGTACTGTAAAACTCTTCAAAATCTGTTTAAATTATGCAAATACTAATAAACTTTGATTGACTTAACAACAATGTCTTAAAAATAAGAGATATAAGGTTAAATCATTCATATGAACACTTTTTACATGGCGACTTTGAATGATTTTTTATTTTTAATTTAATTTTTAGACATGATGAAAAAAGGTTTTGCTGCTTTGTCTCCAGAAATTGATAAGGATTTATAAATTTTATCAACATTTATTACCGTGTTGTGCAAATCTGGTTAAAAATTTATTTTTTATGAAAAAATCCTAATTTTTTTTGCATTTTTTTTTAATTAAAAAAACGGCTCCAACGATTTTTTTTGTAAATACAAAAACATAAGAAAAATGCTAATACACGTCGATTGACTTATAAATGATGCAAATATTATGTCTGGTCCGTGAGATATAGTGAAGGACAGAAATGACCTTGAAATCATGATGACTTTTATTGATTTTTTATTTTATATTTAATTTTTTTTATTATCATGAGAAAAAGTTTTGTTGGTTTTTGCACAAAAACTGTTTGGAGTATATAAATTTTATAAACATTGATTGCTGTGTTTTGCAAATCAGGTTAAAAATTTATTGTTTATGAAAAAAAACCTAATTTTTGCACTTTTTTCCCATAAATTAAAAAACGACTGCAATGTTTTTTCAAAAACTTGATAGAATCACAAAAATGTTAATGCGCGTCAATTGACACCTTAGCGATGCAAATCGTATGTTTGGCTCGCGAGATATAACGCATGATAGAAATGACCTTCAAAGGGGCAAAACAACAAACCCCCCGGACCGAAATGTTCCAAAAACTAATCAGCTCTGAAAATTAAAAAGACGCTTTGATTGACATCGTAACGAAGTCGATACGACTTTGTTTACGTGAGTTATGTTCTTAGAAAAAACTGTCCACGAACGCACATACGTACGTACATACACACACACACATACATAATTCTTTCTAAATACACTTAAAATATACTCTAAAGACCCCAAAACGCAAAGATATGTTGAAAATTTCAATTTTCGAGGCGATTACAAGAACTTCCCATATACTGGGAAGTTAATAAAAAATAAAGCAGTTAGGGTCAGCTGGGTTGATTGGAAACAAAATTTCAATGTTTTGCATTGATATTAATCCGTGCCCATTGATTGATTTTCGAGATGAAATTTTGTCGTTTGTGTTCAAAACTACTCTTCGCTAGAATGCTATGGATTGAAAATTTTGACTCTATTTCTATTTTCAAATGAGAAAATGCCTATTTACATTTACCCCAATATGTTTTCAATTACCCCAGAGACAAGGGGGTAAATGGAAACAGCGATTTCAACACTATCTTGATGGAGAACACAGCTTCTTCACAGTTATCTGTTACGTCCTGGACATCCTACAAAGACCATGTAAATCAACTATCGTCTAAACGTTATCTAAGAATATTTACTGAGATAAATCGCACTAAGATATGCCAAATTTAAGTATAGTACATACAAAAATTATAATTTACAACTAAATGTGTGGCGATTCGCAAAGGGCAGTTGTTTTGCTGTTGCCAATTACCTCAGGGTAAAATATCTATGGGGTAATTGAAAACCTTGCAATAAGATCCCACATAACAAATTAAAATAGTTGAAATCACTTATTTTGGGTTTTTAATGTGCTGCAGAGGAAAATTTGAGCTCACCAAACTTCGATAAACAACTTTTTTCATAATGTCAACTTCAAATAATGATGACACATCCATCAGCAGACTGAAAAGCGCGGGAAATCCTGCATTTAAGTTTATCATAATCACCACGAAGGCAGCTATGTCGTTTGTTTCCATTTACCCTGATCCTATATGTATTATTGAACTTGCAAAAAAAATTTGATTTTCCGTTGGGCAGAATTTAAGTGTCCAAGCCTTAATTAATAATATATACCATATACGAAAAAGGACACTTGCTTCTCTCTCTTTCCATATTACTAGTTTCGCGTAAAAATACGATAGGCTACCCCCTCCGCCAAAAAGCCTTACGTAAATAATGGACACTTTCTGAACAGGGACCCCATTCATTAATCCCCCCATTTCTTCAGATTGATGTAATAAACAAGTGTTTAACCCTTCCCGCCACAAATAGTCTGCAGATAATGGGGAAATTTGTCACCACCAGCTTTTCATAGAAGCAATGATAATCCAAATCCTGAAATGCCCAATAAATATTTGAATAAACTTACCTGGCACTTTTACAACTTCTTCGTAGGTAACTAGATCCAATTGGTCAAATACTGCATTGTGTTTCGCCAAATACTTATCCCGGCATTGCTTTTTCTTACGCCCAAATATTGAACAGTTGACTGGAATGTAAAATGGGAAAAAGTTTAATGATGCTATTCAGATTTTCGATCAATGAATTTCGCAAGGATTTAAAATTTATTTCTTTGAAAAGAAAAACAACTAATACAATAGATCATCTTTATTTGTGTGCACAAAGCAATACTTAAATGTGTAGAGGAAAAAAAGCGGCTTCGGAAGCTATAAACAGCAAATTAATACTTGATACTGTATTTTTAAGTTGTACAAAAGGAAAGAACTTGATTAAAATCTATAAATATTTGATAGCATACACCATCAAATATATAGTTACTATTAAATGTTAAGCTAGTCTTGAAATTTTCAATATTTGGGAAACATCTTCTAATAACAGCTATAAATAATTAATGATAGTTAAGATTAATATTAACAATTAGATGAGTTTAAAGTAAGTGCATTATTTACAAGTGCTTATTTTTTTATTAGATAGTTGGAAAAAATGTTACGAAGAATGTTAAAATGGTTGTTTGTTTGTTTATTACTCTTATTGATGTAGTGTACTCAAAGGTAGTTGACAATTACAAAATTATTTCTTGTCAAAAAAATAGTTGAATGTCAACCAATCACTGCGAACTTACATTTGGTTAAGGTTTATTGCTGTTAGTGCAGAATAGTGACTTGGACTGAATGACTCTTGAAGAGTAAACTATAAGATTTTTATCATTTATATAGACGTTAGATAATAAAGATAAGTTCAAATTTATAATTTGAAAGGATGTGTAATCAATTCCACTTTCCAGAAAAATACTTCTAAGTTAGGTCGTTACCACTGGTACCAAACGAAGCCTACCAAATTTCATAATAATTTTTTGAATGCACTAGGCAACATGGATGAGGTAGGACTTCTTTACTGTTGCTAACCAAACACCTTTTCTAAGATCCCGCAACGTTTATTGTTTGATACCCAATTTTTTCACCTTTGAAGTGCTGCACTTTCAGCGAGAGATTCTCGGTAGGTATAATTGATCTCTTTTCTGAAAGGCATGAACTACAGCCCGGATATTAACAAAAATAAGGACATTTTTTGTAGAAAGTTGTATATTCTTAAAAAACTACAGCACACACTTTTCCGAGATTCCATGAGATATTTGCGAAAAACAACATTTCGTGACTTTTGAATAAAAAATGTTTTATATTTTCCAACTTTTCAAATATGGCGAAGAAAAATTTTCAAAGACTATTTTGTAGAAAATTGTAGGGTGTACAATTTGAATGTACATACAGTGCCCGAAAGAAGTATACGTTCACCCAATTTTTTTCTTACTACCACATTTAGAACAAATTGAAAAACTAGAGGTGTGGATATAATTTGAAGTGAAGTCATTATATTCAAGTTATTCGAAGGAGATGCCACGAAGTACAAGTTTGACCAAGATTAAAAAGAACGAAAATAATTTGCTTTGAAAGAGCGTAGGGGTCGAACAGGAAACTTTCTGCGAAAATTCAAAGGTCTTTAACCCTTAACTGGTATTTGTCATACGTAACTGGTATCGTGGGGGCCGCGCGACCCCCATAGTATGCTTGCTTCTAGCAAGCAAGTTTTAACTGTGTACTTAAATAAATGCTCATAAATGATAAATAATAGTCTTATTTAATCTTCTTACTTAGATAGTACAAAAGATTTCAAAAAGTTATGTTTGGCAAGAAACAAAGAAAACGTCATGCGTGGGGGCCGCGCGGCCCCCACCATACCAGTTAAGGGTTAAATGTAGGAAATATATATGTGTGAAATTAGAATTAGCAGGCGAACCGATCGAAAATCATTGATTTCGGAAAGAGATACGAACACATGTTTGCCAGTGAAATCCGTGAAGAAATGAATTTACTAGTGAACGTTAGATGCAATCAAGGAATATTCAGCTCATCTCAAGATATTTTTTTTTTCAAAAAAAGACAGTAAGACAGACACTTTTAATGAGTTTTGCACTACGTCCGATAGGGACAGGCTGTATCCCTACATGATCAAAGTGGGATAGTGCCGTGGGCTAAAAGATGGTGCTGATGGTAGAAGATGGGCAAAGTGTAATACTAAATCGGGAAATTTGTATGAAGATCCGGTTTTCGCTATGACCGGCCAGCTGTTTGCTAGTGTGCGAGCGTGTGAACTATGGGATGGACGCGCGAGGTGGGTTTTCGAGAGCACTGATTGGCCGAGAGCTGGTTTGAATACGGAGTAAGGGGTTTCGATATAAGGTATAGTGATCGAAGTAGAAAGCTCAAGTATTGTGTTTGAATAGAGAGGAATGAGATCAAAAATCATTTGTTTTGAATGAAAGTGGTATGGAAAAATCATATGTTTACGTTTGTAGCGTAAAAGTAGTAAAATCAAATTTTTTTTTCATAAGCAAAAGCACGTGCTCGTGAAGATGCCGGTTTACAATTTAAAGAAGCCGGCTTTGGCAAAAGAAAAATGAAAGAAGAACGCTTAATATGGGCAAATCAGATAATAGCGAATAGGTCAACTTTTCCGAAAAAAATACAATCTAGACGATCCAGCTGGATTTTAATATTACTGACATGATCTTAGAAAAACTGATGAGATAAGAATGGGCCAAATCTTCGGTAGCGGAACAGTTATGGTACGAAGTGCGTTTTGTTACACAAGAAAGCTGGCAAATATTTTTATCAAAATAAATTCCGAAAACTATACCAACATGTTGGAAACGTCTCTTATTGATCATGCAGAAGAAGTGATAGGACGTGAATTCATCTTCGAGCAGGACAATACATCCCTCCATAGATACCGAGTCTCCAAGAAGTGGTTTCAAAGCAAAAATATTCCTGTTCTCGATTAAGTCCGGACATGAACCCCATTTGGAAGCCGCTGGAGTATCATCACAATAAGAGCTACCGTAGTGGAAAATAACATTTAATGGTAAATGATCTGAAATAAAAACTGCTTAGAACGAAATGCCGGAAAGCATTATTCAAAAATTGATTAATTCTATGCCGAACTGTCTGAGAAGCATAATTGAGACTCGAGGGGCAAACAAATCGACTTATGTTATGTTTATTCAAGATTTGCTTTACTTTTTTATTAGTGAACGTTTATTTGTTTCACACATTTAATTGCTGAAGTACTATTCAGTTTTTGATCAGAATTAATTAAATAAAAATTATCGGAACTTCTTATGTTTTTAATATTTCATCAATCATTATTATTTTTGCAAGCAGAGTATTCAAAATCATGGTTAACGTATAGTTATTTTGGTCACTGTGTTTATTTTTGGAATATACATTAAAACCTAAGAGATGTTTGTAATTTTTTGGATCAATAAACTTTAAATGTTCCCAAACAATTTTTGGCAGTTCTTGGAAAATGATATGATGATATAAATGTGGGTGGGTATTTTCATAGATTTGGATTTTTTTTCACCTATTTTGATTGAATTAAATAAATACTTAAATGCATATGGATATTTAAGACACAGAATACCAGTGGCAACATTTACGTATAGAATTGGGTCCAAATAAAGCAATATTTGTGAACATTGAAAATCAACCTCTATAAGTTCGAATCCTTTGATTTTCCGGTTACTCTTAACGAACGAGCATCGATATTACTCATCGTTGAACTGTGTGTACTAGAAACATATTGTGTCTGATCACTGATCATCCATTTTCATAAATGAATGGAGAGGTACCGTTGTTAACGATATTGGACCAATACATCTACTACCCACTCGAAATTTATCAAATAAGGAGATATTTCTACAGGTAACAAAAAATGATGAATGAGCTGAAGTGTAATAAGTATCCAAAATAGTAATTTAATATATCGGTAAGAAAAAGGTGGAGTTAAATTATGGCATTATTATCTGCAGATGGTTCGATAACAATTTGTGGTAAACTTGTATCGGTAGTAAGGATCCTATTACATGATCGACGCGATTACCAGAGGAAAATAATAGAGTGTGTAAGTTGAAAAAATAAAACAAATTTTCTAGATTTTAAAAAATTTCCATGCCAAGGATCAATTTCCAAATCAACATTTGTTCTCATGATGCAAGGGTCCAATTTATGGCGCAAAAACAATTGTCAAGGATCTTGATTCAGCGGCGAAGGGAGTCGGTCCCGATTGTTTTAAGCACTACTGAAACATGACCAAATATATAGTTCGTACAAATAAGGCAATCATGCGAAATATGATGTTTTGTTCGCCGAAACAGTAATGAAAAGGACGATATCGATTATCGTATTAATATGGCCTATAAAGTGTACTTTTCAGCTATTCGAATGATTGAGTCGAAGAAAGTACATCGAAAAATAATAAAGGATAAATGATGATTTTAAAGATCCACAACTTCGTGCATCTATAAAATGATAATTTGTCCTGTATTATTGCACGGACACGAATCGTGGACCTTAAAACAGAATGCAGTATGAAAGGGCATAGCATTTTAAAGCGAATCTTGAGGTTCGTGCAGGACAACCTTGAGTCGTCTATTTTAGAGTTAGCAGGATCGATCCTGTCGACGGTCTGCGATCTTGGTGAGTGCATGGATGATGATAGAACCTTTAGGCGCTCCTAGAAAAGCCGGGCAACTGACCGTTCTTAGCAAACCACGCAAACAAAGGAAGATTTCGGTGGACGTAAATTGTAAACCAATTTTTAGATTAACAAACTGAAAGATGCCATCGTTGGACCGAGACAGCTGAGGGTAATGCCCGTCCTCAGGACGTTAAGGTACGATCTAGACTCGTGCGCCGTAAATGATGAAAATGGTTTTCAAAATCCTTCAGTGTAAAATTCTGACCGCTTTGAGAACTCAAATGGAAAAATCGTATCATAATAGTTAAGGAGCTAGCCAACAAAGTTGTATTTCGTCATTAAATGCTTCTGGAATAAATTGCCTGCGGTTGGAAGTCAAAGCCGCCGGTGAATGCCAAACTTCCTTTGGGGGCTTTTCATTGATATTCTTTTTCAGAAAATACCATTGTTCGAATCAAATATTCATGGAAGAAAAGAGTAATATATTTTGCCAGCCACTAAAAACAGTGTCTGTGAAAAGAAGAAAAGCGAAATATCAGATTAAAGAAATTGTTTACATTTTGTGAAAAGCAAAACGTCTGGTACGTTTGAAAATCATAAACGATATCATATGAGCAATACTATAGTTGACTTAAACATTTTGAGCTCTAGTTAAGAGGAAAGTAATTATTATAGAAGAAAGGACTTTAGAACTAGCTCAGAACGAACGAAGTCTTTGAGCGATTTCTGAACGGAGTCTTTCAGAAACAAAGATTTGTTAGCCCACAAGGAAGATGTAAAACGATGCTTTCCATTAAAAACGATTTATATGTGTATGGGACACCTACACGAGGTCCTGGTGACTGTAAAGAAAATGCGTTCCGAGAAGATGGTTCTGTTAAGCTGACAAACATTGAGTATATTATTTAAGAAGATGCTTTGAAAATTAAATCAAAGCCCTAAATAAACTAGATTATATATAAATTTCATTTTATATGGCGTGGACATCACAACATAATTTTTTAAGCGCAACTTGTTTCTTTCTTTTTTTTAAATTTTCAAACTAATGTGAATTCAACCCAATCTTGATGTTGTTATACTGGAGCTGATTTTATTATCTAACTCTTTTTGCTTCCACACATAAAAGGAACAAAAAGCAATGATTCTATCGATTTCCCAGCTGTTTTTTTCCACTCACATATCCTTCGTATGATTGGGTAAGGCATCGATTACTTTCAAAGGCATGTCCTCGGTTGAAATGGCCTCTGGCTTTTTACAATATGTATTACCCATCACCCACTTCAGGCGCGATGCAGACAGTACGTGACTAGCAGAGAAATAACGATGCGACTTTCGGCTCCATGGAAAAAGGATGTGAATTTGAAAAATATGGCACATAACTGGACATATTGGAAGTATTTTACTTTATGATGGATCAGTCTATTTCGAATTCAATCTATTTTAACTTGTGTTTGTCGTAGGTTGAGATATCAAAGCAATAAAAGAAGACTTTCAAGTTGTTTCAGTTTTTGAATTTCAACTTGCTGCTCTTTAATTGGAACCGAATAGCAAAAACTCTTAGCTATTTTTTATAAGATCTTTTTTAGAACATGATTTGCAATAGTGAAATTAACTTTTTGATGCATGAAATTGTTTTTATTTGTACGTAAGCTAGTCTTTGAGTATTTAAACTGGACGATACATTCAATCAGGATGTAAAGTTGAGGGACACATTTTATTTTGCATAAAGTAAGTTATAGCTAAGGATAAATTAAAAATCTATACAAAAGTCCTAGAAAATGAAAATGATTTATTTATTGCGGATTTGACTAAAATGCTATTTGCCATTTGCTGTGATCAATCGATACTGTGTGAGTAGTGCTGTTACATTTCGGCACCAAATCCTACATTACTCTACTTTTATATATGCAAATTGGTGATGGGAATCAAAGCGTAATTGCAGCCAAGCAACGTATGGGATTCATTCAAAATACACAAAGCATTCCAGTTGGATATTAGATGCGTTCTATAGGATGCTAAACAAAATCGAACGAACTGCCACTAGGTGTGATGGAGTGGAGTAAATAAATTTATGATTGCATGTTTAGAAAAAAAATTTGTTTTGCAAAGATTTTCTCGAATTTCGCAAATACAATATGATTGGAAATGCTTTCAAATGCGAAATATATTTCATACGAATAAATTATGTGTATATGCCAAAATGGAATCTATTTGGCGCAAATGTGTGAAATAATCCAATGCTATGGGTTACAAATAATTGTATAGCATTCGTTAAGGAAATTTTTGGACATTATAAATCTTTGGCATTTACTGTTATTCATCCATCAGTACCTGTTGATCCATCACATCCCTCTGCATGAGCTGAACATCCTGGTCCAGACTCTCCTGGTAATTTGAAATTGAATGCCGCCAACACAACACACAGAAACATTGTCAACACTTATACATGAACAACAACAATATGTTTTGAATGTTTTCAAAGTAAATGAAAAAGCTAACGTAAAGTTCCAATTCGAAATGAAGGATTTTTGATATCCTGCGGTAGCTAAACACGTTACCATGGTCGCACGTGACACTAAATCTGAATCGAATAATCGAAGGCAAGAAGATTTTCAGAAGATCGCGGATACTAAGAAATAATAGTTTAGACTGAGGTCGAATCAGATTATACATTAAATTTATTCTTCTGCTCCTTGCGTATAAAAATCAAGTCCAAATGAGTTTCAGAAAAACCAATAATATATGTAAATCGCGCTTCATGGAAGCGAAACAGTTCTTACTCTTTACATTTGCTAGTCTCACTTGCGGGCAAACTTTTTTTTAAAATTAATTATTTGGTTTATAATTATTGACTTAATTTATTTGTACATACTCAAAAAACCTTTATTTTATGCAAATACGCAAAATTATTGCTTTTAATATGTTTGAATATAACTGAAAATTTAAATCAAGATAAATATGCACTTGAGTAATGAAAGACGAAACACATTGAACCAGAATGTAGAAGTGATGTGCAAATTAACACTAAGTTTTTTTTTTAAAGCTTACACCAATTAAAAATCGTTATAAGGATATCTACTTGCCTTGTTCCTGTTTAGTTTTATCAGCTGTTTGGCAAGCGATTCGCCACTCTTGAAGTTCAGGAGAAGGAATTAGTCCGGCAGAGCCGCCAGCAGCATCATGTCGTGCCTGCCACCAGTGATGGTCATCTTTGCTAATTATCTAAAAGGATAATGATATGATGACCTTTTGTTGTTGTTGTAAAAACCGAAGAATATTAGAATAATATTATTTTGTTTATTAATAAAAGTTCCACATTCACATAAATGTATTAAAACTAAATGAATAATTTAAATTGCCTACAATTTTTCGATAAATCTTTAGTTAAAAAAACAGATAAATATTGGATTAAAAACTACGTCTGTAGGAACTAAGAATTTCACAGAGGGATATCTTTCGTTGAGTTTTGGAAATATTATTGGCATTAAAAATGCGAAAAATTTCAATTCAATTTTCATTCTGATAAGAAGCTGTTTCGATAGTGTAATTTTTGGTATTAGTAGTAAAGACGATATAAAAAATCATATTTTGGCCATATTCGATTGTATTGCTTTTGTAGATGCATAATATGCATTGTCCTATTTGGTGACGAAACTTTGAATCAAATTCAAGTAACATAAAGCATTGGCATCCGAGATTGAGTAATGGGTGATAAACTCTTGTGTTAATTGTTACCTTCGATTTTTATAACCGCGACACCCATTTCTGCGTCGGGACTGCCCCGGCTACGAATTTCGAAATTAGACGTAGATACGTTGCGACTTTTGATTTTTAAGCAAAAATTAAGATAAAATGTTTGTGAAGGACACTGGCCCTATCTCAAATTTTAAAACTACTTGCAATTTTTACTCCTTAATCTACGAAGGCTTAATGAAGACCGTCACACTACAAACAAGCACGACAAATTCATCCTTCGAAAACAAAAACCAGTCTCGCAAAAACGAATCTTAAAATAGAATCTTCTAAGATTAGTTCTAGCGCGAGCCCTCTCCTTCCTTCCAAATTCTTCAAAATGAGGCAAGGAATTTCAAAACCAAGAGGCAAAAAGAATTTAACAAAGAAACGAGTGACTTCAAACTTCTTAATGGACAAATTTTCCAAAATCGAGCCCGTTCCGCCGGTATCACTCCTATCCACATATTCTACTCGGGTTAAATTGTAGCATTTGCGGTGGATGACACGCAATCCAAATCACTCTGATTTACATCTTCTTCTCGGGGTCCTTTGCGACATCGTTGCTAGATGACCCGTGACCTTGAATTCCAACTGCGATTCGTGCGTGCCAACCTGCCGGGTTATGACGATTTCCGACCACCATCAGCTGATGGTTTAGTCTTGCATTTATCGGTTGACCATTTGTTTACACTAACAATTCCCAGCTCGACACTTGTCATTAAGTTCCTAATTCGTGTTTTTCAAATGGTTACAGTCTTTTCATTTATTTTCAGTTATCCAGCGGTAATGACGGCTACCTTACGTCATTCCACCCAGCCTGGCCAACGATGCCAGAATATAAAGTACCATGAGGATGTGAGCTACGTTTCAGGAGTTGTCTACAACATGACGAAGGTATCTGGTAACCAATATACCCTCCTCGTTTCGGTAAGCGATCTTTTGCATTGTGGTTGGTCAAGAGTCAGACAAACTCGTGTTCTGTCATTTTTCACAATCTGTGTCACCCCACATGAGAATGTGATCATGTGTACAAAAAAAATCTCACTAGATGAAGAATATGGTACAGGATCAAAAGTCACCGATTAGAACGACCAGGCATCGACATTACTGCTGGCAGAAGGAGGCAGCAGAAGACCGGGATGTGCACCACAAGAATATTCAATATAGCAATACTCCAAAGATAATTGCACGTTGAATGAAAAATATCGTAGGGGATGTCGGCACAATTTTTTTCTTCGAAAAAGTGAAAGTTGCTGCGTAACCTAATACTACTAATGAAGAGAAGCTGCATCCTGAAAATTCACCGGGGACTACTCTTGGAATGTAGGAAAATTTGATGTATTTCCGTAGAAATTAATAGGAACGTTGGGAACATCTTTGGAAGTGGCGTTCTCAATAATGAACCACAAGTTTGATATGGAAAAGAGATAAATTGTTTCGAAAAAGCGCCAACTTGATTTGGAAGAGTACCAACTTGATTCGGAACATTGCCAATTTGATCCAGAAAAGTGTCAATTTGTTGCAGAAAAGTGCTAATTGGTTTCGATTATGCACCATACTGATTCGGAAAACTATTTAATTGAGAGGAAAATGTTATATTTCATTCGTTTCGTCGGTTATGTCTTCTGAAAAACAGTTTTTTTGTTATATTTAAGAAATTTGTGCTATTTTGAAGTTAGGTATGATGCCAATGAACTCGAAAATCAACGTTCCTGCATAATTTAATAAATGAATAAATTCATAACACTTTTGAACGACTGTGGATATTACTAGAAATTCTTTAGGTTTTTTAAAAATTGTATGATTACTTCAATTTTTAACGTGTCTGTAAACAAGATAGATGACTTTCAGCATGAATTTTAAGGTAATTCTTCAAGTAATGCATCAAGAACATAAAAAATTAATTAAATAATCAATTTTTTCTCACCTGTAAAATATCACCTGTCTGGAACGCAATTCCAGCTTGAGCACAAGGTATAAGCTCGTCATCCAATGGATTATAGTCGAATTGAGCTCGTACAAAAATCTGTTCAACCAGGTAAAATAAATAGAAAATTTTAATATGAAAAGTAGCAAATTTGCTTAATGTATAAAAAGTGTCAAAAATACTTGGCTCTTAACTCTCTTATTTTTTTTGCAGAAATTGTTAATATAAATTATATCACTCCTCATATTCGGGTTGAACAATCATTTGATCCTAAAACTATTTTTTGAAAGCAATGAAAGCTAAAAGCATATGTGGCATGAAATGTTTCAATATTAAGTATAGTGAAGGTGGTTTCATGAGGACAACGTAATCGGGAACCTAATAGGTTAGTAGTTAAGAATGTGTATAGTATAACAATATGTTCAATTGGTTTCAATGAAATTTTATCTGAACGTATGTTTCGAGCGAGAAAAATTGTTTTCAGTTGTTTTCTATACGGTATTTGATAACATCAATCAAGAAATTATCGTTTGCAAAAATATGAGGACAGAATATAGTGATACTATTTATTATCCTTGAAAAACTTATTTCCAGACGCTGTTACATAGGAACAATATCATTTTCTAGCGTTGAATTTTGCTTGCTTTTTATTGATGTATACAATTTTCTTTTGCCAGTATTTGCATCGCAGAGAAATTTGAAATTTAAATTGAAATATGAAATTGAAAATAGGGATGCACATGAACACCACTTGAAAAGCTTCTAGTTTCGTTTCTTTCATAACATTTACTCCAATAATATATTTAATAAGGTATTAAACACTAGTCACCCGTATTTCCATTTCGGAAATAGTTAACATGAAATTTTTGTTTTGAAAATAAAGTATTTCAAATTGAAAGTTGTTATCGGAAAACTCTCATTAATAATATCAAGACGCAACGCAGAGAAATTATATATGCTTTGACTGATTTTCACTGAGGCAAGCCTTTCTTCCACAAAAAAATAACAAAGTAAAACATTAATGGTGTTCAATGCCATTCAGTTCTGTAAATATGTAGTTTAGTTTGGCTTGGTTTCTAGCATATATCTCTAAAAAATTTACTTTCTAATATTCTTCAGAGTAAAAATTATAGAAATAACAAATTTATATGTGCTTTTGCACTTTTTTCGTCAAAGAGATGTTACTTCTTAGAAAGTTGATGGAAAATATGATAAGATAAAAAAAAACAATTTAATGAAAACAGATAAAATACTTACTAGAACTGGAGCAGGTCTAATCCTGAATAGCTGCGAAGTCAACATGAAAATGAGTTTATAAAAGTATTATACATATTTGTAATTTAACTACATTTTCTTTTCGTTCATTTATGCAAGGATCAAAATAATCAATCATTTCGAATGAATGAATTAAAATACCTAAAAACCATCACAAATTAACAAAAAAAGAGGATTGGCTACTATCATTGGTGCTGTATGAATGAAAATACGTTAGCGTAAAAATATGTTTCTAATGAAATTACTACACAATCAATCCAGAATACAGATACAATAAGCTAATAACAGTTTAACGATATTAAATTATAAAATGCTACTCTAATCTCTTCAGATATTATATATATATATATATATATATATATATATATATATATATATATATATAAATATATATATTTATATAAAATATAATATATAAATTTTTAGCATTGTGATTAAATTGTTTTAGAATTTGTGCGTAAAGGTCCAATTTTCACCAACCCAATTATTAAAAATGCCCTTGGCAGGACGTTGTCCATCAGCAATTTATAATAATGGTACCAACAACATCAGATAGAGACTTATAAAAATGTTACGCTTAATTAGAAAATTCGCTAATGTTATCATTTGATGCATTCAAAGCAGTGACCGTATTAATAGGTTGAGGTTGATGATGTTTGCGGGAATTGTGTGCCAAGTTAATGAAATTCATTTTATCGATCTGCTATAATTTTTCATGCTTTCATGCTTGGTAATTAAAACATATGCATAACGTAAATATTTTCGGGAAATGTAAGCTTACCTCACATGGTGGTGGAGCGCTTCGGTACGAAGGAACTATTTTAAAGGTAACTGATCCACGAGCCTCTCGCTGAAAATGAAAAAAAAATATTATATTGTTCAATGTTTGAACTACGCGAATTATATAACATAACAAAAGCGTTCATTGTTTGGCTAGTTTATAATTTAACACAAGCATCTGTTTTTATTTTCCGCCGAGAAGACGAAGAAAAACCTTTAACACGGGGGCGAGTTCGTCGGTGGTTTTAGTATGGTTGAAGTCCCAATCTACAACTTCACCCACCCTTGTTGTTTTTCTCGAGAAGTAGTGATTTTCGCAGCTTTACAATATACAACCAACAGGTCGAAGAAGAAGGTGGTTCTATTATGGTCTTGCCTTATTTCTTACGCTATGGGAATTTTAATTTGGTACAAATCGAGGGAATTATAATAAAATGGCAGTATAAACTGATTCTAGACCAAAATCCTTTTCACTTTGGGCTAAAGTTAGTTGGCAATTGATTAATTTTTCAAGTTGATAATGATCCAAAGCACAATTCTAACTATGTAAAATTGACCGATGTAAAACGAGAACAGATTGCAAATCTCAAATTTTGCAGGCCAGATTAAAAATTATTAGTGGTCATAAAATAATGATAAATTGATATTATGCATTAAGTTTAGTTACTACCAGAGTCTCTCACAAAACTCCAAAGAAATCGTACATCTCTCGTTTTTACACATTTTGTCTTCGGTTAGAGTGAAATTACTGGGTTAAAGAATTGAAAACGTTATATTTAAATTAAAAATTATTTATTTTTAGTTGATTTTTTCTTTAAAAATACGTTTATGAAAATAAAATAATATAAAGTTCTCCTTAAGCATAATTAAAAAAAAAACAAGTGACAAATTTTCAAATTGAAATCATTCGTCAGTGTTACTACCGCTGGCTTCTGTACTGATTATAGATGAGTATCTTTTCTTAGATGTACTGGAAAGATTCCTCTAACATCAGCTACCTTTTTTTCATTGATTGGGCCTTTATTGTCCTATATGCTGGTTGGTCCAGCGAATTCAGTGAGATGAACGTTCGGTTTACTGAATGTGGCTCGTTGATTCTAATGAAGATATCTTGAAGGCCACTTTTTCCCTTTTTTTACATGTCTGCCATTACTTTCATCAAGCGTGCATGTATTCTTATAAACTGAACGCCACGACTTCTTAAACTCTTTACCATTTTCCGTAGCAATCTTCACAGCCGTGAACTTTTCGATTTCGTTTGAGTTTTTCACTAGCTCCTCGTGTTCATCTGAGGAGTAGATTCAAGTTTTTATTTGGAATAAGACGTTTAACTGACCCAAAGTTCCTGCCCACAGGAAAGGAAAAAGTGACCTCTAGATTTAAACTTTTTCAAAGACAAACATTAATTCTTGTTTTGTCTGCACACTTCATTTGGACTTTTTTTGCTGTGTCTTCGTGATAGCAGCCAAATTATGTATCCCAAGCGTATTGATCCGTCCGAAAGTAAATAAAATATGTCTTGTGCTGGTAGGTTTGAAAGTGGTAAATTCTGAATGGAGTCAATGTAAATAGCCAAATTTTTATTTTTATAGTTGGCATCTACGAGTATTTTCATGCAGTATGAGACTTTTGTTATGTCAACGTAAAGTTTTTTTTAGTCCCATGCTTGTAAATCAGCAGCTCTTTCGATGTAAATCTTCTGGCTTCGATACAAAGTGGCATATTGCTTAGTTTTTGCTGAAGTTGCTCGCAAATCTGTATTTTACATTTACCAAGAGAGCGCTGTTAATAAAGGTGCAAATGAAATATCTTATATGGTTTTGCAGTATATGTCGAAAAAGATATTGGATCACTTAAAAACACATTTATATATTCGTGTTATGATGAAGCCAAACGTTTTGAAATTAATTATCCAAATTTTTCAGTACGCGGTCATTCATTTTCTATCAAGAAATCTGTATAAAAACGTGATGGTATATTTATCCAAAAGAATACTTTGATTTGGCACCAAACAGTTTACATCATTCTAGTGTGTAACATCCAAAAAATTGATTTTTTTTGACGGATTTCGAAAGCAAATATCTTTTTTTAAAAATAACGCGTTAAAATTTTATAACAATCGGATCAATCTAACTATATTTATTTGAATATTATTGAAGTGCGGCTCGCTCGTATAGTTATATATACACTGAGCGGTTTTTCACTGACTCGTTGTTATATATACGATATACAGCTATCCTTGTTTACAAAAAAAATATCTAATATATTTATTTTGTATTTCAAAATAGAAATTTGACCCTAAAATGTTTCTTGACAGTTATTTCAGAGTTAGTCTTGCTTTAACGATTTTACGATAAAAAAAGTTTAAAATGAAAATGCGTATTTTCTCAAAATACTTTTTTAGACACGGTGCGCAACTTTTTTCAAACCTATTCAACCGATCTTCTTGAAATTTTAACCACATGTTTATTACTTGTAAAGTTATCGTTGGAATTATCTCCCATTTTTATATTTTTTACAAAGGAAAAGTTACCAAAAAAAGTTGGTTTTGGAGTCTTTATGTTTGAAACATCGCCATGTTTTTTTTTTGTTTCGCAAAAATAATTATTTTAAAGGTTTGTGCGATCGCCATTGATTTAAAGCAACTTAATATTTTTGAATTTTGCGTTCCTGATGATTCCTTATTTCTAAGCCGTCCGTACCATTGATGTAGCGGAATTTAAGATATTTATGCAAATGCTGCCATTTTGTGTATGTACCTATATAGTATAAAACATATAAATAATTTTGTTTTTGTGTTTCAAATGTGTTTTTATGAAACCCAAAAAGATTCAAGCTGATATCTATAATGACGATCTTAAAAATAGCTTTTTTTACGCGCTCACACTAGAGTGATTCCTGAATATATGCAACCAGAATACGGGGGAGGAATTTCAAAAGACCAAAAACTACGTTTGCATTTTCGGTGGGCATAAGCTAGGCGATCAATGGTATATAGAAGTTAGATGTATATTAATGGAATCCAAAAAGACACTTTTATGCTAATGATTGTTTTATTTCCATTCACAAAAGCCAATAATGGATTAAAAGTGTCCATTAATAGTGAAAAAAATGCGGTGTTAAACGAATTCGGAGCTGTATACCAATGGAGCATATGCCATTGAATGGCGGAAAACTCAAAAAAATGTTGGTTTTATTTGTTTTCTATGAACACACTTAGTCCAGCTTCTGGCAAAACCGCAAGAATCAAATATAGTTCAAAAAGAATTTTTTTGTAAGTGTGTGTTTAAAATATAAAATAAAAAAACTGTTCCAATCCTATTGATGAAAATTATAAAACAAATGCATTTTTTTTTGGAAAAATTCATGTGTTTTTAAATTGCTCAAATTTTATTGATTCCTGATAAGTTTGGTAAATGTGACTTCAATGGTTTTTTAAATGACTGATTCGAAAGAAGATTTGCAGCATTAAAACTCTTTACCGTTCGTGCTGTTGAGCAGAGGACTATTAATTTTGGAGTATTCAATGAGTTTGAGATTATTCACAACAATTTTCCATGAAAAATAACAATATTCCACAACTTACCAGCATTCGTTGTAACTGACTAACCGATTGGTGTTGCACAGGTTGACCATTAATTTCTCTTATTTCGTCGCCAACGTGCAAAGTGGCCTGGCGATGTATCATACCACCGTGCATTATCCTAGCTACGATACAACGTCCGTCCTCCGTCATTTTTAATGTGATGCCCTGAGGATTGTAAAATTTATCATTTCGAATCGATCAACCAATACTCAATTATATAAATTGGTATTTAAAATTTTAATGACCATGAATACCAGCACTTTTCGAAAATTATAGCATTAAAAGGAATCATTTATAATTTGAACATACCATTGGTTCGTCAGTATTTTTCTGGAATTGCACTAATCGGACTCTTGTTACATGTTGCAGTTCACCACTATCCGCGCTTTCGATGTCATCACCATTCAGATAAGGTGCAAGTGGTGGTGGTGTGACCCTTAAAGCGTCCTCACCATAAACTTCTCTTGCAACGACGTCATGCGTGTGCAAAAGAGCCTGAAAATGGAAAGAAGTTATAGATAAATATTTTTTATTTTAAAACAGCATAGCATTTTTAAACCAACAAGAAACTAATAGGAAATGTTTCTATTTTCATTTTCATGTTACCTGACAGTGCAGGATTTAGGACGGACAAAAAATGGGCTGTAGCTCGTCGTGAGATGGGACCTCACAATGCAATCATAATTGAGCTAGTTTTGATAAATTACACATCTAAACTTTCAATTTTATAGTTGTTTAATTAGATTCTAAGGTAGGAAAAACTTTTATATGCACATAATTGTGTAAGCTGGATTCTTTAGAAGCTTAATTATCATGAATTTTATTGAAATACAATACAAACCAAAATTTAGTAAATGCGTATTTACATTTAGAGAATAATTTAGTAGAGGCATTGTAAATCTTTATGAAAACCATTCCTGGTATAAATAGTAATATGTACCTCATAATTAGAAAATAGTTTAGCAGATGCCGGATCACTTTTTTTATTAAAACCATAACCGGTATATTTTATTAAAAATAATAATGACAACAAAAATTGAACGAAAATTCTTAAATAACTTCAATTTAACGAAATCCTCTATGTTACGACGTATTCTTCGGTACATTTTACATGTCCCGAATAATACGTCGTAACATAGACTCAAACCAATTATTGTACCTATTTAACGATGAAAATTTCTATTTAACGAAATAATATTTGAAAAACTAAGTAAGGGTGTAAACAGATTCTACAATCATAAATTTCACAGCCGTTGATGACAATGACACTCAAAAAATAAAAAAATCATAAATAAAACTTTTGGGAAAAGTGATTTCCAACTTTTATACTAGCTGGAACTGATGATTTCTACAGAGCTCTTACACTTCTTTGGAATACTGGAAATTTTCACAGCTAAACTAATTTGGAGATTCATTTCAATTTTGATGTCTTCAGTTTTATATTCGAAAAGAAAGACGGTCAGAGTTAGGAGAACATTTATCTGCTGAAAGAATTGGAAAGTGAAGAAAGGTATTGCGGAAAAATCCTAGATCCCAACAAATTATGCTTCAATTACGAGTATAATCAAAAATTGAGATTTTACTCTAAAAAGCATGGATACTTTAGATGACGGTCGTGGAAAACGACTCGAAATAATAAAATTTGAAGACGTTGATCCATCAGTTTAAAATTAGGTGCAAATTGTGTTCGGAAGAAACCTGCCACTTTCAGATCCTTTCATAAAAGAAACAGCATTAAAAGGGTATCCTTGTCAGGTAATTTGTGGTTGGTTAGAAAAGCACCATAGGTGCATTTCAAAAGATGACCCAAAGAAAAACTTGAAAAGATATGAGGCTGACAACATTTTCAATATGAACAGAGGTTTGTTTTTTTAAACCATTGAAATATAAAACAATGATTCTTTAGTGGAAGGGTTGAGTATCGTAAAGAACGAAAAACTTTCGTCGTTTGTACGAATGTGTCTGAAGAAGAAAAATTGCAAACTCTGTTAATAGGCAATAAATATTAAATATGTTTTAAAGGTATTAAATTTCTGGAAGTTGTTTTTGATTTCAATGAAATGTTCTGGACAGATAATTAAATTTTTGAAAAATGACAAATAGGTTTTGACAAAAAAAATTACCAAGGAAAGAAGAAAATTACTTGTAGAGAACTATCCCGCGTCAGTTAGGTAAAATTAAAAATCCATAAAGCAGCTTTTTCTTCTCCAAACGCAACTGTTAGACCGAAGCGGCATAAATAATCTCTAGATGCACTATCGAATGGAAAAAGCAAATTGTAGCCATAGTAAACTATTAACACTGCCAATAATTTCAAATTGTATATTCCGAAGTTGTCAAAAGATGATGTAATTAAAATATGTCATCTTAATAGAAGAAAAAACGATCAACAAATTTTTTATGTTGTGTTGCAAAGCAGTCAATTTAAAAAGATAGAAATACGTTTATTGAAATAGTTTGGAACCAATTTCTAGCAAGCAGATGGAATCAACGGTGATTCTGCTCAAATAATTTTCTCACGTGGACAAAGAGGTTCCTATTGCAGATTATTGATTGGATATCTAGTGTTTTATACCCTATTGGGAAGTTAAAGTCAATCTTGCAGAACAGAAGTCCTGGTCGCATTCGTTATAATTTGTCGTGGTTTCTAGCAGAAGAAAAAATTCTCTGAAAATTTGCTTCGGTTCATATATGAACATGCTGCAAATATCGCCCAACAAAACATGAGATATTATTTTAACCGAATTTCCGCAAAATCAAATAGTTTTAAAAATCTGAATTGAATATGTTTGTAAATTTTTAAATTTGTGATATCTGTGCATATAAATTTCTTGATTAGTGATATGCATCTTTGTATACATAATATTTTATGTAAAATGAATTTTATTTCTAGACAACGATAGCAATTGAACGAACTTTTTCCATGGAACTTTCAGTCGCGATTAATAAAGATCTGACTATATTCTTAAATGCATGAACATTTTATCAACTATTCCTTGTAATTTCGATTGCTAACTGCCAACCGAAATTATATTTTGCAGTTAAAAAAAATTAATCGAAGATTGAACTTCATCTTTATATCGTAAGAAGATTGAAAAAAATGTATGCAAATTCTTAGGTTTTAATGATATAATAACAAGTTTTGCTTAAGAAAACGTAATAGAAATATATTTAAGTTAGTATAAAAGGTTATGAATGATCATTATATGTTTCCTGTCCATTATATTTCATTACTTTTACATAGGATACACATTTGTATACTCAATCCAGTGAAAACGATAACATTTGATTGATCATTTTGATTGTTTAGGACAATTGTAACCAGTACAACATTCACAGTTGGCGGTAGGGAATTGCTGGCGTGGGCTACCGCCGTCAAAAAGTGAAGCAACGTTGATCATAGAAAGTAAGAATTTACGGATCGATTGAGGGACCTAACCGTTCAACTATGCGGTATTGCATATTATCGACAATGAAAATGTGGGTCTGGATAGTCAAGCACAAAGCAGTGTATTCTTATATACAAAAATAAAATAAACGAACCTATCAAAACGTGGCCGTTCTCTATTTTAGTCGGCGATCGATACACAAAGCCTATAAGCAGGTCATTTTGAAAAGGAAGCCGAAAAAAGAATTAGGTTTTTTTTTGGAAAAACAAACCCACAAAGGTCTTAAAGATAGATTTTTCAAGCTAAGCTAGGTAAAGATTACAAAACTAAACATAAACAATGATTGCCTATGATCAGCTCGAAAAGAGCCAAATGGTTTAGCAAAATTGGGTTTAGTTTGTTCATCTGTTGTATTGAATTGTTGCTTCACATGGCACAAAAAATATTGTGAACGTACTATATATTTTTAGCATTCCACCCAGTTGAAGAACAACCTTCGAAAAGTCAAAATATTAAAAACCACGTCGTAAAATTTGTTATAAATCACATAGATGTATTGCATGCAATACAAATTAGGGAAATATTTTTCAGGCAAATTGGTTTTAGCATGTTTTCATAGGTTTGTGTCTTATATTTTAAACTATTAAATTTGACGTTAACTATGCTTTTATACTGGTTTGACTTCCAACTCGGCTTAATCATCATTTTTTTTCAACGTTGGGAGGTGAAAATCTTCAAAAGATACCGATCAGCTCCTGCCTTTCGGCATGCCGGATTTCTACCGACTAAAACCACCTCCGTTTCCTCTCATCACTCTCTCCATCACAATTACTAATTCTCTGTATTCAAAATTTTAGGACATAGTACTTCCCAGACGATAAGAATCGGTATAAAGGATAGTATCAAATCTGTAAGTTTTAGTGTGCTTTTAGTTAAATTAATAGTTCAGATTATATGTTTATGAATTATTACCTGTTGATTACATGTTTGGTTTTGAGTTTAGTGGAGCTGATTGTACTTGTAACTTACTTCGAGTGTTGGTCCTGAGGGAGATATTTTTTTAGTGTCGTTTTAAAGGAAGTTGGGTTCGCTATGTTTTCAATTTTTCCGTTAGTGTATTGTAAAAGTTAGCTGCTTTATTGAAGGGTCTTCTTTTAGCCGATCAGTTCTGGCAAATGTTATAGCTATATTATTCATGTTTCTCATTCTCATGAAGGTCGGAACCCTGAAAATTAAAAAGCAATGTACGCACAGCTAAGAAGTTGTTCGGAAAATACCATGCAACTTGCCGTCGAATCGCTTCGAGTAATAGATAAAGTGATCCGATTAAACAGAGCATTAATATTTGACATTCTCGCGGATTTATCGATATCTTTATCACATAGAAGGAGAGCATTAGTAACTTGCCTTAGAGTGTCTATAAGAGGACCGAAGAAACGAAAAAAAACATTTGGTATTCGTTCAACGCCCACGATTAAGTTTAATTGGTTCTAAGTTTGATATAGCATAATTTAAAATTCTCAAAAATTCCACGATTCTAATTGAAAAAACCACATTCAAATGTTTGCTTTAAATGTTGGTTGGGGTTAAAGGAACATGTTCGTCTTAACATAAAAATGTACATAATATATGTTCATGGGAATAAGTTGAATAATTTACGATTAGCCAAGCCAATTTTTCGAAAAAAATGTTGTTTCGGAATTCACACAACAATCAACCATTTTTGAATTAAATTAAATATTCACTTGGTAGTCAGATTATCCTTGACACGAAGAGCTGTAATGGTATCACATTTTTAGCACCGCATGCAAGAGCTAAATAAATTAAATCCAGCAAACACCTTAGAAAGAAGAATACCATTTTCAAACAATGATTGCAACTTTTAGCAATCAAGCGAATAGCATCCCTTTGCCATACAAACCCAGCAATTGTTGAGTGTCTAAATTGTATCCCCTTCGTTTGGCTTTTTCAATGCTAAACTTGGATCCAAAAGTTTTATTGCATACTATTCCTAATGGCATTCTATTCATTTTCCACCCATAAACTTTTGGTTGTAAACAGCTGCTGATATTTACAGATATTACTAATTTTCTAATTTTGTGTTGCTTGAAGGTCAAGAATCCACTGAAACGAATCAATAGTTGGTGTGAAATCCGTTCAAGGATTTGAATTAAGCCAAGGGTCGTCTCACGTACATCCCTTCTGAAACATGTGTTACAATACCAAGAAATAATTTTCATGATTTGAAAATACACAATATCGAATGATAAGCAAAAAACTCAAATAAATGTTTGTGTATGATTCAAGATGTCTTTTCGAAGCAATGTTGAAAATATTTTTTTTGTTTCACATTTGTGAACAATGTGTTACATGATGAAATTCGTTTTCAAGGTAATTGAGCTCAAAATACCCAAATGCTTGGATTTCAATTAGGTTTGATTGCATTTGGTTAAGCTAAATTGCCATTCGGAACATTGATTGCTAAGGCGATTAATTTTAAAATGGTCGATGAAAATCATTTTCAAATTACATCAGAACAATTTAAATTTGGAACCAAGAATATAGACAATAACGTCTTTTCAAACGAAGAGCCATATGTGTGAATGACGTCAAAATTTGAATTAAAACTAGTCACATGACTGTCCAATCTCATATATATATATATATGTTTTTGCAAGGTGTTGATAGCCACAACATTAGCCAGGACAATATAGAGTAACAAATCAAATCCGTTTGCATTTGAAGGTAAGTGCGAAAACGAACCAAGCCGTGGGGTGCGACCCTTGAGGTCCACACGGTCAACTTTCCAGTAATATCTACATAGATATTAAAAATATTAAACACAATAATAATTATGGAAATAATACTACTTTAAATAATAAAAATGTACCTCTCATAAAAGTTATTGGAATGGCTTAATATTAATCGTAACATCTACGCAAGCGTCAATTGATTACGTAAGAATTTTGGTGGATTGATTGGATTGAATAGTCAGGCAGATCAATCGGAGTGGGGACAGGTTACAAAGCATTTCTACGCTATTAAGAATAAGAGATATAAGGTATAATCATTCGTAGGATCCCTTTCTACATGATGACTGAATGATTTTTTATTTTTAATTTAATTGTTTTTTGTAATCATGAGAATTTTTTTTTGCTGATTTCTCTACAAAAATTGATGAAAGTTTATAAATTTTATAAACATTTATTATTGCGATGTGCAAATCAGGTTAAAAAATAATTTTGTTTTGAAAAAAAAACCCTAATTTTAAAAAAAAATATAAAATAAAAAAAACGGTTATAACATTTTTTTTATAATATAAAAACATCACAACAATGTTAATACGCGTCGATTGACACCTTAATGAGGCAAATATCATATTTGGTTCGCGAGATATAACTAACGACATAAATGTCCTTGAAGGTCATGGTGACTTTTAATAATTTTTTATTTTTAATTTAATTTTTTTGTGATCATGGAAAAAGCTTTTGCCGCTTTCGTTACAAGAACTATTTGGAGTATACAAATTATATAAACATTGTTTACTGCGTTTCGAAATTCAGGTTAAAAATTTATTGTTTTTGAAAAAAAAACCCTAATGTTTTGCACTTTTTTTTAAAGTAAAAAACCGCTACATTTTTTTTAAAAATTCGACAGAATTACATAAATGTTAATACGCGTCGATTGACACCTTTATCAAGCAAATCCTATGTTTGGTTCGCGAGATATAGCGCACGACAGAAATGACCTTCAAAGGGTCAAAATAACATACCCTCCCCGACCGAAGTGTCCCAAAAACTAATGAGCTCTTGAGATTGCAAAGACACTACGATTGACACCTTAACGAAGTCGATACAACTTTGTTTACGTGAGTTATGCTCGTAGAAAAAACTGTCCACGAACGTGCATACGTACGTACGCACACACACACACACATACACCTCAAAACGTAAAGAAAAGTCGAAAATTTCGATTTTCGAGGCGATTACAAGAACTTCCCATATACTGGGAAGTTAAAAATATATCAATTATTCTGGTTCTCTACGTAATTACGAAGATTGGATGATTTTATGGCTTTTATTTATCAAAATCGTTTAATTTAAAACCATACACATTAAAATCATTTGAAAATACGCATCTAACCACTGCTCAATGAACATTTTCAATTTAGCACACCTTTTCGACATGAAATTGTGTTGGTGCCGCCACTACTTAGATGAAAACCTAGCCACAAATTTTGTGGTTGTTCCACTCGTTTCATTTATTAGCTTTTTGATTAAAACCTAATTAAAATTCTGCCATAAATTTGAAATCGCTTCAGTTTATTACAAGTTTATGATTTTATTTATTATAATTTTTCATGGAGCCTTGTTGGAATAAATAGAAAATATTGAATGAATTTCTGAGCTAACATGGTAAAAATTTCATTGACATCCAATGCAGAATATCTCGTAAACAAAACCTCTTCCCAAACCAGTCAAGTGTCCTTTAAAATCGATAATTCTCTTCGCTTGACCTCAATTGAGATTTAAATGCGTTGAACTACATAATAATGTGAAAATGTGAAAAATAATGAATTTGCAGCGTGAAATTCTTTACAGGACCAGATTATCTAAAAACTTCGTTTGTATTTTATAAAAGTGTTTTAATGACAGGGGAAATAAATATATTTCTACATTATTTTGAAAAGCGAGATATACATTAAAACGTTTCAATTGCACTGAATATCAGATATACGAGTATGATTGAAATAAATTGATATGAATTTCCGCAATATGCGGCCAACAATATGAGATTTCGCTAATTAGAAAGCTATCTACTAACAGGAGTATGCAATAGACAGGACAGAATCAAAAACATGAAATATATTGCTATGATATGGTTCATTAATTAAAACACATCATAGCTCATCACTAACATTTACAACATGCTCCAGTGGTGGTTGATGGATAGATGTGAAGTCGGGAACAGTTCTATCATGTGTGTGAAATATGAGTATAATGCAAACTAGATGGAAATTTAATCCTGAATAGCGAATTTCCTGGCAAATAATGCAACAGTAATTTCTTAAAATAACGTTGTATGCCTTTGCACCTGATTGTCGAGCAGAAACTCTCAATCCAAAAACTATCCGATTAGTTTTCTCAATTGCGAAAATAAATTATTAATCATATTAAACATTTTCAATTTTGATTTCAATATTCAATCGAATATTGAAATAAATAGAAGGAGGAACCTTTACAGCAAGCCTTGTACTTGTAGAAAAAATTGTATATTTACTTAAAAAAGCGGATTTCAAATGACCTGCGACAAAACACTCCTAAATTTAGGTTTACAAGGGTTTCACAATACAAATGAGTTTTATACCCTCTAACTTTTCTGCTGGAATACAATTTTGTTTTTCTTTTCAAGAAGGCGCCCGAATGGCAGGATTGATGATCCCAGGTACTTCAGTTTAAGTTCATTTTTAAATTTTTTATACATTGTTCCGTTTGTCTAACGAAATGCTCGGTGAGTTTTCGCTGGGAGGTTTTCCTCGTCCGCCTTGAATTTAGCATATAATTTTATTTTTAGTTGGACTTCCCTTTGAAACGTAATAATTTTCTTTAATGGGCATCAATTGCAACAACAATAGCAACGAAACTGCAAAGGATTTTTGATAAAATTTTATTAAAGTAACCTTTTAACAGTGTTTGCAATAAAAGTGAAAATGAAGAAGGTGTCACCTCCAAAAATACCGCATTTTTTGGCACAGTTTTTATCTCAAGACTTTTCGGCTGTCCCCGGAATGGAAAAATTTCGTACTAAACTAAATTTTCCATATGTTTGCTATACATTTTTTTTGTGGGAGTCATGGGTCCCAAGGTATTGCGAGTCCACCTTATTTTCGAAATGGCAGTCATACAAATCACTTGCCGGGTGTCACACTCTTTACACATTAAGTAAAAATCAAGTGACATAAAGTATTTTTTAACTTCCTAGTATATGGGAAGTTCTTGTAATCGCCTCGAAAATCGAAATTGAAATTTTCAACTTTTCTTTACGTTTTGAGGTCTATAGAGTATATATAAAGTGTTTTTAGAAAGAAGTATGTATGTGTGTGTGTGTGTGTACGTACGTACGTACGTACGTACGTACGTACGTGCGTTCGCGGGCAGTTTTTCTACGAGCATAACTCACGTAAACAAAGTCGTATCGACTTCGTTAAGGTGTCAATCGAAGCGTCTTTGTAATCTTAAGAGCTAATCAGTTTTTGGGACACTTCGGTCGGGGGGGTTTGCTGTTTTCACCCCTTGAAGGTCAACCATGTTATGCGCTATATATCACGAACCAAACATGCGATTTCCATCATTAAGGTGTCAATCGACGCGTATTAACAATTATGTGATTCGATCAAATTTTTAAAAAAAATCGTTGGATCCGTTTTTTAATTTTTTTAAAAAAAGTGCAAAAAATTAGGGTTTTTTTCAAAAACACAAAATTTTTAACCTGATTTTCAAACCTAAGTGATCAATGTTTATATTATTTATATACTCCGAATAGTTTTTGTGTAAAAATCAGCAAAATTTTTTTTCATGTTTACAAAAAAAATAAAATAAAAAATAAAAAATCATTAAACGTTCAAGGTCATTTACGTCATTCATTATATCTCGAGAACCAGAAATAATCTTTTCATCATTAAGGTGTCAATCGACGCGTATCAACATCTTTATGATGTTTTTATATTTTAAAAAAATTGTTAAAGCGTTTTTTACGATTTATTAATTTTTTTTTAGAAAAGTAGTGTTTTTTTCATAAAAAATTCCATTTTTAACCTGATTTGCACATCGTAATAATAAATGTTTATAGAATTTATAAACTTTTATCAATTTTTGTAGAGAAACCAACAAAACCATATTCCATGATTACAACTAAATTAAATTAAAAATAAAAAATCATTCAAAGTCACTATGTAAAAACTGTTTATTCGATACCTTAAATCTCTTATTCTAAAGACATTGTTGTATAGTCAATCAAAGTTTATTAATATTTGCAAAATTTGAGCAGATTTTCAATAGTCTTCACAGCACCATGTTTAACTTTAATGAAAAAACTGCTTTGTAACCTGTCCCCCCTCCGATTGATCCGCGTGAATAATCAATCAAACCAATGCACCAAAGTCCTTACGTAATCAATTGACGCTCCCGTAGATGTTACGATTAATATTAAATCATTCGAATAATTTTTATGAGAGGTACATTTTTATTATTTGAAGTAGTATTATTTCCATAATTATTATTGTGTTTAATATTTTTAATATCTACAGTTGGTTGGTTGTAGTGGCAGCCCCCTTTTATCCAAAGGTAGCTCACTTAGGCCACGAGAGGCCCATTAATATCTACAGTAGCGAGCAGAGAAATCCGATCAGGTAGAAAATATTAATAATTCTCAATTTTTTTTGAGAAATCTAAAGAAGGGTCGCAAAGTAATTTTTTCCTGTTAACTTATTATATTTACTGTTTAAAAATTTATAATGTGCTTGTTGCAATGTTTAAAAAAAGTAAATAAAATGGATTTATTACAATTTTGGTATTTATTGAAAATAATTCGTTATCACAATTTAATTTTGTTTTTTGATATTCTAAAATAATATTTGCATTTTCCAATTTCGTTTTTTAAAGAAATTAACCTTACATATAATTAAAACTAAATTCAATATTTTGTGACCCCTCCCTTATTTTTAATAACTGCTTTAATTCTTGATGGCATTGAATTTATCAAAGCTTGCAGTAGTTCGTCTTTTAATTCGTCATACCAAATTTTTTCTAATAATACAACTAGCTTATTTATTGTGTTAGGATGTTTCTTATTAACTTTTGCTTTCATAATGTGCCACAAATTTTCTATCGGATTAAGATCCGGGCTATTTCTTGGCCATATCATAACAGATATTTGGTTTTCGGCATGAAATTCTTTAATCTTAAATTGTGCAAAAAAAAAAATGTGGTTAAATACACATATATATATGTGTTAAACATCATGCAATAAAATTAATACAAAACTGACCACTTTGGCACGGTGAGACGGTGCAGAATCGTCTTGAAAAATGCACTCAGAACACATAGAAAAGTGATTCTCCATCGAAGGCAAAAAATGCTCACATAAAATATTTTTATAGACTGCCGCATTCATTGTTCCATCAATAAAGGCCAGTTTTTCAACTCCATAATAGGAAAAACATCCCCAGACCATTTTACCAGGTGGGTGTTTGACTGTTGGTTTGATGCATTGGGCACTTAAACGCTCTCCAGGTCTACGCCTAACGTACTGCAAGCCATCGGATCCAAACAAATTAAACTTACTTTCATCAGAAAATATAACCTTTCGCCAATCCAGATTAGTCCAATGCTCATAGTTTTTAGCCCATTCTAGGCGTTTTTTCCGCATGTTTCTCGTTAAAAAAGGCTTTTCAGCAGGAATTCTTGCAGTTAAATGTTCCTCAACAAGCCGTCTGCGCACTGTATGGACACTTATCTGCTTTTGAGTTTCTTCTAAAAACTCTTTGCGTATTTCTACCGCAGTTTTGAACCGATCTTTTATTCAAATTCTTTTTAACAGGCGATCTTCAGCCGGTGTTGTTATTTTCTTAGCCCCTGTGCCTTTTTTCCGCTGTGTGGATCCAGTGGTTTTAAATTTTTTTAAAAATTCTGCTACAGAAGACTGACTGTATCCATCCCTTGCGGCTATAGCTCGGGTGGTCATGTTCTCCTTCCACAACGTCACTATTTCCGTTTTTTTAATTTCGGTCATTTTCCTATTATTTGCCATTTTTATATATTTCACTTGTACTAACTTCACTGTTTGAAAAACTAGCTGAAACTGATAACGATCATAAAGGTCCCATACCTGGAAAAGTACCCAACCCCATTTTTGCCCGTTACCTGTAAATAATGCACCCGAAATGCTCGTTTTTCTACCTGACCGGATTTCTCTGCTCGCTACTGTATGTAGATATTACTGGGAAGTTGATCGTGTGGACCTCATGGGTCGCACCTCACGGTTGTTTCATTTTCAGCGCAATCTCCTGGACTGAGTTTATATATGCCAGTAATGGCGTAGTAAAGGCTGCCAATATTCGTCCAATACTGCAAGGATGCATTGCTGGCCCAAAAATGGTAGCAGTTCAATCACCGGCGATGCTCAGCCATTGCCTGAGTTTGTTTTCTTTGCGGGCAAACCCTTTTTTACAGTTTCGATTATCAATTGTCTCCATGGCTTCATTTGCAAAAGCGCTTGCTTTCCATTATTTGAGTTCCAGGTTCAATCTCCGATGGCGAAGGCAACACAAGGCAAAACATCGCAGCCTGTCGGTCGAAGAGGTGAAATTTCTAAATAAACATTGCTCATTTTGGGATCTGATAATTTTTATTCACTAGCCAAAAAACATATTTGTTGAATATTAAAAGTAGACCAGTACTGTTTTTCAGTTCTCGGTCTATTAATTGTTGTCAAGGTCTGCTCGTAGCTACCATCCAAAACTTTGCCACTGGCTTACCACTGGTAAACATTACTTGCCCAATGCAACAAGAAGGGTAGCGAGTTTTACAGCCATGAACGGGTACTAACCTAGCCAGATTACTTCATAGTTCATTGCAAAGTCAATTATTACATATAAATTCACTTGAACTCATAAACAATCCAGTTTCATACAAACTTGTTTATAACAAAAGAGAAATTATGTTGTAACGTCTTTATGTTTAAAAATACACAATTTTAACGATAATACTTCTTTATAAACAAACTACCATAGGACAATTGCAATTATACTTCCAAGCATTCGTTTGATTGAATTAGTTACGAAAAGTTTTAAACACGAAGAAACTAGTCAAGACTATCTGCATGGAGTGACTGTTACTGAAACTATTCTTCATCGGTAGATACAAATACTACTTCCTTCATACTAGACAACTTTATACACTTAAATAAGTTCGGAAGTTTTCCTTATAATTGGTGTGCAGCCACAAAACTGATTATTTTCAAACAATGAAACTTTCAAATGTACTTAAATTTACTGTTCAAGTTTCCATTTTCGCTGAAAATCTCGCAACGTTTTTCCTTGACTTGGCAATAAATGTCCACATGTGAAAAGTTTAGAAAGAAGTTTGAATGATGGTGTTGAATTTCATGACAGGTGTTTTTCAGAGCTGAGAAGCCTGAACAATATCTGATATTCCATAGAATGGCTGGACAGGATTCCTGCTGCAAAAATAGATTGAATTTCGAAAGTTTTGATAGCAACAACAAGAAATTTGTCAGCAATCAATTGGTACATGCTATAATATAAGTTATGCCACGGAGAGCTTGCAATTGAGCTTCCAGTAGAGAAAAGCCGTACAAACGCGTAACAATTGAATTGCTGATGTCTGTATCCTGATATAAAAATATCTGTTGACTACCTGGATGAAAGTCAATATACTTTTCAAACTGAAGCTCAGAAAAAACTCCTAGTTGCAATTATGAAATAAAGTTTCAAGCAATGACATAAAAGAGAATGGTGAAGGCTGGAAAAATTAAAAAAAATCTGCATTCATTCAGTCTTGAATAGATGGAACTGTATAACGAAATTTGATTTTCAACTTCAGGACTTATTTATTTTTGCCATTGCACAGTCATTATTTCTTGGTTATAAATTTTGATTTGGTGGAGTCGTGACGTCTTGCGTAATTCAAACTTCATACCAAAATAAAGTCAATGCTTTGATTAAAAGTAGGAGGGGGATTAGTGGTTAGAGCGTTTGCAGCCTATGCATTGAGTACCAGGTTCGAGGCTCCTTGGCGACAAATACCTTTCGAAAATAGAATTTGGTGCCGAAAAATCAGCGAGTCATAGGTAATTAAGTACCAGAGTCAAATCAGGAGAATAATTATGAACGGGCCGACCACGAGCTCCTAGTAATTCGCTGGTCAAGTAAATGAAGTAAGCTAAAAACCAAGGCCTTGAGGTGGCATTACACCTCAAGGCCTTGGTTTTTAGCTGCTGCGTAATCAATTGTTATTATCATTCTATAAAAAATTCAATAAAAAATGCAAAATTGAAAGCAATACATAATCTACCTCCAGCAACGGTGGAAATGTGTCTCATCATGTGTTTTTTAGAAATAAGGATGATGGTACATGATTGATAAATCAATTTTTGTATGATAAAAATGCCTATGAAGATCGAAAAGCTGGTATTTGATCAGTTTGTGCAAAACACTTTAATACTATTTTGTTTGTTTTTGTTTTAAAATTTGACTCAAACAAATGCCGTTTTTTATCCCACAAATCAATACATATTGATATTGGGAACTTCAAAACAGTCTTTCAAAGAGCTTTTAATAATATTCATCATCCAATTGTTGAACATCCTACTTTCAAAAGCCATTGATTCGAAAGATTCCATCAGTACGATGATGTAACAAGAAAGCTGTCCTTTGAACAGGTTTCTTTCAATTTCTCAAATCGAATCTATTATTTTTTAATTCAAATTTGAGGTCTTCCAAATCCAATTAAAGCTTGTAAAACGCAGTTTCTATTTAAAAAAGTGCCAATTTGATTTGGAATAACATCGACTTGGTTCAGATAAGAGCTGAATAGATTCGGAAGACGCCTAAGTTTAATGGGAAATGTTATAGACACATTCTAAAACAAGTTATTCAAAACATAGCATACTACAGTTAAACAATTGTGTGTTGCTAACGTAGCATGGTTGCGAAAAAGTGCGGACTCACCAAGTCAAGAAGAAGCATGATTTTACAATAAAGTTGAAGTAGATATCTCCCTCTTCCAATTTCCATAGTTAAATTTTATTTATATAGGTAAGACTAGTTACATAAATATTCAGCAAATCCAGTATAAAAATTTGCCAAACTCGTATAAATGTGAATGGATTATTCGAGTGAAACTCAGTCAAATATTTCGCGTGTCGTTTTTTCATAATTTGCTGGTCTTTTGCGTCATATCAAAGTGACTGAATTTTTTGACTGGTCTCGAGTTTCGACTCCATCCACACATGAGACATTGAGCTGGGGTAATCACTTCTGTTATTATGCAAAGGCGGCGTTATGGGTTCTTTGTTCTTTGATTGAAAATCAGTGAAAAGTGAGCAAGGTTTTGCGTCACCTGCACATTAGGTACTATTGCCAACGACTGACACTGTTTAGGTTGAGTAGACAAGAAAATTTATGCGTTTTATTTAAAGGACAAATTTAATATACAAACCAAACTCATGAGATTCAATATTTTATTTAACTTTCTAGATATTAGAAGACATTATTGTAAAAAGTTGGCTTCAAATGAATATTGTTGAGTTCATTAGTTTGATTTGTTTGTTGGATTCATATTGAACAGATTTGGTATTCGAAATTATACTAAATTAATGCTTGTATGTTATTTACGCGCATTATTATTGGAAACTATTTTCCTAAATCAAAGCCTAAAATCCAGACATTGATACCACTAAAATGTAGAAAATTTAACAAAAATTGAGTAGGAATGCAAGTCTTCATATAACTAATTTATTTTACTTTATTTTATGTGACAAACTGTTGCATGATACATGTTTATTTTATTTCTTTTATCAAAACGCACATTATATTCGGACTTTTAATTATTTTACTCCATTTTCGAAACAAGCCTGAATGTAATTTGAAACAGTTTATTATTAGATTTCAAGGCGTTTGAACATGGTTCAGGTATCACTTGAGCAATCATAATGTTTTGAAGCGTATCCTAATTTGAGCGATTTTTTTTTCCCCAGAAATTAAATTGTGAAAAAAGTCTTTTGGTAGAATCACTACTACGTGAAAATATACACAAACATAAAATATATGTGGCAAACTCTTCAAATTTATTCTTTTTTTTCAATTTAACTAAAACCTCAAAGTCTCTATCAAAGTATTTTAAGACTAATTTATATTCTCCAAACAGACATAAAAATTGAGCGTTTCAAATTCGAGGATCACTTTTTTTTTTGTCAAAACTCTTTTTCATGAACAATTTTATTGTGGATTTCAATATTTTAACAGTAGCGTTTGCTTATCAAAAAATGCGAATCTATTTTGGAACTTGCATACAAAAACAAATTTGAACAAGCCGCGAGGTGCGACCCTTGAGGTCCACACGGCCAACTTCCCAGTAATATCTACATAAACATCAAAAACATTAAACACAATAATAATTTAAGTAATAATAATGAGAGGTATTCATAGCAGTAACAGGAATGAGTTAATATGAATCATATCGTCTACGGGAGGGTCCGTTGATTACGCCAGGTTTTTGGTCGATGAGGACAGATTGAATATTCACGCGGATCAACCGGTGGGGGCCTTTTTGGTCTTGAACTTTTTTGTATATGCAATCAAAAATAGGTTCAATTGCATGTAAAAAGTAACATGTATTACAAATGATGATGGTTATTGAAATCTTACGATTACTAAAAAATGAATCTAATAAAAACTACACTTTTTTATTTGATGAAAGCTTTTTAAAGCATATGATCTTGCAAAATATTGACTATAAAACATTTTAATATTCAAAGCGTTGATACCGCAAATGCAAATTTGATTGAAATTTCGTTGGTTTTTGGAAATTTAAGCAGTTTTTTAATTAAAAGACTATAAAAACTATTAAAAATCTGCTAAAATTATGCAAATATTTTAAAACTTTGATTGAATTTACAGCAATGTATCTAGAATAAAAGATATAAGGTAATATCATTCGTATGAACCCTCTTTACATGGTAACTTTGAATGATTTTTCATTTTTAATTTAGTTTTTTTCATGATTATGGAAGAAAATTTTGCTGGTTTCTGTTCAAAAACTGATAAGAATGTATATATTTTATACACTGGTATTACTGTGCTGTGCAAATCAGGTTAAAAAATATTTTTTTATGAAAAAAACCAAAAATTTTCGCATTTTCTTCTATTAGATTAAAAAAAACGGCTGAAACGAATTTTTATAATGTTGAAAACATCACAAAGATGTTAATATACGTCAACTGACACCATAATGATGCAAATATTATATCTGGTTCGTGAGATATAGTGAATGATAAAAATGACCTTGAAAATCATGATGACTTTTAATGATTTTTTATTTTTAATTCAATTTTTTACGTAATCACGAGCAAAAGTTTTGATGCTGTTTCTACAAAAATTGTTTGAAGTATATAAATTTTATAAAAATTGATCACTCTGTTTCGTAAATCAGGTTAAAAATTTATTGTTCATGAAAATAAACCTAATTTTTTGCACTTTTTTTTCTTACATTAAAAAACGGATCCAACGATTTTTTTAACAATTCCACAGATTCATAGAAATCTTAATACGCGTCCATTGACACCTAAACGATGCAAATCATATGTTTGGTTCGTGAGATATAACGCATGACAGAAATGACCTTGAAGATCATGATGACTGTTATTGATTTTTTTTTAATCATGAGAAAAAAATTGGATGGCATTTTTAAAAGAACTGTTTGGAGTATATGAATTTTATAAACATTGATTACTTGGACTTGAAAAGAATGTTAAAAATTTATTGTTTTTGACTTATTACTTATTTTTAAAAAATTAAAAAACGGCTCCAACAATTTTTTTAGAAACTTGATAAAATTACATAAATGTTATTGACACATTGGTCAAGAAATTCGTACATTGGGTTCGTGAGATATAACGCATGATAGAAATGACCTTCAAACGGGCAAAACAGCAAACCCTCCGACCGAAGTTTTGCAAAAACTAAGCAGCTCTTAAGATTGCAAAGACGCTTCGATTGACACCTCAACCAAGTCGATCGGACGTTGTTTACGTGAGTTATGGTCGTAGAAAAAACTGTCCACGAACGTACAGACGTACGTACACACACACACATACGTTTCCCTTTCTAAAAACACTTTATATATACTCTATAGACCTCAAAACGTAAAGAAAAGGTGAAAATTTCAATTTCGATTTTCGAGGCGATTACAAGAACTTCCCATATACTGGGAAGTTAACAAGTGTAAGTTTGTAAGTGTTTTGAATCAATATATTCTTCGAATTTAATATGTGCCGAAAAGCAATAAATTATGTGGCAAATGAAAGTTTTGGTTTCCAAAATAAGTATGAAGACTTACAAACTCAAGCTTAATTTTTTTTAAAGTTACTAAACTGTGTGTATTTTTGTGCTCTGGAATTTTGCTACAAATTTCGATTTCAAATTTATTTCCATGTAAAATCAATTTGTTTTCGATCGGTTCAAATGCTACAAAATGGAGAGAGTTTTACTATGTACATCCGAGTAAATGCTGTTCAGTTCAAAAAAGGTAGTAATTCTACTCTGAAAGAAGCATGGTGGGATCACTGAGTTTGTAGTGGGAAATGAAAATGGAGCTCGAATCAGAGTTTCCACAATGTTTTTCCTCGCGCTTTAACTTGAAGTCATAAAGATTTCTTGTTCACACTCAAACTTTGGTATGTCTAATGAATATTAAAATTTTCGGGTTCCAACGAAGTCATCTATCAACTTTAGTTACTCTGCTTTTTTCTAAAAATACAACAAAAGAAAAAAGCAATCCAAAAATAATTAATGGTTTGTTTTTGTACACATACATTTTCGCAAGTTTCACAAGCCTAAACACACTAAACATATAAAACGTAGCATTTAATATTAGTGGAGCTTAGTACGTTACTTGCAAAAGAAAACCCAAATAAATTGGCATGAAAGAACCAATTTTCCCAAGAGCACTCGATGCCAACTGCTGTTAATTGACTTGCGTTTCTATTGTTTTACATACTTCTCTTAAACACTGTGTTTGCTTTTCAGTGTATTTAATTGAAGTTAAGTATTTGGGCCATATTTACCAATTTATCATGAACATTCTTCAATCTGCTAATTGGGTAAGTTCTCTTTAACCAGATGGTTGCTCAATTAATATTTTCCGATACGAAGAGTTCCAAGTCGGATTTTTATATTTTCTTTAATGAAAATAGAAACACGTTTGGGAAAATGCTTACACAAATTAGTGTTGCTTCTTTGAATGTGGCGGCTAATGGATTTTCTTTAAAAGCCATGTTATTGAGAATTTCGCTGAAATTTATGAAAAAAAAATTAATTTTTATTGCACTCCACATATTTTCAAAATAATTTTCCGGTATTCAAAATGAACGCAAACTGCCGAGGATTTCTTCAAACGCTTTAAATAGTACATTTTTCATTTCAAATTCCATACAAATTAACGGATGAATAATTTCTGGTAAACAATTTTTTGAAAGGCCTATTCAACGACTGTCAAACATAATCTCCTTTCACAATTACAAAAACGAATTCAAAATCGTTGTGAGCATGAAAAAAATGTAATCTGCAACCAAAAAAACTGTATGTGTACACATATGTACTTCAAAAATGTTGATGTACACCTAGAAAGCTGCACTGTGTTCATCCATTAGCTATGTTGAATTTTTTATAAGGCATAACTCAATGTGCGACCATAATTATGAAATGTGGGATATTAATACGTAGACATTATTTTTCCATTTCCATTTTTTTGCCATTACTGGCAAGCTGTAGGTTTTCTTTTACGAAAATTCTCTCGAGCGTAGCTGTTCAGCAGGCATGGACACCGAGACCGAGACCGATCTCTGTGAGATTAGTAAAAACAATTTACTTTTAGTTAGATGGGTATTTTTCATACATACATATGTGCTGTTTTTGCAATAACATAGACTTCGGTTAATAAGTCTATTACTGGTTCAAAGCGTTGTGAATAAGGACAAATGGTATATTGGCCCATTTTAAAGCAAACACCAAAAATTGTGGATATTAATGGATATTAAAGCGGGTATTGCACGGTTGGACCTGGACACAAAGGATGAAATCAGATGCAAATTTGACCATATCATCTAAATAGGATTCGATACCTAAATATATCCAAACTGTACAAAATCTTAGCACAAAACCTGTGTATTTTGTCAAAGCCAACATAATGACAATTCGGTTGCACTATGGACAAAAAGATACATGAAGTTATAGAAAAACTAAACGGAGGAAAATATTTCGCACTTAGGACCGAAATTCGATTTTGACGGTTGATAAAAGTATCGAAAGCACTTGTCCTCTTTCGAAAGTGACGAATCCGAGTCTCCTAAAATTTCGTTACTAACTAAAAACACATAAAAAAGCTAACGAATTTCGGAAAATAATTGCAGTTTCTTCAGAATCTACAAGCTGGCAAAACGGATAGCAAACATTTTGAATGAATATTTTAGCTACTACTTTTTTTTTTAAAGAAAAACACAATATAATCAATGATATTACATATATGGAACAAAACAATATTCAAATCTAATGAAATATTATGCCATATTTCCCTGACAGCCTGTTTTAACCCTTGGAAGTTTCGAATGTCATGATTTCGCAAATTACTTTTAATTCTCGATTAATTATATAATATTCAGAAACGTGTATCTAAAGTCGAATGCTTAGGGTCATTATCCTGTCGGAACATTTAATTCCGTTTGCATCCTAATTTTTTCGCACTTTGGACAATGTTTGCCTTCAAAATTACGATACAAATATTTGAATCCATTATTTAGTCGATAAAGTGAAAATTCCCATCACCTCTAACACTAAAGCAGCCCCAAATCATCAATGAACCTCCATCGTGTTTGAATGTGGATAAACTTAAAGTCCTTATCAACATGTCCTTTAGTAAATATCATGCCTTTTTGCATATTGAATTTGCTGACAAATGGTTTCTTTTACAGCCAACCTTACTACAAAGTCCAAGTTTCCTTATGTAATTTCGAACAGTTTGTGGAGTAACTTTAATGTCCTTATATTTTTCTAAAAATCCTGCAAGTTTGACCGCACTCACTCTCGGATCTTGCATCTGCAAAAGAGACATATGCCTTCTTGACCGGTTTTCATTTTGCCGCTTCTTTACGATTTGTCCGAACTTTTTATACTTGTTCACAATGCATTTTACCATCGATTTGCTTCTTGATCCTATTTTCCAGATTTTCCGTAACGATTTGCAATTTTTATGGAAATCTACCGTCACCCATCATGGTAGGGCGGGCCCAGGCAGCGACATCTGCGACTGGCGAGCTCCGCTGAAGCTCGTTTTTCTAATCAAGAGTAGCATGGCCACCCGAGAGATTGTTCTTGCATGCGGTAGACTTTCGTTTTCTTTTTCTTTTTGAGTAGTTTCGGAATTTCACCAGTAGATTGAAGTAACGTAAGATTTTTTTTCTCTCCGGTAGGTTTTGAATGCGGTATTATCTCGGTATGCGCTCGAGAATTCATTGGTATAGTAATGTAGGAGGTATAGCCTCACAAGATATATAGTATGTTTGTGTTTTTTTTGGTAGATTTTTTTTGTCGGTATGTAATCGGGCAAAATTGATGGCTGAATCTCTCAAAATGAGATTCGGGACTGATGCTAGAGAACGCACACACGACATTACGCGTCGAGCTGAGCAGGCCTGCCAACAGCCATCATTCCTCTAGCAAGGTAGATACTGAACCCGAATTCGTCTGAACGACACAAAGGTTCGTTGCCGGGACTTAACGTCCATTGAGGCCAACGAGACGAAAGTCTTGCTGCCTTGGAATTTCGCAACGATATCATTCGCCAACCTTTCATTTCATTACAATTGCCACAAAGAAGTGTCCATCCACCTCATAATAATAGTCAGAGTATTTTGAAAAAAGGTGAAATAATGCTTCACTAATTATTTGATAAAACAAATTATTTCTTCATAAAGAGTTACAGTTCAATTTGAAATTATTAAATTTTAATTCCGATAAGAAGAATTTAAAAGCAGAACTTCAAGAAACGCCTCTCCATACAGGGAAGATCACAAGAACAATTGTATCTCACAAAAACTCAAGTGGATCACTGTGAAGGATTCTGAAACAATATTCTCTGTTGGCACGAAAGCAAATTAATTTTTTTTGTATACGATGCAGATGATATAGAAAAATAAAAAATAAGGAGATGTTTACTAAAATATAGCCCTAGCCTGAAGAACAGCAATCGTTTGAGGCTTCATAACAGCTACTGAGAATTGTTAGGTGGCATTTAAAACTACCGATCTTTTTGAGGATACTGCTACTTAATTTTAAAAAAAATTTATGAGACGACTGGATTCTAAAGGCAATTGATACTTCCAACAAAACTATGACCCGAAACAAACTGCTTCAATTATTCGCAGATGGCTTCCCTTGAAAGTGCTCAATCAGTTGAAATTTGAACAGAAAATCAACGGTATCAGTTGCACAGGTGAGTGAGAAAGCACAATGCAATAAACAGATTCATCCTTTTAACGGAAAATTGATTTGCGAATAGTAGAAAATACTTGGCAAAACAACAAGGTAATTAGCACAATCGATGCTTGGGATACTTCAAGAGTTTATCAAAGAAAATGGGGTCATAAAAAATATTAGGGACCCGTTCGCAATATATGTTTTGATATGTTTGAATGAATTTTTAATGTTTTTATGTGCCTGGAAATAAAATTCTTTAAAACAACATGTATTTATTTGTTCATGCTTTATATACATTCTAAAAAATTCAATGTAGTCCCCCTGATATGACACAGGTCTAAGAACTATATGGTTGAAGCAATACGGATACTTTGTTGTTCACTGTATAATCTTCTAGACGTGTGTGATACAAATGAAATTACTTCATAGAATTATGCATTCTCACGCATGAGTGTATGAGGTTACTCGGCAATCAGAAAATTAAAGCATACACAAACATAATCAATTGGGACAATGTTTCGAAACAAATACGTCCAGACACAATGTCGCGTCAATTTTGATCAGATAATGGATGATACAGGCCTTAATAGATTGTTATTGGTCATCAGTTAAGCTTGTGAATAGTTTGATTTTGCTTTTATTCATATGAGAAAAAGAATATGTATCAAGTATTCAACTTCAGAGAGGGCTATCTTGTACACTTAATTAATATATTAATAGAAGCCATTGTTACTTTTAATGATAGGTGGGTTAATGGTCATCCTTACGAAAAAATTGGATAATTGCGTTCTGGCTTTTCAATCTGACACACATCAATATTTAGGGAAGAAGTACATGTATACGCCGAAAAATAAACAACATTGACAGATTTTGTGTTGTAAAAACACGACACATTTTATATCAAAAAGTGAAAGATGCACCTCGTTCCTAAATATTGCTATCTAAATAATCTATTTCATTTAAAAATATTGGAAAATATTGACGACATGACGGGATATCGTAGAAGGTTTTTGTGAAAGTTGTTCGTTTTTGAAATTTTTAACGACATCATTATTGACCTGAAAAATATGAGGTGATATTTTTTCGTTTTTTATTATCTAAATATTGAATTTATGTTCATAGAAAATTTTACAATTAAAAAGTGACACACTTCAGGAAAAATCGTACATTCTGCACAATTTTTTTATGTATTTTTGTAATAAAAAACTGATTTTATGGAATGATTTTCATAGACAAGTAGGCATACAGTGCTGTGCAAAACTTAAGCAACTCACTACATGTCGGAATGAAAGGGAAAATTGCAATCAAAATATAAAGATTTTTTCCCTCTTTTTTTTTAATTTACACGTTAGCATGTTGCTTAAAGCTCTGCAATAAAAAGAGTACATCAGTATTTTAACTGTTCTTAAACAAAAACAAAAACAAGCGGTTAAGCGGTCAGGCTCACATGCAATAATTTCAGATAGATTTTATAAAAAGTTATAAAACCAAAGAGAAATTTGAGCTTTTCAATGATCATAAACTATCAAACGAATGTTTGAACGTTGGATTGATAACGCGACAAAAAATCGAAGTCGACAATTTCCTTGAAGACGTTAATGGATTTTTTTCCAAAGCTGTAGAATATTTTATTAAAAATTTTCCTATCGATGATGAAATTATTAGTTCTTATCGAATCGTCAATTTTACTGACCGGACCAAATTTAATTTTAACCAACTGAGTACACTGGGAAACAAACTTGGGATCAGCTTTACACCAGGCGAGTACGAAAAGTTGTCAGATGAATTTTCAAATTATCAATTCTTGGAAGATGATAATTTTTGAAGGCGAGAATTGGAAAAAAACCAAGGATGATGATAATCATATCAGAACGGATGTAATTTGAGGTTATATATTTAAAAAAAAAATCTTGATGGGATTGAAGCTTTTGATTATTTTCAAAAAATATTAGAAAGAGTATTTTTTTCCGAATTCGGATGCCACCGAAGAGCGAGTATTCTCTATGATACGGAAGAATAAAACCAACCTCCGAGCGCATTCAAATAATAGTGGAACATTATCTTCCACCATCAGAGTAAAATTAGCTCAGCCTTTAAAAAGGGACGTTTTGGTCCCCCTGAGTCATTACTTAAAAGTGCGAAATCTGCAACTTACGAATACGAATAAATAGCACAGTAAAAACACTACCAGCTAAATTTGAATTAATTTTTATTATATCTTCAGTTGATTTCATATTTTAGTTAATTTAATATTTCATTTATTCAGTCATTAACATACTCATGTAATGTGATAATTTCTTGTCGTAAAATCAGTGTTCTTGCAATAAAATTATTACCGCATACGAAATATAAATAAAACTTATTAATGATTCAAAAACCATTCTTTTTTAAATTTAAATCTTTCGCAAAAGAGCTTTAAATTTCTCGTATTTTGATATTTCCGCATCTCCCGCGCATTTCCCGCATTTTAACTCATCACTTCCCGCGAGGGGATTTTTAATAGTTGGCAAGTACGAAAATATCAACTATCAGTTATAGAAAGTTGTATGTACTCTTGATGAACCATAATGTAATAAAATCGTAATAAAATTATTTGTCAATTGTATTAAACCTGAAGATAATCTTAGGTACGAAACGCGTCGTAGTAAAATTTAAAAAAATATTGTGAGTCAAAAAAATCAAGTGTTTAATTTTAATAAGATTTTAAAATATCAACTGTTTTAGAAATTCAGCTTTACTGAAAAATGTCCTTTTTTGTCTTTCCCGATATCCTTTTCTCATAAATTATTAGGAGTATCAACAGCAATCTTTTTCATGCTGTGGAAAAATATTGAAATACAATATTCATCATATGGTTTTGTTAAATATCAACTGAATTTGGAGATAAAAAAATGCAATTGGAACCAGATTTCCGATTGAACGTGAATAATTTGAACACAAACTTTGGGAAACGATAAACAATTAGCAACCGAATATATAACAAAATCTCACGCATTCAATACAAAGTTAATTTAGAGCAACAGAATAAAATTAAGATTAATGAAATCCTTCAAATAGATTCTGAGAAAATAATACATAATTAATTCTGTAAAACTTGATTTATATATATATATATATATATATATATATATATATATATATATATATATATATATAATAAGTAAGTGAAAAAAATTAAAATGAAAATCTACCAAATAGAAGCCGAGGTATTAAAGATTTAAAAAAATGAAAAACTGTTGTAATTTCTTTAACTGATGAATTTCTATTAGTCTGTTCACATTTTAAAAAAGCAAAACAGCAAACAATTTTATTACTCAGAAAAAACTGTCCTCGCGGATCGTTTACCTCAATTTTGGGTATCTTTGTTCCATAACGACTTTACTTTTACCACAATTTAACAAAATAATCATTTTCTTCTTCTTCTTTTCAGAAATCCTTAGCATATTATCTTGAAAATGTATCACTTAAGTTGTAAGATTAATTAATTAATTAAATTAATTAACTAATTCTTTTCAACTTGGCGTTCCGCGGTAAGTAATTTATGCACACCTTTATAATTTTCAAAAAATCGATTTTTTTATTGCATTTTTTGAAAGTATAATTATCATATTAAAATTTTATAAAGATCGAAGCAGTATAACTGTATAACCGCCTTTTTCTCGAAGCAACGTTTTTCGACGCCGCGTTGATGAAATCTCGGAAACTACTGCACCGATTCTCACCAAATTTTTAACAGACGTTTTTTATGACTACAACTATTTTGCGAAGGGGGAGTTTTTAAAAATTTTGATTTGAAATATGTTTTTCTGGCCAAAAACGGTGAAAAAAGACATGTTTTTTTCGTAATTTTTCGAAAAATATCCGCCATTTTGTCAATTTTGCAAAAATCAAAAGTCGCCTCATTCGCGCTATAGCTATTAACATGCTGAAGCCAAAACTATTTGATTTTTTTTTGTTTCAGACCAACCATCTCGTGATTTTTTCAACCAGCATTTTCATTGATAAAAACTAAATATTTGTGTATTTCGAGAGTGTATTTATTGTTCTTATCCTTTATCAATATTTATAATTTAAACCTACCTAAAATATATTTAAAATAACCTGTTTTTACACTACTAAAAGAGAGTAGATCCATTAAACATATTTTTCTTAAAGCTAAGTTTCATGAATTTTTGGAGGCGATAACTAAAAAAAAGTCTCGCATCAGATTTAATTTTGCTGAATCAAATGTTTCGGAAAAGGAAACCGGACGAAAACTTTTTTGCAAGCCAAAAACAATGAAAGATTTGATGTTAGTAAATCCGTGATATTTTTGAAGAGGATGTGAATTCTAGACTGTTCGAAACTTTTTTAGGTTTGTATTCATTTATTGAATGAAATAAAAATTCCTTCTGTTGTTATATTTTGCCATTTTTGATCGTTTCAAACATTACAGATTATCAGTACAGAACAGTTTAAAGTATGAATAAAGCACATAAAATTTAATTGATGTAACAATAAAATGCCATAAAAATTGATATTTTAAAAGCGTCTATCTACTCAATGAAAACAATTTCTTTTTATTCATAGAAGATAAAAGTTAGTTGCTTTTTCGTGTACTGGGATCACTACTGAACATAGCTTTCTATGTAAAACAAACAAACTTTCTTATGTATAAATAGGTTGAAAAATACTTCAGCTCGTGTTAGAATCATTTCCGGTGAATTCTTATTTCGGATCTGTTTATCGCTTTTGGATGAAAAGTAAAAATAATCGCAGAATCAAAACTGATACTGTGAACACAATATATTTTAAAATGTTCAAACTATAACAATAATTGTTTATTTAATATTATTAAAGCACAAACGGGTTACATTCCTGCCTTGTGCACCTTATATGGATTCATTACTTTTTGATGATATGTGAAGCTTCCTCAAACTAAACTCTAGCATCCTTACATCATTTTCATAGTCACTTTCGCTTCCATTTTTTTCTGGTGATAGCCGATATCGATAATTTTCCTCCGTGTCACATTTGAATAATTTGGACAGTATAAGTGGTATGCTTTGTGTACCGTTTGACTCATCATTATTCCCTTTCCGCCTTTTTACACTCATTTTATCACATGCGCCACCGTCAAAACTATTTAAATTTTCAATACTAACACTTTTCATCAATTTTCTAGATATATCATGTTCGTTTTCACGATTGCCTTTCATTAAATTTATTGATTGAAGCCGTTGAACTAATGATTCGCAATCACTAAATATCTCCCCATTATATGCATCTTCAACACTCTTATTTTTGCTGTGTTCATTTTGTATACTATCTACAAGATTTTTCAAAATTTCCAACTTGTTTGGGTCGTTTTCAATGCGAAAAAAGGTATTTTGCAGCACCGAATATATTTGCAAATTAGGACAATTATTATAATAGGCGTGCACTGCTTTCAATCGAAGACTGGTCATCCATACGTTGCCGGTGTCAGGATTATTTTCATACACAAGTTTAACAGCTTTTGGATTAAAAGGTTTTGCTACAGGTCGTCGTAGTCTTGTCTCGTCATCCGAAGAATTATTCATGCTCAGCAACTTTATATTTCGTTTAGAAGCAATAACTATTTTTATCCTAATTTCGCTGGTCTTTTACATGACCTGCATTTAAGTTCCTTATACTTTTATGCTAACCAATCCTCTTTTGTTGCACCAAAAAATATTTAATCCTAAGCGGCGGTAATTGGCAACTCTTAATGATCGCACAATCCTATTAGGGTTTTATTCTCTTTGAAAAAGAAATTAGGAACACTAAAATTACTATCAGTGTTGATGACCTTTAAATAGTCAATATTTTAATGTGTATTCGTTTTAAGAGACTTCTTCTCCTTTAAAACGAACTATTTTTTCTTACCAGTTTAAGTATTTTAAAGAATTTCTCACCATAAAAATATTTTGGTAATTATTTAAAACTGGGACTCCAACCAAATTTTTGAATGCATAAAATCAACGGATCGTGGTACTTTTTTCTTAGTTCTTTTTTGTAAATAACCGAACAATTTTAAATTGAGTCAATAAACAAACTCATCCACCTATCAAATATTACACTATTTTCAGCCGTTCTTGCAAAGTCAATCAATCGAAAGAATGTGATAGTTGAAGTCAACCTGAGTAGAAAAAATTCCTACGGTTTATTTTGGTTCAGCTCCGTTCAGGAATTACAAGGCTTATAAGGGTTAAATATTTTTTTTCCCGGACAAAATTTGCAAAAAACACATTTTAAACATCAATTGTTTTTTTTAAATATATATGAAAAGTGATTTGGCGCATTTTTGGATAATACCCACAATTATTTGAAAATAATTGGACTTATTTTTTTTCTAAATTTGCAGGCATGTATAATCAAGTCCAATAATAAATACTATAGTGATGCAGTTACAAGCATTTAACATAAGCACTTATTTTTAAACGGCAATGATTATGAGACATAGCCATCTATATTTTGAAAACAAAGAGCATGACATTTTTATTTCGGATAAGTGCATAACCTTGCGTATTATTATTATTGTCAAGCTTGAACTATAAACCAGCCTCACACGTATCCAATTCAAATCTGGTACATCTATTAATCATCTTAAAGATATCCTAGCAAAACAGATATCTCGACAAACTCTCAAGGGTATAATCCAAAAGAATTAACATATCCCTACAATTAAAGAGATAGCCGAGAACCTTATAATCCGATCGCTAACATGCAAATCCCTCACCTTTTTCAACAGAATACTGCCATGCTTTCAGTAGGTTCCAACTTCATTTGCCAAATCCTTTTTGAAGACTTTAATCCTATTACTAGGACATTGGAATTTAGACTCCAAAATTTGCTTGCGAAACTTCGAAAGTATATTCCAAGCTTTTTTAGCTTATTTTTTTCATCGTAGTTTTCCATTTTGCGGTTAGATTCACCCAACTTAGGCTACTGTCAACCATCCTTGTTTGCTTCAAATTATTTGCATTTAGATTTGAACGTTTTTAAATTACAAAATAAAATTTTACACGCACCACCATTTGAAAGAAATTTAATTTAAAGGGAAACAAAAACATCACGGATGGTTTTGAAATACGACTCATTCAAAGACATCATCAGATAATTTGCTTGATAGCTATGAGAAAACTATAACAAATATTCTTGAATTGTTTTTTCGTTTAAAATCTAGGGATTTCAATACAACATATTGAACCTGAAGTGTAAATATTCTTGGGTACCTTTTGCATTGAATTAATTCTGGTGTCCTATTTTTAACGGGAAATATCTTTTTCCGACAAGCTACTATGTCCGTATATCCATTTAAGGAAGTAAATTATTCTGCGTGTGTTTGAATTTCGTGACTGGAAATTTTTCTTTGTTTTTCAGACTCAAAATAGCACAGTGGTGTCATGCGTAAAAATACCAGCTTTCAGCTTTATATCACAAGAAAAAAGATTGTTTGTATTTTTATACAAAAGATCTTGATAGAAATTGATTGAAATATGAAAGAATATTTGCATTTACTTTGTATAAGGTAGTATGCTTAAGCACATTGAGCTGTGTATGCCGTTGAAATGAGAATTAAATTATTATTCAAATATACTTGGTAAAATATGCACCGAACAACTAAGGTAGGGTCGATGAAAGCAGTTTGTCTCGGTTCTCCCAACTGATAGGATCATGTTTAAGTCAACAAAACTTAATTTCATCAATATGATTATGATGATGTTTAATTCACTTTTTAATTAAAAAATCTAATGGTTATGTCAGATGCCCAGTTCAATCGCTCGCAATAAAATTTCAATGCTCGAAAAAATTTGATTTTGATTTTCATCTATAAAGTCTACTTCGAAGACCAAAACTCTCCCCACTTTCATTGGAAAATGGTTTAAACAATTTTTTAAAAACGTTTTCAAATATTTAACTGTTATTTTTGAAATTTTCCCCATTATGTTGCGAGAATAGCAAAAAATCATTAGTACAGTTGTTGTAGGGACTCACTTGTTCTTTAATAAAAATTTTGGGAGCATAGATTCCGCTATCATTGCTTAGAAGTTATGAGAGTCCTCATGAAAACCTGAAAAGCGACTTTTTCTGTGATTTTTTGAATAACCCTGCAATGCACCAAACTATTAAGTAATACAAAAAATCAAAAATAAATAAGAAAGTTTACGAATTTTGAAAAATGCTAAGCTCTTGTATTGTACGAAAAGTATTCTGCTAAAATTCAAAAGTACAGCTAAATGTAAAATTTAATAATAATGTGTTTTTTTTAGAAAATATCAATAAAAAAATTAAAACTATGACCTTTCAGCCGGGAGCAGAGTGCTCTGTTTTTTACACTGCATCGCTGATTGTCGCTAAAATACTACTTACTAATTGATTAGAGACGCTCAAAATTTACAAGCATTTTTCTCAATATTGGCTGGGTGTTAAATGTTAAATATTTTTATTTTTGTTACTTACACTAGCCAAAAAAAGTTTTCGTACAAGCCGCGCTCATTTAGAAATGATATAAAAAAATTGGAAACATATATATGTGCTTCATTTACATATTACAATTCAGTCTTCGTTTATGTAAATGATTGGCACATTTTAAAATAAATTGGAGATAATAATAACAACAAAATAAAATGTATACGAAAATTACTCCAGAAACAAACAAATGAAGATATAACCAAAATCCGTTGGAGACAAAAATGGTATTTCTTAATAATTAGTTGGATATTCTTTACGATGTACTACCTCTCCTCAAACGTTTTGGCATGGAATTGACGAGATGGGATGTCTTCTCTGATGTAATTTTACCCGATCTCTCAAGTATTACAATTTTTAGCATCTCTTTCCAAGAAATTTCGTGTTGGTGGATCCGACGCTCCAATATAATCCCAAAGATGGGATAAAGGTCTGGTAATGTTAAAGTAGCCAAAGCTTAGCAATATATGCAGTGTGCTTGGGTTCAATATCCTGTTGAAACAAGAAGCTATTCTTTAGCCCCAGTTTTGTTGCACTCTGCTTCAAATTTGCCTTAATTATATCTAAATAAGCTCCTTTGTCCAGTGTTGATTCAATAAGCTCGACACTACCTACACCATTAGTAGTCATACAACCCCAGACCATTATTTTTTTATTGAGTGCGGTATCCGGTTTTTTCTACGTCCTTTTATTCCAAATATAAAAAATTTCTTTTGGTCAGAAAAAATGACCTGTTTCCAGAATTTCGGTGGCTTATAAATGTGCTCGTGATCAAATGCCATTCGATTTTGCATGTTCGTCATTGATGGCTTCTTCCGCAAAGATGACCAGTCTTGCTGAAAATTTTACATAGGGTATGATTGCAAAATGTTTTATTAAATTTTGTCCTGACGTCTTTTACAGCTTGAGTAAATTTGAATTTTTTTTAGTTCTTTAAACATATAACGCTTCTCACATCCAGTTACCATAGAGGCGCGTTCTAAAAGAGGCTTCAAAGCAGTAGAACCCCCCGACTTTTAGATTTCAAAAACTGTTTGAAACGATGACCAATTTCGCGAAACGATTTTCCTTCTTTTCATAGTTTCACTATTATATCTCTTTCACTGGCATGTGTTTGTTTTATTAACTTCCCAGTATATGGGAAGTTCTTGCAATCGCCTCGAAAATCGAAATTGAAATTTTCAACTTTTCTTTACGTTTTGAGGTCTATAGAGTATATATAAAGTGTTTTTAGAAAGGGAGATGTATGTGTGTGTGTGTACGTACGTACGTACGTAAGTACGTACGTTCGTGGACAGTTTTTTCTACGAGCATAACTCACGTAAACAAAGTCCGATCGGCTTGGTTGAGGTGTCAATCGAAGCGACTTTGCAATTTTAAGAGCTGATTAGTTTTTGGGAAACTTCGGTCGGGGGGGTTTGCTGTTTTGCCCGTTTGAAGGTCATTTCTGCCAGGCGCTATATCTCGCGAACGAAACATACGATTTATTTTAGCAAGGTGTCAATCATTGGTGTCATTTTCTTCTATTAAATTAAAAAAACGGCTGAAACGAATTTTTATAATGTTAAAAACTTCACAAAGATGTTAATACATGTCAACTGACACCTTAATGATGCAAATATTATATCTGGTTCGTGAAATATAGTGAATGATAAAAATGACCTTGGAAATCATGATGACTTTTAGTTATTTTTTATTTGTAATTTAATTTTTTACGTAATCATGAGAAAAAGTTTTGAAATTGTTTCTACAAATATTGTTTGGAGTATATAAATTTTATAAACACTGATTACTATATTTCGCAAATCAGGTTATAAATTTATTGTTTATGGAAAAATCTAATTTTTTGCACTTTATTCTCTTAAATTAAAAAAACGGCCTCAACAGTTTTTATCATAATTTGATAGATTCACGCAAATGTTAATACGCGTCGATTGGCACCTTAACAATGCAAATCGTATGTTTGGTTCGCCAGATATAAAGCATGACAGAAATGGCCTTGAAGAACATGATGACTGTTAATGATTTTTTATTTTTTATTTGATTTTTTTTTATGTTCATAAGTAAAAAACTTTGATGTCATTTTCAATAAAACTGCTTGGAGTATATAAATTTTATAAGCATTGGTTACTGCGACTTGGAAATAAGGTTAAAAATTTATTGTTTTTGAAAAAAAAACGTTATTTTTTGCACTTTTTTTTAAAAATTAAAAAACGGCTCCATGAAATTTTTTAAAAACTTGATAGAATCACATAAATGTAAATACGCGTCGATTGACACCTTATTCAAGAAAATCGTACGTTAGGTTCGCGAGATATAACGCATGACAGAAATGACCTTCAAACGGGCAAAACAGCAAACCACCCGACCGAAGTTTTCCAAAAACTAATCAGCTCTTAAGATTGAAAAGACGCTTCGATTGACACCTCAACAAAGTCGATACGACTTTGTTTACGTGAGTTATCGTCGTAGAAAAGAGTGTCCACGAACGTACATACACACACACACACACATACATCTCCCTTTCTAAAAACACTTTATATATACTCTATAGACCTCAAAACGTAAAGAAAAGTTGAAAATTTCAATTTCGATTTTCGAGGCGATTACAAAAACTTCCCATATACTGGGAAGTTAAAAATCATTCAAAGTTACCTTGTAAAGAGGGTTCATACGAGTGCTATTACTTTATATCTTTTATTCTAAAAAAATTGTTGTAAATTCAATTAAAGTTTTAAGATATTTGCATAATTTGAGCAGATTTTCAATAGTTTTTATAGTCTTTTAATTAAAAAAATTTGCTTAAATTTTGAAAATCAACAAAAATTTTCAACACCAATAAGGCCCCCACCGATTGATCCGCGTGAATATTCAATCTGTCCTCATCGACCAGAAACCTTACATAATCAATGGACCCTCCCGTAGACGATATGATTCATATTAACTCATTCCTGTTACTATTACCTCTCATTGTTGTAATGTTGTTGATATTTATGTAGATATTACTGGGAAGTTGACCGTGTGGACCTTTTTTTTGTAACTAAAACGGCACGCTTACACTCTGAAAAATACGAATACACTAGTTTTACTGCCGCTTTATTAGGAAATAGTTTTTGGAATTCCCCTTTTTTCTTGTCTACGCAAACTTTTTCTGCGAAGGCAATATTTAACAATAAAAAACTAATAGAACATTCTTTGATGTTGGTTGTGTATTTAAATTAATAACAAGCCTTATAAAACTGCCGTTTACATTATACGCAAACTTTTTCTGACTAGTGTATATGCCAAGTTTCATCCAGGGCTGCAATAAAGATGTCATGTCGTCCCCTTGGCAGTGTGAATTTTTTTTTAATCGCTTTATGTTTTCCTTTATGTGAAGAATTTGTTTTAAACACTAAAATCAAAAAGAAAATGTTACATTTTGTTTATCAAGCATTTCTTAGCAGATTTTCAATTCGTAAAAATTATCTTGGAAAAATCAACAGTAAACAGATGGAGTTCACAAACCTATCTACTTATCGTTAATGTAATGTGAAGCGTTACATTCAATGCTTATTTTTCATTCCTTCAAAAAGGAATTCTTCAAATAAGATTATATCTACGTAATTGGCGATGTTTAGTTTGTTTTCTTTTGATTTTCTGGGGCAGAAAATTATCGAAGATCAAATTTATTACGAAAAATAAAGACGAAGATAGCTTTCTGTTTTTTTTTTAAATATTTAAACGGGAAAAACACACAAAGGTAGCTTCAATTTAAGTAAGTTTAACAAAGCACAAGATACTGCTGCTATGTTATTAATTATAATTTGCAAAAGAGGGAGTCATTTCTTACATCCCAATTTCGAAATATCTTAAGTTTTATATGAATCAAAGCAAAACCACAAAGCCATGTTTAGATAAACATAGATTCAGATTGGTTGGTATAAACCGCTGATTATAGTCGATAATATTTATTTAAAATACGCTTTTAGTAATTGTTTTTGAATAGTAGAAAATCCAATTATGGAGAATCATCCAACAGACTATCAAAAACGTTCCTCTGAAAAAAGAATAGATAGTGCAAATTCCATGCGATGGAATATAATAAAACAATGGTATGTCTTGCACGCCATCTGAATAGATTCGAGTATCCTTATTCTGGTGGAGTAAATCGTTATTCATTTTTCTTCAATTTTGACAAGCACATTTCTCTTATTAACTTCCCAGTATATGGGGGGGGGGGGGTTGGGTTTTGTTGTTTGCCCCTTTCAAGGTCATTGCTGTCATGCGCTTTATCTGGCGAACCAAACATACGATTTGCATTGTTAAGGTGTCAATCGGCGCGTATTCATATTTGCGTGAATGTATCAAATCTTTATAAAAATTGTTGGAGCCGTTTTTAATTTAGGAGAAAAAACCTCAAACGCCAATGGCTCAATAAGTATTAGTATTTAGTTTTTATTTTATCTTATATTATATTAATTATGTACTTTCGAATGGGCGATTCCAAATAAAAATCCAGGCGAGTGCCAATTTGCCTCTCTCATCTCGCTATAGCCCTTTTAACCTGATTTGCCAAATATAGTAATCAATGTTTATAAAATTTATATATTTCAATCAATGTTTCTAAAAACACCATCAAAACTTTTTCTCATGAGTACGTAAACAACTAAATTAAAAATAAAAAATCCTTAAAAGTCATCATGATTTTCAAGGTCATCTTTATCATTCACTATATCTCACGAACCAGATATAATATTGGCATCATTAAGGTGTCAATAGACGTGTATTAACATTTTTGCGATTTTTTTAACATTATATAAAAATTGTTTCAGCCGCTTTTTAATTTAATAAAAGAAAATGCAAAAAAATTAGGCTTTTAGAGATTTTTCATAAAAAATATTTTTTTAACTTGATTTGCACAGCACAGTAATAAATGTTAAAAAAAGTTATACATTCTTATCAGTTTTTGAAGAGAAACCAGCAAAACCACATTCCATGATTATAAAAAACCTAAATAAAAAATAAAAAAACATTCAAAGCTATCATGTATAGAGGGTTCATACGATTGATATTACTTTATATCTTTTATTCTAAGGAAATTGTTGTAAATTCAATCAAGTTTTATAATATTTGCATAATTTGAGCAGATGTTTAATAGTTTTTACAGTGTTTTAGTGTTAATAAAAAAACTGCTTGAATGTTGGAAATCTAAAAAAACCTTCCGTAGATGATACGATTAATATTAACTCATTCCTGTTACTGCTATGAATACCTCTCATTATTATTATTTAAAGTATTATTATTTTCAAAATTATTATTGTGTTTAATGTTTTTGATGTTTATGTATTTATTACTGGGAAGTTGACCGTGTGGGCCTCAAAGGTCGCACCTCGCTGATTGTTTTATTTCCATTCCGTAAGGATGTTGTTTAGGTCTATTGGACACAAAGATATTCAGTCCCAGCTAAGTTTTGTAGGCTTTAATTACTCATTAAATATGGGCCGGTCATTCATAGATATAAGTTTGATGTATGACAAAAGGGAAATGTTGGTCGACTTATGTTTTCATAGTCAACAAAGGTAGAACTACCAAATATCAAAATTTCAGCTTTTTTCAAGAACCAGGTTTTGGCCTGTCAGACAGTGATATCAGCTCTATCCGAAGTTACGAAATCGTCTCGTCTTCTTTTTTAGAAGATCCCTTAACACTTATGATTGATTCAAGTACATTTATAATTCCAAAGTGTTACTCGCATTCTGTTTTAATACTATTTTGGTATCAAGATAGATCTTCCCAGGAGACTTCAATTGCTGGCGATATAGCATTACACTCATCTCATATCGAAAATCATTGAAAATCGTGGACAGATGCTTTAAAACAGATAAAATTATGATTTTGTACTCATGTAAGGTCACATAAAATTACCACATTCTTTCTAAAGGCATTAGCCTTCTTATTTTCGATTTAATATTTGATTTTCTTTTAAAAAATAATGAAAGAATTTTATAAATTATTTAAGTGTATTTGAACAATAAAATATAAATTTTATTGTTAAACTATATAAATAAATTTCTTACATGATCCCGCTACAGCTTCACCTACAGCCCCACTAAACCTACAATGAAGTGTTTGCATTAGAAAGGTGCCATGTTATTCAAACTCTTCTTTTGCTGTTGATGTCCCTAATTAAATTATATGAAGATCCGTTGAGGACCTCTTTTCATTTCGCCAACAAACTCACAAGAATATGATGTTTGACGTCGCACCGCACACTTGGGGTTTCGCTAATGAGCAAAATACTTTGAAAAAGTGAATACCATGTTTGTAAACGACAAAGCCCAAAGGTAAGCAATTATTTTGTTCTGTCTTTTTTTGAAAACAATGTCGGGATTTGATAAGTACACCATATACTCGGAATGAATGTTTGTCGCGTGGGCGGAATATATCTTTACAAAATTCAACCATAAATGATTTAATAATTGCATGCTAAAAATTTACAGCCGTAGCATCATACTGAGCCAACAGAATTCATATGTCTTCGATAGGTTACAATTCTCATTTTAATTTCTTAATTTTCAGTCCGAGCTAGATTGAAAACATTATTGATACAAACAACGCAAGACAATAAATCTTATAAACTGAATCATCTTTCTTTTATTTCTTTTTCCACAATCAGCATTATATTCAACATTGAAAATATGGTTTATTTACAATCTATCAAAATGGGGTTATAGCAAATTTTAATGATTCATAAAATATATCTCTAGATTTCGTTTTCGAGCCATAGATTTTCATGTTGAAAATAACTAGTTAACTTCCCAGTTTCCTGTGGGAAGTTATTGTAATGGGGTCGATTTTGCGAATCCCAAATTTTGAAATATCTCCACGTTTTAAGGTCTCTAGAATCCAAATCCATCGTTTTTAGAGAGATGTCTGTGAGTGTGTATGTACGTATGTGCGTATGTACGTATGTGCGTTCGGAATAATTTTTCGTCTCGATTATCTCAAGAACCAAAGATCGGATGGACGTGGGACCAGTTTCATTTGACGCGTAATTACGTAACTTAAAACTGAACGACTTTTCAGCAAAATCGGTTGGGCCGTTTTTTATTTAGGATGAAAAAACTGAAAAAACGACTAAAAATTGCTTATTTTTAAACTGTTGATACACACTATTAATTCGTGCAGATACCAAATACCTTCATAGTAATGTTGTCATTATTGTGCGTTTTAGCAAAATGGTGATGAAATTTGTAAAAAATGTTATTTCCAAAAAATAAAGATTAAGGGGGGGGGGTAAGGTTTGACAACTGTTTTTTTCTTCCATTTTGGTTTATTTTTTTCTGAAAGTACAACATATGAAGAATATTGTATTAAATTTGTAGGTCATTCGGAGTAAAACCAACGAAGTTACAGTATGTTGAATAACCGTACCTCTTAGGTTTGCGCGCCTTTTAGCTACATGCGCTGAGCGGCGGCGAGCGGCAACTGTTTCGGTCTCTATTGTATTACTATTGACAGGAGCAAAAAAACCTTAGATATCATGTATGATAGTGATGTACTGTATGTACCCGGCATCGATGATGACATGTACGTATTTTATAAGAAAATCCATTTTTTCTCAAGATGTTTTAATTTTTTCAGTGTACAAAACTCTAAATCGATTTTCCCAAACATGTAATTTTTAAAGTCGGTGATCAGCCTACAGAAAAAGCTACTGAACCGATCGTTCTGAAATTTTGTACACATATTTTGCATATATAGCTACGTTGAGTTTTTTTGAAAAAGTCAGTTCCTAACAATTTTACAATAACAAATAGGTCGATTTTTTCGTTTAAAATCGTTATTTTAGCTTCAAAATGGTGCCAAAAATTAAAAAAATGAATAATTAAAAAAACTCAACGAGACTGGAGAGATAAAGTAATAAACTGAAGAAAGCATTTTGATTTTTTGGTTTCAAATGATCCAGTGATGCTGTAGGCTGGTCACCGCACAAAAACTATTTCTCTAGGCGCTTGCGGAGATCTACAATAAATCCGTTATTTCTTTCTATTTTTGAACAAATCATGAAAAAGATATTTTTTTAGACGAAACAAACCTTACCTCCCCTTAATTTATGAAATTCTAAAGTTATATTATCAGGTTTGGGTGAATGGGAGTAGAGACGCTAATGCAGTTAATAATTGGATATTGTTATAAATACATTAATATTGTTAATAACAATCAAATAATAATAGTTATAATTTGATATTGTATATATAAAGTCAATTATAATTATTCAGTAACGGTCGAACATTCTTAATAACGAATGATTATTTTAAACAATAATTAAATACCCTCAATAATATTTGTGGAATCCGAGGCCGAGATGGAGAACGAGGTTGAGGACGAAGTGGAGGACAAGAAGGATGAAGAGGACGAAGACGACAAGGTTGCCGAGGCTTTGGAAGAGGATGACCAGGTGGTGGAGACGTCTTCCTCTACCAAAGCTTTTATGGTTAGATAAAAAATTGATAAAAATAATAAAAGTAATTATTTTAGTTTAGAATAATAATGTTTAATAATAGTAATTATTAATAATAGTAATTAATAATAAAAGCAAATTATAGCATTTTATTCACTCCACTGGGAAGTTAGTCGTGTGGGCCTCAAGGGTTGCACTTAGACCACATTTTTTATAAGAATGAATCGAATTTTCCTAATTTTTCCTGAGCCATGAATTTACGGTCGTGCAAAGTACGAAAAGTTCCAAGTATATTCGAGAAAGATATCACTTTAGCAAATTTGATTCCATAATTTTAAGGTCGATATCAAGCAACTTTCAGTTTAGGAGTTTATACTGTCAACGTGGAAAACTGGGGGGAAACTAGAAATATCAGTAAGTTTTTTTAAAAAACAATGTATGGCTTGGTAGGCAATATTTAATGTGAGCTGAGATCGGAAAAATTGGTCACGAAAGATACAGTAACCTCCGCCGTATAAAACGAAAAGTGTTTGAAAAATTGTCTAGACTCAATTGGTGTAAATCATGAAGTATCCGTACCATTTATTTATTTCGCCAAAACAAGGCAATACCATGTTAAAATATAAATAACAACAAATACTTAACCCTAAAATACATGCTAAACTTAACATTAATTTATACTGGTGTAAGCACATCACAATTTAGGGGTGGATAATGAAGGGCTTTATAAATGCAGGATTTAAAATTGCATTTAGAAATGGAAGGGGAATAGTGTTTGCTCAAAATGTTAAAGATCTTACAGCACCTATTAACAGGTTAATTATCTACATACTTAGATAGATGCTGGTATTCTGTAAGTAAACGTGTGTTGCGTTTATTTCTTGCAGGCACTTAGGGCTTTATTTTATTCGTCAAATACTCCACAATATACGGTCCCTTATCACGTCAAAGGCGAAACAAGAGAGAAACGCTGTTCTTCTGACTTTAAGAGTCGACAAATTCAGAAGCTCAAATCTACCTAAAGAGGCAAGATTTGATAGTCATCAAGGCTATAGAGGTCTCTCAAAGTAAACAACAATAATTGTTTTTGAGCTGATTGAGATGAACTCCGAAAATTGGGTTCCATACGTTACTACATTACATACAGTAGATTTTGGTTTGATTTGGATTAGGCATGTGTAGCTCATCGCGGATATGATTCAGTGATCCGAATCATCTTAGAGATCCAAATGATTCGAATCAGTGAAATCGGTTCATTTGGATCAGTGGATCTTTCATATCTCATGGATCTTTCATATCTCATGGATCTTTCATATCTCATGGATCTTTCATATATCATGGATCTTTCATATCTCATGAATCTTTCATATATCATGGATCTTTCATATCTCATGGATCTTTCATATCTCATGACACAAACGCGATCATGTTCCATTCAGTAATCTCTCACAAGTTCCTCCCGTAAGAGAGGTAAAGAGAAATACACTTTCCACGCGAAGAGACGGTGCAGCTCGCATTTGGATGGGCATAACGATGAATGTGCACATGAGATGATATGTTTGTAAATAATTTGCAGGGCTGCCAGCAGTAGTTTACAAGTAGATCCATATATTAAGATGCAATTTAAAGTTACGATTGAAGTAATCTCAAATGTGAAATTATACAATATGAACGTAGTTGAAAGTACAGATTTTTGTCGTTGTCAGACAGTAAAGGCGCAATTGTGCTTTTATATATTTTGTGTGGAAATTATATATTAATATATTTTTCATATAAAAATGTAACTTTATTAAGGTTTTTTCCAGTCAAATATGGGCTTAAAGATTCGGAAAGCTACGATCGTAAGTATTCCGAATGGAGTTTTATGAACTCAAAAATCAAGTAAACAACATCTACAGATTTACCTAATTGTATGGTAACTCTGTAGAGTGTACAGCGTACCATATCTCTTCTGACTCAGTGATCCAAATGATCTAAATGATTCAAATGATCTAGATGATCCAAATGATCTAGATGATCCAAATGATACATATCACTGATCTGGATCTTTTTACTGAGCCAGATTCAAATGATCCATTCACAACAAAGATATGTTTTTGCCACCTCTAATTTGGATACAATTTATTATTCTTAATCTGCAATGAAGTGGTACAAGGATAATAGCATCGTCATGATGGCCATGACAGGGAATCCACCTAAGTGCCCTGAACTACGACCAATTGAACAATATTGGGCCGATGTTTAGAAAAAAATCCCCCAAAAACTTTCTTGTGTTCGTTTGTGAATAGAATTATCTGAAGTAGTGAGATCTACCTTTCTTAGGTTGTGTTCTTCTCCTGTGGGATTGTATATGGTACCACGAAGTTGAGAAGCCCAAACCAGTTTACGACCAACCTCGAAAGAGTGATGCCCACTTATGGGAACAACGTGTTACTTGTGTTGAAATAAGCTAGAAAAGCGCGCTAGATCTACCATTGATCAGGCTGCTAATAAAATAACTACAACTTATACAAAAAATCCAGAAAAAGAAATGTTTACACGCCAATCTTTATAATTGTTTGCATTTGATATTAAAACTTGCATGCATATTTGGTACAGGTAGGTAAAGTTCATAGCATCGCATAACTATTCAACACTGTATCGATTGCGATTGAAGCTATTGCCTTCCTCCTTTCCTTTAATAAGGAAAAATACCGTCACCGAAATTTTCGCTTGATTCATCAAGAATAATGATGGCAATGGTGTAACTATCTAAATAAATCTGTACATCCTGGCCATTGCTATTTGCCCGCAAGGTATTGCTCCACAAAACCGTTTTTGTGCCTGGTCAAACGAATGTATCTTCCCAATTCAAAATGGTAAAATTTATCAACAGGACACCAGCACGCACGGAAAACACCAGGAAACAAGTATGAAATGAAAACCTTAGTCACTAACAGCGTGCAGAAAAAGGGCCAGGATAAATATTGTGTCGCAATGCCATTATTTATCTTGCACAAAGCAAGGGGAGATGACTTTATGCTTTTGTAAGTGATAAATGATGTTTGGATCTCCTTGCTGGAAATTATGTTTCATTTTGATTTCCACAACATCAATTAGAAGTACACTTAAATACCTCCTACAATAGGTGCGGTCCATTTGATTTATGTAAAAATAACCATGGAAGACTGGAGCTTGTACTGTACAACACCATTAATATTGTCTGTTGCACTGGCAGGATTGGCTTCTTGTTTAAAATAAAAATCGATAGGATTTATTTCAGCACACAGGACGAACTTGCTCGACATAGGTTCATGCAGTGGGTAAGTGAACGCGAGAGAAGATTTTATGTTTCTCATTCATTAGTTTAGGCTTAAGTTTCAACTTGTCCATTAATTGTGATTGGATTGCCTTTTTAATTTAACTAATTTAAAACTTTAATTGTGTCTACATTTTCCAAATTGGACACTTTACCAGAGAGATTCATTTAAGATTTCTTAGAAATGCTCGCTAGATAACGTTCAAACTCATTGCCTACAAAAAGGCTGTTTTGTGACTTGTTTAGTAGATTTGCAACTGCACTCTTGGATACAAAGATAAATGGTATATGTTTCCACTTGAAAAAAATTACAGACTGAACCAGTGATTTGAAAAGGTTAAAATTTGACCCTATTACTACTGCGGTAGTATGTGCTGTGGTCTCAGATGTTTTAGATAATCGCACATCAATAAAGCAAACTTAGGACCCTTCGTCTAACTCATGAGACAGTTTTAATTTCATTCCGCATCCTGATAAAAAGGTGGCAAACTGAGTAAAACCTCTACCTTTGCTGTTGGGCAGGATTTCATTACAATTGCAGTACTTGGGCATGTTAATCTTTGAATTTTCTGTAGAATAGCTTGTGTTTTACTTTGAAGGGCCTCTTTCTGATAAATCCAAACTGCGTTCGTGATTTCGTCATGAACGTTGTTGATGACATTATGCCAATTAAACTTTTCTGGAGGATGACTTCCAAATACATTGATTATTGGGATAAAAATGTTATTTACAACAAGACAATGCAATTAAGGTCATGCTAAGATAGTAAATGGTATAAAATGTGTCTTTGTGTAGTTGATACGGAGTATCTTTGTTTCACAAAAGCTTAAAGCACAGGCAAGGATTCCTGGAAGCTATTAGATAAAGTTGGAATACATTTGCTTATTGTAATAGTGGCGTCATTTGCGTACCCTTATACCGTGAGGCTTAACGATGCAACTTACCGGTCAAGTGAAAACAGGAAGGCTTGGATAATTTTAATTTCAGGTGAGGAGCAATAACCCCTCATCATAAGTGACTATATTTTTCGATATTGATACCAATTCACAAAGGCTTACAGAGTAGACTAAAGATTTAAATTATATCGTAGGATTTGATAATGAATATGGTTCATAGAAATCAATTTTAGAGAGTAAAATTCAACACGAAAAAATTATATATTATTGTTAGGATGCGATAGCAATTACGAAACCAAAGACCAAACAGTTAAGGAAGACGAAGTTGAAGATATTAGAATTTTGAAAAGTTGATTATAATAGTATCGATCAAACGGTGTTGACTAAAATTATGCGGACACTTTATGAAGCCCTGGCTGTAGTTGTTGCAAGGTAAGTTCAGCCACCCCAAGACGAAATGATATGAGGAGTGATTTTTCAAGAGGGCTTATTTCCACTTACGACTTCGAACGAACCCAAGAATGCCATCGCCATTATCATGCTTAAATGTATCGTCTATTTCCTAATCCATTGCAAAGAAGGCATTTTTCCAGGAAATACTCGTGATTAAAAATCACAGTTTCATACAAAACGGCGCATTTCCACCTAAACAGCTAAACAGCTCTTAAAGGTTTTTGTCATTAATGAAATTTTGCTTAACATGGAAATAAGCCCTTTTGAAAAATCACTCCTCATATGATATACATTACGTTCAAATTAGTAAAGGGAAGTGTTTCGAATCGCTTATCCTCTTTGTGCGACGGATGGATCCGACACAGGTGAGGGTGGAAGAACACGAGAGGAGTGAGCAAGGAACTGATAGTGGCTGTTTTCAAGCAATCCTCTTTATGAAATAAATCGATTCAATTCAATGTTTCATTTTGTATGCCACGATTCCCTTTTGATAGCGGAAATTGGAAACACAAGGCTAGCGGATTCGTAGATATGCAACCAACGATGGCGACATATTTTTCTTTTCTTGCAGGAACGGAAAAGTAGCGGAAGAAAAAGCAGTGATTGGTGAGCGCATGATGCCAGTACGACAAAATAATAGCTGCAAAGTATTGAAAGTAGCATTTGCTTTCTTGTATGTTATCTTTGAAGCCGACAGGAATTGAGTTTTTCTTTGGATTCTTGGTTGTTACTTCGAATTCCTTGTGTCGTTTTGTGTTGGTTGTTTGCGATGTTTTTTGGGGAAGTTATCTTTCAGGTATTGTCAATTTCGTGTCTTCAAATCTTTTATTAGTCACGGTTTGATGCCAGAAGAGTGAGTGGCGCCCTAAAAAGAAATTACTTCGGTCTTCTTCGCGGATAAGCACCGGGCGATACTATCTACCACGTGGCTAGTTCGGGATCTGGTACTTACTCTTTAAAGTAAGAAGTTGAACCATTTTCTGATTTAGAGGTCAATAATATTGCCTTCTGGGAGGTGTTATCGAAAACACACATTAAGGGTGCGTGAAAGTACACAGGGCGATATCTTTGCTTTGAAGACTGTAAGCTTAGTCATGTAAACCCTAAGGCAAATATCAAATTTTTCTTGTCATTTATTATATTTTTACCAATTATTTTTTATTGCTTTGAAGAAGACAAATGTTATACTGATTTTTACGTTAAAAAATCACTGTCTCTTTCCTATATTTTTAAGGATGCAATTCTACATAAAACTGGTTCTGAAGATTGCATAAAAATAAATCGACCTTGTTGTACAAGAGCTGAACTGTTTTCATCATCAAAAGTACTGAATAGTTTAATGCTATTTGCAGCGCGGGCAACTTTTTCTGATGGGAATAGTTTTTTAAAAACATTTCTTAGAGTTTTTGAGGTGCAAGTTGGAGGATTGAAAAGTCCTTTTTAGCAGCCTTCCTCTTGTTTAATTATGTTGTAGCTCAAAATGTAAGTTTCAAGAAGAATACTTACAATTTATTTCCCGCTGCTTATTAAAGAGCCATCTGGCTTTTCGGCAGTCTGCTGTAGCAATCGTTTGTAATGAGGTTTTTTAGAGGCTATAAAAATTTTTTTGAGTGACTTCTCAGATATTTCTCCATGACTTCAGACTTTTATGATTTATTTGTTTAGAAAGAGGTCTCTCAATGTTAAATCGAATGTGTTATTGAGTTATTGTGGACACGCACTAATTGACACAAATTTGGGAGAATGAAGTTAGCCCACAATATCTTCAAAATCATTTAGGATGAGGTGAGCTACTATACAATTAGTCGGAGCAGCAATTTCACTGCGATTTTTCGAAAACATTTTTTATTATTTTTAAATAATCAAAAGGTACTCCTAACTTAATGAAAAATCATTCCAAAATACTCATCGGTGTATCTATAAGGGCGTTTCAGAAAAATAATTCTATCTAATGTCACCGATTCGAACAAATTAATCTTCAGCAGTTCAAAAGTATACTGAGTAGCATATATTATTATATAAAACAAAACGGATTGCCTAACATGCAAAAACCATTATGTTTTACTAAATGATTCAAAACAAAGCTGCTTGCTGGCAGGCGCTTTTTTGATAGGATTTGGGAAAATCTCATGAAGGCTTTCCTAAACCCATATGTGGGTGTGATCTGCATTGACAAGTATTTATTATTTTTCAGTATGGCTGAGCTCATATTCTTGCTTGTACGTTTGCAGGCCTTCATAGAAATAGAAATTGATTCTAGCAAAATTTATGTTCATATGGGAAAATATCCATCTATCACAAGTTAATGATATATTCATGCATTTGTTCGTAATACATGGGTTCCGAGAAGTATAAATATGTGTATAATTTTTTGATTTATCGTCACGTTTAGATATGTTCGAAGTGTGTGCGTAAAAAATATAAATTTTTAAAAAGCTCTCATGCAATTTTTGAATTCTGCCTTTTTGAATTGGAAAAGTAAGGGCAGGAGGGCAGAAATGTTCATCAAAAAGGTTACGCTACTAAGTCTGGCTTACCATTACAACTACGTATATTTAGTTTGTTTTATTTGTGGTGGCAGATGTAGTGTACCGCATGTCGTGATCCTAATTTTTTCAAAAATAAAACCATCAAAATTAGTAAAATGTATAAAAAACGTGACGAGAATTCTTTGCATAGCAAACATATCAGTCGCCTAATTAAACGATTTATTTACTTACTAATCCCAATGTCAGTGTCTGACAATTCATGTACAAGTAAGGACCATAAAATAGTAAGATATGCTTGTGAATTAGGGAAAATGGGATAGTGTTCATTTGAACAAAGCTCATGAGCAAACCTTATAAAACATATCTAAAACACAATGTCAGTTTGAAACCTTGAGCTTTTTGGTAATTCTCCGACGAACGGATGTTAAAGAAATTCAATTTTAAATTTCGTGGAACTTTGTAATATGAGCTCTATTAATTCATATTATAAATTAACAGCGGGCTCTAATATAATGTAAGCCTTAATTTTTTCTCTACGCGCCGAAATAGAGAGCAAAAAGTTTTTCTATATTTCACACCCTAAGTGTGCCTGCATTGCCGGCATTATTTGTTTCATGAAATTCCTACCGCAACGATGGCCTACAGTGAACTTAATCACTGTAACGAAAAGTTGGCAGAATATCCGAAAAAGTTATGTTCTCGATTTTCCACTTCAAAACGTTGTGAAATTTACAACAAACAAAACTTTCGCGTGCGATAGAAAGTATTTGTAACTTTTTTATCGCCGGTTTCCTTTTCATTGTGAAAATGATAGCAATGCGATTGTACTGTGAATTTTCTCGTTAAAGTAACAATAACACTTTTGTTGGCAACAGCGACATCAGCACATGTTGTCTTTATTACCTAATAATCTGGCTAAATCGCAAGCAGCAAATATACTGGCAAGCTAGTACAAATAAAAAAATGATTTATATAAAGAAATAAATAAATCTAAAATCAAGGACTTGTGTAAAATGTTAGGAGACTACGCTGATTAAGTGCTCGGTCATTGTTGGAAACGTCCTGCTATTAATTTTCTTTTGGGAATGCCCTGCAGATAGATGGTAGAGTAATGAGCTGTTGTTGCTGTTAAAACTGATATATTAGAAATCATTTGTATGAGTCTGTTAAATGCTAAAAGCCATACTCGAATCTATTACGCCGAAATCTGATCGTATACTAGAGGAATAATAAGTATAACATTGATGTTCAATTGAATCCTTAAAATTGAATTTATACTAGAAAACATGGAAAAACAAATCTCCTTGATGTATCCAAACAAACAACTAACCAGAAACCCATCTTCTAAAAATTAAAGTGATGTGTTTATTACCAAATAAATACATCGCTTTAAATTTAACGAAAAATCGGTCCTATAACTACTAAAGTGATGTATTTATTACCAAACAAATACATCGTTTCATGAATGGACAAATATCGATTATCGCTTCGTAAATTATCCTCGCGACATCGCAACCTAATCATTATGTAACGTTTGAAATTGAAACACTCATATCTGATCACGGCACACGTTCACTAACTCGACACCTTTCATTGCACTGTTAGCATTGATATTGCCTTTTTGGTGACTTGAGTAATGTGAGGAATTTACGAGTACTGATTAGTTATTGCATCGATTAGTGCATGACTTGTTTGTTTGACCACCTAGGGGTGTTACCATTAGGAATTTGTATAAATTGCGAATAGAAAATTATAGAAAACATAGTTTTATTACATCTATTGAAGAAGTATCATATAGTGACTATCCTTCTCGACATTTTAAAGACTTTCTGGATTGCGACTATCTAGCGGCACTTAAGGGGTTACATATGTCTTCAAGAAAAAATAACAACTTTTTCAAAAAATTGTATTTCAAAAACCAAAAATCTATTTTATTTAAAATTTACACACATAAAAGTTTATAATTCAAAAAATTGTAAAAAATTATCAACTAAAAACATTGAAAATTATCAATTTTCCTGCAGTTTTCCTCGTCCAACCTTTTTTTTGCGGTAGGCAGAATATTTCGATGCAGGTTCATCGCAAATCAAAAATTCGAAAAAATTTTTTAAGTTTGTGCCCTTGGCTCGTGCTTGAATGAAGGAATTGAAAAAAGTTGTTATTTAAAGTTTTGACATTGATTTGAATGCATTTTCGTCAGATATTTTTTTTTAGCATTTTTCCGATTCTCATCGATTTTAAAATATTATTTTCGTATAAAACAAAAACGAGTCGACCGAATAGAAATTGCTTCGTTCAAGCACGAGTCAATACTATAAAGAGGAGCCGTGCAAAGTTTCAGCAAAATCGGTGGATTCGTTCTCGAAAAATCGTGCCTACCTCACGGAAAAGCAAAGTTTCGAGAAAGTTATTTTACCGCGATTTAATGAATTAAAATTATTTTTTAGCGACTTAGATCGAGAAGTTGATTTCAGGGTCATACAGTTATTTGTTCGCCTCATTTGCAATGTTCAGAGTATCCTTTTGGTGTTGTGATGTTAATGAAAAAGAAAGGAGCTGATTTTACGCGGTAGAACCGCGCCGCATGCGTATAATACGCTAGGTAAAGCAGAGCGCGCGTACCGACCACGCGGTATTCAAATCTCCATAACTTCGGTAATATTGCATGAATGTACTTCAAATTTGGTGTAAATACTTTTGATGTACTATACTTTCATATGGAATAAAAAAATTTCCATCGATTTTTCGAAAATATGTAACCCCTTAAAGCAATGCCTATTATCGCCACTTTGAGTCTTTGGCCGGTCATTTTTCTTTTAATCTTCTCCACTTTTGCAAAATTTTACTAATTTTGTACCATGAGGTCGCCTAGATATTATCATCCTATCATGGCAAAGGATTCACATCCTTATATGGCGATCCTGCCTTCTAACCTGCGTTTCGGGAAGCAGCACTTACAGTGGCGGACATAACTATAAGTTCATTCACAAAATTGCACTTAAAATGTGGATGCAAGTTTGAATGCTTTTTTATTTTGTGCGTATTGTAAAATACATTTCCAAGAAATACTGTTATGTCATAACCTTGATTTCTTCTGCTTATAATTTACTCAGTCAGAACATTTCATGCATTTCAAGCGAACAGATTTATACGTTCAGTAAATTAGAAAGTTCTGTTTGTGGAATTTGGAGGAATTAACTGGAAATTTTTGAAGTAAATGAATTAATTGCACTGAGAGGAACTCGTTTTTTTACATAAAATTTACCGTTTTCCAGAGAAAAATGCCACGAGGAATGGTATTATCGATGGAGGAAAGGGCAAAAATTGATGCCTACAAAGAAAATTGTTTCTCTAAGCGGGAAATCGCAGGAAAGCTTAATAGATCTGTATGTGTAATAAATAATTATATAAAATTGAAAGAAAGGTACAACGCTTCGAGACGTACAGGCAGAAAACCTACCATATGTGAACGACAAAAACGGCTAATACGGCAGAAAGCCATAAACAAAAGTATGAATGCGTCCCAAGTTCGAGCAGATTTAGACTTGCCTGTAACGGTGCGGCAGGTTAGAAGAATCCTGAGTAGCAGCGACAATTTAATATGGACAAAAAGGGAACCTAAACTACAATTAAAGGAGAGAGATAAAAGTGCAAGATTACTGTTTGCGGAAACCTACATGTCTTACAAAGATGAGTGGAAAACGGTTCATTTCAGTGATGAAAAGAAGTTTAATTTAGACGGGCCGGATGGATTTCAACACTACTGGCACGACCTAAGAAGAGGTAAGGAATTACGACTCTCGCATAATTTCGGTGGCGGTTCGGTTATGGTTTGGGGATGCTTCTGCTACCATGGGCAGCTTCCTTTGGCCACAATATCCACAAGAATGAATTCGAAAAAGTATGTTGAACTTCTCGAAGACTTGCTTATTGATCACGCAGAGCCAATTGTTGGACCAGATTTTGTCTTTCAGCAAGACAATGCTGCCATACATGTATTTCGAGAGACAAAAGCTTGGTTCAACTCAAAAGATATACCAGTTTTAGAATGGCCAGCATGTAGTCCTGACTTGAACCCCATAGAGAATCTATGGGAAATAATATCGAGAAGAGTATATGAAAATGGAAGGCAATTTTCGAACACAAGAGAGCTAAGGGAACAAATAATAAGAGCGTGGGGCGAAATACCAGTTACAATATTACAAACCTTGGTGAATTCAATGCCAAAACGTGTATTTGAAGTAATTAAATCCAAAGGAAGCCACACGAAGTATTAACCTTATCGTTTTATTAATGAATATGTGCCCCATTTCTGGTGAACTTATAATTATGTCCCCTAATTTAAGAGAAAAAAATTGAATTTTAATTTTTTTAAATTTTTTTTTGCGGTTGAAATAATTTAATTTCATTTTAATTTTGTAACACATATTATTAAGTTTTTCTTGACATCTGTTCGTAATAAATATAATGAATTAGATGTGAATTTTATTTGAATTTTTTTGTGAACTTATAATTATGTCCTCCACTGTAGAATAAGCCCCGACATCAAAAGTCAAGTCGACGGCAACTGCGCCGCAATAAACACCTACGAAAATGGTTCTACCGTGCAAGGCTTTCTCCAAAAGAGGAAGGGCAGAGTTGCACAATATCCATGATTGTGAAAGTAAAAACACGAAGAGGAGCAAAAATCAGAAACAGAAGTTTAAAAGCGGTGTTAAGAAAACGAATCACGTAATTAGAACTGTTCCCGAGCTGGAGGCCGGATCAAAAATATATAACCAGGTTTCAGTGATGGAGCAGAAGACACACAAAAGAGGGCAGATGGGAAACGAACAATCCTACATGAAAAACAGCGAAACTTCCTAGAGATCCACGATAGCTACATATATTAGTTTTTGTAGTAATTGTAATAAGTTTAATAAGGTGCACAATAATTACAAAAAATAACATTAACAGAAATATACAAGTACAGCATTAAGGCAAGCAATAATAGATGAGCTCGATTAAAATGCATTTTGACAAATTTGTCTATTTTAGTATCATGGGGTCGTAGCTTAAATATCTAAGTTTATTCTACCATGGAATGGACAAAAACTTCGTTGTGGAAAACTCCCATCATGACAAAGAACCCGCATCCTTACACTTCTTTCGCTACCAATGCGTATTTCAAATCATATTGATGCAAAAGAAAAGTTGGAAGACAATATTAATTGCCGTGATATTTTCTAGAGAAAAAATCTGTTTGCTATTGTTAAAAAGCTTCGAAAAGTCAAGTATTGCTTTGATTTTTTGATAATTGTCGGCAACATTTGTATTGTGTCTCTAAATCTTAGATTAGATAAAAAAGTCCTTATGCTTAAATTGTAACTCATTTCAAATTAGTCATCCTTCTGACTTAATACTACGAATCAAACATGATTTGGCAACGCAAATTGAAATTCACAAGATTTTCAATTCTTAAAATAAAACAGTGATTTATTTCTTGTTCACTCTCTTTATATGGATTTCCGTGAAAGATATGAGCCAGCAGTCAATTCTTGTTAATGATTTCCTTTTGCAGAATGCGAATGTATCAGTAAATGTAACACAAAGTGAACAAGATTAATTCCTTTTTTTTTGGAAAAAGCTAAACTTTTCTATAGAAACATACCAGCGTAGGCTGATATGTGTATGAATTGTTGCGATTAAACCTACGTATCAATTCGTTTCTGTTGAATTTCAGCTGAAGACAGTGTTGTTCGAGATAGGACCAATCTTTGCGATAAGACAGCAAGGAGTTAAGTCGGGTGCAGCTTATTTGAAAAAGCTTATTTCTTCCATAAAAGGATTGAAAATAAATACAGAAGCATTAAAAATTCAACCCAAGAATGCTTGGAAAATTTTCACAAATGATCGGATAGCACATATTACATTTCTGTTGTGAAAGAGGTGAGATTAAGATTGTTCACAGCTATGCGTCAAGATATTCTGTAGAATATTGGAACTGGAAAAATTAGGTACCATGCATATCACACTTCTCTCGTATTTGGTCAATTATTAGCGTTAGATAGGTGAGGTAGTTTTTATTTAAATATCTTGTAGGTTCCTAAAATGTACCATTAATCGTTTAATGGAGCAATTATTTGCATTAATATCACATACAAACTAAGATTATATTCTGGAAGAATCAATATCTTTCCGTTCAACCTTAATTGCTTCTCCTCAATCGATGTCACAAATCAACTCGAGAATTTATTTGCTCGGCGAACACGGATCATTCATTTTTTTCTTGAGATGGATGCAGCAAATGTGAGCAATTTTATTATTCTAGCACGCAACTGTCAAACCTTTCCGTAACTAAAGTTCAACCTGGATATACTAAAAAGATATTCAATCTGACATGAATAAACGATTCACCCTACATTTCGCCATTCGACGTGAATAATAAATAATTGAGAAGAATGGTGTGCAATGGAATTCAGACCAAGAAAAAGATCATCCACCTGGAGAGTAGGGTAGAAAGCAGCAACTATAGTAGCAGTTAATGTTCCACGGATCAACTTGAGGGTCGAAAGAGAAATTTTCTGCATCGCTGCTTTTGTTCTTGGCCAACGAAACCATTAAATCTAGAAAAATTTAATCGAATTTCCGTCCGAACATTATCTTCTGACGAAATCAATTGTGAACGTTTTCTCCATTTGACACGAACGTTTTTCTTTAGATAGTTGATTTTCATTCGAAATAAGTGACATTTTATAGAAAATGGTGTGATGAAGTCGTTCAGAATTGTGGAAATAAAAACATTCAATTTCATAGATACTACTTCAACGAAAGAACTTAGACTACTTATTATAATACTTGCGATTTTTTTAGGAAACTATGTTACATAATAAAATCTTTTATCACTACTATTTCTATCTATGAATACTAAGCAACGAAACTTTCAAAAGTTTCAAAATCCATCCTGTTTGCTAAAAGACTTCATAGTTGCATGAAATAAATACTTCGTGGAGTGATTGCAGTTATGGTAATTGCAAATTATGCCGTTCGTATTTTTATCTGGACCTTTTTAATTAATACAGGGATGAAAATTTGGGGCCTTGAGGCCCACACGACTAACTTCCCAGTGAAGTGGATAAAAAAGGTATAATTTATTTTTTATTAGTAATTACTATTATTGATAATTACTATTGTTAAACATTATTATTCTAAATTATTATAATTGCTTTCATTATTTTTTTCCTAGCGGTAGAGGAAAACGCCTCCACCACCTGGTCGTCCTCTTCCAAAGCCTCGACATCCTCGTCATCCTCCTTGTCTTCTTGCTTTTCTCTATCTTAGCCCCGGAATCCACAACCATAATTGAGGGTATTTAAATATTATTCACAATAATCATTCGTTATTAAGAATACTGAATTATTATAATTGACTTTATATTTACAATATCAAATTATATGTAATAATATTATATATATATATATATATATATATATATATATTCATTAACAATATTAAATTACTTATAACAATATCCAATGTTAACTGCATTAGCGTCTCTCCTCTCATTCTTCCAAACCTGATAATATGTGTTAGAACCTCCTGCTCTAGTCAACATTGTTTTCTAGTGTGCACACACAACCACACTTCCTACTAAAATTAATTAGGAACCAGCCTATAATCTGGAACAAAAAAGAACCTCCATTAAAGTGCATAAAATAGTGTTAGCAGAGTTGCGAACCAAAATTGCACACTAGAAGACAATGTTGTTGACTAGAGCAGGAGGTTCTAACACATGTTTAATATAGCAAACTTAGGCATATATACGAACCCATTGACGGTCGTTATAATTTCCAAATGTAAATTATAAAACAGTTAAAATATAACGAGCTTAATCCATCAACAAGCCAGCCGTGGTCGTGCTGTCTCGTGACGGATGGCAGATGACAGCACCTGAAGAGATGCCATCCGACACGCCGAAACCACACTTCCTACTAAAACTGATAATATAAGTTTGGAATTAAAAAAATAATCTTAATTTTTTTTTCAAATTACATTTTTTACAAATTTGATCACAATTTTGTTAAAAAAACAATAATAATAATATTACTATGAAGGTATTTGGTATCTGCACGAATTAATAGTGCGTATCAACAGTTTAAAAATAAGCAATTTTTAGTCGTTTTTTCAGTTTTTTCATCCTCAATAAAAAACGGCTTAACCGATTTTGCTGAAAGCTCATTCAGTTCTAAGTTACGTAATTACGCGTCGTTTGAAACCGGTCTCACGTCAATACGATCTTTGGTTCTCGAGATAATCGAGACGAAAAATAATTCCGAACGCACATACGTACATACGCATATACGCACATCCGCACATACGTACATACACACTCACAGACATCTCTCTAAAAACGATGGATTTGGATTCTAGAGACCTTAAAACGTGGAGATATGTCAAAATGTGAGATTCGCGAAATCGACCCCATTACAATAACTTCCCACTGGGAAGTTAATAACATAAAACGAACAAAATTATTTTCTACTTTAAAATTTCAAAAATTGCTTGTGAAAATTTGTTGCACACTTTTTTTTCAAAATGATACAGATTAAGATAAATTTTATTAATATTTAGTATTGCCGCCTTTCTTAGTAATGACCTCAAAAATGCGATGTCGCATAGAACTAATAATTTTTTTGAAGGTCTCATGACACTATAGCGTGTCCTAGTTTTTTCACAGTATTGAACTGCCTTATAATTTTGTAAACAACTCTCGTAGAGTCTCCATAAATTTTCAATCGGACTAAGATCTGGGGATTGCAATTGCGAGACTAAATGCCAGCAGCTTCAAACCATCTTTTTATAGCGGCAGTTCTGTGTATTGGAGAATTACCCTGTTTTCTGGCAAGGATTCTTCCGACATACGAATTCTTCATTTGAAAGCTTTATATACAAATCGGCATTAATACGTGTTGCAATCTACGCAAGGCGGGACTTACAATGGTAAGAAAATGCGGTGCATATCATTAAGCTGTTTCTGGAAAAGTTCCGGCTCATTGCTATTATTTTTCAGTTCTTAGATCATGCCAATAATTTTTTAAACCATCCAGGCCATCCAGATCAAAATGTTTTTCGTCGCTAAAAACAACTAGGTTCCATTCTTTCATTAAGTCCATGTGGTTACGTTGGAATGCCAATTTTGTGTCCTTATGCATTTTTGTTAACGGAGGCTTAACAACCATTTTTGTGTATTGCATCTTTAGTATAGTCAAAGCGTCCAAATTTTGACGTAAACCGTGCATTAATACCGCGAACGATGTGTGACACAATTATCTTGGAAATTAAAAAAAGTTGTGGCGCCCGAAAGATGTTCCCAACTTTTTGTGTGTGGTTTTTGGCTTGCAACTTTTTCATTATTGACTTAATATAAAAGTATTGTATGAACAACTTGCTAAACATTTTATTCTACGCAAGTTTTTCATACACAACTTTCTTGTTGGAGCCATGGTTTCGGAGATATGAAGGTGCCCAACTTCTTTTGTTTTGAAGATGGAGCCCAAAGGACAGGAGCTGCGACCCCAGAAACTTGAACTTAAGCTATCTATACGATTGCCCACGCATTAAATCAATCAAATTTCTGCCTACCCAAAATACACGGCATTTGACTGTACTACTTGGGATCTTCACTAAGAATTTGACGAGCTCTTCTGCGCGTCAGCGGTAATCTTAAACTGCGGAAAATTTCCGGAGATTCACAATCAGTCCTCCTCGCTTCAGTTACAATTGCCCGTTTTTTGACTGTTTTTTTTTGTTTAGTCCAACTTTACGGTTTTTACTGTATTTCTTGCCAAGACGAATGAAATTGCTGGTCTCTTTTCTGGATCTATTGATGTTTGTGCTGATCTCTTGAACGCATAGAACAGCTTGCACCAGAATGTCAATCGGATCCTTCTTAACTGGCGTCAAATCTTTGCCGCGACCCATTTTAAAGCAAAAAGGCTTAATGAGTATAAATGTTACAATTTTCACCTATCTCGTTAATTACACACGATTAAAATCATTGAATCCCTTAACTTTTATAGAATCGGTAAAAGACACAACAACAATTGCACTTTTCTTCGACGTGAAATATACAGATCACTAAATTTTTCAACTGACAATTAAACTGAGTTGCAATATTTTGTTTCAGGAAATATAAACGAAGAAGTGAATCATTACAGACCAAAATTAATATGTATGCACAAAGCATTCGTAAAATTCTTCTTGAAGAAACTCTAATGGGCTAATCAAATTTCCACCACGGTAGTCCTTAAGGTTATTCTAAGAGTCTAATCACTATATAGTTTGCTACTATAATGTAATAATCATTGGCTCAACAGCTCAAGTTGTGCCAGGACCTTGAGGTAATGTGAGAGTTACTCCATTTACTCCACCAACGGAACACTAGTATGTGGAATGGTAAGCAACTCACTAGACCGTGATAATTACCCTGATTGGACTCAGATACTCAATTACAGGTCGGTGCAGCACTGATAGTGCATAAACAAATTCCATTTCCGAAAACATCTTTTTTGTTAAGAAACCTTGAACCTGGTACTCGATGCATAGAAATCAAGGTCTCTAACTATTAACCGAAGAAAAGAAATATGTCATACATAACGATATCTTGAAGATTGTCTAAGATATATATGTTGTAAGGAAGCCATGAGTGATCCCTACCAAATTAGGATCAATTCAAAATAACCTTATTAAACCAGGATGAGTTTTTTTTAAACGGACTCACATTAGGTACTCTCAATTAAGCCTTAATGACGTAAAGCAGTTAAAGATCATTTGGTGAACCAAGTCTGAATATGAGTTTATTCCTTCCTGTCTGAATACTCCTTAACTAGAGCCCAACAAAGCATCCAGCATGAAAATATTCAGAAGGTTCAACGAAGCTCGCGTAAAAATTCAGTGCGGAAGAAAGCGAAATTATCCGACGCTATATTTTTGAAAATTCCAAACAATATAAAATGTTGGTTAGTTATCGTGGATATCATTTTCTTTGAAGGGGATTAAAATTTTTCGACAGCATTATTTCAGTTCAAATTTCATTAAGCATAACTATATTTGTGCATCTATTTTTAGTTTCTAATATATTAGAAGTTCTTGTAATGGGTCAGAAAATCTAAATCAAAATCGTATTTTCAACAAATCTATGTGTTTTAAGGGGTCTACCCTTAAATTAATTCAAAAAAAACCGATTTTTTATTACATTTTTGGAAAGTATATATATACAGAAATATCATATTAAATTTTATGAATATCGGAGGAGTCTAACTGTATTTTTGGGAAACTTTTATTTTGTCAACCAAGCGCGATTTTTCATTAAAAAACTTTAACCGCGTTTGTCTCGAAACAACGTTTTTCGACGCTGCGTTGATGAAATTTCGAGAACTACTGTACCGATTCTCACCAAATTTTAACCAGATATTTCTCATGAGTACAGTTATAGCAGAAATAGAGAATTTTGTTTTGAAATTATTTTATTTTGGCAAAGCACGGTGAAAAAAGCATTTTCATTCGTAATTTTTCGAAAAATGTCCAATGTCAATTAGGCAAAAATCAAAAATCACTTCATTCGCGCTAAAGCTATTAACATACTGAAACGAAAAATATTGGATTTTTTTTTGTTTCAGATCGACTATCTCGAAAATTTCATCAACCGCGCACACCCCTTTCGTTTTTCCGATATTTTTTCAACCAGCATTTTCATTGATAAAAGCTCATAAATAAAAGCACATAAATTAATAAAAAAAGGTCATTGAGTGTAACCTCTCCTTTATCAATATTTATAATTGAAACATATCTAATTTTTTTTTTAAAAATAACCCGTCTTTACATTGCTAAAAGAGGGTAGACCCCTTAAGGACTTTACAATATATTTGAAGTATTTTCGGAAAAAGTATGCATGGTTCGTGGGTAAGTACGTGTGTAGTAAAATCTATTTAACACGATATCTCACGCAGTATAAGTCGCATCGAATATATTATAAACGTCGTATTGATTTGGTGACAAATGGAACGAATAACTGTTTTTATAAATCTATGAAATTTTCAATAAATTCGTTTTTTATTAAATAAAAATGTGGAAAAAATTAGAAGTGTTTCTAAAAAAAATTTATGTGATCTAAATCGCATTTTTACCAATCAGTGAAATAAGAGGTCGAAAGCTCAAAAAATCTTTATCAAAGAAAATCAGTTTTTTTTAAAATATAATATTACATAAAAAGATAATATTTCTAATGAATAAGTGGATAGTCCGAGTAATGCTATTTAATCTTAATCTTTCGAGTTCTTGGGTTATCGAAAATATTTATATTTTACTGGGAAGTTTTTGATATGGATTAGAGAGTCGCACTTAAGAAATTATTTTGGATTCATTTTACCCATTCCTTATTACTGCAAATCTTGATCAATTTTGTTAACTTTCAATAGTCTAGTCGCAACTTACTAAAAATAAATTGAAGTAGCCCATATACATTTCCAAAAAAAATTAATGAGCATCTTTAGAGATAATCTTCCTGCCGATACGTTTCCTTCGTATTAATGATAAATCAAGAGATATCGACTTTGAAAACAATGGTTTCTGAATGAACTCTTAGGACGTTCTTCATTGCACTAATAAATTTCAATTGTGGTGCGATTCGGCTATACACAATCATTGCAGGAACGAGGACTCTTGAGCACATTTCATTGATTCAGATGAATCGTTGTTCAGTGAACTGTTCATGCAGAATAAATAACGACACGATTTTTTATTTATGTTGCATTGATCTCTCTAACAGTGGTATGTATTGTGTTATATTCAGACGTACCTAACCAAGCACGATGCGAACTTAACATCTTCAATGAATGAATATGGTTTTGAATTCGTCCTCAATGAATACAAAGCCACACCATCTAGATAGCAATTATGTGAATTTTACAATACGTCTTGACGCTCTTGGGAATTCAGAACGCTATTAAGTATCAATTTAGGGATGAATGTTGTAAATTAGTCATAAACGGTTGACTGGATGTACATGAGAAGAATGAATGGCATCGATAAGAGAGTCCCTAGAAATTTCAGATATTATTTGATTGATATGAGCTGATGTGTTCTCAATTCAGAAATATCTTTTAACTATTCAGGTTCTATGTATTTGAGAAGTAATTGCAATCATTTGGCATGAATATGCCAAATTTGTGAGAACAATTGTTGGGGTGGACATAGATGGCTGTCAAGTAGGTGTTACAGTGGTTTTATACTCTACATTTTTATTTATATATTCTATCAGATTTTCTAGATAAATTTATGAATGTTAAATACTTCAAATACATGATCTGTTTGGTTTGGGTAATATAGATTAGGTTATCAATTTTTATTGTTACTTGATTTTCTTGCGTTTTAATAAATTTTAATAAATAAACTAGATCAAAACATATCTCGTATTGATAAGAAATTTCTAGAGACAGAGCAAAACTTTCTGATAAAATTGGTTTACAATGAAATCTTTCTTCAAATGAAAATGTGTCGACGACATGTTAAATCCAAATCTGCATGACTTTTTTATTATAAAAAAATTTGACTAATGTCTCCAAAAAAACTCAAAACTTCAGGTTTTACGTGGCATTTATGCGTTCATGCTTCTTTTATACATATATTCTCCTCGTATCTATTAATGTAACACGCATTTTATCTACAGATGGCGCTAGATACGTAGGTCTTCGGCAAACCATGCATAAAAATTTGCTCGAAAAAGTCACGAGTGTCATGTAATTCCATATATTATATCCATGGATGAAGTGGATCCCCAAGTTACGATATATATATATATATATATATATATATATATATATATATATGTTTGTTATTTTTATATGACGATGATATAAGAATTTGCAAAGAAGAAAAACAAAAATAAATTGAAGTATCCTAACTTCAGTCTACAAGAAGAGCAGCTTCTCGTATCATTGCTTTATTATCTTTCCCGGAGTCAAAAATGTAGACTTCAACCATTAGTAGAGAGTGATAAAAGATTACTAACGACGCTTCATATACAGTTTCGGTCAATGAATAAACTTCGTAAAAGGATAAAACAAGTATACCGAAGGCTTTAAACACCTCAAAACAAAGTTCCCCTGACTCAGTCACGCCAAATTATAATAAGGAAGTCTCGTAGATCATCTAAGACGAGAATTCATAATAATAAAAATAATAATAAAATAGTAATAATAATAATTATCAAAGCTTCATGAAAAAACAAAATTTGAACTGCCTTTGAAAAAATGTGTCATAGATTTTTTGGAAATAAAAAAGAAAAGAACTTCTAGGGAATTGACTAAAAACTCCTTTCTTCGCATTAAGCTCTTAAATGATATCTATTTCTAAAAATTATTTTTTTGAATCAAATTTTTTCCCTGAAAACCATATCAGTTTCATATGAAAATGGTGACCGATTTTATGAAAATATAAAAGGAGATATGATGGAAAGTGGTTAACAGCAATGCTTGCAGATTTTTGATGATCAATTCGTCGCGAAACTTCTATAAAACATACGAAAATGATGAACATCATAAATAAAAACTTTTATATATGCAATTTCACTGTTTTCGATATAATTTTTAATGTTTTTTTGAATGTTTTGAAAATAAATTGATGAGAAAATCAACATTCTGCACGAATTTTAAGAAACAAAGAATTTCAATTGAAAAATCAGTTCCTAAAATAGCAAACGTCCTAAAATTTTATTGATACTAGATCTGCTTTAAGCACAAATAAATTCATAAAAATATCAGTAATAATTCGAAGGAGAAAAGAAAAGTTTTTTTTTGCTGATTTGTGCAATTAAATACTCTCGCAGCAACATGTAAACTATTTGAAAGATGCGTCTGCGAAAAAAAATTAGATAGAGACCTTTTTAAGCGGACTGATGTAAAATTAATATACATATGGGTTCCTTATGTTCTTACGAAAAGAAATTTGTGCCGTCGCGCTGACGTCTATGATTTGCTTTTCAAACGTCTAGAAAATGGTCCGTTTTTGAAACGTATCACCACAGAGGAGAAGACATGGATTATCTTCAACAGTGTTAAACGCAAGAGATCATGGAGTAAAAAAAATGAATCGGCTGAAAACATTTCGAAAGCCGATATTCATCAAAAACAGGTGATGCTATCTGTTTCATGGGAATCGTTATTTTAATCTTTTGCCGGGCAACACAGCGATCACTTCTGAAGTATACTGACAAATTTAAATTGATTCCCTTGAACAGAAAAGGCCAAAATTGATCAACAGATAAGAGGAAGTATTCCACCAAAATAATGCGAGTTCTCATACAGGTTTGTTAGCTCGCCAACAACTTTTATAGCTTGGATAGGATATACTGCCACATCCATCATATTTTCTAGATCTGCCACCTTCGCATTATTAACTTCCCAGTATATGAGAAGTTCTTGTAATCGCATCGAAAATCGAAATTGAAATTTTCAACATTTCTTTGCGTTTTGAGGTGTATAGAGAGTATATAAAGTGTTTTTAGAAAGGGAGATGTTTGTGTGTGTACGTACGTACGTACGTTCGTGGACCCTTTTCTCTACGAGCATAACTCACGTAAACAAAGTCGTATCGACTTCGTTGAGGTGTCAACCCAAGCGCCTTTGCAATCTTAAGAGCTGATTAGGTTTTGGGATGCTTCGGTCGGGGGGTTTGTTGTTTTGCCCCATTGAAGGTCATTTCTGTCATGCGCTATATCTCGCGAACCAAAAAAACGATTTGCATGCTTAAGGTGTCAATCGACGCGTATTAGCATTTTTGTCAATCTATCAAATTTTTAAAAAAATCGTTGGAGTCGTTTTTTTATTTAAGGAAAAAAGTGCGAAAAATTAGGTTTTTTTATAAACAATAAATTTTTAACCTGATTTACGAAAGACGGTATTCAATTTTTATAAAATTTATATATTTGAGGCAGTGCTTGTAAAAACAACTATAAAATTTTTTCTCATGATTATGTAAAAAATTAAATAAAAAATAAAAAATCATTCACAGCCATCACGATTTTCAAGGTCATTTCTGTCATGCGTTATACATATATCGCGAACCAAAAATACTATTTGCATGGTTAAAGTGTCAATCGACGCGTATTAACATTTGTGTGAATCTATCAAATTTTGGAAAAAATCGTTGGAGCCGTTTTTTAATTTAAGGAAAAAAGTGCAAAAAATTAGGTTTTTTTTATAAACAATAAATTTTTAACACCTGATTTACGAAAGACAGTATTCAATTTTTATAAAATTTATATACTTCAAGCAATGCTTGTAAAACCTCATCAAAACTTTTACTCATGATTACGTAAAAAATTAAATAAAAAATAAAAAATCAATCACAGTCATCATGATCTTCATGGTCATTTCTTCCATTCACTATATCTCACGAACCGGATATAATATTTGCATCATTAAGGTGTCAATCGACGTGTTTTAAAATTTTTTTGATTATTTAACCATTATAAAGATCCGTTTCAGCGTTTTTTTTAATTTGATAAAAAAAAATGAGAAAACTTAGGGTTTTTTCATAAAAAATATTTTTTTAACCTGATTTGCACAACACAGTCATAAATGTTTATACAATTTATACATTCCTATCAGCTTTTGAAGAGAAAACAGCAAAACTTTTTTCATGATTCTGAAAAAAATTCATTTAAAAATAAAAAATCATTCAAAGTTACCATATAAAAGGGGTTTTTCCGATTGATATTACTCTATATATCTTTTATTCTAAAGATTTGTTGTAACGTCAATCAAAGTTTGGATAATTTGAGCAGATTTTTAATAGTTTTTGCAGTCTTTTAATTAAAAAAAAGAGGCTTAAATTTTGAAAACCATCAAAATTTTAATCAAATTTGCTTTTGTGGTAATCAATCATCATCACCCATCCACCAAAAGCCTTACGTAATCAATGGCCCCTCCCTTAGACGATATGATTCATATAAACTCATTCCTGTTACTGCTCTGAATACCTCTCATTATTATTATTTAAAGTAGTACTATTTTCAAAATTATTATTGTGTTTAATATTTTTAATGTTTATCTAGATATTACTGGGAAGTTGACCGTGTGGACCTCAAGGGTCGCACTTCGCGGCTTGTTATTTGTTTCGATATCTACAAAAAAATTTAGTCGGTAAGGTTTTGTTTCAAATGAGGAGGTCAAAAATCACCTGGATCATTTTTTTAGCAAAGAACAGAAATCTCATGAGGCCGGAATCATATTACTGTCAGAAAAGTGGCAAAAGATATTGGATCAAAATAGACAGTCTATAACTCAATAAAATATTTATTTAATATTAGAAAATCGTCTTCCATTTTCATAAGAAAAACAAAATTATTTTCCTAACAATCTAATAGTACACACTTTATTCATTTACACTCTGCATGAATTCAAAATATCCACAAATTGAATTAAATTGTAGTCCCTACTTATCTCTATATTTATCTTTGTTCCTACTGGCAAAACTATGCTCGAATCGTCAGCTACTTTAATATTTGATATTCGCTTTATGGACAGCTATAAAGTTTCAAAGCCAACATATCTCGTGTGCGAGTTATAAATTATTGTATGCAACAGAGGATTCTTCATGCTTTATTGCAACTAGTATTATCTCTGGCAGGAATTTTGAGGATGCACGTTGATATCATCATCCTTTTGGCATGTTTGCGTAGCTGAGTTCTTGTAGCACTGCCTCCATCAGACACGTTTCCCATGCCTTAAACATGTGACGTGTGGAAGCTTGCAGCTATAGGGCTAGTTATTGGCTAGCCAGAATCCACGTCCTCTCCTTGACACCTTTTCGAAGTAGGTACATTCGGATACGGTGCAATAAACGTATGTTTTGTTTGCATGGTCTGGTTTCATTTTGCCCGTTCTTCCTTCATAAATTAATGGAATTTTGAATTCACAACAGTCAAAGTTTATTCTGAAAATGGTCTGCAATGAGGGATAACGAATATAACGTGCGTGGAAGTTCAAAATTGTTTCGTACATGTTAGGATATGTCGTCAGTTACAACGTAATATTCATACTATGTATGTTCATCAGTTTTAAATTGGTTTTGGCTTGAATGTTGCTAAACGAATCATTTAACAAATTTCAGGACCATCAGAGGATTCATTGAAAAGGAGTAAACATAAACTGCACAGATTTTGAAATTTACATTCTCGTGAAAGTCTGAATGGCTCAATGAAAAAGAGATTCAGTTTATTGCACGTTTCAGCAAATATATTTCTACAGAATATTTTCATATGTGTCCATCTTTACAATTCATCTTTACAAGTAGGAGCTATTTCTAGTTATAACGAGCAAAATCGTCCTGGAAGGAAGATATGAGGTGGTGTCATGCTATTATGTGGTTCAGACCAACCATTGCGTAGTAATTGTGGGAACTACTGTACTACTCAGAATTCGTAAATTGATATCATTTCTTCCAAAATAACGTGAAATACCTAATTTCATACGTAATGTTAACATGTTCAGTGTGGATTCAAAAAGTTTCTTCTATCCCTGTTATATTATATAAATAAAAACCTACAATCAAGTCATGCATGAAAAGAAGGATGTTTTCATACAAAAACTCAAGTTAGGAAATTCGTATGGTAAGCGTGCAGCCATACGAACAAAAGATCAAGATTTGTGAAGCATTTGACCTAATCTATTCGAAGAAACCTTTTGAGATAAGTGAATAACAACGGTAAAAACCTCCATGAGTATAGAATATATGATACTTTTTATAATATCATTTCTCAAATGGTTATTTTGAAGCTGTTGCCAAAAAGTTACTATACTGTTCAGGAAACAAGTATCTCACGAATTCGAACACGAAAACGTATTAAGCTATTCAAATTTCCCCTTGAAGAACTCTTGTAAAATAAATCCGGTGAAGAAATCTTTAATAATTCCAACGCTTAACATTTGAGACAAGACATTTCTCGTTAAAAGAAAATACAAACAGGCGACAGATTCAAATCACTTGCTCAAGTTAATATTTTAAGCACGCTCCTGTCTGCAATGCAACAAAAGTTGCGAACATTTTAAATCCTCGTTAAACATAGATAATATTAGCGTACAGAACAATTTCTCAAGAGTCAAGAAATTAATTGTTTTAATTAAATATACACAATACACCATTTCTCTCGTTGATTCTTTCCTATTTAGTGAAGAACATGTTTTATGTCCAAATATTTATCTCATTTCGTTTGGTCACAACGTCTGAAGCATTTTTGGGGCGTGGTATCTTTTATTTGTCCTAAGAGGAGATTCTTTTCCAAAATGCAGGCTTGCGACAAAAAATTCAAACAGTAGAAACGAATTTGATACTCAGCAATTAACATGGGCTAATTATTCGAACAAAGAATTGTTGATATGTCTTGAGGTTTAATCAGATCTAACCAATTTTAAGAAATTTCACCTAGTCATAAATATCAGCGAATTAATATTTGTATTTTAGATTTTCAAATAATTCATTATTCTGAATATAATGTGTAAAATGTTATGATGATCTAAACAAAATCGAATCAAACGATTGTGATTTTTAACTTCCCGGTTCCCAGTGGGAAGTTATTGTAATGCGGCCGATTTTGCGAATCCCCAATTTTGACATATCTCCACGTTTTAAGGTCTCAAGAGTCTAAATCCATCGTTTTTAGAAAGATGTCTGCGTTTGAGTATGTACGTATGTGCGTTCGGAATTATTTTTCGTCTCGATTATCTCGAGAACCAAAGGTCATATTGACGTGAGACCGATTTCATTCGACGTGTAATCACGTAAGTTAAAACTGAATGAATTTTCAGTAAAATCAATATAGTCCTTTTTTATTGAAGATGAAAAAACTGATAAAAGATAAAAGTCGCACTTAGACCAAATTTAATTGTATTTTATATAAACGGGCTATCAGGGCATCAACGAATGATTTTTTTCTAAGACTTGAATACTTAATTTTACTGAAAGCTACTGAATCGATTGCCTTCATATTTTATCAGCTCTTTTTCAAGAAGTTTTCCACGGACTGGACGAAGGATTTTCTGTTTTTCTCTCCCTCTTTTTATCATGAAAATAGTCGTTTAAAATTAAAAAATGAATATTTCATTCAAAAAAACACTAAATTTTCAAATATAAATCGGTTTTTCGTAAATTGTTTCGTTCAATTTGTAGAACTTACATTATTTAATTAACCGCCAATTTTTGATTTTACACAGGCCAAATTTTAGTTGCAACTGTCATCGCAAGGAACTAAATAAACAGTTTGATGGCGATAAAATTACTTATAAGTATCAACTTATTGTTTACAACTAAATCGATAGAAGCTTATAAATTGCATCGTCAAAAATTCAAACCAAGACCAAATGGACTACCTTATTTTTACTTTTGAAGTCAACAATGCCTGCAAATTAAAAGTCGTACATGCATATCTTAATCTTAATCTTAATTTGATGTCGCTCATCAACAAAAAAAAAATTGGAAATCTTATTTCGATGGGGTCTTCGTAAAGAAATGCTGTGCTTCTCACGAAGTGCTGCTTTAGTTACCGTCAGCAACAGATGACGCCGGTATCGGTACTTGATGGCTTGGCGGATAGGAAAATAACCGACGGTTGAGTCCACGGCTAAAAGAAAGTCAGCTATCCAAATTCGAAAGAAGAAGGAAGGGTAAGCGCATAGCGCACCGTAGTAAAAACTGTGTAAAGTCGTGGAAATTTTATTAAATTCACATAAAATAATCCGCAAAAAAATGTTTACTGTCGCTTGTTAGTTTTTTGGACAACTGTGAGAGAATAGGATGCACGAGACTATATTTTAAAGTGGAAATTCGATTTTAATAATTTTTGTCTGGGCCTTTCTTGCCAACTAGAGATGATATTGTGTGCAATTTTAATGCCAAAACCCGTTTAATAGTGTTTATTTTAAAGGAATACAATGCGTTAAAAAAGAACGGCAAATCCGTTGATTTATTTCTTTTTGTCCTTCGTTGGATTGTACAGTTATATATAAGTCTGAGCGGCATAGTGATTAACGCACTTGCTTTCTATGTACCTATTACAAGGTTGGAAGCTGCTTGACGATAAGTATTTTTTGGAAATGGGATTAAGTATGGAGTATTTGTGTCGATGAAATCAGGGAAATAATCACGGACAAGCATATTGCTCACCTCTTCGTATTTCACTAGTCAAGCGAATGAGGTTAGTCCAATTTACTTCAAGGCTTGCGTCTAATTTGTGCTGTTGCGTCATCGATTATTATTATTATATAAGGTAAACAAATGGAGTGATTTTAATATGGATGTAGTGCATTTTAATTTTTCGCATTTTTCGTTCCCAAATCATATCACGTGTAAATTTATTATAAATATTAACAACAAAAGTGGGGAAAATCAAATTGAAAGGTTTTTAGTGTAACCCAATGATTATTAAAAAGAGTCAATGCTTGTGAAACCGTCTCATGTGCTCGAATTTCTAAATTCGAATTTTGATTTTTCTAACCAACGTTTTTTGAAAATCTTTAAAGAATATTTTTTAGTGCCTTAAATTTCAATCTTCACTAGAAACTCTTCGAGCACCTATTTTATCAAGGAAGCAGTTTTATTTTGTCTCCTGATAGTTCAGATTCATTCGATTAAGGTACCAGTCAACTTTGGAAGGCGAAATAAAGACCATTTTTCAAGGATTTGTTTCTCAGAAACTTTATTATATATTGGCATGAATTTTTTTATGGTATTAATTCGAATCAATGATTTGAATAATACAAAACAAATATAACTTTTATTTTTTATTTCTTATTCTCTTTTATAGAGGGCGCTGAAATTAAGCTGAGAAAAAATCGTTACTCCACGGCGGATAAATAATATATGAATTGGTAGATCTGAAACAAAAAATTAAACGGCACTTCAAGAAGCAAGGTCTCTTACACCGTAATCCACCACTGTTTTCAAAAAAAATCAGTTCAAAAAAAAATAGCGCACTTGTGGAAAAAAAGTCAAAAATTGACCGTTTTTTCGTTGCTTTCTTAACGCCAAATTTTTTTTCAAGTTTTTGCTAATATTCTGGTGGATTACGGTGTAATAATCTCTAACAAATAAAACACATCAAAATGTTTGAAAATCGATTCGGAAGAACCGGAAATCATCTGTCTGCCATGTTAAAAAACGTTGTCTTGCGTAAAACGTGTTTAAAGTTTTCGTTCCATTTCACTGACAAACATTTTGTAAAAAATGAAAAATTAGATGTTTTTCAAAAACACGCAATTAATATATAGAAATATTAACAAACACTGAGCACATGCAATAAAGTCGCAATTGTCATGTATTTAGGAGAAATCGGTATTTTAGAGAAGTGGAATGAAAGGGACGCTACGTGGTCGACAGCTGATCGAACACCTAACTAACAAGAGCCAAAAACGCGCACACACTCAATGTTATCATTTATATATTAAACTTTCGAATTTCGAAAAGATTTTTCTGGAGGTCATTTTCGAAGTTTAAGAAGTCGAAAAATGCAAAAAAAAATCATTTTTTGAAATTTATAAAGTGGACTAGTACCTATGTATGATATGCCTATAGTATGATATGCCTTTCTATTTTTTGAGAGTAAAATAGCAAGATTTCTTAAGAATCAGCTGAGTAAAAGTAGTTTCAAACAAGCATACATACAAAGTGAAGTAAAAAAAAGTCATTGAAAAAACGGATGTACTATTTTAAAATTCTGTGATTTCTTTTACTAATTCATGAATTTGGCTATGCATGGCTGAAACCCCTGAAGAGGTGTACTACGTACCCGTACGTAAAGGTGTCGTTTTCCATGAAAAATCTGATTTTTTAGATCTCCAGTGATGCGATGCACGCTCTTCTCACGCTGGGTAAGGCCAATTTTAAAATAGATATCGATATTTCTACGAATGGATGATATAAATTTAACATTAATAGATGAACATTTTTTTTGGACTTCCCATTTACGGGCAAAAGCATTTCATAGCACCTCCATTTAACCCTTTTTGATTTGTTACATTGTCAGAATTTCAAGTTTTCAACCGAAAACCTATGCCAGCGATTACAAAGGATTAGCCTTTGAATTTATTCTGCAAAACCTTTGAAACAGACATTTTGGCATCCAAAATCAAAATTTCTATGAAAACGCGCTCTGAATGAGAAGTTATATTAGGAAATATATATGTGTTTAGAAGGCACCCCATGCTTTTGTGTGTGTTAAAATTCAAATCATTCGTTGTAACGTACTTCTTCATTTCACAGAGGGTGAGATAGAAACTGTTAAGTATTCCAACGACAATTTTTTTTTCGTAAACTTTACAAATAATCTCCTTTTAGCATATAATCCTCTTGGTATACCAAAATCCAAAGGCAGGCCGAAAACCACTTTGCTTTCCCTGAAAGACACGGAATGATACGCTTTAAAAAATTCACAAACGCGAAAGTCATGAGGCGGAACACAAGTTTTTATGCCGGTCATGTTTCTAGAGTGGTTTTTTAAATGATTCTAGAAATCAAAGACTACACACAAAAATAACATTTTTCTACAACTATCTCAGCATCTATTCCTCCGAAAAGAATTCCGAAATGGATTCGAACCAACTGTGGTAAGTGCTGAAATCAGCATCATCATCATCATCATCATCAAGCAGCAGAATAAGTGCAAGGTGGTTTAAATGCAATGATTCTAAAAGGGTTAAGTATTAAATATGCAATCGTTGCTGTGTACGTGTTATTCCCTCGCAACGTATGCTTCATCAGACATATGAAAAGTGGTGTTCCGTCAAGAAACTTATTTTACTGCTCACTGCAAATAATTTGCAAAAAAATCTGGAAATATATCCTTTGCCGTTGGAATTCTCGAGACGGAAAGATCAAGTTCTTCACAATCGCAAATGAGATTATTCACGTGATTCTTAATTTCCAAGCCGGTGTCATGTTGGATACAGAAGGACGACAGAAGGAAAGACAACACGTTGAGTAGTTTTCAAGCGTCATCTGAATGAGAAAAGGATGGTGTAAAAGTCAAGCGTGTGTTGAGTGACATGCCTGCTTTCCCTGGGGCTAGTCTTTTCTGTCTAGTTGCTTTTGCTCTAATGTACAACCCAACGTCTTGTGTGAGATTTTATTTGAACGCAGGGTTTACGTCTAGGAAATTCAAAACACCTACAGGCGAAAAGTGAATACATTATGTCTGGGAAAACTTTGCTCTCAGTGGGAGATAACACATTTTGCAACTGATGACTGCAGGGTGAGTTTTCCCAGTAAACTCACATAATAAGTCAGAAAAACAAATATGTAAGAAAACACAAAGCTATGGAATGGTGGTTAGTCGTCAGTGCAAAGTGAGCTAGAATCAAGCCTGAGTACACTGAAGTACCCAATTTTTCCAGCTCTAGAAAATGGCTTAAGAGTCAGCTCAAGTTAAATATTTTAATTGTCGCCCAAACTTTAAATAAAAGTAAAAATGATGAGTTTCTGCGAAAATTTTCATTTACTCAACAATTTTGATTGTGAATCTTCTAAAATGAAAATTTTATTTTTAATGTTAACGCTTGATTGAAAGAAGGCGAATATTTGGCCTGTTTACAGGAGAATAAATTTTAGTTTGATTTAATGGCCAGCTTGGACATTTTGCTTACTTAAAAGTCAAGCTTGAGCCCAAAATTTCCAAAATAACCCTGAAAAGCGATTGATTATACCCATCTTTTCCACTCTGAATGCTTTGATCGTTAAAACTTAGATTATGGCAAGCAATAAGTGATATATCCACGTTACATACTTTATCAAACATTAGCTTTCCGAAAAATATTAATCGATCGACTATTACAGCATTTCCTAGCAAACTTAAACTTTTTCTCAGGTCACTTAAGGGGGGGGGGTAAGGTTTGACAACTTTTTTCATTTTCCATTTTTTTCCTGAAAGTACAACATCTGAAGAATATTGTATTAAATTTGTAGGTCATTCGGAGTAAAACCAACGAAGTTACAGGAGGTTGAATAACCGTACCTCTTGGGTTTGCGCACCTTTTAGCTACCTGTGCTAAGCGGCGGCAAGCGGCAACTGTTTCGATCTCTATTGTATTACTTTTATCGACAGGAGCAAAAATATGCCTTAGATAACGTGAATGATAGTGATGTACGGTATGGACCCGGCATTGATGATGACATGTACGTATTTTATAAGAAAATTCAGTTTTTCTCAAGATGTTTTCATTTTTCAGTGTACAAAACTCTAAATGTAATTTTTAAAGTCGGTGACCAGCCTACAGAAAAAACTACTGAACCGATCGTTTTGAAATTTTGTACACATATTCTACATATATATAGCTCTCTAGTGACGTTGAGTTTTTTTGAAAAAAAAATTCCTAACAATTTTACAATAACAAATAGGTCGATTTTTTTCGTCAAAAATCGTTATTTTGGCTTCAAAATGGTGCCAAAAATTAATAAATTGAATAATTAAAAAAACTCGACGTCACTGGAGAGATAAAGTAATAAAATGAAAAAAAGCATTTTGATTTTTTGGTTTCAAATGATCCAGTGATGCTGTAGGCTGGTCACCGCACAAAAACTTTTTTTCTAGGCGCCTGCGGAGATCTACAAGAAATCCGTTATTTCTCTCTATTTTTGAACAAAATTTTTCCTAAATATCCTTCACATGTTGTACTTTCATATAATAATAAGTAAAATAAACCTACAGTAATAATTTTTTCTAAAAAAAAATTCATGAAAAATGGTATTTTTTAGACGAAACAAACCTTACACCCCCCCCCCCCTTAAGCTTTTCGTCAAGTCAAAGCGGATAATGTATATGGGAATCTGTTATGCGACTGATACTTACACTGGCTGAAACAAAGCAACAATTCGTATAATATGTGTCTATTTATTATCAAAGTATGAACAAATTTTTTAGCAGCTTCAAAATTAGGAATAGAAAAAATGAATTTTAAATTAATAAAACTCGTTTTTTTTTTTAAATTTTGTAGGTAACTTGATGCTATCTACTCCGTTTTTCGAGTTCATTCTACACATGCTCGATCAGAATCATATCGGGAGGTTGCAGGGAGTATTTAAGGTATGAAGGGTGTTGTATAGAACCCATTTTCGCACTGGTGGGTGATGTGTCTCTTTATTTAATTCAATATTCGAAAGCAAAGACAATAAACGCAAGAATGTCATCTTTGCAAAGAAAGTGTGGGAATCCCCATTTATGTGACTGTACGCAGGCTATTTCTATTGATTTTTTTGACTGTTTAGCTTTGAGTTCTTCATTTTGGTTGAGATGAATTTCGAATTATTTAAATTATAATTATTTTTAAAACTAGAAGACACCATAAAATATACAATGTATTTAGTAAAAGTGTGACGCTGTGCATACCTGCACAATCACGGATCGACCTGAAGTAGGTAATTATCCTAATTGGTACATCTTTCCTCTATTTTATAATGAAGGAGCGACAGTAGTTTGATTTTGTGTTTTGGAAGGAAAACATCTATTAAAAAGGAGTGATATTTTCAAAATTCGTTTTGAGGTTGCATTTCTAGTTTGCCCCTTTTGACCAAAAATGACTTATAAAGCTCCCTGAAAGTACCTTAAAAAGTCAGTGACATTCGTTTAAAAGTTAACAAAACGGTATAGGGAAATTAGAAACGTGGATGATTTGCTTGGCAGAGGAAAAATGAAGAGGGCGTCAACGAATAACGATAGGCGATCTATTTAAGAGAAATCCGAGTACTTCGTTGGGTAAACCGCAAGGAATGTTATGCAAAAAGAATATTAACGTGTTACTGTATAAGATCCGACACCGGCTTAACGATGCGAATATTGCAAGCAAAGCCACTATATCGAAACCAAAGTTAACACCGAGACAGATCGAAAGAAGAATGTAGTTGGTCCAAGTGAAGAACGATCGTGACTGAACGAAAAGAATCTTTCCAGACGAATCCTCAGTTTAGCTAACGTGTACAGCGACTTGTGTGGCAAAAAAAACAACCCTGGACCGAGCGAACTGGCAAACATCCTGGAAAGGTCCATGAATATGTTGTGAATAATGATCCCAAACGTTGATTTTTCGCAGCATTTAAAGAAGAAAATGGGATTATTGCAGTGGTCATCACAATCACCTGATGTCAATCCAATTGAAAATGTCTGTTCCTACACGAATAATAGATTACGAGAAAAAAGGTACGCGGAATCATCAAACATCTAGGAAAAGGTCTGCAAAAGATATGAAAAATTTACATGTAGAGTACGCAGAAAATTTGGCTCTCAGCTGTACCCTTAGATTTGAAATGATTATAAAAAATAACGAGGACTGAACGCCTTATTAATGTTTTTCATAATAAATATTATATAGTGCTTTTCGACAATGAATAAAGTTTTTAGATATTACAAATAGTTTCTTTCAATTAAGATAACGTTCTTACCAAACTTTACACTGTAAATAAAAATACGAAATTCTGGAAGGAAGAAATATTTTCTAATGAAAAAAAAGTTCAACATTTTCCGTTGTGATGGCCGAATATCACTATGACGAAACCCCAAACACTGAATTAAATAAAAAGAACTCGACCTACAGCCAAACATGGAGGTAGTGGGGTCTTGATATGGGGTTGCATGGCTGCTGTTGAAGTCGGGAAACTTGTGTTTGTTGACGGAGTTATGGATAAGTTTGCTTGCATGGGCATTTAAGAATAAAATCTTAAAAATGCCGAAAATTTGGGTTCAACACGATAACGACGCAAAGCACACCACGTAACTAGTACGAGAAAAGGTTCCATAGAACACTCCCCACCCCTTAAATACTCCTTCTAAATCCTTTGATGTGAATTCGATCGAACATGTGTGGGATGAACTCGAAAAACGGATAAGAAAACATCACACTACCAACAAGGTTAAACTCAAGGCGGGGCTTGCAGATGACTAGAAGAAACTACACCCAAAAGTTACGCAAAACTTGATATCCCCAATGCCCAAACGATTGTAAGAGTAAGACAAACCTGTTACTAGATTTAGAACTATTGCAAAATCATTCCAAGTATTTTAAAGTAAATTAAACTGCGGCAATACTTCGCTAGAAAAAGGAGTTTTATTGTTGTAAAATGTATTTTTTCTATTCCTTGAAAATTTGTTATCACTTAGATAATAAATATACACATTCTATACGAATTGTTGTTGTTTTAAGTATTTTGAATTTCCGATTCTAGAAGCACTTAGTATTTTTGCAAGCACTAAGTGTGCCAATACTTTTTTGTGAACGAAGTGTGGTTTTTTACATATGTGTAATTTTTTTCTTTTCAAATCGTAACAATATCAAACAATTTTTTTGGAATTACTATGCAATAAGTTTGGTAGTATAATACTGATATTACAATTCTCAAAATGTTTTCAAATACCAAAAAAAAAGATTTTTTCCCTTGAAAATATTCACTTTTTCGGGTGGTGAATATACGACAGTGAGACGTGGACTCTTCTGAAAAAGCAATCGACATATCCGAAAGAAATATATGCGAAATATTATTGAACCTGTGCAAGAAGAGTTGGAAACCAGATAATTCCAGGTTAAAAAACTGAAATGGTCTGGGCACGTGTAGCAAATGAACGATATAAGGATTCCACAAAAATGCTTCAAAGTAAGGACCCAATGAGTAACGCCTTAAGGGAGACCGAAAAAACACCATGTTGGGCTATCACGTCTTTGATGATGATGATGATGATTTGGAAAGATGAATAAAATCAACTGAAAGGACAATTGAGCCCAGCCAAATAAAGTCAAAAAATTCGAGCTTCGAAGTAAATCGAACTGAAGCTTTTTGTCACACTTTTTTTTTAACATTAACCAAAAACGAGTAAAAATTCCATTTGGAATTCTCTACGTTGCGAATTATTCAAAGTCAAAAATATCAATTTTTCGCAAATATTTCGCATTTGTTGGTTGTATGCTAATTTTTATTCAGATTAAAATTGCTCCTCAAAAAATTGTCTATAGAAAATACCAACATCAAATTCTACGCACGCCTGATGGTTTGCGAGATATAAAAAGGTTGCGGCTAGTCCGAAACGAAAAATTCAACAATGAAATTTGTTTTTAAATGTTTTACAACATTTTTGACTTGATATGTAATATAAAATTGTTTCACTATATTTTAAATAGCAAAACTTTTTTTATAGTTGAAAAAACGGAAATTTTTTTAAAAAAAATTCATTCAAATTGAGTTTGTTCTCTAATTTATGTTTTTATAATAAATTGGATGCAAACATTTTCAGTCCAAACAAATTGCTTGTAGGTCAATTAACACATACTTTTGTTATCACATATCAAAATGGATTATCCGATATGAAGACGCCCGTACGTTTCTTCTTAGAACAAATTTCCAATGTTGCTTGGAGTGTGCATTACGCATAGTTTGTTTCGAATGATTTTCTGGGTCAGTACTTGACCCAAAAATTGATATATTTGTGTCCCAGCTGCGGGCTAACATGAGAAAGTCTGTGGATTTTTATCATTTAATCGTGATTATTGCATATGGGGTACATTTCAGTTTAGATAGACATATATATATACCTAATATATTTACATGTAAGACATTAGTATGTAACCACTCTAAATTTAACAACATTCAAATGCAGTAAAAATAAAGCCTCTTTATAGCAGGTCCCTTTTCTAAAAGTAGCAAAGCTGCTTCGTAATATTATTTTATAAAATAATATCGCAGTTTAAAGAAACCCCCAAGGCCCAAATTACTATGATGCTGCTGAAAAATGAAAATCTAGAAGTCAAATCACGGAGAAAATCCACCCTCATTTACCTTCGCGGTCAATCCACCCTCTGCTACTTAAGGGTACAACAAGTGAAATGTAGCTGACTCGTTTTTCGCTACTTGTTACGTCGTTGGTTGAGTTAATCCAGTTTAAGTGTCGAAATGTTTTGAGCATGCCATATTTTACTTTAGGATTGGATTATGTCGACATAAATTCAGACCTGGGATACGATGGGATCTCATCCTGAAACTTTCTTGAGTGTGTCAATAGGATATAAATTGCTTATACCACGGAGCATTTCCGTTTCGTACATATCTTTGTCACTCAGTAATGGGGCAATATAGGGAGTACAGTAAAACCCGATGGTACATGTGAATATGGCAAAGCACTTAGGAGCATGTTGAACGATTCGGTATGAAAGTGGAAGGAACATAAGCTGACAATGTTGTTTGCCACTGAGAGTTATCGGAGATTTTCAGAAAAAATTGTATTAAAATGCAGCTTGGTTTTTTGAATTTTGTCAAATAAAATTTATAAACCACTAGAAAATATATAGGAAATGAAATTCTAGTACATCAAAAGTAGACTGCTTGTTGTATCAACGATGATAAATTATTTTGCAAGATATTGCAAGTCTACTTTGAAACGCCCAACATTGAGACTAACAACACAGATATTCATATTTCGACCATATACACTATGACCAATAATAGGTGCACGGTACGTGTTAGTATTTTTAAACCTTTTTACGCTATTCGGCTTCATAAAAACCACTCGCAAACAAACTTTCACAGCGTCAATACATTTCACAAGTATTTTCATTTGCTCGTATAATTCACTTCACAAGAGAAATATCGGCTTTCAAAATAAACGTATATATCATATTGCTGTCTTTAGCATTCGACAAGGACTCCAGCCTGAGGATGTACAGCATTTATTTTGAATAATTTATGTACTTCAAATGAAACTGACAATACACTCATTCCTGATAGTCAATGACTCAAGGCAAATGGTTTCAGACGAGTTCGAAACATTTAATTTGCAGGCTAATGTTGTTCTGCCTTAAAATTAACGAATGTTGAATACGTGGTGTTCATTTTAAGTTGAATTCAAAAAATATAGTAAGGGTTAAAAGAAATAAATGTATTTTGAGAGATAAGCGAGAAAAAATATTACTGAATTTCATTTTTTGACAAATGAAATTAGATTTATGTTACTGGGATATCAAACTATTTTTGTAATGCTTTAAATAGTGATGAACAGTAGTTATACGAATTATTACGAAAGTTGGATAAATAATGTTTAAAACACCGAAAGAAATAGAAACAACTTGGAGTCATTTCTGAAAAGTGATGCCAGATTAGGGTTTTTTTGCTGATAGCTAGGGGGTAAATAAAAAGAACATAGTTCAAGGTCTTGATTTAGTGATTTTTTAGTTAATTTTTTTCTACCCTTTTAATAAAAACTGCACAGATTTCTAGAGAATCGAACGAGAAAAATGAAATTTGCATACCATATCACACTAATGAAGAGGAGTCAGCTTTAATTTACAACTTTCAGGAATATCTTTTTCTAGAATGCTAGTTGTAGTTAGTTTAAATTGTTAGTTAAACATATCTTCAGAACATATAATAGTATTAGAACGAAATTCTAATTCATTCAAAAGTTACAGCCTATGAACGCAACCGGTTTCCGCTGAGCTGAAGACAGTAGATTTTATACGCGTTTTACTTAAAACCACCCATTTGGAAATTTAACATAAAATTAGATATCAAAATAGGCTTCGATTTTTTAAAAAATCGGAGCCGGAGCAAATCTTCAAACACCCATCAAGTTTTCAAGTTTTACTTTTCTCTTAGCTTTTGAGGATCATGTCGACCAAATGGGTCTTATGAATCTAAAAAACCACTGAAAGTGTTTCACACCAAAATAGCAGACGTAGAATTATATGCCGTGGAACAACTCAGGCAAACACCATCTTTGATGAACTTTTCATGCAACCGACAAGTCAAAGAATAAAAAAATAATTAGTTCTGAGAGAGAAGACATGCTTAAATACGTATAACAAACTGAAAGTGTGGCGGACAAACTGTTTTGTCACAAAAAAAATCTTAAAAAATTGCTTCGAAAAAGCAACCTAAATGGACCTGTCCCATGAATTCAACTGTTATTTAATGTAGATTCCAGCACAGCCTTCGGGGAGTGCCGTCCCCGCGTACCTTAGGTTGGTGACCGGTCCAGTGTCTGCAGTCGGACACAACCGAAGTGGGCCTGAGAGGGGCTCAAGTCCACGAAGCCTTACCAGGGGTCAATCTGGTACCACGGGGACCGGGGCCCAGGGAGCAAAACTCCCTCCGGTCGCGGTAAGGACCCCCTGTAGGGAGGTGCGAACGTGTTGGCTGTGGTTAAGACCCATATGCGGGTAGAACCTCCCTAGATGCGCCCTGAAGTCTTCATGCTTCCGAGCATGGGGACTTCTGCAGCATCTTCTCTTACGAGGTAACCCGGTGTCGTGACCGAGAGATCGGCAGAGGATTAGGTGGGCCTCGCTTCCACCAGTATGGTCACTGAGCCTGCCCTCAGTAGGCAGACTGATACTCCCAAGTGGTGGTGGGAGGGCGTTGGCAGCCGCTTGGTAGCTGCCCGTTGTCCGACCGCTACGTTAAGCACTCACGACATTCTGTTATTTAATGCAACTTCGTTCTCCTTCTGAGAACTGTCCCAAGTCAGTGTAAAAGAGGAGACATTCTGACCAATCCTCAGAACAACATCCTTACAACCGGATGCTGAGGTAAAGGTGTGACGAATAATAGGGTGCCATACTGATGAATGATGATGAGCCCTAAAATACGGCGATCAATCCGGAGCTCAATTGAAGAGATTGTGTCTGTGCTTCATAGAAACCTTACCAGGGATACCAAGGGATTCGGGGCCACAGGGACTTGTCCCTGCCGGTGTCGGTGAGGAACCTGTGATGAAAATGTGGGGGCTGTGGTTGTACACCCATTAGCGGGTACATACTTTCATTTTTACAGTTTGGGACCGGATTAACTTGGCTACCCTTCTGTATTTTGGTGCATTGGCATGCTGTTGCGTTTACGACAAGGGTGCCGTTACCCACAAAGCGGCATTGGTGCTGATAGGTCCAAATACTCACCAAGGATTATGAAGAAGTCCAGGCAAGCTTTGGATGAAACTTGGAACCTGTTTTCGGAAAAGCAGCCACTGACTAGTACGTTTATGGGGGCGTTGGTACGAGCTAACTTCGTAACCCTGGCTTAAGAGGCCCGTGCTTTAATGATTCACTTCGGGGAAAAAAACGTTAAATCAGGGAAAAAGATTCTATAAGGTTGTCAATAAGACGCCGTCTGATTACAAACGATATGATTTATTAGTTTTTTCTGATTGAAAATAAAGTTTTCATGTATTCCGTATCATCGATATAATAACACATGCCAGTTATCAAGACTTTTTCATTATCACTCATTATCGTTTCTTGAAACGAAGCAATGGGATTACCCATAAGCACGTTTTATGCTGATTTAATTTTCCGGATTTTTATACCCGTGGTGGTTAAAGTAATGAACTCCGGATGTTACATATCCAGGTTCGAATCCACATCGCGACATGATCAATTATTTACAGAAAAAAATACGGCCAGATCTGCTAAAACAATATAAGGTGAATGGTCCAATGAAGAATAGAATTATCATCCTAGTAGTAGGCAAAAGTTTATTTATTTTTGCGGTATAATAACAAAATAAAATTATAAAATAAGTTCACTTGATTTCACGATATTTTTCTCCGAGTATGGAACTGAAAATGTTTGTAGTAAATTATTCGGGCGTTTAAAGTGTCATTCAGAAAATATTCGATCACTTTGAAATGTTCATCATTGTTTGCAAGCCTGCTCGGTTTACTCAATTTTTGTTCTTGGATTTGAGTTTGATTTAAATCGAAATAAATTGATTAAACTGCTCAAAATTCCCGGATCTACAGAACAGGGTGTTTAGGGAACGTATGATAGGCGATTAACAGTAGAAAAGCTGCCTGGGTCAGTCACAAAAATTGGACCAAAAAACTCTGAACTCAACCGAAAGATAAAGGACTTCTACAAAGGAAACCGTATTTTTCGGAGTTTGTTGTGGCTAGGAAACACAACAGCTTTCAAGCAGCTGTTCAAAAGACGAAAGCTAGAGTTGGACTTTGTACCTTTAAGGTCCGAACAGCTCCTGACCAAGACGAAAAAAATGAAACGGACGCAAGCTGTATAAGAACTTTTTTGTAAAATTCGTGTGTTGCGTCATAGACGACGAGACATATTGCGTTGCTGACTTAGCCAAGATTCCGGGATAAGAATTTTATGTGGCAAATTCAAAAGGTACCTTTGTAAAGTTTCAAAACAAAGTGTCAAAATAACCTAAAAAATAGTTTTGCAAGCAATTTATTTTTGTGATCGAAAAATGCAGGAGTTTATTACTAAGGAAACTAAAAATGAAGAGATCTATGTCACAGAGTGCTTGAAAAAAGTCATCAACCTACATCATTTTTCTGGTCAGACCTTGCAACCTACTTTCACAGCCGTCGAGCTAACTCGAGTCTAGTTCAGGAAACACAGCATATATATCGTTCTTAAGACCCACAATCCGCCAAACTGCCCAAACCTACGCCCCATAGAAAAATATTGGGCTCTTATGCAAAGGACATTGAAGGGCATGAAATCGAAGACCATCACAGTTCAGCAGTTTCACCGAAAATGATGACAGGCTGCAAAGGATGTGCAAGCGTTTATGGCGGGATTCAAATCAAAACCTTGAAAAACTTTTAAATCGAGTGAAATTTATATTTTTTTTTGTAAATTTATAATGTTTCCTTGAAGCTATCAAACTATTTCATCATATCAATTTTTTTTCTTTTCATTCATCCATTATTCTTACTTTTCCCAGCCGATTTTCTTCTGAATCACACATTATTTCGGAAATGTAACGATTCGAACCACAAGTGATGGAATCGGTTACGTTAAGAATATTTAGATTTTTTTAGAGGAAATGAAAATTATTCAAGGGTTTTATCGCATGGACCATTCGACAACACTGCCTCTGAATAATGGTTGTTGAATTTTAAAATAAAATTTAATTAGTTATTCTAACATCATTCTCATAGCAGCTAGCCAAAGTCGCTTGTAATTTTCAATTGTATGTAGATTAAAGGAAGCTTGAAGTCGGTTATTTCATCACGTATATATATATATATATCAGCACTTTATTATTCAACAGCAACTGATGAAAAGAAATATCAAATATTCACAGCTGCTGTACACAATCTATAAAATCCCAATGGATTTAATCTGACAGAATATTTTCGAAAGGAATTCAAATTGGCAAAGATGCATACATTTGGATTTATTTGCAGTTTATAGGTTGGCTTTACTTGATTTGATTATTTTTCCATAGATGTCAAAGCAACTTGATGTATATAAGTGTATGAAAAAGTTCTTTATGCGGAATTGGACACATTTTCAATTATATTACATATAACAAAGTAAGGATAAACATTGCGGTGAAACGATAAGATTGAAAGTTTTCATTTTTCGACTAGAATTTTATCTAGTCACGACATCAATGTCTCGGCTAGTGCTTCTTCTGAATGTATCTATTGAAATTATATCTTTTAATAGTATCTTGTATTTTAATAAAAGTCGCTTGTTGACGTAGTACAAAATTAGAATAAGTTTTCTTTAAGTCAATAGAAAATATATATAGGAAACATTGAAGCGATTTCCGTCCTTGTATTGTGAAATAATAATTAATTTTGGATTAGCCGCCTTCTAATCCATAGAAATTACAGATTAAGGATGTAACATCAAGATGACTATCAAGTACAATTTCGCTGGATGAACTTATGAAATAGAAAGGGATCCAAAAATTCAAGACGAACTGCCTGATTTTTATCTTAAATACTTACCTTGATTAAAAGGTTCGAAAGGAAGCCATCAAGCTTGTACTTGAAATTCTAGAAATTTTCTTTATTTTTTAATGAAGTCAACTCTTATTTGGTTAGCAATGAGAGCCGTTTGGCTTTCAGCGTTGGCTAATATTCGACGAAAAATGCAATTTCGAGAATGTTTTCAACACTACGGTAATACACATAGAAATTTTTTCATGCTGATAGTAAATTGTTTCAAACTTTCAAAGAAGAAATTAGTATAGGTCTAAATAAGCGAATTTAGATCCGAATTAGATTTGGTGCTATTGATAGCTGTGGATCATAGAAGAAAAAGATTCAGTTTACTTTAATTTATTTTTCAAAATTTCTTTAGAATATAGATATTTTCTAATGGTATTGGTCATATGGGTGGAAAAAATACGAATTTAATTTGATTACAGTGAAATATTCATTAAAGAAAACTTTTGATGAATGGACACCTCCATTTTATAAGCAACTCTCTGAATACCAAGCCGCTCTGTATTAAAGTTCATATACCGAAACACTATTTTCTTGGGCGGGCGCTTTTTTATCAATTCATACATTTTCTTTGAAAATATTTTGCTTGAGTGAACACTTGACACTTTTCTTCTAGTGAGATGCACTAACACAAGAATCTTATTCTTCGAAAAAACTAATCTATGTGTATTTTTGCAGCTGTTCAAATGTCCAATCCGGAAAATTCTCACTATATAGTTTTGTGTCCAATGCCAACATTGATTGATGCGCAAGAAACAGGAAAATGGATAAAGCCCTGACACCTTTTGGTTTCGTCAAAAACTTCTGGCAACTGGGGTTCGAAATTAATAAAAATAGTATCGGAGTCGCGTAGAAAGAAATTCACTTCCAAGCAGAAAGTAAAAGTTATTAGAACGAACGAAAATAGAAAACATGCAAAAATTTTGAATATCTTCCACATTGGTAAATTACAAGCAGCTAAACTTGTGAAGGAGCGAAAATTAATCCTGAATGTATAGCGTTGAAGCACAGAAATATTTTCGAGCTAAGTTCTTTTGACAAAAAAGCAATTTCATGCAGCAATTCGGAAATGAGTAGACATGTGCCCTTGCATTATTTTCAAGTCATATTCATAGATATGATTATAAGAAAAAAAGTTAGAAGAAATAGTCCACGGTTTATGCTACACAAACATCAGTGATTCGTTCGAGTGGACAGCCAAGTTCTAAAAGCAGCATAGTGTTACTTTTAAGAGCAATTCCAGAAAAGGATAATTGATTTGTAAGTTTGCCAAACATTTCTATGCATGTAAATCATCCTTGTCGAAAAATATTCGCCACGAGATAAATTTAACTTCGACCAGTCAGGTATGAATTTTCCTGCATTTTTCGGATTAAAGTATGTCCCTAAAAACGTCATGATTTATCGAAAGAAATTACTTAAATGAAAAGTATCTCCAAGAATTAATAAAAAAATATTGCAAGCTGAGAAAAAGAATTGATTGTCTCCTTCTATGAGATTCAAATCTGATTTGTGAGATTCAGTTGCTATCTTGTTGAATTTGCGAGCTACATTTTTTCCGAAGCAGATTACACTATGGTCAGAAAATGACGGCTTCTTTCACCTTGGAGACGTTCCGATCCATTGAAAATTTTCAGTTTGCGTCTTTGAAATTTCCTGATGATTTGGTCCTTTCACAAGTCCTTTGCAGTGATTGCAATGTACTTGTAAGAATTTTATGAATGTTATTATCGTTTGAAATATCAATTTTGAAACTGTTTTAATATTTCTCAATCCAAAATCATCGGTTGACTTGAAGTAATTCTTAACTTTTATTGCTAATTAGGTTGAATATAGAAAAAGGTTACGACTCATTTCAAATCAGTCGAATTGAAAAAACTTGCAATTATGAACGTCACTAAATACATTGAACTTTGCAGGACTCGTAAGTCGACGAGCTTCAAAATATTCTGAGAAAATGTGGGAAACGTTAAAGCAGCCTTAGTTTGCAAGGCAACTAGTTGAAAAAACCACTTTCAACACTCACTATATATACATAAGAATCCCAAAAAACAGAGTCTTTTTGAGTGCCTATTATATTGGAAAACCTTTTTTCAATTACAAATTGGTGGAAAATTCTAAGCAACCCTATTTAATGTGCTTCAACTAGAAAGTATGAATTATTTGGTCTGTTAAGTTGCTACAACTGGGCAAATACTCACGTATCTTGAATTTTCTTGTTTACTATTTAAAAGAGAGCCTATTGATACATATGAAACATACAACAGTTTTTATATTTTACATTTTAAATTTGATTGGACGCATGCTAATTTAAATACCACAAAATATTGATACGTTCAAAATTCCACTGTGAGAAACATCAAGTCAGTCCATAAGATCCCGCGTATTTCTCTTAGTCATTTAAAAGAGTAACATTTGTTCGAAAAGAAGTAAGTAAACTATGTTTTTTCGTTCTTGAAACTGTCAGTCATTTAATAATCAGTTTTGGAGAAGATCGGATGTTAACTGATAGAGAAAAAATAGGAATTTCAACGAGGCATATTTTATACTTTTTTTTGAAGAAAAAAAATGGTAAAAATGCAATATCAGCTGCGGCAGAAATAAATACGCTTCATAGTGAAAACACTATTACTGAAAGAACTGCACAGGAGTGGTTTAGAAAATTTCGGGATGGATGCAGTAGAGCAGAAGATGCACCTCGCTCAGGACGTCCCACAGAAATTGACGACATGGCGTTGAAAAATCCGATGGAAGCAGAACCAATCTTAACCGTGAATATTTTCGCATAAAATCATTCCTTGGCAAAAGTATCCAAGCTTGGAAAACGGGTCCCACATCAATTATCAACATCAAATCTTCAGCAAAAAGTGAATATTCGTTCCCATCTGTTACGTCACAAGAAAACAGAACGTTTTCCCAATTGTATTGTAACAGAGGACGAAAAGTGGATAGTCTATAACAACGTCATGCAAAAAAGACAATGAGTGGATGCAAATCAGACACCAGAACTAACGTTCAAATCAGGACTGCACCCACAAAAGAACCAACAAAAGATTCTTCTATTTGTTTAGCAGGATATGTCAGGAGTTGTTTATTTTGGATTGCTGGATCCTAATGAAACTATCACTGCCGATGTGCACTGTCGTCAACTTAGTACTTTGAATGCAGGATTGATTAAAACAACGCCCTTCTTTAGTGAACAGGACAAAGGTTCTTTTTCATCACGACCCTGGAAAAACTGAAGGAATTTGACTGGGAAATTTTGCCTCATCCAGCATATTCCCCACATATTGCTCCAAGCGATTTTCATTTGTTTAGAAGCCTGCAGTCGTTTTAAGGTGGAAAAGTATTTCAAAACGAAAATGATGTCAAAATCAGCCTAACGACATTTTTTAATTCGAAAGATAAGAAATTTTACTCCAATGGCGTTCAGCAATTACCACAAAAGTGGGACGAGATTATATATAATAAAGGTAAATATATAATTAATATTAAAGTTAATTTTTTTAATGTAAAATTACCTTAAAAACGTGGGGACGACTTATTGCCTGATATGATAGCATTATTCGACCAGCATGACTTCGTAGATATTAATGTTTTCATATTTTTTTTATGTATTCCGCCCAGTTACAAATTAATTTTGAATATCTTTAAGGGTTATTGAAATTTTCACATATTGGTCCAACAAAAAATGAGCTGAATGCATTAATTAAACATCCCAGAAGTTAACATGGTCATGGTCATCATCAATTATCAGTTTTAAAAGCATTTTACGTGTATATCGCGATGATTATTACATCGCACATGAAATGTGTATTAATATGGGTAATTCAAAATTGAAGTGACATTTTTTTTGAAAATTTAATGAATATTAAATGACATGACAATACCATAGTAAAAATTGCTTTTATGTGCTTGTGAGGTTGAAATTAATTTAATTTATTTGGTTAAGAGAGAAAATTCATTGTTAAATTATGGATGATAGAACATTTTACTGAAAAAATTGGTGATTTTATGGTACTTAATGGTGCCTTCATGTAGATTTTTGAAAATGGAAGGCTTTATACTTTTTGATAGGCCTCACCAGTTAAGCTGGTACCCAATTGGAATCATTTGGTGAAACATTCGATACCACACTCAACGAAATTGCTGACAGCTAAAAGCAATTTATTCTGGATGGCTTAGTGATTAGGGCACTCGCTGCCTATGCACGGAGTATCAGGTTCGAGGATGCTTGGTGCCAAGCAGGTTATGAAAATGGGGTTTGATGACGGACTTTCGGTTCATTCAGTTGTAAATAAGTGCCTATGTCATTTCAGGGAATTAATCAAGGACGAACTTCATGTTGTTGACTACTTCACCACCTAGTTTTTTGTTCGTCAAATAAATGAGGTAGTTCGTTCTTTACCTCAAGGTTCTGGCCCAATTTGAAACGATGCAACATAGATAATTATTATTCTAGGCAATAGTTTAGAGGCGATTTTGAATGTTTTACCGAGGTCTGTCGGTCTGAAAATTTTACATTTTTTTAGTGGAGTAGGAAAAAATCGCGAAATTTGTAGGAGTTTTTTTTATGAAGGGAACAAAGGATAAAGAAAGATGAAAGTATGATCAAAAGACGCAAAGATGTTTTCATCACTCAGTCGTAAAAATCTTGTGGACTAAAGAGCGTGTACTTTTTCGCTCGAAACTGGCTTGTCTTTAAATCGATCTAAAGTGACGATGCAGCGCGCATGTGCATGTTACGAAATCTCGTTCGAGAATCCAATTCTAACTGAGCGGATTATGAAGTTTAAAAGAACATACAGTGCAAGTAAACCACGAAGATAATCAGCAAGGATGCCAGTCTCTAAAGATACGCGGGTTTCATATTTAAAGTACCTAGACACTATGTGCGCAAAAATGTAGCAGCTTTTGATCTTTCTATATATACCATTCATTTTACTCTTCATGCAAACCCCCTTTCCATATTTTCAAGATTTTTGTTGTTTTACAGCTCCAACAATAGGACTGGAATAACCGATTAGAGGTATGTCAACAGTTTAATCACAGTTCAGTTTTTTTAACAATAAAGCTTATTTTCACATTACTGGTTGGGTTAGCAAGCAGAACACATGTTATTAGTGTAAACCGTAAATATTGATTAAAGGCCTTTTTACACTAATCCAATCACAATATGGTGCACAGTACGGAGTGTGGGGATCATCGGCTATTACTTTTGAGAAGGAGATGATCGCACAGTTACTGAAATTCTCAAAATTATGTCACCATAATCCCAGATTCGATTGTCTTAGCTCTTCGGGATTTTAATGTAAGTCATGTTAGGTTCTACCAGGATGATTCCGAAACAGTTTATAACCCAATGGTAGTTTCTAGGGAGGAGATATTCCTTGAGAGGCGAAATTTCTCTATCCGCCTGTTTGTCAAATACAACCAGGTGCGACTTTTATTGCGGATGTATCTAAAAAGTGAAGTCTATTAAATTCATCCCAGCACCCGAAAATACTTGAAAACTGCCATCAGCCCGAGATTACTTTGCAGAACATCAGATTTTGTTGAAATAGTCCTGAGAAGTATCAGGAGTAGCAGCAATAGATTAACAATAATAGGAACCACTCGTAAAAAATTATTTTTGAAATACTGTGTCTTGAAATTTCCTAGATTCTAATTTTAGAATCTATGAATATTTTTTCCAGCAAAGTATTTTTAACTTCCCAGTTCCCTATGGGAAGTTATTGTAATGGGGTCGATTTTGCGAATCCCAAATTTTGACATATCTCCACGTTTTAAGGTCTCTAGAATCCAAATCCATCGTTTTTAGAGAGATGTCTGTGAGTGTGTATGTACGTATGTGTGTATGTGCGGATGTGCGTATGTGCGTTCGGAATAATTTTTCGTCTCGATTATCTCGAGAACCAAAGATTGCATTGACGTGGGACCGGGACCGTGGGACCAGTTTCATTTGACGCGTAATCACGTAACTTAAAACTGAATGACTTTTCAGCAAAATCGGTTGGGCCGTTTTTTATTTAGGATGAAAAAACTGAAAAAACGACTAAAAATTGCTTAGTTGTAAACTGTTGATACGCACTATTAATTCGTGCAGATACCAAATACCTTCATAGTAATGTTGTTATTATTGTGCGTTTTAGCAAAATTGTGATCAAATTTGTAAAAAAAAATTTATTTCAAAAAAAAAAAAATAAAGATTAATTTATAAAATTCCAAACTTATATTTTCAGGTTTGGGCGATATTTGGATATTTGGATATGTGGATATTGTTATAAATAATTTAATATTGTTAATAACAATCAAATAATATTAGTTATAATTTGATATTGTATATATAAAGTCAATTATAATTATTCAGTAACGGTCAAACATTCTTAATAACGAATGATTATTTTAAACAATAATTAAATACCCTCAATAATAGTTGTGGATTCCGAGGCCGAGATGGAGAACGAAGTTGAGGACGAAGTGGAGGACAAGAAGGATCACGAGGACGAAGAGGACGAGGTTGCCGAGGCTTTGGTAGAGGATGAGCAGGTGGTGGAGACGTCTTCCTCTACCAAAGCTTTTATGGTTAGATAAAAAATTGATAAAAATAATAAAAGTGATTATATTAACTTAGAATAATAATGTTTAATAATAGTAATTATTAATAATAGTAATTAATAATAAAAGCAAATTATAGCATTTTATTCATCCCACTGGGAAGTTAGTCGTGTGGGCCTCAAGGGTCGCACTTAGACCACATTTTTTAATTTCCATTCAAAAGTATATTTATCTGTTTCACCTTTCTTGAATATTAGGTCGAAAATTCCCCATAGTTTTTTACGAATCTTTGCAGAAAAGGATATTAGGCAGAATACTCAATTGATTTTCAACAATCATTTTGATTTAGACCATGAAAACAGTGCAGGAAAAAAATAAGGATAAATAAAGATTTCTTGATTATATTTTCCCGTTATAGCTTAAATGAACCAAACCAAAATATTAAACCGATGAAAGAAGTTTTACAGATTTTTAAAATTTATTTAAATCTTCCATCGTAACGTAAAAGTTCTCAAAATTATGAAGCAAATACCAATGAATGAAAATAATTCAAAAAACGTCTTTAATTTTGTTTGCTGTTAACTTCATTTGTCGTTTACCGCAATTGAAATTATCTCAACGGAATTACAGCTTGCGTAATGAACATTACTCGGCAAACTTCTCTTAATTAAACACACATGGCTGACTTTATAGCTCAGCGTCAATGTACGGATAAACTAATGTTTAGCTTTCTCCCGAAAAATTGTCAAATAAACAACTTTACATAAACTCAAACATTTAGATTTATCCGAGTTAATATTTGCACAATGGTCATTTCAGGATTATTATCAAGTTTAGGGAAGTCACCGAAACTTACTGTTTACAATAAACAAAATCCATGTTGGAAACGCTAATAGCAACATCTGCCTTTCTAATGGGTATGTGTGTTAATTAAGGTGTAATTAATTCAAACTCAATAACAGCGCCTGAAAATATGTATTTACCGATTTTTTAATTAAGAACCACAGCATTCTTGACTATATCCATCGTGTTTCGGTACTCCGTGGAGGGGACCAATCAAACGAAATGGTTTTTACCCTCTAGCTATTTTGTTAAGGATTCATATAAACGGTATTTTTATTCCACTTAAATACTGCGAATCACTACATTTAAATTTCATAGATGCTATAACGCTCCTTCCACTAAGCAAATTTTTTCACTAGCATCCATTTCTTCGATGATTATCTTACATTAACGGCTGTAACGACGATATCTTGCTTTGTTTCACATTACGAGTAAAAGCAATTCGAACGATGGGACACGTCATAAAGCTAAGGATCTCACTTCAACCGACATCTCGGACACACTGAGCCATCAAAAGGTTTGTATTATCCTGGAGCGCCACAGAGCATCCATTTCGCGCAGGACAATACCTTACCGAAAGCTTTCACAGGGTGTTTGTTATCAAGCGAATTTTCCTAGAAATAGTGCTTGCCAAGTTTCTGCGACCATCTCATCACACTTTTTACGAACGTTTCAAGCGGTGAAAGTGTCGCCTGAATAATTGATAGGTTTCAATTTTCTCATTGTTGGGTAATTGGCCAATGTCATGGGGGTTGGACGTACCAAAAAAAAAACGACAAGAGGAAGCGCCAATTATCTGAAGATCAAATAGTAGCTTGTTTTATTTTTCTACTGCACTAAGTGTTTCGAATTAATTAGTACTAAGGGTATCCTTAGTCCTCCATTCAAGTTCATATCGTGTAAATATAATTGGAACATAATGATATGGAAGTCGAGGTTGTTTTATTTAACTTATAAATACGTAGATGCATCTGCTCAAATTAAAATGTGGATGAAATTTCGTTTCTCTGATAATCTCTCAGTAAATTGGCCAAATGAAATTTTCTTTCAATTACCGAATAGTCATGTTATATAATTCTTTTTTATTCAAAATTGAAATTTCTCTCTCAATCATGTCAGCTTCTTTGAAGTGCTACGTGCACTTTTCGGTCCTCGCGACTGGCCACACGGTTAATAATATCACCTGGCGTTCACTCGCTACGAGGCGCGAGATAATTTTGTTGTTTTCGACAACAGTCCTTTTCTGCGACGAGACTACCCGGGCTTCGAACCTGCAGTGAAAATGGGTTTGGAGGCGTGATTTTCTACAACATTTTGCGGGCCTTACATACCCTGGCACCTGGGTGAAGCATGCAATAAGGAGGGCAGCTTTAACATTTCAACCAAATAAAATAAACTAAACAGCTAACTCATTAGAATTTCTTCAATTGTCCGGTCAACTTTGTAAAATTTGCACATCGCTCTTTTTGCGCTTGATTTTTCGTCGAGATTTATATTTATTAAACTATCAAACTCCCACGAACTAGAGACCTCAAGATCCTTCTGGCTATCATTTGTCGCCTTTAAAAATTTTTGTAGTCGATTGTCCACACAAACAAGAGCTATTCCTGATCACCGTGAGCCTTTATTTTTGGACACACCGTTTTTCGTGTGTGGTGATGAGTTTTCGCGAACCTGTCTGACAATGTCATCGGAAACTTCTTTAATTGTCAATTTTGTTGTGTTTTTGTTTCACAAATCGGATTTGCGTTAAATATCATCAACATATAACGGAAAAATTCGTGTCCGTAATGTTAACAATAGATCTGGCATGTGCTGAATTCGACGATGATGTACCACAAGCGGTATCTTAGACGTAGCTTTAAATGATGTGGAATTCGAATACACTTTTAGTTTTCCTAACGTAGACGCAACGCAGAAATCGTCCTTCGATTTTTGTCCAGGTTACTACCCGCTCGAGATAGTGGAATATCTTATTCGAGGACAGTAGCTTTATTGTTTTACCAGTTATGTATAACATTTTCATTCGCACTTCAAACATATTTTAATCCTCATTTTCATGAAATTATCATGGAAAAACTAACTAACTGTATAATTTCAGTTTATTTCTTTTGAAGCCATGCTGCTGATATAATCTTTGAATCATAAAAAAGGAAATACAAAGTTTTCTTAAAACATTTAAAAATTAAAAATCTTGCAATTTATGCTAGTATTAAAAAATGCGCGGATATTTAAAACTATTTTTGCCGTTTAGTGTAATGCGAAAATATACGATAATAAGTGGATTTCATTTCATACAATATGTATGAATCAATGCCAAGTCAAAGAATCAGTAATTGATCACGTTATTTTGAAACAATGATACATAATGAAGCATCATATAATTAAATCTGTGTAATTTGCGTGAAAAGTATATAAAAGGACGCATGACTCAAAGTATGGTGATAAGATACGAAGACATTGGATGATTAAAATTATCTAATCTTGATAGCGCATTTTTCTGGCTCCGATTGCCAATTTAAAGAAAAAAATCCTAAACGATTTCGATTAGACGAATTTTTTTTTAAATTGCTTGTTTATTTACGATTTAATCAAACATTGATAATATGAATTCAATTAATCAAATAATCTTTCAATTGATTAATTTATATTTTCTGCTGTCACTACCAGGGACAAACAAATTGTATCAGTTTCGAACTGAAATATTTCTACATTTTGAAATAAGGGGATAAATGAAAATCTGTAAACTTTACAGAAGAGCGTTTTTAGGGTAACAAGTTTCACAGAAAGTGTATGAAATTTTTAATCAACTGCCAATAAATTAAAATACCCCAGCATAGGACCATTCAATCGATGATAACAAAAACTACTATCAAAAATCCTGAATTTTCGATTTTCACAAAAAAATCGAATGCCCTTTTGCCATTAAAGCGTCGAAATCTAGCCTGAAAAGATGCAGTAATTTTTATTTCATATTTCCAGTTTCCGCAACAATCGCGAGCAACAAACTTTTTAAAGATTATTCGTCAAATCACCAGTACAATGAGTTTTAGTGCCAGATTTCCAATTTTTCGGCGAACTATAAAGAAAGGGCGAATTTCTCAAAGACAAAATTCAAGAAGAATACAGAAACGAGGGATGGAAAACTGAAGAAAATGTTTAAAATTGCTGGTTCGATAGTTATGGTTACTAATTTTACGATTGGTGGAAAAAGGAGTGATATTCGTTACTGGCTTTTATTTTCGAGATAATTAGCGGTGTGGAAAGCTCTATCGTTAAACAGTTTGTTGGCCTACAGTCTCAAATGGTTTCCAGAGTTAGGATATCGCCTAGAGTCCAATTAGTTTCGGTAGAATAATATTTAAGACTAATGACTTTGTCGGGTGAAAAAAATTACAAGTATATTGAAACCTATACATAGTTTTTCTTAAAAACAATTCTAGAATTTTCATAAATATATTCAATTCAATTTTCATTCAGCCAAAATATTTACATTTATATTTATATTTATCAAAGCAAAAGCAAAACATTTTATTTACTAATCCCTTGAAATTATGATTAAAAATAAACAAAATCATAAGAAACAAATAAAATGTTGCAATGGAGCTTTGCTATTATTTCTTCTATTGAAAATCATGATAGAAAATCAAAAGAAACACTTAGAGAATGTTTAATTGTTTGGTATGGATATGAAAGCAATATGAGAAACATTTACAGAAAGGAATTTTGAGTTAATTCAATACACCGTTGAAAAAAATGAAAGTTACTGAAACAGAAATTAACAAAGTTGATAATGGTAGTTTTCATTTTGAAACAGCGAAATAATATCTACGTATTACATCCTTTTACCTGTGCGTAATTTTATTTTGCTAATTTCTATTCATAAAATTGATAAATGGAGAGGTTCAACTTTGAGAAGAATATTTTCCTAAACGAAAAAATTTAGAATATTACATTACGGTTGTAATTTATTCGAAAAAATTCATGTAGTGCAGAGACCTTGTCCTGAAATTTATTCTGTAAAAGTTTCAACATAAAATTCGCATTAGATTCTATGACTGTTGTATTTGTTTTTGTTTTATCCTTCGTAATTTCGTATTGATTGCTTTTTGTAGGATAAGTAAGATCAATTTTGATATTTTTTTTTGGGATCTTTATGTCGAGCTGTTTTTCATTAAATTTTTCAATGAATTCTCAATCTAACATAATTTGACATTTTTGAGTTTGTTTCCGTTCGATTATTTCATACAAACTTTTGAGTGAGATCTATGTCTTTTTAAAACGTGTTCATTTATTTTTGTCCTGGTAAAGTTTCTTAGTATTGCAACTCTCAATGATACGATTCCTTTATCGAAAAAAAGATTTAACAATTCTCTTTCTCATCATAAGTATTAGAAAATAAATATGAGTTCCATCCAAACGATGGGCACTTCGTATGCCTCGTTAGGTTTCATATTTGAACATTGATAAAAAATTGCACCCCTTATATTTTTCAATAAATAATCTTAAATTGTTTCAATGTTATTTTTCATTGTAGATGGATAATTATAGAAGTTTCTATACCATAATCGATCATTAAGTATAGGAGGAAAAAATAAATAAATAACTGGCAGTTATTGAGCTAGAGATAATATTTGTATTTTTGATTTTGAATTATGGTCATTTGCTAACGATTCAAGTCAACGACTATGACTTAATTTTTAGGATAAAACGTTTTTTGGCGTTTTTAATTTAATATTATATTTAAAAGTCTGTATGGCAATGAAATTAGGTAAAACAGTTTAATTTCGATATTATTTTCTGTCACATAAATACTGAATTTTTTTTGAAGCAATCATTTTGAAGGAGGTAACTATATTGCATTTTAAGTTTTCAGTTTTATTTGAAAAACTAAAATTCTTTTTAGGAATGGTTAAAGCATCATTTTGGTCTAGAAGAGAATCGATGTTATACTTAGCCATGGTCTCATAAAAATCTACTGTCGAAGGTTTTATTGTTCTTTTGGTGGGGTGCAAGAACATTGATCCAATTTAAAAATATTCGGTCGCAAAACATCCGATCCAGTAATACCATTCATTAAAATTCGTCACCAATTTACTAGTCCTTCTGACCTTCTGTGTTCTGTGACGCTCCTGGTGATCTAGTAATGCATACATATAACCACGTTCTTAGAGTTGCTGTGATAAAGATGGAGGCCTGAAGGAAAACTTAACTCGAAAGCGTCAGCCTAACATATCCTTGTTTTCGTGAAGATGCTCGATTGAGCCTCGCCCTTCGAAATGAGATCCGACCGAAGCGAACTTTGGTACCCTTCGCAGTAAACCTAATTTCGTTTTGTTGCTAAGTGGTCGCTTGTCTGCTCTAGTAGAAGGGACTATCTGGAGCTTTACGTTTCGGAAAATGCTTCTACTATACTTTCTTCAACTGTAGAATACTCATTACTGTTCAGTATTATCCTGAGAATGAAACTCGTACTATAATAAGGCCCTTTCTTGCAATTGAATCGAAGTAAACATTTTGGATGCATATTTGTTTGATCATGGCTCATATTTGCTTCGACTCTTTGAATTCAGCTCTAATTGAATGTTATTAAATAGCTCACCATCAATTATTCTTAACCAAACGGTACTGCTCGTGCAAAGTAGTTTTGGTTATAAACTAAGATTAAAAAGAGGAGTTATTTCATGAAGACTGTCTCAGAACTAGTAATGGGACTAGCTAAATATGATTTCCTAAGGTCAATTCACTAAATTTAATGCCAAACTCAAAGAAAATCTAGTGAGTTTAGTCTATGGAAAAGCACCTTAAATAGAACTATTAATGCTTTCGGTAATCTTATAAATAAGTAGTTCATTTTCATGCAAGGAAGTTCAAATATTTTGTATGTAAAATTGCTGACCGAAATGTTGAACCTCTTTTCGTGTAGATGAGAACAAGTAGACGATTATTTAGCACCTTATTGTCCCGAATGTCGGCTCGTTCTGTGTCTTTGAAAATAGCGTGATAGTACAAGGAATATTCACTTGACGATGTGGTTTTAATTGGATATTGGTCACTGTATGAATATTTAGAAATGATGTCATCATGAAACATACGAGGATTTAAAATCTCGTTCAAATTTGCTTCAAGTATAAGATATTCTATTATAGGTAAGAATAACGTAGCGTCGAGCATATATATCTTTTCCAAAAGAATTTTTTAAGGTATATTCAATTTCATAGACGTTATTCTCTAATATGCACACCAATATTAAAAACGATGAGGAGACTTCATCCACAATTTAATTTGAAACTGTGTCCTTACAATTAATCGCATTTGAAATGAGTAGAACCCATGTAGCTTGAATCGAAAAACTCCATGATCCACAACTCCTGAATTGTCTTTCATAAAACTTTGCACGTAAGTCGACTCACCATTTTGAAAAGTTTCAATGTTGTAGCACTTCTTGAATAAGTCCAGGTACTTCGCAAACTTTGCAATTAACTGTCAGCCAAAGGATGAACTGGACTAATCCAAAACTTCGCGGGACAATTTGTGAAGCCTTGCTTGAAAAGGTATAAAATACGTCCAGGTGGTGAGGACATTGTTAATTTTCAGCTTTTCGTACTTTCAGCATTAAGATTTTATCTGGTCGTTGTCTCGCGGGAATGGAAGATATCCATATGAAAAGAGCTTTAAAAAATACAGTTTCCATGTTACATATTTAATTTGTCCCTTGTATCAAGATACACTGGATTTAGATGTTCCCTAAGAATGGAGGACTTGTTCAGCATCTGAAAGTAAAATTGCGTGGCAATTTTCCCAAAATTTACGATAGTGATTTGCTTCCTTCTATAGAACAGATGTATCTTTGCTACCGTCCGTTTTTATAGAATGTGATAAACAAGGTAAGTGAAGTACTGTGTCATTTATTATAGATTTATTATTTGTTTGACGAGTCAGTTATCAGAAACGACATGATTGATCGTTAACTTTATTGCCTAATCGTTATATACCTTGAATTACATCCATAAATGAAGATTTCTTGCCACATAGAAAACAAATCAATGATAGTGATTAATAAGGACTAAATAAAATATAATCCACATACGATAAGCATCAAAGGCATTAGACAATTCCTAAAAAAAATTATGATGGCAATTATTTTTATCATCTTGTTGCTGCAGTGAATTTTATTATTTTTCCAATGATGAGAAAAACGAATTGTTCACATTTTTGTGTGAGAAATGTTGAATACATTTGATTGCAAAGGAAAATATTGTCAATACTATTTCAACAACGCAATTATTGTCACTTTTATAGTATCGCGAAAATGGAGAACTGATTAAAATATTCTTTGACTTGGAAATATGATAAATTAAAGAAAGCTGCGAGTGAACCTCAACTTAACAAAATTTTCAATGCAAGGAAGTTTCCCTTAAGTTGTTTTAATTTTCAATGCAAATATTGTGCCTATTTAGCAAAGAAATTTCATTTTAATATGTGGGAAAAGTGTGAAAATTTAAGAAGTTGATAATGATTTCAACGAAAAGTCTTGAGTGACAAATAAAACTTTTGAAAATTGACTGTACTGAATTTTTGGAATATTTTTGTAGTCAACCGTCTTGCTTGGAAGTTTTTTTTATTTCGAATAAAGTTTCGAAGTTGTAATACATCGGATGAGAAATAAATAACGAGTAATGTTTCTTGGGATCCCCTATCAGAAAACATGAAATAGTTATAAAAGTTGCCCTTTATATTGATATATTATTTAAAAAAGCTTTTTTTCCAAAATCCTTGAAAAAAAATCTTGAAAAGAGGCTTGTTTTTTTAGCCTTCACATAGGTATAACCCCTTAAAGTCAGTTAAAGTTAGTCTCATTGCATCTAGGATTTTTTGCTTTTGTGGAATTCACACTCTCCACTTATTTATCGCATTTCCATTAGAGTTTAACAGACTTCACTAACAATAATATATACACAAAATGATAAGAACCAATATTTAGAAAAGTGCGAAGTAACTTGATATTCCTCAAAGCGCAACGTTTTTAGGAGTATCGTTACCTTCAGATTTTATCTTATTGAAGAATATGCTTCACAACATACCATTGATGTTACCACACAAAATTTCTTGAAATGGACTCACCTGAAAAGAAAAGAAAATATGTTAACTCTTTTAATTCATCCGCAATACTTAAAGTTATATAAATAAGAACAATTTGTTTGAGTTCGAAAAAGTCTTAACAGCTTATATAAAATTATTATTTTATTCAAATTTGCTTTCAATTTGAAAAGCAACTTTTCGATTGGCTTAATATTGGTATTTCAGGTTGGAAAGTCAATTAAACACGAGTACCTATAAATTTCGTTTTCTAATACTTTCTACCAATGAATAAAAATTGAATACTTTCTAAATAATGCTAAAAGTTGAGGACTATAGATATTATTAGAAGATATTTTTAAGTAATATTAGGCATTCGTATCATAAATTTTTGTCACGAAGTTTTTGAGTGTTTATTATCTGATACTTGCAACTTTTGAGTAACATAAGGTATTATATAATTGTAAACATAATATTCTTTATTTCTGCGGAAAATTTTAAATGATCAATCACTTGTTTTTTAATTTGAACTTGAAAGCTTAACAATAAGTAATGAGTCCTTTTCAAAACTATGTGGATAGAAGAATTTATCTTGATACCGACTATAATAATTTCATAGAAAAACATAGTGAAATATACAGCACAGGAATCCGATATTATGGAACTGCTAACAATTAAGCCCTAGTATCTATGGCACAATGACTGAGCACCGTAGTATTTATAGCTAGCAACGTTGGGCGTCACCCTGGTTCACGAAGAATATGCAAGATTGATTCTAGGAACAAGGGATGATCCTACCGCCAACTATGATATTGCTCAATTACAACCGTTTTTTAATTATCCAACCGTTCAACAATCAGTTATTAGTTTAATTTACATATCTAAATGAACGAACAATTTGCTAATTGTGAAAAATAAATGTATTTGCAGTTGAATTTGGCTGATTTACTTCAAACTAATTACATCTATCACCGGTGATCGAACACACGACAACGACAATTATTCAAAAAGAAAATCAATACTCTGACCGGGATCGAACATACGACCCCTTGATCGCGAGCTAATAGCGCTGCTACCTACACTGCACCGCTACTGTCAAAACTGTCAAAACTTTAGGGGCATTTTTCTCAAAAACGGAGGGTTGTTGCGCTCTAACATTTTAAGGATCGAATATCCTTGACGTCTTCTACTTATGTGCCAAATTTCTCAAAAATCTGAGATGACATAACTTGAGCCTCTCCTTGTAAATTTGCATCTTCAAAAATGAAGTATAACGCTGCAAAAGAAGTATGGCCGTCGTAAAATCTAGTTGCAAGACTACGAGATCCGAAGGCAAAATTCTGTACAAATCTGGTTTTTGATGGAACTAGATTTAAATGAAATGTGAACGATAGTATAATAAATTGGACTCGGGATATCCGGAAAAATTTGGTCACAAGTACCTTCAATTATCTGAATTGTAGCAGATTTTTTTGGGGGACCTGTACTCATCGAATATAAGTAGTCGTGAAATTTTCATGACAAACTAATGTATCCAATACGTAGATATTTGTTGTTAAATTTATATACGGGGCTCTAAAGTTGCTAGAAGAAATTACTTCGTTGCAGTTGCCCGCAAATCTTTGGAGACGTCGGTTGTAACGTATATTCGTGGAAATAAAATGCATCGAGGACATCAAGGAATGTTGTATGGTCAAACTGATGCACCGAATGCATTGATGATTGTTTTTAAATGAAAATGTCGCTCAGAAGGTGCTTGATAAAGTAATTTCCTTTGTTGCAGTACTCACAAGAGCTGGTTGCAACTTCGGTGAGACATAATATCAACTTTAGATCACATTTTTTTAATTTTAAAATAGGCTTTTATGAAATCAGTGCATGAGTTTATCTTTAAAAAATAGTTCATATATCCTCAACATTAGTTCCTTTTCACCATATCTTACAACCATGGCAAGCAACGAGTTGTAGCGCACGGCGACGAAAGGATCTTTTTTATGCAACTGCACAGCTGATAATTTAATTTACAAACAACGATTCATACAGTTGATGCTTTTGTTTGCCAATGAGGGGTCTTGCATATTTTATATATATTCGTTACTACAGTGTTTCGTAAAGTTTCCGCGAAGCTAGGAATGGTCATTACAACCCAGGAGCAGCTACAGGATAAGATAATTTTTTAGAGTAGCAATAGAGCTCATACTTTAATTTTACAACATAGGTATATCCAAATATTTGATGCGTTAGTTTGCCATGAAAGATTGATGAATATATTCAATGGATGCACTTTTAACGAAAAAGTTCGTCACAGTTTACATAATTTACGGAACGTGCAGCTAAATTTTGCCAAGCAATCAGGGTGCAACATGTAATACTGTAGTTTACATTTCATCCAAAGAAGACTTGGACTGCTCTCTAACAACTTTACCCTAATAGTCCAATTAATATGGAAATTACAAAGGATTTTCCAATGGACATGAAAAATTACGAGCGGATAATTTCACACGAAGCTATGTACATGAAATTTTATTTGTTCGAAAAAACCTAATATATTACATCCTTAAGATTGTTATATCGCATGAAATCATACGAGCCAGTATTCTTTTGTGTGATCAAAATTCCAGTACTTTTTAATTAATATCGCATTCATATTTCAACCATGAACATCTTCCATACAAATCTAAACTTTTCCTTAGCAAATGTATCAATCTACTTTTCAGTCAGCATTGAACGGGTTAAATATGAAAGCTTCTTGCAAGGAAGCTCATTTTCGTGTCATATTTGATTTAATTATTTAAAAAAATAATGTAAAGAAATTACTTTGAAATATCAATCAAAATTATGATTCCAGTTATCAAAATATTCTGAAAAAATCCTTAAACTGAGGAGAGTGGAAACTAGAATCAATTCCTGCTTTGTATTCTGGTCGTATCTTTACTAATACAAGCTTGCAGTATTTCAGGCAAAAACCGAATCTAATTTTATCCTGAAGATTCTATCGAAGCTTTTATTACCGCCGAAGCTTTTAAAAACTTGTGTCCTGGCTTCTTTCTGATTTACATATTTTCCGCTAGAGCTACATATTACGAAAGATACGTCGTGCAGCTTTCAGATAAAAGTTTCTTGTGAACTAACGTAGTCATTCAGTGTTTCTACAGTTCGGTCATTCGAAATTTGAGCCTTAGGCCAAATATACCCAAGGGATCGATAAAGACTCATTGTGACTAACAATTTTAAACTGTCATGTTTTGAATTAAGTACTAATTATCATAATGTTATCTCTTTGCAAGTGGGTCAACCGCATTACCTTTTAAAAAAGGTTTGAAAGATAGTTTGTTAATAGAAAATAATCAATGTTACAGTTAAATTTTAAATGTTTCGATGAATAAAATTTTATAACTTTTCCAATCATCTTATAAAGAAGACGATTTCGGACAAAATGTTTAGTCGGTGTCAACTGTTGGCCCCTGGTGAATATGTGTGTATCGCGGACAACTAGGTGACTCTGATTCAGATATCGCTTTTCTGTCAACTGGAAAAAAAGGCTGACCAAGAAAAAATGGAAATGGAGAAAATCCGATTTGCCACAGGCAAGCGAACAGTGAACACTCTTCCGTGATCAGTACGGGCGCAACTATTTTTATCTGAAGCTGTAACTTAACATAAGGTCAAAAATACAATAGCTTAAGCTTTCATCAAATAAAACATCAATTCGACACTAGTGTAACGTCAAGTTTGCTGTTTGCTTGAGATTATTATTTTAAATGGATATGCCCTACTTTTAAGACGCTAATACATATATTTTTTGGCCACAAATACATTTTTTCAAAACCAAAAACATTTTTTCTTACAAAGCAACTAATTTTCATGACAGCAAAAATATTTTTACTGACCATAAAACTACTTTTCTGGCCTACGAACTATTTTGCTGACGACAAAACAATTTTTTTTACCGCGAAACAAATTTTCACGACCATACGGTAATTTTTCTTGATTGTAAAATTATTTTTGTTGACCTAAAAAACTACTTTAGTAGTCAGGATATTGCAAATGATCTATTGATGAGTATTGTAAATGTTCTCAAATAAATGATTTATATAATAAATGCTCTCTAAAAAATGGTTTTTGGCAGTGACGACACTATTAAAGATGCCGATTTGCTGACAAACTAATTGTCTAATATATTTTCGTTAGTAAGGCTGGCTCAAAGTCCATCATAATTAAGCAAAAAATTATTTTATCATTTATTATGGGATATGATGAATTATAATAAAATCAAAGGTATCCTCGATATCCTACACATCGTTATAATGGAGACAATCTAAAATGCAAGTATAATGAATAATTGGCAATGCTTGCAAAAACACGAATATGGAAGGAAAAATTGCACATAAAAAACGCATGTGTCCTCATTAAAGAGAGTCCAACGGGATGCCAGACATCAAACCCTAACTGAAAATGGATTCGGAGGTAAAATTTTGAACAAATTACTTCGCCAAGGGCTCCACCACCACTCGAAACTGATCTACAACTGCAACTAAGAAGTTCACTAAACTACCCCCTGGTTTACTTAACTTCTCAGTTGCAGTTATACCACAATTATAAAAAGAACGCACTTTATTTTATTCGAATATGAAAAATTCCGACAATTTAAAAATCGCCTTACACCAATAAATTGCGACCAAACCAACACCGGAGCTGTTCAAGAGAACTATCACGTTCCACCGCAGAATCCACTAAATCTTCTATTTGCGCTCGTTAGCCATTGTTTCCAAACTTGCAGATCCTGTTTCGTCACTTCATTGAAGTGGTCTCATGTTATCAATAATAGTAACAAAATCTAATGCTTCATGAGATATTTTGTCTAGGCTTCGAGTATTTGTAATCGTCACAAAAATAACGCAAGCCCCCCCTTTTTAAAATTATGCCAGCAAACTGATTTTCATAAAATCAGCTTTGGATGAAAATTCCTATCGATTTTTACTTACGGGAATTAAGATTATACAAGGATGAAATGAAATGGGAATTTCGGAAGAGTCGTGCATATAAAATGTAAATAATACTAAAAAAATCCAAAAAAAATATATGTGGTCGCATCAAAATTGAAGTACTTTATAGCCCATTATGATTTATACTGGCCACAAATATGGTAATAAACTTTTTTATATTGTTCATATATGAACATCCCAATGGTCCTTTCTATGAAACTTTTTAAAATGTACGAGATTTTGAGATACTGTGTGTGAGAGTTTTATAGCGGTGCAGCTTTGATTTACATATGTGAAGACTTGAATTGGGAAGGGTGAGCAAGAAAAAACGATAAACATAATTCAGGTGCGTATTTTTGGTGGGCATCTTTACATAAGAAATAATTTTAGTCGAAACAAATGCAGAAATTCACCGCATTAATCAATAATGTAACATCCACAAAAATACATCAGCTATTAGGTGATTTCTCTTTAGAATTTACTGGAATTCAGACCAAATTATTTTCTGCTGAAAATGTATCATGTTTCAATGGTAAGAATAAACGTCAATATTTTTTAGGCAAAATTATGCCGAAATTGTAAGACTGCTCGTGTCTTGACTTGCAACTTGCTTAATAAACTGCTTTTGAAAACATAATTCATCAGAATAAATTGAAGAGTTTCAGTGTGCCTCGGTTGTATGCGAATTAATGCAAGCCCTCGCAAAACGAGGTTTCTGTTGTTAGCCAGACTAGAAACCATTCTTGTTACATAGAAAACAAGGCTACTTAGCATTTCACGAGCAAATTGCCTTAACTGGCTCCATTCGGAAAGTCTTTATATGTTAATTATTGACCTTCAGCATTTGAGATCCACCAGGACACACGAATGTTGCAATGCTTTCATTTTTCTCACGAAAGCCTTCCATTTTATCGTTCTGCCTACCATTTGGTGAAAATTAAAATAATTCACAGGAAATTTATATCTCACGGTAAAACCACTTAAAGCAATAATTGCAAACTCCAATTCCCATTGAGTTGTATACATTCAGTTTCTTCAAAGAGATGTAAATTACATTTTGCCGCAATTATTTACAGAAACTTCTTGCGTGGAGCCTTTATGGCACTTTACATAAAATAAGCATTAACTTCAACAGACCTGCGTTCATCTGCCACGGCCCAAAAAAAAATATTATTGAGCGTCTCAAAATTGCTTCTGTTTTATTTGTTCATCCATTCTGTACACAAGAAGATAATGAATTACATGGATTTTTTCAAGCATATTTTTTTATACATAAACTCGGATGAACATTTAGCCTTTTAATGGTATTTTCGTTTTATTTTTTTTGTTAATCGTAGTGTGATTTTTTTTTTTACTTTGTATTGTATTTCAATAAATATTTATTTTCAATTGCGAATAATAAATGATATTATTTTAAATACTTTGGTTGGTTGGTTGTAGTGGCAGCCCTCTTTGTCAAAAATGGCTCACTTAGGCCAAGATAGGCCCATTTTGATACCACAAAAAAACGAGGGCGGCACTAGAACCTGTGAGATGACGAGAACCATTTCGATTCTCGTATGAAGCCGGCTATGCAGCCGATATTTAAATCAGCTACTTCCGTGAGGCTGTCCAGGAATGGTGAGCCTAAGGTTTTCATGCGTTTCCTGGACAGTGCCGAGCATTCACACAGAAAGTGTTGGACTGTCTCCTCATCCACCTCCGATCTGCAACTCCGGCAGAAATCGTTGAAGGGAACGACTAACCTCTCTGCGTGTCTGCCAATTAGACAGTGCCCCGTCAGTATGGACACGATAGAACTCAAGGTTTCGAGACTCGTGTTCAGGAGCTGCTTGGTGCGCATGCAACTCAGTGAACGCCAAGTTTGCCTGGTTGTCCTGTAGGTTTCCTCCAACAACCAGGCTCTATTTGCAGCCTTGATGTAATGCTGCTTAAATCCTAGCTTTATAGAAGCTAGAGGTGGACCAACTTGGGGTGTGAGTGTATACTCTTGGAGCACAGTGCCAGCTCTCGCTAAGGCATCCGCTTCGCAATTTTCCGGTATATCACTATGTCCCGATACCCAGTGTAGAGTCACTTCACAGTGAAGTGACATCACGTTCAGCTGTGTACGGCATTCCATCACCATCATGGATGAGGTGTACACGTTGGATAGTGCTTGGATAGCAGCTTGACTGTCAGAGAAAATATTCAGGTTTCTTATGGAAATTTTCTGATTTTTGAGCCAGTCTATTGCCTTGTATATTGCAATGACCTCTGCCTGAAAAACACTGCAGTGGTCTGGAAGCCGGAAGGACAGTTTCAGGCCTAGCTGTTCTGAGAAAACACCACAGACAACTTTTCCGTCCATTTTGGAGCCATCAGTGTAGATGTCGACCGATTCCTGCATCCCACCTCTTTCTATTGCCCAGTCATCCCTTTAAATACTTTAGTATCACCTAAAATCGCTGCAATTTAAAAAAGTAAAACGCCACAGTCGGAACCAATTAATTGTTTTTTTTTTTAGAAAAACATGTTTATATCTATTGTTATGAATGTTGATGTCGACTAGATTGCCATGCCATGTGAAATGAACCAAATCTCACAGGGAAAACATGAAAAAAGTGTGTAGTCAAATTTTCAAATGCGCAGCAAAAGCTCTCTTTTCATTCTAAGTTTGTTTTTGTTGGAGCTATTTGTGTTATTTTCCATACTCACTTTAAACAGAAACTGGCGCTTATAGAGATTTTTATTTTGAAAACGAATAAAAATAAGTCTTATAAAAGAAACTCAATTTCACGAGTCATTACACACATTAAAAGCAGGTATTCAACAGCGACTTGCAGCTGTCGACGACTTTTCACATCGATGAGATGATAGCGAAAATTCTTGAATGATTTTAGAATTCTGTAAAGTTTTCTAATGTCCTCTTAACTGTTTCCTTTTAAGGACTGTAAGGGTGATCTGCACGAATATTTATATTATAATGAAGTAGTTCTCAGACGCATTGCCTGTTTTCATGCGTTTCGCAGCTCATTTGATTCAGAAGACATTCAGAAATAATACTGAGACCAAAGTGAGATACACATTAGAACTGCCATTTACGAAAGATAGATGCTTGTGATATTTTATGAAAATGGATAATTGAATTGCCTTTTGCAAGTAACAAAAAAGAAACAACAATAATTGTCCCAAGCCCATAACGAAGCGTATACACTTTTTCCACAATTTTTCATTGATTTTTGATAATAGTTATGCATAGTGTTTTTTGTCATACTTTAAAGCTATATAATATAAAGATTTTGAAATTGTCTTAGGAAACACGGGCATCTTATGATAAAAACATTTATACTCCAGCAACTGTTCATCGTTAGATGAAAATGATTATAGTCCAGTCGTATGGTAGTTGAACAGCATATTTTGGTAGCCAGACGGATTTTTCAGATAATATAAAAGAGGTCTAGTTGTGCCTTAACGTCAAGTACAAAGCTATGCTCTTCGAAAAAAAACCAGAAAAACAAATGGAAGTTCTACCACAAATAAAGATCGCGGTAAATTCAAGACTGTGCTTTCTAATCAAAATTTCTTGCGGATGGGTTTACCCTTTTTTGCTGAAAAATTTATCCAGCCTACTGTTGAATGTTCGATGAAATTTAGTATCAAAAAATAATTTTCTGTACCACGTTGCGCTCTTTACCGAAAATTTGAACGGATATAATATGGTTTAAATTTAGAAACGAAAGGTTTTTGCACGGAAATACGACGATGGACTGACCATTCTAGTCCTCAAATGCGAACCCTTTCGAAAATTTGTTTCAGTTCATGCAGAGTGCTAAACCAAAAAAACCCTGTATTCAGCGGTGGGAGATAATCTGGATTAAAGCAATTTTGCCATCAACTCCGTAATTAGACGAAAAAATATTGCAATCTTTTTTTCGAGCTGCCTTAAAAGATTGAATTAGCTCATTTTTTCAGACGAAAAATAAAGAAATATTTTATGAAAAAAATGTAACGTTCACGAGGGAAAGAATATTTCTTTTACTTTCATGGTTAGGCCGCATATCATTATAGATGCTCATGCAAAATGTTACTAATTCATGGGATCAAAGCAACGGAGAGTATACTTGTCTCGATTTTATCGGCACCATCACATCAGTGATGTATTGCACCTTACAATATCAATTAAATATAAATTCAACGATAAAAAAGGATTAGCAAGAAACAATACTGTAAAATAATTATCTACACTAATATTTTACCACTGTTTCGGTACGCGGCGGAAAGTTCTTTACGATTCCTTTTTTTAGGAGTTTTTTAAACCGTACCCGTTGTGTTATTAACAATGATTCCGTGCGTGAGATAGAAATTTTTAGACAAGAACAACTTTTTGATATTTTTGGCCAATTCTGAATGAATGTCCTTCGAAAATAATATGTAGCCGCCAAAAAAAGAAAGTTGTTGTGAACGTAGTAAAAATGGAGAACCTGCAGTCAAAATTTAAAAGTACAGAAAGGAAATAGTAAATTTGCTACTTTTTTGCTGTGTTTTTGAATTCTGGCTGCAAATTGTTTATTTTTTTTAATCAGAAGTTGGACAAAATACGAATCTTGTGCTGAGATGGTAAAATTTTCGGCTTCTATACAGAAAAAATGACGCTCCACAAGGATGCGGATTCGCACACCGTGAGCTGTGAAAGGTTGGCCCAGCATAATCTATACCTGGCGAGTCCAACCGAACCCAAGTATGACTGACATGAGTACAAAGAAATATAAATTGTTCTTAGTTTCATTTAGCTGTTTTTTTTTCGTTCGTTGGCCTATTTGATTGAGAATTTTGACACTGGAGATGGCTTTGTACCATGAAACAAAGCGTTCTACCCTCTCGAGAACCACCAAGAAGAATCGAGGACAGCTTTCTAAATTTTAATAAAATATCCGATGGTAGATGCTCAGTTGAAACTTTATTTTTATCATAAAACCCGGCTTGATTTTCCAAAATGACTGAAAATTATATTTTCTGACGAATCTAAATTCAATTTTTGTGGGCAAGATGGGAAGAAGAATGTTGGGCGTAGACCAACTGATTTAAAGGGTTAACGGGTTGTTTTCAATAGTTTTTTATAGATATGTTTAAATTATAAATATTGATATAGGTGGGGTTATACTCAATGAATACATTCCCGAAATACACAAAAAAGTTAATTTTTATTCATTTATGTGAGTTTTTATCAATGAAAATGCTGGTTGAAAAATATCGAAAAAACGGAAGGGGTGTGCGCAGTTGATGAAATTTTCGAGATGGTTGGTCTGAAACAAAAAAATCAAAAAGTTTTAGGTTCAGTATGTTAATAGCTATAGCGTGAAATGGGCGATTTTTGATTTTTGCAAAATTGACATCATGGCGGACATTTTTCAAAAATATACGAAAAACATGTTTTTTTTCATCGTTTTTGGCCAAAGAAAATACTTTAAATCATAATTTTGAAAAACCTCCTATTTGCGCTATAGCTGTGAGAATCGGTTTAGTAGTTTCTGAGAATTCTTCAACGCAGCGTCGAAAAACGTTGTTTCGCACAAAGCGCGGTTAAAGTATTTTTTAATGAAGAATCGCGTTCAAGTGACAAAGTGAAAGTTGCGCAAAAATACAGTGATATTGATATTTCTATATATATATCCTTTCCTAAAATGCAATAAAAAATGAAAATGAAAAAGAGGGTAGACCCCTTAAGCAATGCTGCAGTTTGATCTTATTCAAGCATTTTCCCTACGTAATGGTATGGGGATCGATAACAGCTCAACAGAAAGGCTACATGGAGTTTCTAAAAGGATGCCTGAATGCTGCTGGTTACAAGGAAATTATCGAAGATTGTGTCATTCCTACTATAAAGGAGTTGTCTCAGTACATACCGAACCCCATTTTTCAGGACGATTCTGCTACCTTCCACAGAGCAAAATTGGTAGGTTTAGCTTAGCCAAGGAATGCAATATTGCTTACCAGCAGGGTCTTTTACTTCTAGGTTACAGAACCTCATTTTCAAAAAGCCAAATTATTTTTGGCTACAAGCCTTAACGATCGATACCATGTCCTTGGATTGAAAATACTGAAAATCTTTGAGTTTTGCAGGCCTCAGCGATTGAAACATATCTAAAATATATCATTATAAATGGCGCCCAACGTGGGACTTGATACAAGTCGCAGAGAATATTTTTCTACTAATGTTCACGACATAAAAAACCTACACAATGTTTTTAAAATTTTACTGTTGAAATGAGATAAGCTTATTTCTAACTACAAGCCTGCAAAAATCATTTTCTTTTTCAAATAATATCTCATGAATGAAAACTTTGCGAAGAAACAATATTTTTAGAATGCTTTTTTACAGATTTCCTAGAAGCCAGAAATAAAATGGTCCTTCGAATAAATTTATTGATTTTTCATCTTCTTATTGAAATGGCGGCTCCTTTTTTTACTTTCATTGCATCTCGAAATAGTCCAAGGATCAACTTATTAGATTTACAAGATTCAACAGAGTTACATTGTAACATTTGGATTCTATGAATTGGAAATGTCCATTTGATTATTTTTGAACTTGTTGATGTTCTCTTTTCAGTCATAATTGACTCTCAATGCTTTGCTTTGTTTCATTTTCGAAGAAAAAGATGTTAAAGCAATGTTTACTTCATACTTTTGGAGAGTATATCAAAACACAAAATAAATTTATCTATATATGTCCTTCATCGCTCAATATATACCATTTTTTTCCTAATATTATCATTTTCTATTTTTCTCCAGCATTTAATCAAAACAATATAACATCTAACCAATTCGTTCCAACAAAGCGACCGCAAAGTGTTTGACCATCGGTTATTTACTAGGGAGTCACGTCCAAAAGAAGGAAAATGAGGCAATTTCCCAGAAACTTTCACGCAAGAGAAAATTACAGCTCGAATTTTTTTCGGAGCCATCCTTTTCGACAAGAAATTTCTACAGTGTGTTATCTCGGGTGTAAAATTGACAATATCCTCTTTTCTAGTATTTTCACCAAAAAAATAAAACAAACAAAAGAAATTCACAAACTCATTTCAACGAAAACAAAAGTAAATTGGAACGTGGCTCAACATGCTCATTCACTCATTGATAACTCATGCGTGAAAATAATATCTCTTTTGTTCGAACAACAAGCTGTATCGAATTGTAGCTGCCAGAATTAATATTATGTACCTTGGTTGAGATTCTTTTTTGTCACTGAAAATCATTAGCTTGATTATTATACAGAAAAGTGAGGTTGATTAGTCCGTTGCTAGGCTGGTAGCGTTGTACAGAAAACAAAGCTAGCAGCTATTTTTTTAACTTTGTGTTGTGTGGAATCAAATACTTTTAGAAAGTTTGCTGATCTTTGCTCCCCAGCTTTTTTATATACGACAACTTTCATCGAAAATAGTCAAATACTTCAGCTTCTATTTTGGGCTTCTTTTTCTAGCAACTGTAGTCATGTCATTCCCCAATCGACTTTCGCATTTATTAAAGTTCCGAAGAAATATGTATTTAACTTGCGAACCTACTCAGCAAGAGTCCATTGTTATTATTTTGAATGCCTTTGTGAATTTTCACTCGTCATAACACAAATTGTCAATGTCGACAAGCGTTATCTCCACACATTTTCACCCAATGGGAGTTATCTGACAAACTAACAATTACAACAGATAAATAGTGTCATTGCTGCGGGCAAATTTCAATCTGGTGTCTCTTCTTTCGAGGCGAATTCATGAATATTAATTAATTTCAAAAATATTGAATATCCCTATTCAGATGTCTTCTGTGATACATGCCTTCAGGCAGCCATCAAATCCACTGGAAATTTTCAAACTTGTTACATAATGCACAATGGGTGGGTGTTGACGGAAGAAAGGAGTCTGCAGTCACAGGGCTGGTTCTCTAATGGAATCGACACGAATACATTTCAGATTAAAATTTTGGTTGGTTGGTCCACCACGGAGTGACGTTATGACTCAAAAACTCAATAAAGCATTGCAACCATTAATGCCAATATAGTTTTATAGACTCCATTTATGTGCCTAAAAAAATTGAAACAGAAGAGCTAGCTGATTGTCCAGAATCCTGAGGAATAAAGCAACTGAAATTTCTGAATTCCATGATGCCTGCGGACTCTTGGGGAAAACCACATTGCAGTATTTATTATTTGTAAAATCTTATCAATAATGAATGATCCAAAAAATATCTAGCATTCAACGTTTACATGTCGTCATCCTAATTGGATACTCTTGTAAATTTAAAATTTTATTAGCGACAAAAGAAATGCCTCACATAATTATACATGAGTATATTTCTCTCTATTTTCAGGCAAATTGCAATACATTAATTTGGATATGTAACAGAATTTCATCCAACCAAGATTTCAATTATTTTTATCTGAAAATAACACAGATGTAAGTAATTTTATTTATATACGAGGGGTGATCAAAAAGTAATGAGAATCACAATAAAAAACGGTGATGTCAGTTACAAAATTTATTTATTTTTCTACACAGTCTCCTAACAAGGCAATACATTTAGTCCATCTTTTTTCTAAACCCAGGATTCCCTGACAAAATTTTTTTTTTCTTGACCCTCCCAAAACGTCTCAACAGTGGCCATCACTTCACTATTGTCTTCAAATTTCTTGCCTCGGAGGTGTTGCTTGAGACGAGCAAAGAGGTAGAAGTCACTGGGAGCTAGATCTGGCGAATAGGGTGGGTGTTCCAGCAGTTCGAATCCCGTTTCTTGAATGGCAGCCATCGCAACTGCGGCTTTGTGAGCCAGAGCGTTGTCTTGGTGAAACAGCACTCCAGCTCGCAGTTTGCCGCGTCTTTTTGCCTTAATAACTTCCCGTAATCTTCGTATTTGGTCCGCGTAGTAAGAGCCCGAAATAGTGGCTCCCTTTTCCAAATATTTCACCATAATTATTCCTTCGGCGTCCCAAAAAACGGACACCATAACCTTTCCCGCCGAACTTGACACTTTGAACTTCTTCGGTGTTGGTGACGAGGCTTGCTTCCAAGTCATCGATTGTTGTTTGGTTTCAGGATCAAAATGGTGGATCCAGATCTCGTCCATGGTCACGAAACGTGACAGAAACTTTTTCCGATCTGCTTGGAACTTTTGGAGATTCACCCTTGAAAAATCGACTCGTTTTTTCTTGTGCTCGTCGGTTAACATTCGCGGTACCCAACGCGCGGAGACCTTTTTCATCTGCAATTCGTCCACAAGGATTGTTCGAACGCTACCGTTTGAGATCCCCGTGACCTCAGCTACATGTCTGACGGTCACTCTTCGATCTGCCAACAAAACATCTTCGACCTTTTGACGTTATCTTCAGTGTGGGACGTATATGGGCGTCCTTCGCGGTGTTCATCTTCAGTGGATGTTCTTCCCAGCTTAAGCTCCTTGGCCCAGCGTGCAACTGTGGAATACGGAGGAGTAGAGTTTCCCAATGTTTCCTCTAAGTCGCTTTGTATGTCTTTGGTAGACATTTTTTTCAAACAGAGGTACTTAATGACTGCTCTAATTTCGATTTTCTCCATTTTGATGTTATCTCTTCGCCGGTTCGTATTCAACTGAATGTCCCCCCCGTGAATCGTAGTCTATTTATATGATTTTTTCATCCTGACCTAGTGAGTCTATAAGCAAGCGAAAAAATTTTTTGTTGGATTTTTATGCGGACTGGAAATAACCGTTTCTCACTACTTTTTGATCACCCCTCGTATGTTATAGTAAGTGATACACATGATGGCATATGTTGTTTCAAATTTTAATTTTCAATGTTAAATGATTCAATTACTACCATTCATTGACAAATAGTATTAAACTTCAATAAAAATGATAATGAATGATGATGATGAACGTTCCGCATAAAAATAAAACAAATCAACATCAACACCATGTGTTGATTTGTTTAATTTTTATGCGGAACGTTTTCGCAATAATTATTCGACAGGCAGTAATAGAATTTGACCCCGGCAAAAAAAAAGAAAATTTAAATGTAGGCAGTTGAAAGCGCTAACTTCAAGATAAAAAAATCTATACATTGCTAGGTATGCAATTTTTTCGGAAAATTACAGAAAATTGCCTTTTTTGCAGCATTTTTTACTTACAGGTGTTTGAATAATGGAAATATACAAAAAAAATTCCAACTTAAATTTATAGCTGATAAATGTAACTTTAAATTTTGTCCGAAAAATTTTTCTGTAAATAAATAACTTCACGAGATACGATTAATTTAGGAAAACGGGTGTGCGCGCACGTCCTGTAAATCGAAATTTTTTATCTCCCGTTTAAAGAATCAATAATTTGGGGCTTTTACCACTCGGAAAGAATAAATAAAGTTATCTAAAATGTAGAGAAAAAATTCAACTTTCAAATGAATATATTTTCAAGTTTGAAAAAAAGTTATCTAACTGTAAACTTTATTTATTTATGAAAAAAATAAGCCCTACATAGACAATAAACTATTTTGATTAATGTTTATTTAATAATTATCTCAATAAAAATTCCTTTTGGATTCAATATTTTTAATGTTTATATAACATTACTGTTACCAAAAATGGCATGATTAACTTAGGAGAAAAACAAAAGCTTGTTAAAGTCGTTTTTTTAAATTCTTAGTTTTTTTTAGAATTCGTTCAATATTTTTTTTTAAATTAATATATTTTAATGAATATTTATTTATAAATATTTCAAAATATAAACTTTTGAAACAATCATATAGTTTTTTTAAATGGTTTTTTTTTTAATAATTCGCAATTATTTTTAATTCATCCAAAAATTTGCCAACTTTTAGACAATATAATAAAACTTTTTTCAGTATGAATATTATTACCTACAACAGTTTGTGCTACAAATCGTTACATTAATGGTTCAAAAGAGAGGGGATTGTTTATTGCAAACAATTTTTAAAAAAAAACTTTATACTTGAGCTTTAGGTGGAAAATCGTAAATATTTTCTAGAAAAATTAAGTTATTGGTGAAAATTCAAAATAACATTGTAGATACGTCGGAGTCCTGCAACTTGTAAGTAGATGGAACAATTTTTTTAAAATTTGATTGTTTAAAAGTTACATCCAAAAAACCTTAAAAATGATGATGTTCAAAAATGGTACTTGGAAAATTCAACAGCTACAAATTTTCGTGTGAACATTTTTTTGTATTTTTATTATTTCAAGAATTAAAGTAAAAAAAAACAACAAAAAAAAACACATTTCACTTCCCGATTTCTCGAAAAATTGCGTACCTAGCATTGTAACGATTTTTTTTATCTTAAAATTATCCTTTTCAAGATACTTTGTTGAAATTTTCATCCTTTTTGTGGTTTTTGCTAGATTTTAAGAAAATTTTGTATTCTTTTACTACACTATAATGGCTTTAAAGCTTGAAAATGCTTTAACTATGAAATTTTATTTAAGAAAAATGAATATTGTCGTATCGTACAACGGGGATGCTCACAAGGTTTTTTTTTGGAGTAACGTTGAATTTTTCAAACGAAACAATGACCTTTCATTAGCGAATTGACTTTCATAAGGAATATTTGCTTATATCTCATAAATCGAAATTGTCTGGAAATCGGTCCCCGCTTTCCCAAACTAAATTTGTACAATTCCGTCTTGAATTTTTTCGATTTTTATATGCAAAAGTTTTTATTGTCTATGCACGGTAATAATGGAGTTCCACATCTTTCAATTAATTCAAAAGCAAGCCCAAAAAGTCTATTGTATTTATAATAAAAGTCCATTGTATTTATTTTATCAATTATTTTTTTTCATCAATTTTTCAATGTCCAGAATATTTCAAAGGGTTAGACAAAAGTCTGATTCGCTCATCATTCAGGTAATATTTGCATCTTGATGCATATTTCTTATTATGATCTTTTTCTCTTTGATCGAAAAAAATTTCGTTAGTAAATGCATCTTTTTTCCAGACTTTTCCCAAAGTATGCTTAAAATATTCCGTCAGCCATCTTCATCAAAACTCAAACATTTTATGGTCGTGTTTGCTGTGCTATTTCTACATTTAGTTCAAATTTTCTACCAACTCTAATTTTATCATAGGTATTTCTACCATCAGCTCTTGACTTTATCCTTTGTACTCCAAACCCCTTTTCGGTTTCCATTTTTTCACGTTTCATGGTTTTTCATTAACGTTAGGTCTTTTAGATTATTTTCAAGTGGTTCAACTACTTATTTCGGATGGCGAATTTTCACATTTAGATGATAATTCGTGTTCATTTACTTTGTTGTTTAGTATTCACTATCGGTTTAATCTGCATATTTTCATGCTCAGCGCCGTCAGCGGAGGTGCAGAGTGCACACAATGTGTGGATAGTTTAGAGACAATCTCGTCATACTTAAACTCATCCTTCTTAAGCAGAACCTACAGGAGTTCTACAAATAAGTGCGGCCGTAGACGGTTCGATCGTTTTCCAATCCAACATGACACGACTCGATTAAGAAACTATCGTATGCGATTAACATGCAGTCGGATTCTTCGGTCATATGCCAATTAAGGTATATAGACGACGATGTAAGTCGTGAGATACCATTGCTATCATCGCTTGCTGACCCGATTCCATTTCTTAAAATATTCATCTGCTCGCTCTCACACGATAAGTTTAATTCAGATTGTAGACCGTTGGTTGTGTACCAGTCGTGTCGGTAAGAAAAGTAAGAAAATAAAACGTGGAGCGTCTTACTTTGTAAATATTGCAATGCAACCAAGCCTAGAAGTTTAATTTTCTCGAAAATTAGTCTAGTGAACTTTTGGTATCATTTTGGAGTATCGTTTCACCAATAATTTAACACCAAGTATCACAAATAACGATATGGTTAAGAATATTGATTGCCCTGCGATAATTATTATCATATTCATAATTTTCATTAAGGATTAGTGTTTGTTTTTGGTGTTAGGATTTCGTTTTATAAACTTAAGAAAATCGATTGTTTTATTGCACATTTTGCATGTTTTTGCATTTAAAAAACTTCTCACGAAATTTTATGAAGATTGAAATTGTCTGGCTTTTTGGATCGATTTTATTTTAAACTTTGTGAGGGTTGAAAATGTTTATCTTCCATTTTGGCGGGCAAAATTTTTGAGTTCCAATTTTGTTTTTCGAAGAAATGTATTCTTATCGTTGTTTAAAATTAATATTATAGATTGTTTATTTCGTTTATTGTCAGAAAAAGCGATAAAAAAAATCTACCAGCACTGTTTATTCTTTATTTTTAAAACAATTTTGAATCTCTCGTTTTGTCGTTTCAAAATTATTTAAAATTGAATTGTTTTTCATCTTCTTCTAAATGGCATAAACTTTTATGGATAAAATTCACTGTGATTGTGACTGGGGACTGTTCATCCAAATGTTCGATCAAATGCCAATAACCTTCAATTTCAATCAATATAATGAATTATTCTTGTGATTAAAAAAGATAGTCTGCAATAAAATGACTAATATTTATAAATTTATATTGATATCCAATTTCAAAAACAACCTCTTCCTAATTTAAATTGTAAATGTGAAATAAATATGAAATGGTAATACTTTAAAAACCTTCAAAATAGTTTTTCTCATTGTATCCTTAATGACGGTCTAATAAAAATTATGATTTGGAAATTAACATGTACTAATTTTGGCTACTGTTCAAATTCGACAACATTAACAAAATTTTACTCGTTTTTCACATATTGAAGAGAGTTTTTTTTATGTGGAACGTGTTCATTAATAATTATTACCATGACTCTATGTGGAAAAGAGTACGGAAGGGCATGAGGGAATTAAAGACAAAAATTTACTCTACATATAAAATTCGCTTCGCTTTAAATGGAGAACTCTTAACGGCAACATACACACATGAGTTTTGTACGCTCATCTATGGCACATTATCTGTCGAATTATATACGTCTTATTCCTTCCTTTGATAATAACTACTGAAATAAGGTACGAGAAGTTTCGATATTATTGTACGAATTTACAGATTTGAAAGTATTTTCGAAGCAACTTTTATGAAAGATATTCTGTTACAAAAAAAATCATTAGACAAGCAACGTCATTTTAAGAAAGATTTACGAAAGAAAATATATACTGTGTAATGTTTTCTTATCGATTTATAATAAGGGCAAATGTTTCTTATTTTTCACAACTGAATACTTATCACTCCAAATTTTAATGATTTTATCGTCAAAGTTAACGTAAAACACTTACATAGGTATGGAAAGGATGTGTTTTTGTTTGTATGATAGATAATAGAAAATAAAATAAATCTGCTTTAGTTTACGATGACCACATAATTATATAATTATCAACTCGAATAATTATTGATTTCTAAAAAGGTTTTTCAGCATAAAATCCTTGAAATACAGGCGATAAGATGTAGAAATTGTTTTCTTGTTAAACTTTATAAGCAAAAAAATTTCTTTCTCTTTATTTTATCCACAACAGAAGACAGTAAATTAAGGAATCGCAAGATTCAACGGTGTACTGTATTCAGAGGTCTTTCCGTGCTCTTGTTAATATTAATATGATTTATCATATGCTTCCTTTCATTCCAAAAAAAATATCCAAGAAGGGAGAGCAGACTCTGATGATCATGCAGCTTTGATTTTGACCCTCAATGATGCTACTCCTTGAATATTCGAAACATCCTCGTACGACCTTATTAGAAGTTCATTTTACTTCTTACTAAAAAAAGATACATATATCTTTTTTTCATGTGTTGTGTGGTACACATTGCACTACCATAATGATCGTTTCGATCTTTATGATTTAAATTTTATGGTTGTTAGTTCCATTTTCAAAACATGCCATCAAAATTTTTTTTGGCAGTGGAGGTTATTCACCATCTGATCAAAAATTGAAAGCTCAGAATCTCATCCTTTGAAGAATCTCATCCTTTATTAAGAAGTAAGATAGATTACTTCTTACATCTTACATGGGTAACAGAATCGATCATTTCTTATATTTGATGTTTATCGCAAGCAATACATATTCCATTTTCTATGAATGAGTAATTGAAGAGATGCTTTTCACTTCGATTCCTTCTTCCTTAGAAGTTGGCGATAAGAGAATCGAAAAAGTGTACAATAATGTGTTCTCTGACCAGAGATTAAACAATCAATAATAATTATCTAATCATTTCTTAGCTCACTATGTAAAAACAGGAAGAAAATGCATAGTACCTAAGGAAATGTATAAAAAAATAGTCCACTATTTCTCGGGTTTTAAGATTAGTTTTTAAAAAAATGTGTCTTAGTTTCAATGTTAACAATAGAGAATAGTATCTTATAATTTAATCACAACAAACGGATTGTCTTCCTTAGTAGTATAAAATATCATGAAATTAATATTTCAAATACAAAAAGCTTTTTCTTTGAATTAGGAAACCTAAACTAAATCGAACACCTACAGTGAGCACTTATGGAATGTTTTCCTTTTGTCGAAGAATACTTTCATTTTTGAGGTGGTTACTATTTCGTTTAGTTGAGAGTTTCACGTAACTTGAGTAAACTTTTTCCGTGTACCTTTCGCTTGAAAGACACTCTATAAGAATAAGCTACAAAATAAAATATCCAAGAATGTGTTGAGTATCATGTTCTCCAAAGAAAATCCCTCTCTGTTAGTTGAAATTGAACTCTTGTAACATTGATAGTGCAAAAAGTTTTTCTGTAATCTTGGAGAGCATCTTCGAAAATTAAATTGTGTTGTTAACAGCGATCCAACGTAATATGAATATTAAAATGAGGTCAGAAATCTGATATGCATATCATGAGTGCTAATAACATAAATTAATGAAGAACCAGATACTTGCATAATTATTTTTAAATATCTTTGTAAACACTTTTGTTTCCAAAAATAATTCAAGGTTTAGCAAAAGCTGTTAAGTCGAGAAAAGAAATACGTTAAAGTGGAAAATATTAGGAAAAATTTGAAATTTTCATTTTAATGTAACATCAATGGAGAAAAAAGATTCATTTTACTAATTTATCCTCACAATAGTAAAAAGTTCCTATGCCAAAATTACTGCGTATGAATGAATTTTTTTGCAGGAATATTATAAATAATTTGGTGTATTTCGTTTCTAATATTACTATGTGTGACAAAATTTTAAAAAATGGCATCGTTTCATGCATTTTGTTGGTTCAGAAGAGAAACACAATCAATAAAATGCTACTTTCTAACTTTTAGACGTTATCTAGTAGGATAAAATTTTGTTCCAGCAAAAGATAATGTTTTTTTTTGCTTTTTGCATCGTTATAAAATACTCAATTAACCATTATTACTTTCAAATATGTGCCTTATTAAATTATACTTTGCAAATCAATAGCTTGTTAACAATATTTTAATGGAACATTTTCGCCTCGCATGTTTTTGACAATATCAATCTAATTTTTTCAATCATAAATAGCAACGAAAATCTGAAAATACCAATTAAAATTTACGGAGAAATCCAAGGAATAATCTCAATTAAAATCATTTCGACTTACGAAAAGAAACCAACTTCGTTCAAACGATATGCATGAAAAGAATTAGTTCGTATTTTACTATTGTTATTTTTTCAAGCCGTTTGATGTTTGATATCGTCAATATATTTTGTTGATTCCGTTTACATTATGTCTTATTCCAAATAAAAATGGCAAAAAAAAAACACCCACATCAAGGTTTGATCAGAAGACAAACATTTCACGGCACTATTAAAATTTCTGAATATTTTTTTATGATGACATCAAGAGATTTACTGAAAGAGCCGAGAATACACACAAAATAAGATTGTATCGATACCAATTACACTTTCTTATTCCATCTTACCTTGCTGGCACAATTGTTGATTTTGTCCTTAGACTAAGACACAGTCTTACAGTTAACATTAGCGATGTAACACAACATTTTCTGTACGACTATGTATCAGTCGAAGACACTTCTTTTTGTGGATAATGTAGATGGTTGTTCGTATCTTTTCAACATATTTTGCAACATATATAAATTTATATTTAGTGTCTGGATTATGATTTTATAAAAATATCACGAATGTTTTTTTTAAAATATTTGGAATATGTTCCATTCCATAAATGAACAGTGAACTTTTGTTCTATTTTACACGATCAACTCGAGCGGAACTCTGGTATTTTGTATTGTGGATAGAGAAGATTTATTAACTTCCCAGTATATAGGAAGTTCTTGTAATCGCCTCGAAAATCGAAATTGAAAATTTCAACATATCTTTACGTTTTGAGGTCTTTAGAGTATATTTTAAGTGTTTTTAGAAAGAAGTATGTATGTGTGTGTGTATATGTATGTACGTATGTACGTCCGTCCGTACGTACGTGCGTTCGTGGACAGTTTTTTCAAAGAGCGTAACTCACGTAAACAAACTCGTATCGCGTCTTTGCAATCTTAAGAGCTGATTAGTTTTTGGTACACTTCGGTCGGGGGGATTGTTGTTTTGACCCTTTGAAGGTCATTTCTGTCGTGCGCTATATCTCGCGAACCAAACGTATGATTTGCTTGATCAAGGTGTCAATCAACGCGTATTAACATTTACGTAATTCTATCAAGTTTTTAAAAAAATTCTTGGAGCCGTTTTTTAATTTTTTAAAAAAAAGTGCAAAAAATTAGGTTTTTTTTCAAAAACACAAAATTTGATTTCCGAATCGAAGTAATCAATATTTATATAATTTATATACTCCAAATAGTTCTTGTAAAAAAACAGCAAAAGTTTTTTTCATGATTACGAAACAAATTAAATTAAAAATAAAAATTCATTAAACGTTCAAGGTCATTTACGTCATTCATTATATCTCGAGAACCAAATATAAGCTTTGCATCATTAAGGTGTCAATCGATGCGTATCAACATTTTTATGATGTTTTTATATTATATATTTTTTTTTAATTTAATAAATTTTTTTTGGAAAAGTAGTGTTTTTTATAAAAAATTCATTTTTAACCTGATTTGCACATCGTAATAATAAATGTTTTTAGCATTTATAAATTTTTATAAATCTTTGTAGAGAAAGCAGCAAAAAAATTTCGTCGGATTACAAAATAAATTAAAAAATTAAATTAATTAAATAAAAAATAAAAAATCATTCAAAGTCACCATGTAAAAAGGGTTCATTCGAATCATTATACCTTAAATCTCTGATTCTTAAGACATTGTTGTATAGTCAATCAAAGTTTATTAATATTTGCAACATTTGAGTAGATTTTCAATAGTCTCCGCAGCACCATGTTTTAACTGTAATGAAAAAACTGCTTTGTAACCTGTCCCGCCTCCGATTGATCTGCGTGAATAATCAATCAAACCAATGCACCAAAATCCTTACGTAATCAATTGACGCTTGCGTAGATGTTACGATTATTATTAAGTCATTCCAATAACTTTTACGAGAAGTATATTTTTTTTATTATTTGAAGTAATATTATTTCCATAATTATTATTGTGTTTAATATTTTTAATATCTATGTAGATATTACTGGGAAGTTGACCGTGTGGACCTCATGGGTCGCACCTCACGGCTTGTTAGTTTTGCTTTGTTACTGAAAATTATAACATACTATAATTATACTAAGAAGATTTCATCAACACTTTAGAATAAAGTGATCAAAAAGAAGCAAGAAATACACTGAAAAATTCTTGTTACAAGTGAGTCTGCGTTTTGAAAATGTACACAAATGTTTAAAAACAAAAACAATGATGTACCAAGAGAAAATTTTACAGAATGTTGTGAAACCTATTTCCAAAATCTGAATGGAATATTTCAGTGGGACTTAACATTGTAAGAAGGATACAGATAAACTAGTCTATAAGTGGCTGCGAAATATATATAGATTGCTGCAAAAGTTTATTCTGATCCAGTAGTTCAGAGCTTAAGCCGACTTGCATTTGTGAACCAATTTGTAGGCTGAAGTCTGTTCGAAATTCGGAGAGTCTAAGGGATGCTTTAATAAAGAAATATTCCAAGAATTTAGTGAAAAAGGTGTTATGGCATTATGACTGATGATTGGCCGGCACGTCTGTATAGTAGCGTTAGGAAGACACTGTGAATTATGTTAAGAATTTTGAAAACAGTAAGTTATGCTAAAATATATAAGTGAAGATAAAAGTTATCATCGTTTAATCGTATAATGATGGAAGACCTTATAGGTCATGAACAAAAGGCTACGTAACCCCTATATTAAGCATTTTTCTCAATTTGTATAATCGTAATTCTTAGCATTGACAGCTCAAACACGTGTCCACTTAATTTACACTGTGTACCACAAAAACGTGTCGCTAATTATACCTCCGTTTTTGATCGTATACTTAATTACTTTGGCCAATAAATGCCTTAAGGGGTAACACTACTCTAAAGACCCCCTTTTTCATGATTTTTCGTAAGTAAATAAATTAAAAAACACCAAATCCGCTTATGGTAGTATATTGTATACCTAAAAAGTACAAAAAAAATATTTTTTTATCCAAAATGGCGGCCACAGGACCCCGTATTCGGCTTTTCTCTCCTAGAACAAATAACTAAATTTTTCTTAAATGGCATACTATTAGCTAGTGAAGAACGTAGGAGATTTTTTAAAACTAATTTTTAACAAAATGGTGCTGTTTTGAAAAAAAAAACGATTTTTGACAAAAAATTAACCCGTTCCAAAATAATCTTACCGGGAAGCTTGAAAAAAGTGATTTTGAGAAAAACTCTTTTAAAGTTTTTGTTGCTGTTAAGTAGTCAAAAACATAAGCGTCTTATGAGCGACATCTATTGGCCTTCTTTGATACTATAAATACCTCACGTGATGTAGGTAACAAGACTACTTATTATCCCGAGAGGTATATCGGAGCAGCTGCGCTCACCGGCGCGTGATTCACCGACAGCGTACGCGGGGCTCTAGGACGCGGTGCAGCAAAGTATCTCAGTTAGCCCTTTAGAATTTTTTTCACGCTATAAAACTACCGACATTTACACAATTTTAGCCAATTAAAAAAATTGATTTTTTGAAAATCCTAGAATAATATTACCCCTTAAAGCGTTACGTGTTTAGTCCTGATGTGTAATACTTTTTTAGACTTTGGAGATAAAGCTTCATAACAACATGAGTGTCATATATAAAAGGCGATTTGAGGCAGTGTTTTTGGTAAGTCATCCAAAAGGACAAAAAATGAGTTTTGCACAGACTGCATGATATACTAAAATTTCTGCTTTTGATTCGTTCGTTAAGAAGTGGATTAAGATTCATAAAAAGTCTGGTAATGTTGACGACGAGCCAGCTAGAGGTCCTCTGAGAGAGACCTCTTAAAAGCCAGATAAGGTCATATGTAGCTTGTTTGAAAAGAACCCGACATTAAGTCGTTGAAATGCGAGACAGGAACTGCTGAACCAAGGAATGAGGATATCACATATAGTACGTACTAGATAAAGAGTAGATTGCAAGAATCTGGCATCAAAAGTAGAAGTACACTTGCGAAGCCGTAGTTGACCGAAAAACAGAGACTAAGTTGAAGGAAGCGAAATTTGGACCGTGATTGGAGCAACGTGATGTTTACTGATGAATCTTCATTTGATTTTTGTAATTACTGGAAGAGAGCCTGGAAGAAAAATGGTGAAAAAATTTGCGACGTACAGTAAAATATCTGGCAAACGTGCAAATTTACAGATGCTTTTCGGAAAGGAGATTCGGGAAGCTAATTGTGTTTTACGGAAACCCTGTCAATGATCAAATTTTATAAAAATGTTTTGCTTAAATCTACTTAGAGTTTATGTGGAACCACCAATCACGATTGGATTTTGCAAGAGGATTACGATTCAAGACATCAGAGTTGACTCTGTACAAACTGACAACGTTGGATTGCCGATCACAAAGTGCAGATGTGAACCCGATAGACAACGTGTGGTCACTAATGAAGGAAAAACTGAAAGGCAAGAATATAACCACCATATGGCAGCTCACGAGGGCCTTCAAAAGGACATGACAAGGCTTTAATAGGGAATACGCACAAATTGTCAATTTGTTTAAAGTGATCATGGCTCCGATGACAAAAGAAATTTCTGAAGACGTAATAGAACGGCGATCTTATCGTGAAATCAGCATAATAATCGGAAAACTGCAGTCAAGTGTTCAAAATATAATATTAAATTAGAAGATGACAAAATCTTTCGAGAATATACTTAGAAGTGGAAGATCGCGAGAGCTGACCGATCGTGAAAAAGAGAAGACAAGTGTACTTGCAGAAATACAAAATAATCCTCTTACCTCACCAAAGTTTACCGGCAAACCCATATATTTTAGAACTGTGCGTAGAGTGCTCAATCGCAATAGCTATTTTACCAGGACGCCGCGGAAAACGAAATACATTAGGGAAACAAATGAAGGAAGACTACTCAAATTCGCAAAACTTTATGAAGGCAAGCAAGAAATTTTTTAGAAAGCGTCCTGTTTGGCAATGAGAGCCAGTTAATATTTTCGGTCACGACGGAAGACAAAGAGTGTGTAAAAAATTAAACTAAGGCTCCAAAAAGCGAGATTTAACTGGTACAGTAAAACATGGGGGTGGAAGCGTTCTTGTATGGGAGAGTATGTCGGTGGGGGTGGGTTAATTGAGTTGTTATCGACGGTATTATGGAACGTACGGTATATCTAGATAAACTTAAAGCCAATTACAGCAAAAATTGGAGTTAGGACCGACTTGGGGTTTCCAACAAGACAATGACCCGAAACATACGGCACAGGTAGTGAAAGAATGGTTGATTTTCAATATTATCGAACAACTCCATTCTCCACCACAATCTCTAGACTTAAACCCAACCGAATATGTATGGAAACATTAGAAGTCAAGTAGAAAGTCAGAAAAAAACAGAGCTGACCTGACCATCTGTTCTTCGTGAAGAATGGGACAAAAATTACATGAGGAATCACAAAAAATTTAGTCTATCCAATGCCAAACTGACTGAAAGCTGTAATTTCTGCAAAAGAAGACCCTCCCCCCAAATACTAATTTTTAAGATAGCTGAAGTTAAAAGTGACTCTACGTAAAATTGTGCTATTTTTTATTGTGCTGAATTTTATTATTTTTATTTTATGTTAAGTTGGACTAAATGAACGTATTTTTTTGCACATCATATGAAATTAGTATATTGTTTTTATCATTATATATAGATTTTGTCAAAAGAAGATTTCCGAGACTTCAGTTCAATGTTTTTGAAGAAAGTTGAAGGGGTACGTAGAAGAATATTCAATGTGGACAACCAATATTCAATTTGGACAATTAAGATCCTACGATGATGATATATAAATCACGAAGCTATTCACTTTTATTTAAAATGAATTAGCATAAGGGGAGTTACTCGGTTAAAAAATAGTCACAATTTTTTTGGGGATATTTCCTTACAAAAAAAATCTTAATAGTGCATGTACAAAATTTTATATCAATATCTTTTATTCTACAGCGCTCGTAGTCCCCTTCCGTCCTACTATACTTTTTGAAGCGCAAGTGGCCTTCAAATGCGCGAACATATGTCGCTATGTAACTATTCGACTATTATACTTTCTAATACAATACATACAAGTTATATTACATAATCTAAGTTAGTGCATATTTGAATTTCACAGTGTAAACATCAGAAATTGTGATTGAAAATGGTTTCAAATCAAAAAAGACGAGATAATTCTCGTATACCAAACAAACTTTAAACGCGGTTTTCTCGAAGCGTACTTTTTGTGTAGATTTGTGAAAAAACTACTCATCCGATTTACTTGAAATTTTCCACACATCTCGTATATCTTACTAATTTAACTACTGCACGGACTTAAGGTTAGAGCAAAAAAAACGACAATTCTGGAACACTTTTACAATCGAAAAAAAGTCAAAATTCAACACACGTATATTCAAACGTGCACCAAATTGCAAAAAACTTACTTATTGTCCTAAATCTAGACCAGTATAGTAGTTTATACTGAAGACTAATAGAATTTTTTAGTACATTGTCACATATGGATATTTTTCCCACGGTTCTACGAGGCGAAATCAGCTTATTTTTGCTTGGCACTGCTCAAGCGCTTGATCGAAACGGCCGCCATTTTTTTTATTTTTTTTATAATGTGAATGTGAATTTTCAATCTCAATATATATACATTTAAAATTTCAAGTCGATATCTAGCTTATTTTATATATATATATTTAGAAAAAAGATTCATTTTCGCCGTTTTAACAAGGTTACACCCCCCCCCCCTAAAACTAAAGCTACAATATAGTCTGTTTCATAATTACAGCTCGAAATTATAGACACTTGGAAACGTTTGGAACTAAAGTAACTATTGTTGAAGTATTCCTGAATCAATGTGCACTTACTTTTGTTTGAAAAAACAAAACGTACCAAGATTCGCGTATCTTTGCAAATAGATTCTTTGTTCCTATTGCCACTAAAGGCATGTTTCACAATTTTAGCGTCACTAGTCGTATTTTAATTTCAAAGTATTGCAGACTAGTTTTCTGAGTTCGTTTGTTGGAAAGTTAATATCCGGAGTGTCTATTCAGAAGATATCACGATAAGTGATTTGAAATGGCAACGAAAGGAGAAGACTTTTACCGCAAGAGCCTGCTGGCTATTGCTTGTCGAATTGGTCAGAGTGACAAAGTGGTGTTTAATTTCCTGAAAAATCTTGGATACCAAAAAGACAAAAAAGGCGAGACTGAAGGAAAATAATGAAAAAGCGTCGAACACCACTATGATTTGCAAGCAAATTGCAATCGTCTGACGCCTCGAGTTTGAAGGACAATGATAAAAGGATGCTCTGTTATTTCGTCACAATTAAAGTCGCTGTACATGCTTCAAAGTATTGGATTCATTCAGGCTGATATGGGCAGAAACTGTGTGAACTATTTGTTCAACTTTCATAGGTTGGCTGCCACCAAACATTCCAAATTGGTTTCACCGTGTGCTACCATCGCATTTCAACACGCATTGCACGGTGCTATGAGTTCTCCCGACGACCTCAAGACCTCTTTGGCTATGTGCCTTGAGTAGCACATGTGACCTCACCTGTTATTAATTTAAACATGGTTTAAAATGCTGCATCTTAGCTCCAGTTTTCGTCATGATTCTTATCACGCTATCGACAGTTCAATTTGATAGTGGTACTTTACTAATTAGTTATTGAGGTCACCGATTTGTTTCACGACGCAGCGGCTATTATGGTATGAGTACCATCGGTGATTTTCATGGCACTGAGCCCTTTAAGGAATCTCAATTCACTGCCTGATTGGTCTCGATGAAAAGAGGTAAATTAAGAAGGATCAGACTACTAAAGGGTTTATTGGTGCAATCTGAAAAATAATTTCGTGCATTTTTCAAAGCAGAAATTCAGTCGACAATCAATGAAGTGGTTGCAGTCTGCTTCCATTGAAGTTTTGATGTGGACTATGTGCTGGCCACAAACGTAAATCTAAAAGGCAATGCCTGAAGTGCTGTTTTGTTCCAAGGATATACACGAAACAGTTATTGTTCGTCTGAGGTACATATTGAACAAAAACGTTAATTAGGGAATCAAGAAAATGTTCACGCATTAAAATAATCGTTAATTAAATAATCAGAAAATAACATGAGCAATGCAATATGTTAAGCCAATTGAAAGCATGTTGAATAGAATTTTGGAGTCCATTAAATACAAAAACATTCTTCTAATTTATATTGAGGTTTCATTCCTTTTCAGAAAGAGAAAATAAATGTATTTTATAAAATATCAATATTTTGAATAAAAATTTTGAATAAACGAATTTTTCCACCTCACATTTTAGCTGAAAAACAAAAAACCTACATTGGAGGAAATAATTATGAAGCCACCCTATTTGTTTAAATTCTTTTATTTATGCAAATATTTATTTTAAGTCTAATTATATTATTTGAATGGCAATAATAAAAGTAAATAGAAAATAAGAAAATATGCAAAATCGTAATTCATGTATGTGAATTTAAAAAAAAAACATAATTTCGGAGGAAATAAATATAAATCCATATTCGTAATGTTGACATATTTACTCAAATAGAGTTATTTATTATTATATAATATTTGGTGTGTCCTCCTTTCTTTTGGAGGACCTTTATTAATCTATTTGGCATTGATGAGATTAATTTTTTAATATATTTTCTTCAATTGCATTCCATTCTGTTTTAATTGCTGCCTTCAGCTCCTGGACAGTATTGTATTGCTTGCCGTCCCTGTAAACTTGACGAGCCACAAAGCCCCATAGATTCTCTATGGGGTTTAGAGCAGGGTTGCAGGCATGCCAATCAAGTACAGGTATATCGTTTTCTCTAAACCAACGTTTGGTATATTTCGAAACGTGGATAGCAGCGTTGTCTAGTTGGAAGATAAAATTCGGCCCTATAATTTTTTCAGCGTTGTCGATTAACATATCTTCTAATAACTCTGTATACATTTCCAAATTCATACGAGTGGGAACCCATGCCAATGGAAGCTTACCATGATGGAAAAACGCTCCCCATACTATAACAGAGCCACCTCCGAAATTGCGGCTCATTCTTATTCCCGGAGCCTTTCGTAAATCCTGCTAATAAAATTGGCAACCATCCATCCACTCTTCGTCATATTTTATAATTTTTTTGGCAAAACCCATTCTGGCCGTTTTGTGTCCCTCATCCAGCCTTGGTTTTTTAACACGTTTTGTCCAGATCGCATTTTTATTTTTATGCAGGATTTGCCTATTGCGTCTGGTGGTCACTGGCAACTTCAATTCAGCCTTAATCTGACCAGCTGTAAGGTGTAGCTGCGTTGCTTTTGAAAATATGTGGCGTTTGTCTCTTTTAGATAAAGTTGGTTTACGTCCAGATCGAGGTTTTGTGTGATATTTCTCCTTTAAATTTATACAATTATTCACGACGCAGTGAGATCTACCTATTTTTTTTAGCTTTTTCCCTGTTAGAGACGCTACAGTCCTTCAATACTTTTATTTTTACCTTCTCTTCCTCAGTTAAAATGTAACCACGTGGCATTTCTTCTGTAGCAAAGAAAATGAACAATAATAAAATGAAATTATTTAAAACCCTCTCCTCAAAGATATTATATGCAGATATTACCGATTTATTAAATAAACTTCGTTATAAAATACAAGAACTTAACGTGGATTTATATTTATTTCCGCCCGTCCTACACACAATATCAGCTTCTGTGGAACTGTCACTGAAAGCAACGAAGAAAATCGCGAAAAATTGCAGGATCGGACACGCATACTCTGTATCCACTTCTATCAACACAGCAATTGCTATCTTACGAAATTTGTTATTTTTCATGGATGGCTTTATAATTATTTCCTTCACTGTGCAGCAAAATAACGATTTTGAGGTGGTGCTATTCTGAAACGGCCTTCAGGTACATAAAAATAAGGTCCAACAATTTTCTGAGCAAAGATATGCGGTCATATAGGTCACTTAAAAACATATTACAGCTCATTCAAAAATAAAAAAATGTGATTGATGTCCTTGTTACCCCTGCGAATTTTAAGGATTTACCATGTACAAATTACGAATACAGTCATAAGTGTTCCAGAGTGACTCTAGTTTTAATGTTATTTTAGTATGTGTAACATTAAATATTTCAACTTGGCTCTCACGTTAAAATGCTCCCAATCCACACTCTTATGCATCTAAACATCACGTGACTGTTAACGTGATTGTTATTCGTACGCCCCCACCCCATGCAACAACTAGTGTTTAGTTTTTAGTTTATTTTGGTAAATTACTGACAAAATTTATTTAATTGTAAAAATCTCTAAAACAATATATTTCATACATATTTATGGATTTTTGCAATAAAAGTTGTCCGTATAAATGTGTTTATTGCAACGAAAATGTCGCTATTTACTTAAACAGCATATACAGAAGCAAAATTGAGATGTAAAAGATTTGTTTACAGTTTATTTTAGATTACAAATTGACAAACAAAATAAAACATGGGTTCCTAAATGAATTCAGGTAAGTCTTGTATTGAGTCTTTGCGCTTGTGGAAGAAGATAAAATGCTCAGGATTAGAATTCAGAGTCTTCATGATCTGAAAGGACTCCAAATTTCATTTTAATATCGATGATACCTACTTTTGCATAGTAGATATCAAAATCTTTAATTGGTGTAAAATATATGTATGTCCTGATGAAGAGTTCATGAAACGTTTTATATAACATAACTAAGAATTTCACCGGTCTATTTACACTTGAAAATTAGAAGCTATGTAAAGAAATTTTGTTACAAGACTCAAAGCATTCAATACAGTCTCCAGAGACAACAGTGAATATTTAGGAAAAACGTCACAGTATTGGTCAGCTCAATTAACGAGATCTGGATCTTTTTCAAATCTTTAGCGTCAAAAAATAATTTATTACAACCAGAAATAACGATAACAATATATAGAACGAGCGAAAAGGAGATTTTATCATACTTAACTGATAGTAAAGAACTTTTCTATGGTAGCAATATCGCGAAGTTACTTACAGACATGGATTTATCTAAATATAAATCTACTGATTGACGGCACAAGAAGCATAATGTATGTTACCAATACCATCCATCTTAATTGCCTGTTCAACCAAACTCAAAGAAGAATATGGAAATAGTAGATTAGTTCCACAAAAAAATTAATTACTACGAACATCAATGGTCGGTTTGTGTTGATTTAAAAATGGTTAACTTCTTACGTCCTCCACAAGTTGGATACATAGCCTTGCCTTATGTGTATCTCGGATACTTGGACGGCGAAAAAAATACAGGAAAAATAAATTGTGGCCTTTCTCGTTGCGTTAGTGCAGCCAACGTCGTGTTGAGTAAAGAAAAAACCATACCTATTTCACTCCACATCAACCTAAGAACGATGAAACAGTTCGTCGAAGCATTGGACAAAAACGGAAAAGTTTTCAACATATTTAGAAACCACTTCGTATTTCGACTATCGAAAAGTTAAAAGCTGAAATTTTTGATGGTCCTTGAATTCGAACATTGATAAAGAAAATGTGAAGTTCATGGAAGTTATGATTGCTGTGAAAGCTGACACTTGAAGGAGTTTAGTATCTAGAGTGAAAAACTCTCTCGTTAACCGTGAAGCACTAAACTGTAGAGAAATTGTAGAAAAAATACTAAAAAGGTAAGGTAAGGTAAGATAAGGTAAGTATGAGCATCAAATTACACTTTCTCCACAGCCACATGAAGAGATTTCACGGAAACTTTAGCGATCACAGCGGGGAACAGGAAGAACGCTTTCACCGATATATAAAAGTGATAGAAGAAAGATCTTAGAGTAGATGGGATCGTCACATGATGGTAAATTGATACCTATTTCCACAAAAAATATTGTTCCCATAGAAGAAAGCCTTACAAGAGGTGTCTCTGAAAATACATTTTTTTCCCCTTTTTCACTTTGAAACTGAATACCCAGTTAAAACAATCCACAGTTTTTTTCCAAAAAATATCTCATATTCAAAATTCAAGATTTTTTCTCATGCGTGCATACTTTGCAAAATCAGTTGAAGTTGTATCATTGCCAGCTTTAAATCATATCACTCACTCATATTACAACTCTCTAATCAAGGACAGCAAAATCACTATTGATCAGAGTAATTGGTAGTGTTTGTTTCGGAAGAAAATCTTTCAATATTAGTGGACAAGTTTGTGGAAGAAGTGAATATATAAAGATAATACGACAAACTCTAACTTTCTTTATAAAAAAATTGAAGTGGTCTGAAATCAATCCTAAACCCTCAAAAGACGGGAGAAATACATGGAAGAACTCTCGTGATATGTGGGATTGGCGTCAACCTGCATTCGTCGGGGTACAATTTTCCATAGAAATCTACTCTATTACAAAAGTTGGGCAACGGCTAACTTTACCAAACATTATATAAGGAAAATATGCGTTGATTGTTTTATCACTTTATTATTTATTGCAGAACTGTTTTACACTAGATCAGTTACACGAATTACAGTTGATTCGACGTAGGAGGCTTCATGCAATCTAGCATAGCTACCCTTCTGAAGGCACATTGCAATAACGTCGTTGCGGAATCAATCGAAGCGTAACAGAAATTTTATTGTTATTTTTGAATTTTGAAGAAGTGCTTTTTTTACTACAATAAAAATAAAGTAAAATATTAAGTTTTTTAAAAAAAATATTGTTACAAATGATTTGCAATTTTAGCAATCAATGTTTAGAAAAATTTGATGCTCGAAACTGTTTTTATCTAGTAAATAATAGAAGTTTTTCATGATTATAAGTAAATCATTTATACATATAAAAACAATGAATAGTTCATAGCCAAAATTAACAAATGGTTGATTCGAATAATAATACCCAATTTCAATTATTCCAATGGCACTGTTGTGGAATCGGAATCGTTCAAAATGGGTTATCATTTTAATGATTTGGAACAATTTTTTTGAATGTATCACATCTTTTATAAATCATTTAAAGGGGTAGTACCGTTAACAATGCTAAAAAACAGCTCTCAGCTCCTATATTGTATATAAATTTTCAAATTTGCATGGTTAAAACACACATTTTGAAGATTACAAAAAAAATATTTTGTATTTTTTTTCATTTTTCTACTTATTTATAGAGGACACGAAAGTTGATGTTTTGAAAAATACCTCGCCCCACTGGGGACAGATAATCTCAGGAATGAAGAATTTGAAATAAAAAAACCAAACCGCATTTTAAAGAGAAATGTTTATTACGTGGTAATCTACCGCAATATTTTGAAAAAATGAGGAAAAAAAATAAATAAATAATGAATTTTTTTTTGTCGAAAAGTCGCTTTTCTCACTTGCCAAATTTTTCAGGACTGATTTTTGGCCTATATTGTGTTGATTACCACTCAAGATAGTTAAATAAAGTAGCACACCAAATTTGACCTGAATCGGTTCGGCCAATCTGGAGAATAAGTGTCCGCAGTTGGAAAAACGTAATTTCGAGAAAAACGCGTTTAAAGTTTCGATTACCGAAAATATCGCTTACCAAGCGAAAAAGGCGTGCGCGCTCAAACTGCTGTAACTACTTTATTTTTGGAATATCTTAATGAAACTTTGAGACGTGATTTTTAAAGGTATAATAAATTCAATAACGAAAAAATGAGTTTTCAAAATTATATGCGGTACTACACTCTTAAAACTGCAAAAAAAAATATTTACAAAAAGGAAAGAATTTTTTTCCTAATTTGCACTTTAAGTATTCAGTGCTTTACAATATCATGTAAAAAATAAAAATTGTAGTTTATTCATTTATTCAAAATATTCATATAAAAAGAAGAAGATTCATAGTCAATAAGGGAGCGTCTATTAATTACGTAAAACTCATTTCTGAAATTGTCGAATTAGCTCCTTGTGAGGGTTTGTAGGATTTCAGTTAGTTCTTCACATAAATTACGTAAGACTTCATAGGCATTAAATTTTGCTGCATATTGCCTGAATGCAAGTTTTAATAGAATCAATAATATTTTTTCGCAAATATTTTACTATTAAGAAGAAAAAAAAACCCTAATTTCTGCTTTCAGGTGGTGACGATAGTACATTCGGTTTTAAAATCAATTGCTAAACAGTAAACGATTATTAGAATTTATAGTGTAATATAGTGAAATACAACGTCTGAGCAGCACTCATGGAAATCTTGGACGCAACCACCAAAGATGGTCATCACGCTCCAAAATCCAGTTCAGTCGGCGCGACGTAGAAACTACAACTGCATTCAATAACCTTTCTTTATTTATTTATTTATTTCGCCAAAGCAAGGCAATCACATGTCAACATATAAAAATATAAAATATAAATTAAGGGGAGTAGTGTTTGCTCAAATTGTTCAAGGTTTTACAGCACCTGGTTCATTATCTGCATACCTAGTAAAATGCTGATATTCAGTTAGTAAACGTGTATTACGCGTGCTTCTTATAGGCACATTAGGCTTTATTTTATTCGTCAAATACTCCACATTAATGTGGCCCCCAATCACGTCAAAGGCAAAACAAGAGGACAATACTGTTCTTCTGGTTTTAAGAGTAGAAAAATTCAGAAGCCCCAATCTAACTTCATGAGGAGGCAAGATTTGATAGTCATCAGGGCTATAAAAGTCTCTCAGAGCAGATCTCAAAATGTTCATTTAACATATATCCTTTTGTCTTTTAAACATCGATATGAAAAAAAAACTATTTACTGACATGTAAAGTTTTACTTGTTTTTGCAAAATAATAATTTTTTTTTAAATTATTTTATTTACTGCCTATTTTAATGACCTACTGCGTGAGTAGATAATCCCTAAAAACTATATGTTATTCCCCAATAAAATAGATTCTCGCATTGCCTAACACCGAGTATACTATTTCTCATAGATTTTCTGAATGAAAAAAATTGATTGTAGTTCAGTTAGTGGCGACATCATAGATTTTTAAAGCTATACTCCTTAGTATTTATATTCGTTGTGAAGAGTTTTATAATTTTCTTTTATTAACTTCCGTCAGAAACTTAGCCATCCGATCTATTAACTGTGAAAATAATGTCGCAGAAAAACAAGACCTGATCGAAATAAATATAACTATGATTTTAAAATAAGGTGATAAATGTACAGTGATAAAAACAAACAATACTGCAAACGCCTTGTGACACAATTGTCTAAAAATATAATCCAAACATATAAGCTGTGACGCACGAAAGATGATCCTGCATTTTTGGGTATGGTTTTTGGTTTGTAACTTTTTTTATTTTTGACACCACGTGAAAGTCATGTATGCACTAGTTGCAGAAAATTCAATTCTATGCAAGTTTTGCATACACAACTTTTTTATGGAATCCATGATTTTTGAGATATGGAGATGTCCTACTTGTTCTTCTTTCCAAAATGGCGCCCAGAGGATTGGAGCTGCGACCCCAGAAACTTAAACTAAGGGGGTTATAGGATTTCTACATTAAAATAACCATTTTTTTTTACTTATTTCGATACTAAATATTCTCCTGTTAAAATGCTAGAAAGATCCAGGCATTATTATTAAAGTTATCCTCGATTCAATGCGCGCGCACTGTGTATACTCGTAGATACGGCTCTGCAAGGCTGTTTAGCTCTTCATACAAACATATGTTCGAGTGAAACATGAAGGCAAGTATATTAGCTGTAGTATTGAGTTTAAAAAGAGAATGTTAGTCTGGGCTGGAATCCAAAAAGAATTACATTAATATCTACTCGAGGGGCCTTGTACTACATTCGTACACTAGGTCAGTTTTTTGGGTGTATAAAGCCTATAATCATATTAAGCTAACTGTTGAATTGGCCACACATTGCAATAAAAATTTGGCTACCAGCCCAAAATGCCCGGTTAAACTTCCATTAGACTGGACTTTTCGTCGAATAGCCCCAAGACGAGTGGTTATGAGGAGATGTAAATGATTTTACCTCGAAATTTTGGCTCGTGGTATCTAAAGTTCACTAGTACCGATCAGAAAACTTTAGACAGATCCTGAGTTTGGTAAGCCCAAAATTTCTTGGGAGGATGCAATATTTTCTAGCTATTGTTACTTGATTTGTGATATGTTAGATCTTTTTTGTGTGTTTGTGTCAACGCTTGAAATTTAGTTTTATAAATTTTTTGGCGTAGTCAAACTCATCACGCTGACTCTGTCATAAAGAAATAGGTTATAAAATATATTGGCTATCCATAAAGCTGCCAGTCCTATCTCCTAGTAGAATCACATTAATTTTATGTATATTTTTAATAGGAGATATTATAAAGGCTGTAACACTACGCTGTGTGAGTCCAAAGCCATGTATGATTCTGCAATAAAGATGCAGCAAAATATAATTTTATGTTTGGCAAGCAACATCCAAGTACCAGTCAAATATGCTTCCTATTTTTATTCCTATACATACTGAAATCAATTTTCAATTTTACGTTCGAGTAATTTTTCACCAACGAAGCGTACGCTCTCATTTATGCTAACTACCTCCGATCCAATTCAAAACAGCAAAGTTGCAGCCTTGATTTCTAAATTTGATTTTTATCAGCCCCTTAACAGCCGGGAATAATGCTTAGCCAGCAAAACTCGAATACTTTCCAGGCTGGTAAGTGTAACTCGTTGATACGAACGACATTTTAGATATCACTTACATATGTACCTAGGACCTAGGTAAACATGCTGCGGCATGCGGTCTCCTCGGGAGCTCAGGCGAAAATTCAAATTGAAAGTAAACATATGCATGTTCCATGCATGACCGAAATACCCATCGCCATTATTTATGTCACCACTACTTGAACGTTTGGAAAATAGCAAAATTAAGTTATTATCCTTCATAGCGTCTATCTTTTTGTTGTCCTTCTGCAATTCACTAAACTTTGCTTGCGATGTTTCAACCGTTTGGCTTGCCATTGGATTATGTACGTATGTATGTACATGATATGTTCTAGGAAACGTGTATTAAATTTCAGCCACTAAAGCTGCGGTGAAAAAAAAGAAGAGCCTGGACTAGTGAATAGTGTATAAGTACGGAAGGTTTAAAAGTTTCTGTACTTCACAAGGATTGAACAAATCGATACAACTATCGAACTAGATTCTGGCCAGTTCAGAGTGGCCTTTTCATTGCTTTACTGAACTTCAACAGAAAAAAACGCATTTCAGTGTTATCCGCTCCTTCAGGTTCAACTTAGAAGAGTCTCTCGCTTAGATAGTTTTTAAAACTTTGCAGAAGTAAGTTTTGGCTCAGAAACTCAGAAAGTGCATCAACTTCTGATAGCTAAGATCGCTTCGTTTGGAATATTTGTGCAGGAAGGTTCATCAAAATTGATTTCTGCAGTTATCAACGAAGCTACAGTCGAGAAAAAATTACTTATTCATGAAATCGCTTTAAAATATCCACAACTTAAAGGTCCAATATAAACCCAAATTAATCAATTCTGTGTCAATCATCTAACATGTTGCAATCCACCAAGCAATCAATTAGTACTTCAAATTTTGAAAGGAAAAAGGTATCGCATCGATTCATAAACCTACCCACTTGTAACTCGCATCCCTATCTCTAGTTCACCGAGAATCCTTTCAGTCGCAAAACAACTTTCCTAAGAAGTATGAGATAGAAACTGATATTCCGGAGAGATGGCTTCCATCGCTTATGCTGCACATAAAAGCTATCGTAATATCATTTTCCTTACTGTTTCCTATATCTGTATTTATATGCAAAAATCTATTGTTCTGTATCAATTTTCCATGAGCTACTTTCACTAGGCGCAATGACTAGGACAAGGACGTGGCCAAGGGTAGCATCAAAAGCCGCAACAATGTATGTATAAGATCGCAACAAAATTGATGACGAAAGATATCGCCTGTTGACATTGGAAAAATATTCAAGTGGAATTTGCATAATCAATAAGTTGAGGCTGTTGTGTAATCCTTCATGAATGACATACAGTTTCTTAGTAATGACTTGCGAGCTACTTTGCCGTTTCAATGAATGAGATAGATTTTTTACAGAAGATTGGTTCTTTCATTTCATCAATAATTGATTAAAATTATAACTCTAATATTGCAGAGACAAAACTGTGTAAAACTATTCGTTTAAAAGTGTGTCAATAGAACAAGCCCATTTTAAAATGAATAGAATTTTGTCTTAAAACGTCATGACATGTAGAGGAATAGACACGTTACTATAAAGCAAAACTCAATTTTTCTTAAATAGGTTTACTCTTTTAAAACATACTATTAAACCAACAGTTTTGTGCCACTCGGCAATACTTCATCTGACAGTATCTTAAATTTCTAAGAATGATGTTACGAATCAAAGGAGAGTTAAATATCATCTATTCGTAGATAGTTATGTCAATTATTGGAATAAACTTTTCATACATTTAATCGGTTTGAGTAAGAGAACTGTTTTATTAATTATTCATTAATTTTCACGAAAATTTCAAATGAATATATTAATTATATCCCAAGTTATCAGCTCTATTTTTGCACGCCTCTCTAAGAAAGTGATCCGCGGTGACCAACAAAACATTTAAATGGCTGATCCAAAATGAATGAAACCGTCAAAAATTACTTTAATAATGTATTTTTAACTTCCCAGTCTATGGGAAGTTCTTGCAATCGTTTCGAAAGTCGAAATCGAAATTTTCAACATACTACATAGTATCTTTACGTTTTGAGGTCTTTAGAGTATATTTAAAGTGCTTTTAGAAAGAAGTATGTATGCGTGTTTGTGTGTACGTACGTTCGTGGGCCGTTTTTTTTACGAGCATAACTCACGTCAACAAAGTTGTATCGACTTCCTTGAAGTCTCAATCGAAGCGTCTTTGCAATCTTAAGAGCTGATGAGTTTGTGGGACACTTCGGTCGGGGAGGTTTGTTGTTTTGCCCCTTTAAGGGTCATTTCTGTCATGCATTATATCTCGCGAACCAAACATAGGATTTGCTGTTAAAGTGGCAATCGACACGTTTTGACATTTTTGTGATTCTATCAAATTTTCAAAAAACAAAAAAATGTTCGAGCCGTTTTTTAAATTAATAAAAAAAATCAAAAAAATTAGGGTTTTTTCTTAAATTAAAAACTTTTAACCTGATTTGCAAAACACAGTAATCAATGTTTATAAAATTTATAAACTCCAAAAAAGCAAAACTTTTTCGACTGACTACAAAAGAAATTAAATAAAAAATAAAAAATCATTCAGAATTATTATGACCTTGAAGGTCATTTAAGGGGGGAAACACATTTACATACATTTAAAAAATTCTAATTTCACATTGATTTAAAAATATATGTTGTTTATTCAGAAGATTTTAAACATGAAATCCTTAAAGTACATGTCTCAAAGTACTTGAAATTTTTTTAAAATAATTTTTCAACATAAAATGGCGACTATGCGAACGAATGAAAAAAAAAACACCTCAAAAAATGTCACGTACAGGTTAACGTCATTTCCGGAGATCCTGCAACATTCAGAAGAAGAAAAATATGTAAATGAGATGTATAGTTTTTAGACTGGCCAATCAAATTTATAAAAAAATATGGAATTTTTACAATAATTTTAGATTAAACAAAAAAATCGATTATTTTGCAAAAAAGTCGCGTTTTAAACAGTATTAACAAATTATTTCTCCGAAATTACAAAAACATGTAGGTTCAACTAGAAGATGATACTGTTTTGTAGATGTGGTATAAATTTGAGCCGGATCGGTTCAATGTTTTTTGAGATATTTTGAACGGAAGTTGAAAAAGTACTACTTTGAGAAAAACGCGTTTAAAGTTTGCAGTAGATAAAAACAATTTATTATTAGCTTTTATTATAACTTACTCATTACTTAGCGATTGCAGGTCATATTGCCTTATAATTCCAGATTTATAAGAATATGGTAGGGATACACAATTAGAGAACCGCCCATAGCGCCGGAGAGAAAGTAGGCAGGGACGCGCGGCAGGTGTGCTCGACTTACTGGGAAACGCCGCGCTACCTATAACGGGCTATAACTCAAAAACTAATACGAATATCGCTTCAAAACTTTTTTTTGCGTATTCTTAGAGTATTTGGAACATTTTAATCTAAGAGAAAGAAAATCGATTTTTCTGAAAAGTATTTGCCCCCTTAAGTAGGTAGCTAGGTAGGTTGAAGGGTGCTAAGCCGCACGGCTTCCGCTTCATTTAGGCCCCGTTGGCCCATTGTGCCCTGAAGACATGGAAAAACTACCATATTACTCCATGAACCACCCCGATTCCTTGAGGAAATCCAGGAACTGGTCCATTCTCATAACACTAAGCTCACTTAGATTCACGAAAAAGAAAGCACATAAGTGTTTTTTCCTATTATTCGCTAGAGCCGGACAACTGCAGAGAAGATGCTCTACAGATTCTGTCTCCTCTTCATCACCGCAGCTTCGACACAGGTCGTTCGCTGGGAGCCCGATTCTTCTTGCATGTTCACCGAAAGCCACATGACCCGTCAGTATACCCACAAGGTTTCTTATTGCACCTCTGTCTAGGGATAACAAGCCCAGAGTGCGCTTTTTGTTATAATTTGGCCACATCTATCTAGCGGTACAGCATGTGCCTAAATTTCTCCAGCGCCTCAATGCTAGCTCGTAGGCTGATACCTTTATATCCTACCTAAGAACTTTCATTGAGACCCCTACCCCCACTTTCTCATGCAGGTGCGCCTCACGGGATCCCTTCCTAGCGAGCTGATCCGCTTTTACATTTCCGTGCACTTCGCTGTGCCCAGGAACCCAACACAGTTTTAAACTGTTCTTTTGAAAGATCCTCCCCAGTTCCGACCTGCAGGTTTCAACTAATTTGGAGGACACTAAGACTGATTCTAGCATCCTTATGGCTGCTTTGCTGTCCACAAAGAAAGTGATGTCTTTATCGACCTCCCCTCTCTTGTTAACTTCTTTCGCAGCTCTCAAGATTGCCATTATTTCCGACTGCACAACTGTGCAGTGCACGGGGAGCTCCAACGATATACTAAGGCCCCAGTACTCAGAAAAGATTCCTGCTCCCGTGCCCGTGCTCGTTTTTGAGCCATCCGTGTACACTGACACAATTCCTTTGCCGGCTAGCCCCCCGCTCTCCCACTCTTCTCTTGAGGGGACGACCGTCAAGAAATTTGTTCCAAAGTCCAGTGTTGGCACTTTATAGCCCCCTTAAGTAATTCACTATATACCGCGAACCAAATATGATATTTACATTATTTAGATGCGTATTTACAATTGAGTGATGTTTTTAAATCTATACAAAAAATCCTTGAAGGTATTTTTTAATTTAATAAATAAAATTGCCAAAGATTAGGCTTTTTCATAAAAAATAAATTTTCATCCTGATTTGTACAATACAGTAATAAATGTTTATAAAATTTATGAATTCTTATCAATTTTTGTAGAGAAACCAGCAAAACGTTTTTCCATGGTTATATAAACAAGCCTTACTCTAAACACATTATTGATAAGTGGATCAAAGTTTATTAATATTAATTTCACAGTACCGTGTTTTTATTTTAATAGAAAACTGCTTAATTTTTGAAAAAAAAATATTAATCGCTCCCATAGATGATATGATTAATATTATCTCATTGCAAATACTGTTATGAGAGCCTCTCATTACTATTATTTGGAGTAGTACTATTTTCATGATTAGTTTTGCGTTTAATATTTTTAATATTTATGTTGATATTACTGGGTAGTTAACCGTGTGGACCTTAAGGGCCACAATTAAGCAAAATGGCGGCGTCTGAATGTTTATTTATGAGTTCTAACAGGAAAAGAGCTTGATTATCAATTATTAAAATAAGGAAGTTGAAAAAAACAAAACTACCAGATAAACAATCAAACTATCAATGTTTTCTGCTTCACTGATAAACTATTAAAAAGTATAAATAAGAGGCAACGGTCTATAACCGAGCTAATAGCTTTGAATAAACATTTTGATTTGAATTTTAATGCAAACATTTAAAATATGGTATCAAAATTTGATATTGTATGTGTAGTCAAAATACAGTTGAATAATTTTATTTAGAAAACTATCAATTGTCGTCGCTGACTACTAACCTTAATATCCCGAAAAGTATCGATTGTACGTAAAATTTGATGCTAATCTTCTCTGTTGACAATTTCCCGATAGACAGTTTGTTGCTGTACAAAAATTAGGATACAAGCAATGAAAAGGTACTAGCACTTATATCGATTAAGAAGCTCCTAAGTGCATTCTTTATGTTTTTGAAAAAATTAAATAAAAAAAGCCTTTTTTCTTTTTTCAATATTTATTACTATATTGCGGCAAGCTTAAAAAAATGAAAATTTCAACCAATCATATCTTATAGAAAATTTGATTGCGCAACTTTTGTTTTCGCATAACTTTACTCTAAAATGACTCGTTTAAAGTTAGAAGTGAGAATAGTAGGAAAAAATCGACTTTTTTTTAGAATTTCTAAACATTTCAATTTTTTTATTAATTTTCCTGGTTTTTTTTGAAGGGAGGATGTGTCAGTTATAGTTACGAAAGTTATTTCCCAACTTTTTCTGCAAAAATCATTGTGCCCCATCTCAACAGCTAATTGAAAACAGATCCTTCCTGGTCTAATAAGCAAGAATGGAACGTTAAGCCTTTTTCAGACGAGTTTTACAACTTTTGGAAGACTAGAAAAGTTGGCGATTGCTGGCGGCCCAAGTTGCGAATTGCATTCTAATTTACGGCTGTAGCTTATCCGTAAAGTAGAATTAAAATCGAATTGAATTTATTTAATATTATTATTATTATTAAATGGAAAATTTAATACTACTTTCCGGCTTGAACTAATACAAATTTCCGTTTTTCACACACTAAACACCATAAGAAAAGATCATGATATTTTTGGTTTCTTTTTGATGTACTACATATGTCTGTCAAGTGTAGTTAAAGGGCGGAAGAAAGGCCCTAGGCCTTCCAATGTGAGTGCGATGGCATTATAAGTATAAGTGTCCGATAAATATTAAGAGTAAACTGAAAGACTTAGTTTGGTGGGCATACGTTCGAGATTCGTATGTCTTTAACTCGATCTTATGACTGACGATTCAATCCCATTCAACACCACCATGCACAAAACTCGATAAAAATAACGAACAAAACTATGTTCTAGGGCTCAAACTGAATTAACTATCGCATTGAAACGCTTTTCCGATACATTACTCGTCCTACATTTTATACAGGATAGGGAAATATATAATTTTGCGGGTCAGTCACCTGGGTTCGTCAGCCATGGATACTTCACCCTATCACGAATAGTTTGCGCCGTTAGGGTGTGTTCACACTTACCCAGTTGAAAGGACATCTCCTTTGCTTCCTCCTTAAAATGAGAAGCATCCACAAGGAGCTGACACTCACGTGACATTTTCCCAGTCTCTTGCGATGGTCACCGGTAAAATTAGCTGCACGTGAACCGTTTATCTTTCTTTTTATTCTTTTTCTTTTTGCAAAAGGGTATAACAATACCTTTCCAACAAGCTTTTTCAACAAATTCTGTCCGGGTTCGATATCTCGACACGCTGTTCGCTCAACTGTTTTGATTCCTCAATCAAGACTTTCCATGCCTAGGCGATAAAGTCAACTTAGTGTTTAATCTTGCGAGTACCATTACCAGTAGCTGTCCAAGCCGTACACAGCAGTGTCACCAGCGCGTACCGTTGTCGCTACCAGTGGCGGGTAACTTGGCATTACGATCCTCTAAGTATCTCTACCGCCACTTGTTGCGGCTGAGTTGAACACGGTATTCGGGGAAAATAACATCAGCATATTTGCTTCCTAAGAATTTTTTTTATAAAATAAGCTACAGAAAATTTCAATAAAATTAGTATTTTTTAGCAGAAAATTTGAAATCTGTTAAGGGTACATGCCGGGAAAGATTTTTCCAGCCAGAGATTGGGGAAAGAAATTAAGTTTACCAAGAAATTGCACACAAATTTTATGCTCGCGATAAATACACGAATACGAATATCTTTCATTATTAGCTTAGTTGGAGTAGCTTGAAATGATTGATTTTCTTCCATTTGAAGATTTTGATGTTTTTTCTTGAAAAGACAATCTTGCCGAGTATACATCCAATTGTAAAGATTTAAAGTGAAATTAAGATGTAGATGCCAGAGCACTATACACATCCTAGCAATCTTTCGAAAGCAATCTACAAGTTGATTTAAATGAACTGAAATTAAATTGACTACATTGCATGCAAATTCGTGAAGAGCAGCTTAATTATGGAGTAGACTTGTGTTACTACAATTTTATATTGATTTAAAAAACCCAATTATTTATAGAAAAAGTTATAAAATGACATTTCGAACACCAATTGAATTTCAAAGCATATAAGTACGTTTCTTGGAGCTGTGCTAGCATGGGTACAAGACAGAAAGACTCTTTTTCATTTACCTAAGAACTTATAATTTGAAGTTAGAAAATCTTTTTCAGTGGAAACACATGAAAAGCATTCGTTTACACTGGCTGAAATTAATGACTCTGACTGTTCACATATGCAGTGGATTTTCTAATAAACATATTAGTTGCTCCTATATCTCGTTAAGGGACGGTCGCAAATCTATCGAGTCACAAATGACACTTTAATAAAGCGGGTGGACGGACTAGTTACGCAGACGAGATGAGGCGTTAATGAGACCGTAAACCCTAACATCCCTTCATTACGTTCTATGTTAACGAATCCACGATGTTGCACGTTCCAATTAAAGTCTGCTTCAAGCAAATTGAAGAATCAACGACAGTTTACGGCGTACATTTTCTCACACATCAGACAGGCGGTGGTAATTACGAAATCCGTTGGGGGATGATATGAAAAGGCAACAGCCATTTGACATGTGAAGCACATTCTGCCAGTGTAGCGATAGCTTGGAATAAGAAAAAGGATAATACAGTCATGTTGTCTGAATTCGTAAATATCATGAAAGGCTTTCCAAGAAACATAGGCGTATTTCATTGAACCTAAAGATTAAAGTTACCTGTGGAATTGTTTCAGACCATAGATATATAATCTTAAGCACGCCTATGTAATGCTTAGCTCGACGAAAAGCTAAAATTATATGCTACGCTATTATTCATGGAAACCTTCTCAGTTTTCTACGTTGAAAAATCAATAAGCGTGGGTACACACACCTAGGATCACAGCAAAATTCGCTTCCATCTCATAGTCATTTTATTCAAATTTTAGGTTCTTGTAAATTATGAATAATCTGTGGATGATGCCACGGAATCCTCTCAACCGAAATCGTTCGCTTTTGAAATTTTAATGGATTACAGAATGATGAGTTTTTTCATCCACCCAAACGTTTTGAGTCAACCGATGTAGCTAACGAAAAGTTGTATCACATCTCGTTCGTTCATCCAATCAATAAAAAAAGATTTTAAGTGATTTTTCAACGTAAGATAGACGCTTCGATCTGTTGCGAATGGATTCAAATAAAATTGAAAAATAAGGCGAGCGACAATATCTAATTTATTTTGAATTTTTGGTGAAAAAGAAAAAATGGAAGCTGGTTTCTTTTCCAATTAATATAAACTTGAAAGTGGCGAATTATATAAAATGTGAAGAGGTTTGATGACGAAAACAAAATCAGCTACAAAGATATACCGAGTACCCAATCCATCATAAAATTGTTGGATAGAGGATGTCCGGTGAACATGAATTAAAGCGTTGGCTAAGTTTTATTCTTAATCTTTATTCGCAAAATTGTGGCTGCATTTTTAATGCAAATTATGGAGTATTCAATTTTTATTCTCTTTCATGGATGTCATCTTCATTAGTTTTTAAAATTACCGATTGACATTAAAAATTTATGAACACATTTTTAATGGCCCTAATTAATATTAAAAATATTCTTGATTAATTGTGTCACATACAGGCAATTCAACATGTTGTTTGGTTCGATTTCAAATTAAGCAAATATGCTAGCCCGAAAAAAACTTATTGAGCTTAACAAATGAAAACATGATACATTCATACGGAAGATATTTTAGAAATTTATAACCTGTAGCAGAAAAAAAAATCAAACACATTCAAGAGATCCGGTACACTCTTTTCATATCACATACAATACAATCTTATAATTAACATGAAATATCTATTTGTTTGTGAAACTTGAAATGCTTTTGATGCTGGCCAATTTACTTTCAATAAATAGAGCGCATTAAGTACTGATAATCAACTATGAATCTTAAAATAGTAATAAAATCTTTTCAGTTCGAATTTTATTGAACAGTTGTGCTTTTTACAAATGGTCTTCAAAAGCTAAAAAAAAATTAGAAAAAACTAAGAACTTGAAGATGAACTGTTGCAGCACTAATAAATTCACTTTTATATATGTACCTGTTTTCCCGAATTTCGACAGATAAAAGCTTTCGTTATTTGCTTCAATGAAACACCATTAAAATTGCAAGGTGAGTGCTATCAGGACTATTGAATATTCATAAGGAAACATGTTAAAATACAGGCAATTATTAAGAACAGTAATTAAATTTTTTTTCTTGCTATATCTTCAGAAGTATATTGCGATTGATGAAAGGTCGTGAATGCGTGATTTTTTTTCTAGAAAATTATGAAAAATGTGCAAATATTGTGAACCTTTCCTGGAAATAAATTAACAAAATTGTTTCGGATATCTAAAGTGAACTCAAGGAGACATATTTTAAATTTGGGATCTGAATGCAGCTGTTTATAATGTAATAGTTAGTTACACATTTATGACATTAAAAAAAATGAACTACTACTGGAAGGACACCTGCAAAAATGCTTAAAAAAATATAATCGCCCTAGTTTATGTCTATAATCCGTGAAATTACATTACGGAAAAAAACACTAATGGGGGTAGGTTGCTTGAATATTGTTGTGAAGATCTGATTTTGAAGTAAATTCAAGCCAAAATAAGCAGGTATTTAAAGGGTCAAATGAGGAGTCGATTTAATATATTCGCGGAATCAGATTGAAAGAGACAGACTATTCTACATAATTTGATAAAGTTATTTTTCAATATATTCTCTCTTAACATAAATACTCTACCTAGATCCATCGATTATTTGTTCTAATTTATGACTAAAATTAGTTTAACGATGTGGCATTTGAATATGATTTTTTTCATATTACAGACGCATTGTCGCCTATACGCATCCCATTTAAGTCTTTTTTTCAAATTAAAAAGCAGGAAATAATCGAATGTTGCTAGATGTTGTCTGTAAAGTAGATGATGAGGTTACCTGCAATCTAGGTCTTGAAACTGGTTTATTATCTTGAAGTAGAAACACATCTTTTGTCAACTTTCCCCATTCCTTACGATTTGATTGCATCTTTTAAAGATGTGAAATAAGAGTCTACAATTCTTCCGTGATGTTTATGCCTTTTGTGTTATAATATATGAACAGGATTCGTTTTGAATTCTAAAACACTGTTGCCATCATCTTTCTAGATGATGCTTCGACTTTAAATTCCTTAAAGGCTGCACCACCCTTTTTATGATACTGGAAGTACTAATTTTTAGAAACAGACTCATAGGCATGAACCCATCTTTCATCGCCAATTTTATTATTATTATCAGATGAAATGTTGGCAACATTCAATTGCTCATATGTGATGATAGTTTATGCTGTCGTTTCAGATAATTTGAGCTTTTTAGCATTTTTTGTAGTTAAAGTTGATTATTTCTTATGAGTGTATTTTCAACTTTCATCATTTCATTTATTTTAACTTTAATTTGCCTAATAGAGTAAACATCATCGTCTATTCACTCTTTGCCAAGTTTATTTATGCAAGCACGATCACTTATAAAATATGGTTTTGTCATGACAATTGTCACCATAAACTCTTTATATTTTAGGAAAATTACTGCCCGAAAATCAGTATTTTTCTTTTTAAATATCTCATAATTTGAACTATCATTTTGGGTATTGCGAGCGAACTAAAATAAAAAATGAACTTGAAGCCGCACATTTATTCTTATAAAGAATTATCAGTCACGAGAAAAAATGTTATACCCTTCCTCTCAATTTTCCATCCACCTTATTCAACCGAATGTGATAAAATTCCCCAATATGTTTAAAAAAGTGTAAATCTTGTTTATTATTGAGAAGAAGGACTGTTATTGTCAATTATTTTAAACAATTTTAAGAAAAAGTTGGTATGCCGCACACATTTTTAGAAATTCTAGTTTATTTTCACAAAAATTCGGCTGAGAATTTTCCAGTGGCGTAGCCCAAGTGGTTGAGCGGTCTGGTACTAACCGGGGGTGATGGGTTTGAGTAAGTTTAATATAAAAAGCTGGGGTTATATGTTATCTGTTAGCCCTGGCATGTGTGAATAAGCAAAATAATGGTCCCTACTTTTTGAACCTAGTGCTTCACTTTCGCCAAGGCTGTGCTCTGTATGATAGTTACCTTGAGCCAAGCCAATACCATTAAAACAAGCCGCGAAGTGCGACCCTTGAGGTCCACATGGTCAACTTCCCAGTAATATCTAGATAACCATTAAAAATATTAAACACAATAATAATTTTGAAAATAATACTACTTTAAATAATAATAATAATGAGAGGTATTCATAGCAGTAACAGGAATAAGTTAGTGTTAATCATGCCATCTACGGGAGCATCCACTGATTACGTAAGGCTTTTGGTGGATGGGTGATGATGATTGATTACCACAAATGCAAACTTGATTGAAATTTTGATGGTTTTCAAAATTTAAGCCGCTTTTTTAAATTAAAAGACTGCAAAAACTATTAAAAATCTGCTTAAATTATCAAAATATTTTAAAACTTTGATTGACTTTACAACAAAGTCTTTTGAATAAAAGATAAAAGGTAATATCATTCGGAAGAACCCTTTTCATATGGTAACTTTGAATGATTTTTTATTTTTAATTGATTTATTCTCTTCAGAGTCATGAAAAAAGTTTTGCTGGTTTCTCTTCAAAAAACTGATAGGAATGTATAAATTTTATAAACATATATTACTATATATATATTTTTTTTATTTTATTACTATATTTTTTATGAAAAAAACCCTAAGTTTTCGCATTTGCTTCCATTAAATTAAAAAAACTGTTGAAACGGATTTTTATAATGTTAAAATAATCAAAAAGATTTTAAAAGACGTCGATTGGCACCTTGATGATGCAAATATTATATCTGGTTCGTGAGATATAGTGAATGGAAGAAATGACCTTGAAGATCATGATGACTGTTAATGATTTTTTATTTTTTATTTAATGTTTCTTCCCATCATGAGAAAAACTTTTGATGATGTTTTTTCAAGCATTGCTTGAAGTATATAAATTTTTAAAAAATTGACTACTGTATTCCGTAAATCAGGTTAAAAATTTATTGTTTATGAAAAAAACCTATTTTTTCACTTTTTTTCTTATATTAGAAAACGGCTACAACGATTTTTTGCAAATCGTATGTTTGGTTCGCGAGATATAACGCATGACAGAAATGACCTTCAAACGGGCAAAACAGCAACATCCCCCCCCCCCCCGACCGAAGTGTCCCAATCAGCTCTTAAGATTGCAAAGACGCTTCGATTGACACCTCAACGAAGTCGATACGACTTTGTTTACGTGAGTTATGCTCGTAGAAAAAAGTGTCCACGAACGTACGTACGTACGTACGTACACACACACACACACACACACACATACATCTCCCTTTCTAAAAACACTTTTTATAACTCTAAAGACCTCAAAACGCAAAGAAATGTTGAAAATTTCAATTTCGATTTTCGAGGCGATTACAAGAACTTCCCATATACTGGGAAGTTAATAAGTACAAATAATAATGCAGTCTTTTTTTATAATCAAAATATTTAAATAAAATGCGACGTTTATTTTCAAGTAAATTTTAGTGATGATTTACCTTTAAATCAGCAAGTCAGTTTTAACATACCTGAAATAGAAAAGAAATTGTGAGTAAGATATGCAGGAAAATTTTTTTGCGATAGGATTTAAATAACAATAACGTAAACCAAAAATATTTGCCTACACCTACTAAATTGATGACTTCTAAATAATTAGTGAGAGTTCTTCGCCAAGTTCAAGCCAAGATTAGTCAGATATAACTTTTTGATGTTGTTTCAATGTATGATTTGCGTTGATTTCTCTTTTGCTTCCATTTAACTTTTCGAACTTAAACAGCTATAAATAATTTAATTATTTCCAGACTTAAAGTTACACAGTAAGTTACTTTCTCTGATTTCTCTGACATTTTAGTAACCGTTAATGAAGAAACTTTTACAAACTTGTGTGAACTAATGTTGACGAAACATTTCTGCAAAATTTTGTGCTGGCATTACCGGACGATATTGAATTGATATTTTCCTAGCGTTGCTTGGACGAATACCAAGTTGCTATTATCAACAATTCGATTTTGAATAGAATCTAGAAACTAATCAATTAAGAATTTACAAAATCTTATCATCGGACGGTTTAATTTAGATTCAAATTGTTGAATTCTACGCCCGCAAAGGGTGAAATTAGGTATAAATTTTAATTAATAAGAGAAAGTGATGCTAAAGCGATGAGCTCGAAAAAACAACACAAATAAAAATTTTATCAAGAAATGTTTTCAACTGCTTTAAACCTAGGCAACTCGGTGGAAAATAGTTGTCGCAAGGATTCGATTATTAAAAGACTTACAGTTCGAAGTGAACCATGAAATTATGATATGATTATACAAAAGCAAACCCAAAAACTTCAAGTGAGAAGCAAAAACAAATTGACGAACATTTTAACTCCTGTCAGTAACAGGGCATAATAAGATGCAAAGGATGATGACAAATAAAGTGTAACACGATGTTTGCAGCTTTTTTTTTTGCTGATGGATTTTTCAAAGGATATGAATACGACAATTTTTTCAGAAAATTTGAGAAAATGTGCAAATATTTTCCAACGAAAAAGAAACATTTTTTTGGGTTTGAGAAAATTGGATGATTCAGTCATTGTCTTTCAAATAGAACAACAGCCTGATAGGACATTATACAGGGTGTCCAAAAATTACTGCATAGACTCATCACTACGTGATGCAAAAATGCAAAAAATGTCATGATTTTTCCCGATTTGTTTATCTTTTGGCTGCTAAAGGCATTTTAAAGTTTCAAAAAAATTGCCGTTCCCAAATTACTAAAAACGCTATATCTCCACAGCTGTGTAGGATACAACACTTAAACAAACAATATCAATAAAAACATCTCAAACTTATTTTCACAACGAAGTCAAGAAACCCTCCAAGTTTTCTGGTAATTTCAGGTGTTATTCTTGCCCACTTATTTAAAATAACCTTCTTCAGGTGAGTTCGACTTGTGATTTGCTGTTCTCACACGTCTTTTCGAAAATATCCCATTGATATTCGAAGGAATTAAGGGCTGGTGATTGGGGTGAATGAAGAAGCATAGACTTGACGTTACATAATAGCTACTCTTTTACTAGATACCAGGAATGTTTTGGATCATTGTCGTGTACTAATGAGAATTCGCCGCTTGGTCCAACTTTTGAAGCGTTGACTCTTAAATTAAGCTTATATATTTCTAAGTATTTATGCTTTTCCATAGAACTTTCTACAAACACCAAATTTCCCATGCACTCCTTGCTATCGTTTCCCAAACCATAACATTTCCACCTCCGTGTTTCACAGTGGGTCACAATTTTTTTAATTGTAACACTGAATTTTTGAATTTTTTTGCCAGACAAAACGCCACCCATCAGATCCAAAAAGATTAAATTCACTTTCATCTAAGAAAATAACGTTTTCGCAAAACCTCTTGTAACCCTCTTTATGCAGAAAATTGCGCACTGTTTGAGGATTCAATGATACTCCATTGTTTCTTTGGAGGTCTGCAGCTATTTTAGGAGCACTTGTTGTTGCATTATTCTTAATAATTCTCATAATTAAAAATTTTCATGCGACTATTTCCTGAGCCAATTTCGCAAAATTGTTTTAATTTCATTTGTATGGGCGAACGTGGTCTGTCAATGATCCTTGATTTTTCTGCATGGCTTTTACCTCTCTCCTTGAGCTTTACAATTATTTTCTTCAGTTCAACCGGAACTGTTCGATGTGATTCGGTTATTTTAGAAATAAAAACTTTAACAAGAATTACTACACAGCTCTATTGACAATTCTCAATTTCCACTATTACTGACTGATGATAGTGTCACTGGAAAGTGAGTACCAATTTTTTTTTTGTAAGAGGTAATGAGTTCAGAATATGTATTTGTGCATCTTTTTGGTGTACGTGAAATTTTTCGAAGTGTATTTTTAATTATAAAAGTAAAAGCCTGTAAAACCAAGTACTGTTTTGCCATACATAGCTTAAACAGCGTAGAATTTATATACAGTGCCGAGAAGAAGTGATGCAAAAGCTTATATTGAAGAAATTCTTTGAATTAACCTTTTCATATTTTTAAAAATAGTGAATAAAAAATCCGTTGGTTTTTTTCTTGCTATTAATATATTTCCAAACAGTGATTAGACATAAAAAAATCAACAAAATATTTAACTTTTCTATAAGAAAAAAATTAAAAAGTAAATCAATTCATTTTTGGCTACCGAGAAAAAGTGATGCAAAAATTAATTCTCGATCATCTTCTACCAACTGTAGTGGGTGACTGATAGCAACTAATGATTCTTAATATTTGGTAGGATTTCCTTTTCGATCCTTTTCGTTGAAGCCTTCTTGGAATAGATGAAACCAATTTTGCGCAGTATTCTTGAGATCTTGCCCCACTCTTCTTTTATTATTTTTTTAAGCGCGGATTTGCTGCGGATGTTATGTGTTGCAAGTCGACGCGACAGTTCTTCCCAAACATGCTCAATTGGATTGAGATCAGGTGATTGTGGGGGCCATTTCAAGCAATTTGGAACATTGTAAAGTATCCACATTCGAGTTTGGTTGGCGGTATGCTTAGGATCATTGTCTTGCATGAATATGTAGTTTGTTCCCAAATTTAACTTTTAAGCCGATTTTTTATAATCTCGATGTGGACTTTGTGATCCATCGTTTTTTCTTCTATTATATAAAGTTCGCCAACTCCATTGAAGGCCATACATCCCATACCAAAATAGAACCACCACCATGCTTCACAGTTTCTATCATATTTTTCGTATCTAGCTCCGTAAGAGGCTTTCTGCGCACTTTTGCTCGTCCATCATAAGGAAACACATTAAACTTGCTCTCACCCGTGAATAAGACGCGTTTCCAAAATTCGACATCCTTATTCAAATGTTCTTTAGGGAAATTTAATCTTTTTTCTCGGTTTATGCCGCTAACGAAGAATTTCTTTCGTGGAATACAACACACGTAACCCGGTTTCCTTAAATGATTTCGGACTGTATGAACACTAACATCTTTGTTATAAATAGATTTTAGTGTTGCTGTGATTTTCGTCGCCGGTATAAAAGGATCTTTCTTCACATCTCGTTTGATTACTCGCATATCACGTTCTAATAATATTTTCTTCCTACCTGAGCGCTTTTTATTTTCCAAGTTTTTATTTTTGCAGAACCTGTCTATTATCCTCCAAACAGTGGAAATGGGTCTGTTAACGATGGATGCAATTTCCTTGTATGAAACGGTCTGGTTTTGAAGCCGAAGAATAATTTTTCTTTCATCTAAAGAAGTCTCTTTTCTCATGTTGATCGACTGAAAATTGGCTAAATAGTAATATCAATGAAAACATAAACCTGAGGATTGAGTAATTACTTTCTTTCACGAATGTTTTCCTCCAATCGCCTCTAAAATTGATTTTCAATGATGAAAACAACTAACCATTGACTGCAATCGCTGATAAAATGACACATTTCCAATGAAAAGCAATTATTGCATCACTTTTTCTCGGTCTGTTTTATGTTAGAGGTTAATCTGGAAGCGTAAACAAACTTTCAGAAACCGGTTCTTGGGAAAATGATGTAGAAATTTTATCTTAGGCACATAGGGCCATACTCCGAAATATCAATTTTGTCGATTTTACTTTTGAGAGTTCGTAAATAAGCTATCAAAGTCAAAATTTTGTATATTTTAAACTTTTCGCATCATTTCTTCTTGGCACTGTATACATTAAAAATGAAAAAAAAAACGTTTTTGTTTTTAATAAAAAGAAGAGTTTTTATGAGAGATTAGAGACTGTACGTGCAATTTTTCGATACAGTTTAGATTTTATAACTCGTCAATGTTGAGGGATGTATAATCAATTCTAGGTGATCGATAAAATAAAGGTAAATACAACCTTAATAACCCTCAACATTATTTTCACAAAGACTATTTCAAACCACTAAAGAAAGTACCTTGGAATGGCCTAAGTATTTTTTGCCACGTGAAATGATAAAGTGTTCCATCTTTATGTCGATATGATCAACAAACCTTAATTTAATTATCTCATATTGCGTAATTCAATGCTTTCTAGAAGGACATAAGGACGAACACACACATACACACATCCATATATACGTGTATGCATATATTTATTTTATTTTATTTTTTTTGTTGATGGTAAGACAAGTGATGGCTGCAGCCCAAGAAAATCAAGATGAATAAAAATTGTTTGTTTAGGATGAGAACAAACAATCTAAAGGAACACAACAATCATGCTAAGTTCGACTTCTCTAGTTTCGTGTCCCCAGAGACAGTGCAGGCATAAAAAAGCACACCGACTTTGGTCTGAACTGACTGATATTAGACAAGGTAGAGGCATGCACCTGTTAATATTATGCCATGCTGTTAAACGTTACATAAACTTGTTAAACATAAAACAAGATAAAAATTCTTCAAAACAACTTTTGATTCCAGACTTTCCTACGTGATAGCCAGTTTAATGCGTATTTTATCTAAAAATTAGCAGAAAACTTTGATCAACACACTGTACGGAAACTTTCTAAATATCAGCAGAGTATAGAGTGTGTTTTTTTCTTCGTTTTCTCCGTCTTTTCTGTATAATTTACCACGTTCCATTATCTACACATGGGGAGTAAACAGAGACATCTCATTTTGCTGGAGCATATGCTATAAAAAGTTAAAGTTGAAGGATGTTTATGGCTCTTCAGCAAAGAAAAAATTTGCGAGTGGTTGGCACGAATTAAAGCAGAACTATAATTTCATCTAGTGTTTCGCGGACATCTTTAACAGTGACTAAGTTAAGCTCTTCTATTTGCGCTAAATGAAAAAAAAATTGTATCGGTCTTAGCGCGGGCAAAGTAAATATGTGTGTGTGTGTGTGCGTGCTCTGCTCAACAATACAGGACCGAATACAATAAATCGAAGAGTGGAGCCCAAGTGCTCCTTGAGTCAATCATTTATTTGGGAATTTATTTTTCGAATTCCCGTGCTAAGGATAAGAGGATGTTGTACAGCTGTATTCGAGAGATTGCAAAATTAACTTTTTTATTATGTTATTTTATATCTACACCACTTGCCGAAAATTTGTCGAAAAAAAATTCTCAATGAATGCCTGGAAGAAAGAGGTATTGAAAATGTTTAGCATCTTGCCTTAGGCGCGTACATGTTTTGTATACATATAACTACTGGTTGACGAATACCGTGCAGATGTCCGGTACTAGCGTATTAGATTTTTTCTAACATTCAATATTTGTTATTATCTATATTATTCATCTCCCACTCACTTGAACAGTAGATTTCCGGAAGTAAAGTGTATCCTATTTTGACTGTAATTTGTCGTTTTAACTCAAACTTTAAAATTGAAGTTTTTTTTCAAAATAATTTTATGTTAGAGAAATTTATCTTTAAAATATTTTTGCAAACCTTTTCTACTTTTGAAATACATTTTTCGTGATTTCGTTTACCTTCAACACAATGGGTTCACACGAGGCTTAAACTAAAGGGGACACGCAAACAAGATTGCCCATATAATAAAATCCCAAACTTGTTGACCCATTTTCATGGAAATCCTTAACCAATTTTAAAAAAACTGGGCATACTGTATCTATTATTCTTTAAGAACAACAAAATGAGTAGTTTTTTTGATGTTAAGAATAACTCATTAGAAAAAAGAGTGTTTGGAAAAATGTCTAAAATTATCTACTATAGTTTTTTTTATCTTGCAATGCAACCAAAAACTTCCGAATTTAATCCACTGAATGTGTTCTAATACTATGTAAATACCATTACAATTTTTTAAAACGATTCGGTTCCGCAGTTTCAGATAAAATAGGTCAAATGTTTTAAAAAAATACAATCTTTGAGGAGAGCATATTGTTTGGAAACAATGCAAATTTTTCAGCAAATCAGGGACAAAGCGACGAAATGACCTCAATCGGAATTTCAAGAAACAGATGATGCAGCCAATAGTGCAGCAAAACAACAAAATAGTAAGTTTGATGTTTCAATTTGTTTTGATTTTATATTGGAAAGAAATAAATTCTTTATCGGAGTTTCTTCTTCTTGATCTTTGACGTATGAATTCAAATTTCGGGATGATTTTTCAAAGGCTTTTCAATGATCAGAATTTGATGATATAAGTACCAAACAATTTCGAAAAAGTTATATTTTCAAAATTGCTTGCAATACAATTTTTTTTTTAATTTCGCCTGCGGGACCCTTCAACAACTCGTCCGATTGTAAATATTTTGTATAAAAGATGATCGTTTGAAAGTATTTTCGGCATTATGTTCATAATTGCTAATAAGTTCTTCAGCCAATTTGAAAACAAATAGTTTTCTTGAGATTTTTACTAAAGTGACTTCTTTGGACAAAATCCAAGCATTGAGTGCTGCTCAATCAAAGATGAAGATAGAATGCCATCTGCAAACGCCTAATTTAGTATTATATTTTCATTTTTGATATTTCGATGCTTTGAGCTCAATAAGCAATTAACCTCTTCTTTTCACTAAAAGGTTTTAGCGAAAAGAAGTGGTTCTTAGAAACTATGACTAAAAAACAAACATAGTTTGCCGGTCGATCGTGATAAAGTTCAAGATTTGAATGGTAATTTTTATGATTTATGATGTTCAATGAGAGCATCATCCTAAACAATATAAACTTATGAATTACGTAAAAATGTGTTAAAATTGAAATGGGTTTCAAAAATCTACTAAATTTTTCTAATATTTTTAACTCGTTTTTTATAGTACTGTAAGGTGTTGCTCATCCTTCGCACTATCTTTGAATATAAGTGTTCTATTTCAAATGATGTCTTCGATATTCTGCATTGAAAAAATAATTTTGCTTTTTCGTTTAAGTAGAATTTGCAGAGTTTTCTTTGATTAAAATTAAGCAGATTTTGTAATTTAACCGATACTATTTATAGATAACTCATGATTCCAGAATACCACCCATTTTTTAAAGAGCCTTTAAACTTGGTTAACTGCGAAGGGAATCATCTGTTTGCAACTATTTAAATTTTTAGGTTTTTCTGATATGATTGATTAGTGACACCGCAAAGGAGGATATTCAATTTTCTAATTACATCGGCTGTTTTTCTTAACATTTTTAGAGTCGTATAAATTCCGATCAGAATATCTGCCATTGTAGCTGTCCAGTTTCGCTTTGTTTTTGGCGTTATGCTTAATTTACTTTGCAAATTACCATACAAAGACGTCTCGAAATAGTGAAAATTTATTTTTGAAATTGACGTTCTGTGCGCAAAACTTATAGAGCATTTTGTCCAATTTATGATGCTCATAATCGGCCATCTGAGCAGCTCATACGGAATACGTTGCAGATTTATGTCCACACATACCCTTTTGTATAATGTTCATCCAACAGGAGCTCGTACAGTGCGTACCGCGAGAGTAGTGTGACTGAGGATCCATATTTATCAATTTGACGCCGTTCTCAACAACTCGGCCTCAGAAGAACTACATCGAAAATTTTGAGGAGATTTATAAGAGCATCATTTGAAGCCATTGGACCATAATTCGCGTCGTATGTTGAAAATGAGTTGAAAGTTAAATTGCATTTTTATGGTTAAATCATTTTCAGCGATCAGGCTAATTTCTGGCTTAAAGGGTTCGCAAATAAGCAAAACTGCCACTGTTGGTATGAGGTTTTAAGGATAGTCCTGGAAAGCTTTTGGAAGCCCTATTACATCCTGAAAAGTCACTGTATGGTGAGGTTTGCATGCCGACGGCATGATTAGTACTTTGATTTTTAAATATGAAGACGGCATCAACGTTGCTGTTAAGGGCGATCGCTACCGACAAATAATCCTAATTTTTGCGATTCCTGGCATCAATGCCAATCATCTGAGGAAAACATGGTTCCAACAGGATGGCTCAACATGCCATGTAGCGCGTGAAACAACTACTTTATTGGGCCGAACCTCTGCTGAATGAAATGAAATTTGCGAGCTAATATAGTCAAAAAATTGAGCATTTCAATAATGATTTCATGACTATCTACCGATTAAAAGCCGCGTTATTGCGTTGTGTTTGCTGGATCGATACGAATTGACTGAAAATCAAAATTTGTACCGAATTCAACATTCGAAAGACATCATCAAAAAGTCCAAAAGGACCGAAACTTCCTATATAACATTGTGAGTTGTGACCATATGTAGTGCCTTTTTTGATACGATCCAAAAACCAAACGCTACAGGGCGAAAAGGAAGCACCCAGATGAGCTTAATCCCAAAATATCGTTTAGAGAAGTCGAAAGTGAGCATAACGTTGATTTATTTCTATGCTTCGATGAGAATAATTCATAAGGCATTCATTCTACCTGACCAGATGGTTAATACTGAGGCATTTGGTTATATTCAGTCAGAATATTGCGAAAAAGTTGGCACTTGTTACATGATAATTTTTCTGGCTGTTTATGAAAAATTGCACTGAGCCATTTTCGCCGTATTCACTTGCTTAGCATGGTATGATTTTTGCCTATCTGGCGTTGTTCCGAAGTGTAGGCCACTTACACTACGATTATCAAGGACATCTCTATAAACTATCCAAAACATTCGTTGGATATGCGTCGTGATCGCAAATATCGCTTTATAAAGTCTCGAGGAGACTATTGTCAATAAAAAAAGGTTCTGCTTATTTGGTACATACGAGGGGTGATCAAAAAGTAGTGAGAAACGGTTATTTCTAGTCCGCATAAAAATCCAACAAAAATTTTTTTCGCTTGCTTATAGACTCACTAGGTCAGGATCAAAAAATCATATAAATAGACTACGATTCACGGGAGGGACATTCAGTTGAATACGAAGCGGCGAAGAAATAACATCAAAATGGAGAAAAACGAAATGAGACCAGTCATTAAGTACCTCTGTTTAAAAAAAATGTCTACCAAAGACATACACAGCGACTTAGAGGAAACATTGGGGAACTCTGCTCCTCCGTATTCCACAGTTGCACGCTGGGCCAAGGAGCTTAAGCTGGGAAGAACATCCACTGAAGATGAACACCGCGAAGGACGCCCATATACGTCCCACACTGAAGATAACGTCAAAAAGGTCGAAGATGTTTGTTTGGGTTATGGTGTCCGTTTTTTGGGACGCCGAAGGAATAATTATGGTGAAATATTTGGAAAAGGGAGCCACTATTTCGGGCTCTTACTACGCGGACCAAATACGAAGATTACGGGAAGTTATTAAGGCAAAAAGACGCGGCAAACTGCGAGCTGGAGTGCTGTTTCACCAAGACAACGCTCTGGCTCACAAAGCCGCAATTGCGATGACTGCCATTCAAGAAACGGGATTCAAACTGCTGGAACACCCACCCTATTCGCCAGATCTAGCTCCCAGTGACTATTACCTCTTTCTTCGTCTCAAGGAACACCTCCGAGGCAAGAAATTTGAAGACAATAGTGAAGTGATGGCCGCTGTTGAGACGTTTTGGGAGGGTCAAGACAAAAAAAAAATTTTGTCAGGGAATCCTGGGTGTAGAAAAAAGATGGAATAAATGTATTGCCTTGTTAGGAGACTGTGTAGAAAAATAAATTATTTTTGTAACTGTCATCACCGTTTTTTATTGTGATTCTCATTACCTTTTGATCACCCCTCGTATATTGTCGTTTTTCATATCTATTACATAATACATAAAAAGTACGCACTTCAATCTCGTGGCCTCTCAAATGAGAGGGTAGCATCAGGTTTGTTTACCCGTAAAATGAAGCTTGTTTTTTTCAGCACATAAAGTGCAAATTCAATTTTGATCCATTAATAATCTCTAATCGTTGCACTCAAAAGTTCTACAATAACTGAATAGCAGCTTAAATCATGTGCACCCTTACACGTTTGATTGAACTTTTTTACATAGCGAATATTTTTTCCACGGAATTGATGGGATAAAAACTGCGACAGGCGCACTGATTCCAAACTCCTGAAGTCCGATTCTAGATCATAGTACATAGTGGGAAACATTCGACCTGGTTTGAGGCAATCATCGCAGCAATTGCTTAATCCGCATTGATTTTAAACTGGAACAGTCATTCTCTTATCCAGCTTGAAATCCACTCCGCGCTTGGTCCCAATTTTCAAGAAAAACTGACTATTTTGGCCAATTTTTTCAGCAATAAAGCCATATTACAACCATTTGTGCTTTTATCATTATCAATCGTTTCTAAAGGATAACATACAAGTTTATCGATGATGCTCAGCGTTCGACGGTATTCGGTATTGTGGGAAAGCAGCCCTTCGATTTGCGAAAAATCAATACGAAATGGGTTCACTCGACCTATATCCGCAACGAAAGCACCACCCCCCTCCCACCCATAAATGAGCACTGTCTGCCATAGCGAAGCACTGTTCAGCGATGCTTTTTACGAAAGGTCCTGATGCGAACTGAGATGCCACCCTATAGTTTTCTTCCAGGAAACTTTTCTCATCGCTTCGATGGGAATCATAGCTCAATAAGGACAATAATCGATTGATAGACACGTGATGCTCTTCGCGATGGCATTTTTAGGAGACCGTACGTCCCTTTTTGTTAAAAAGTGATAGTTTGGGAAATGAAAAAATAATGCTTTCCAGCATAACCTTCCACAGAAACACCATTGTCGATGATTTCAACTGGCAACTCATCAACTTGACACAGACCCGATGAAGGAGCATTAAGGACATAGAGAAAGGTAGGTGTTTGAGTGGTGGATGGAAAACGTTCTGATGAATTCATTGTGGACTGCTGAAAAGGCACAGGAAGTTGAAAGGCATTCAAGAACAAACCCCACGTAGAACATAGCGCCATCTTAACACGGTTAAATGCGATAGTGGATCGAGGGTAGTACGCCACTGGTTCGGTGTGCATCGCATTGAATGGCGGGTAGCAAAGAGTTAATTTCTAGCAACTGTATGCATATACATATAGGGCGGGAGAGTTTACAGTAGCCGGCAATAATGAGGCCACAAAAAATGTGCATGGAAAGTGCAGCGTTGATTAGTTCCATTTCTATATAATGGGTTTCCCTCTCGACAGTCATTTCCCTCTTGCGCCTCTGGCGCTATATTGCCCGGCACTTTTCGCGGTGGATGATGTTTCCTAGCTACATGGATTTTTGCATAGGATGAAAACAAAAATATCCTGTAACTATTGCTATTAAAATGTTTTTGTTCGTGACAAAGCATTGCAGTTGCAATGACTTGCTTTGGTTAGGAAAAAGTGAACTTCATGTGTTGTGCCTTCGTTTCGAAAACAATGGCTGGAATTCTGCGAAATTGCATTTGAACACGATATGATGCTATTTGATTTTCGGAAATTAATGAGCAACGAACATAAGTCATTAATATTTCAATTAATGTTAGAATGTATGATAAATTTCATTCTCTCATTTGTATGGTTTTAAATTCTTTTATACACTAGTTTGTGTGTGAAATAAAATTCTTTTGTACACTGGTTTTTATCAGGGAAATTAAGTTGTTGAGTTGATTTGGAATTTAATTTTGATGTCATGTTATCTAGACTATTTTTTGATGATTTGGTTAGTTCGTGAGATATTTATTGAATCAAATGATTGCCACTGTATTGCAATGTTTTTGAGACAATAGAAATGGAAATTTGTTTAGCAAATTAACTCTCAAAAAACTATGTATCAATTGGAAAAGTGCATATATTCAAAATCTTTCTAGGGTCATTTAAGTAAGCAGACCCATTCGAACCATTTAAGGCTCCATTTTGAGAACTATGTACACCAGAACTACCGGAAATGTTATTTTTACTGAAACCCGTCAAAACGGTTGGTCTTCAAAAAATGATATAAAAATGTTTTATAATATACGAGGTTTATTCAAAAAATACCGGGAGTTTTCAATTTTTCAGACAATTTTTATTTATTCGCCTACATTAATTTTATCTCCTTCGAAATGGAGTTTGTTAGATACCACAAACTTATGCCAACGCTTCGTTTATCTCCGAAACTCTTTGATCTTTGGGCTAACGTTTACTTATTTCAGCGAAGCGCTTCAAATTTCATCTCTCCTTGAAAAACGACGCTCCTGTAAGGTTCTTTTTGATTTTGAGAACAAAATAAGTCATGTGTGGTGAATATAAAGGCAACATTACGTTTTTGGTTTTGCGCAAAAATTCAGGAAACGAAATAGGAGCAAGTGCATTATTGTGGTGCAAAAGTGATTAATTGTTTCGCCATTAATCCGGGCGTTTTTTTTTTCAAATTGCTTCGCGCAGACGAAAGTGAGCTTGTACGTTAAATGTATCAAAAATTCATGGTGCACTATACAATATCCGCAATCAACTGAGAATTTCAATGTTTTTGTTGATCTTGCCGATGCAAAATGTCTCCACTGTGACAATTGATCCTTAGTTGCGACGCCATATCCGTCAACCCATGTTTTATCCTCTGTTAGGACACTTTTTAGAAGTCCTGCATCATTGTTGACTATATTAGCGACTTCTTGGCAGTCAGATCTTGTTAATTCTTTCGATTGTCGTTACGAAGTAGACAATTTTGATTACGAAACTACTTTCCTTGACACTCTGATTTGCGATGAATTATATTTCTGTTAGTTTTCTGGTCTCTGCAAAAATTATTCAGTATTCACCTATTTCAGTTCAACGAAACAAAGTCCCACCTTTACCATAATCCACCTGTAACTCGCTTACAAGTAAATCTTGACTTCATGAAAATCCGTTCACACGGGTACTCCTTAGATTCTTTTGAAAACTAAGTAAAATATCAAACATGAAAGTTTCGATTCAATTTTGATCCGTAAGGTTTGCATGATTGAGTTTATATTTGATCATAGCATTTGAAAATAATATATATCTATCTTATGCTATGTTGCATAAATGTTGCGAACATATAATTTATTAACAACTTAAAGATATGTTATATGTAAGTTACTAATCTCCTTAAGATAGACAATAATATTTTCACTGTCTTGAAAGATGAAGCATTTTCTTGTCTATGCATCTGTCGCAAAATTAAAAACAAACAAGCCGCAAGGTGCGACCTTTGAGGTCCACACGTACAACTTTCCAGTAATATTTACATAAATATTAAAAGTATTAAATACAATTATAATTATGGAAATAATACTACTTTTAATAATAAAAATGTACCTCTCATAAAAGTTATTGGAATGACTTAATATTAATCGTAACATCTACGCGAGCGTCAATTGATTACGTAAAGATTTTCGTGGATTGGTTTGATTTAATATTCACATGGTTCAATCGGAGGGGGGACAGGTTACAAAGCCTTTTCTACGTTATTTTTTATTTTCATATCGATGCTTGAAGGACAAAACAGCGCTAGCAAAAATGAATGCAGTTTTTGATATTACGACAACTGAAGAGATTTTGTCGCGTGATGGCCATTTTGAATAGCTGCGGTCAAAACTGCTAGCACTTCGGCATAATCACTGAATTTGTATTTTTTCACGATTTTACATCAATGAAACTAATAATTATTCCTTATTTTCTGTTGATTTTGAGAAACATTGATTATGCAGCCAAAAATAGGTTCAATTGCATGTAAAAAGTAAAATATTTGTATTACAAATGATGACGGAAGTAACTGAAATTTTACGAATACTAAAGAACAAAACTCCTATAATCTACAATTTTTTATTTGATGAAAGCTTTTCAAAGCATATGATCTTAAAAAGTGTTGACCACAAACATTTTACCATTCAAAACGTGGATTACCACAACTTTGATTGACTTTACAACAATGTCTTTAGAATAAGAGATTTAAGGTATAAAAATTCGTATGAACCCTTTTGACATGGTGACTTTGAATGATTTTTTTTATTTTTAATTCAATTTGTTTTGAAATCATGAGAAAATATTTTGCTAGTCTCTACAGAAATTGATAAAAGTTGATAAATTTTATAAACATTTATTATTACGATGTTAATTTTATTAATTATTAATTAATTTTTTATGAAAAAAACACAAATTTTCAATATTTTTTTATTAAATTTAAAACATGGCTCTAAAGATTTTTTTAAATTTAAAAACATCATTAAAATGCTAATACGCGTTGATTGATTTCTTAATGATGCAAAGATTATATTTGGTTCTCGAGATAAAACGATTGACATAAATGACCATGAAGGACATGATGACTTTTAACGATTTTTTATTTTTAAGTTAATTTTTTTTGCAATTATAGAAAAAAAATTTGGTGGTTTTTTTACAACAAGTGTTTGCAGTATATAAATTTTATAAATATTGATTACTGCGATTTGAAAATAAAGTTAAAAATTTGATGTTTTCGAAAAAAACTTTTTCAAAAAAATTTGATAGAATCACGAAAATGTTCATACGCGTCGATTGACACCTTGATGAAGCAAATCGTACGTTTGGTTCGCGAGATATAGCGCATGACAGGTTTGACCTTCAAGGGGTGAAAACACCAAACCCCCCCGACCGAAGAGTCCCAAAAACCAATCAGCTCTTAAGATTGCAAAGACGCTTCGATTGACACCTTAACAAAGTCGATACGACTATGTTTACGTGAGTTATGCTCGTAGAAAAACTGTCCGCTAACGCACGTACGTACGTACGTACGTACATACACACACACATACTTCTTTCTAACAACACTTAAAATATATACGTGTAAGACCTCAAAACGTAAAGAAATGTTGAAAATTTCAATTTCGATTTTCGCGGCGATTACAAGAACTTCCCATAAACTGGGAAGTTAACAACATTTTTCAATTATTCAAAACAAAATTGCGGCGTTAAAGCCGTAATTTTGTAATTTATTCAAGTGGCGAGTAAAATAAAATGAGTAAAAAATGAATAATTGAGTCCAGTAATTATGTCAGTAATCTAGTGTAATCAATCTTCTTCGTTCTTTTTTCAGGAAAGTAGCTGCTAAAAGCTTCAATAATTAGCTGCCAGCCTATAATTTAGTCTAGCTCATTAGAAAAAGATTTAACAGAAAACGGCATGTAGTTTTGGTTTTACATGGACTGTACTACTTCGCTAATAAATAACCTTGCACTGAATTTGATGGAAATATTTTTTTCTTACAAAATAGCCATTCCAATTAGATCTATGAGTGGGTTAACTGTTTTGCGTTACTTCTACCTTTTTGTGCAAAACATCACTTACTTATGTTCTGTACTCGACTGTAATGTGAACGTTTTTGATCACTGCTTGGATATTTAGTGACTTAATTACTCGCCACTCGACTAAACTACCAGCCTAAACCGAAATAAGCTTAAGCGCCACTTCATTTTAACTTACATCGCATCTTTCGTTTTTATTATAATTTTCCCAGATTTTATTTAACAATGAGTGACATTTTTTCATAGTTTGATCGGTTAAAGTACGTAGACTAGGGCGGATCTGTAAAAAAACTACATTTGGCACATTGATTTTTGCGGGAAAAGTTGTGGAATATTTCGTATAACAATAATTGACTTATGCTCTCTCTCAAAAACGTCGGGACCATTAAAAATAAATCAAAATGTTTAAAAATTCAAAAAAAAAACACGTTTTTTCCCTACTTTTCTCACTCCTAACTTCAAAACGGTTCATTTTAGGTCAAACTTGTGTGACAATAAAAGTTGCGTAGTAAAATTTTCTATAAGAAGGGATTGGCTAAAAATCTTAAAACATTCAACCCTTGCCGAGAAATTGCAATGAATATAAAAAAACAATGAGAAAAAAGTCTTTTTTAATTTAATTTTTTTACCACTTAAAATGCACTCAGAACGTTCATATTTCGCCTAAAACATCAAAATCGATTCAGTAGATTGCCCATAATAACTGTGCAATCTGAATTTATTAAAAAAAATCAAAAATTTCTAAAGCTTGCAAGTCAGAAAATTAAGCTTATAGAAGTTTGAAATTTTTTTCACATATATAAAACAACTCTTCACCTATCACATGCACTTTACAAAACAGTCGTAGGAGCCATGCTTCCGTGATCAGAATCCGCAGCCGCCCAGCACTCTTTTAGAGTTTATTACTAAGTTTAGCAAAAACTGCTGAGGCTGTCTTAATAATCCATTTTAAATTTTGTAAAGTGCATTTGATACGTGAAGAGCTCTTTAATATGTGAAAAAAAACTTCTATAAGCTTAAGTTTCCGACTTGCAAGCTTCCAAATTTTTTGATTTTTTCAAAATAAATTTAGATTGCACAATTATTTTGGGCAATCTACTGAATCGATTTTGATGAAAATTTGATTGCTATTTTTTGATATTGTAAAAAGAAAAAAAAATGGAAATGTGTTTCAAGCGGAATATGACGGTTTTAAGTGATAAAAAAATTATATAAAAAGAAGGCCTTTTTCTCCCTGTATTTTAGGTTTATTGCTATTTTGCGGCAAAGGTTATATGTTTCAAGATTTTTAACCAATTCTATCTTATAGAAAAAATTTAATACTCAACTTTGATTGCTACACAACTTTGATCTTAAATGAACCGTTTTAAAGTAAGGAGTGATAAAAGTAGGAAATACGATTTTTTTTAAATTTATAAACATTTCGATTTTTTTAATGTTCCGGAATTTTTTGAGAGAGAGCATAAGTCAATTATTGTTATACGAGTCATTGCACAACTTTTCCTGCAAAAATCAGTGGTTAACTGAAAATAGATTTACCCAAGTCTAGCATGGCATTGACGATTTGCGAAAGCAGAACACGTGTTTATGCATCTATTTCTAAAAGACGCCTGTGAGATGGTTTTGGTTAAACAGGAGCCAAAAAATGATGATCGAAGTATCCGTACATAAAAAATATCTCTAGTTGATTTTTTTCAAACGCAACTTGAGAAAAGCTCAAAAAATCACCGCCGATTTTGGAACTTAGTAGACGGCGTACTAAGAAAAGGTGAAATAAGTAAGAAACACAATGTCGATAAACTGTTGCTCTCGAAGAAGATAGTCAGGAAGATATCGCCAACAGCCTTAACCATCATATCTCAATAAAACGTCATTGAACCAAACTCATCCCCAATTTCTTCTTCTTCACTTAAAAACAACTAAATAAAAACAAATGGGCGAAGCTACTGATTCTCTGCGAAACCATAATATGCCAGGTCCTGATGATATGTATCTGCGTTTATGCATTCAAATTAATGGAAGACAGTGTTGCAGATATTTTTGTCAAATTAATTAATAAATTTTCTAAGGATAAAAAAACCAAGAGATATTTGAAAACTCTGCAGTCATTCCGACTTTAAAGGGAGAAATGAGACTGACAGTTAAATCTTGGATTTTTTTTAAATTTCCGAATCCAAAACTTCTTGTTGCAAAACGAAGTCTTGAATAGAAACCAGCATCGATTCGGACAAAGGCACAACAGAAACCATTTTGGATGATATAAGTTTTATCAATCAGTATTCGGATAAGGGTCACTACGTTGTAGCAGTTTTTGCGGACCTAAAAAAAGCTTTCGACACAATGATTCAGGGAACTTTCATTGCCAGACTCGGAGAATATGAAATTGCAGGAAAAGATGTTGGATGAACCTCAAAATAGAGTAAGGGATCAAAAGAAAAACTGCTCAGGATAGGGCTATTGTTCTTGAGGGCACGATCGTAGGACCGACGCTATCTCTTCTTTATACCAACTCCAAACGCAGGACTTGCTGAGAAAGTAGTTATGCGCGCAGATGACAGTGTTCTTATGTACTTAGGCAAAGCTAAACTTGAAATGATCTGAACAAGTACTGGCTTTGGCTACTACAAAGCAGATTGGCAACAAACTTTGCAAAAACAAAGTCTATTATCTTTATACAAAAAAACAAAATTGACATACCACCACGCATAAAAATCAAAGACACCATCCTCCATTGAGTTGAACGAAAAAAGTAATTGGGACTCATAGACGAGAAACTTACTTGGACTCCACTCATAAATGCCAAGAATTTTTTTTACTGTTTTCGTTGGTCTTCTGCATCGCTTCAATTTATTTCCAACGAGAAATAAAATCGAAAAACTTCCTACGGGATCTTAAATTGGGGTCAAACCGCAAAAAAAAACCTCATGATCATTTCCAGACTAGTAACCGAAGCGTACCAAACCATTTACCATTTTTTTATGCTAGCACCGAAGGTCGAAGTTTACAAAATAGACCAAGAACTAAATCGAAAAGGCGTGATTTCCATTGGAAGAGGTTGACATAGACATAAAAATTTACACTTTGGCTGTACACTGTGAAATTCGGAAAAAATAATCAAAATATGAGAAACATAAATAATATAGTTGTCGCATGCGCCAGAACTGAACGATTAAAAGAAGACCCCTTTAGCAAAGCAGCTAGTTGTGTCCATACGTTACCAGACAAAATAAATAACAAAGCCAACCCAAATTTACCTGAACGACACTAAAAAAAGACCTCCTGCAGGAGCAACATTCGAAGTATTTTACAATCAGCTCCACAAAAATTAAAGTCAAAAATAAATTCAATATGAAAAAAATATAAATATATATAAATCGGATCAAAAGGATTCAAAAATCTACGAATAAGGTACTATCCTCTATGCCGATTCTTATCGTCGGAAAGGTACTATGTATTGAAACCCTGAAATGGTCATTTAATGAAAGGGTTGAAGGAGATGGAGGTTGTTTTAGACGGTAGAAATTCGGTATGCTGAGAGACAGAAGCTGATCGTTATCTTTTTGAAGAATTTTATTTTTCAACGTTGAAAAAAAGGTGCTTCTTATAAGAAGAACTCTACTCCACTATAAATAAATTCAATTCAAATAAACATTTCAATTAAAAAACACAAACATAAACATTTGAATTGAGAAATAAGCTTCAAATATGCTTTTGTTCATATATTTTTGTTCTGTGATAAGAATAATGACTTTTTGAATAATTATGGACTTTTATAATTTTTCTTTCAATGTAACATTTCCACGCTTCTTCTTTCACCTTGAAAGCATTATTTCAACTGTATCACGTTTTCAATCAATTTCAACTTAAGTATCAGCAAATTTTCATCGAAAAATATTTCTGAAGAATCTATATTTTAAGACCAGTTCAAGACGAACACCGCAGCACGGATGTATTTGTCAATCTAAAAAAGCTCCATGCAAGCTTAACGTTGTGAAATGTTTTCAAATTCGCAAATCAAAATCACCTATTTTCGTGGCATGCAAAATGATTCCCGTCTTAAAGATCGGAGCTATGGTATTTGTAGGCATAATGAATAGTCACGGCACTAAGGTTCTTTTCCAGGTAAACACAGTAAAGATTGCTTTATGCAGACAAAATCGTCAAACATCAAATCAAATGCAAATATTTTTGAAGTGATTTGAAAACTCAGAAACTTGTTAACTCAGAAACTCTCAAAAATATATAGTCTATTTGCCAAAAAAATGACCAAATCCTGATTTGTAAAGCGAATATTGTGAACAAAAAATTTAAAAAAACCTTTACAGAATTTACTCACAAAACTTACACAATGCTTATTGAAATCCTTATCTTTTGGCAAAGTGTTTGGTTTCTAACAATCGTCTACTTCTGATTGGAAGATCATTCTTCTAAATACCGATTAAATAATTTCCTGCCAAAATTTTAAATTTCAGAAATGATGGGAGTCATTAAAAGTCACGAGTACGAACTGAAACTAAAGGGGATGTAACCGCAAAACATATTTGGTATAAACAAAAACGATTTATTTATAAATCACTATTGTCTTGGAGTAAACCAAAGTGTAACTATATTTTTGAACGCAAACTTGAGGTCTTTTCATTTCAATATTCATTGATTACGCCTTATCCGATTACCGATTTAATGACACTAATCAATCATGCTACTATACTGGGCCAAAGTTCTCCCCCTTAATGGCAGTATCACCTTTTGATACGATTTCAAAGCTGAAAGTGAACATTAAAACTAAGAATGGGTTTACGTCGTGAACAAAGTTTCAAGAGACTACTTTGTTCGAAACTAATTATGATTAATTGCAATGCTTAGTGAATCGCTTAATGTGGCTGCACGGTAAACTTATTTCCAACATAGTTGCGTGGGTATTAAATGACGATTTGCTCTTTGTATGGTTGGAATTCTTTATTTGAGAAATCTTAAGAATCAATCCGAAGAAAATGAAATTTTTTTTGGATCGTAGGTGCAGCCATATCAAATCAAAAGCCATTTATTAGCGCAAATAGATAATAATTGCAGGAGAAAGTATTGTTTGAGTGAAATTGTAGTTGATTTTTTTACAAAACAACAACCAAATTTACAAGAGCGCGGTTGCAAAAATGTCTCAAACACGTCAGTAAAATTATTGAAACATTGAAAATTATTTTACAATTGTGGAATTGTTGCAAAAAACTACCACATACAGTCTGCATCTAGTTCAGGGCAGGCATGATTCAAATCTCAGCGCTAACATCCAAAAAATATCTCTTAAAATCTTTACCTTGTCGATTTGAATTTGAATATTCAAAATAAGCAATACCACATAAGAAATCTTGTTCAAAAAGAGTTTAGAGTGGGTGTTAATGTCACGCATCACACAAAGTAAGTGCCAGTTCCTGACTAGAGAGTGAGCGCAGGATATGAAACGAGTTCGAATTGGTCTCGGCTGCTTCGAAATATGAATGATCTAAGTAATATTTTGTATTCTTTAAACGATTTCACTGTTTAACTTTAGGCAAGAAATAGGAAAATAGACACATATGTATTAAATAAATATGCATAATCATTTGCAAGGACTCAGGTCACTTGCAGGTACTGAGTCACTTGTGATTTTTCCCGTGAAAGTTTAAATAGTTTCGAACATTTTTTTGGGACAACACAACTTGAATCCTTTTTTCAAAATTTGGGGATCAAATTCAATTACAACTTGTTTAAAAATCATTGAAATCGAATAGTATGTTGGTTGCTTCACGATTTATTTTATCCCTGAAGAAATAGTTATTACAGTTTGATATATTCTCTGCAGGCGTGTCCAACACACAGCTCACCAGCCAAATGCCTCACCGAATTGAGCGCTCCTGGACAAAAAGTCCACATTGCGGCGATTAGGTCATTAAGTCGTGGGTGGGAAGCAACAAATAATTTGACTGCATTCAACTGTTCAAACAAATTGCTGATGAGATCAAGAACTATCACACTACTTACTTTCCATAATTGATTCAGCATTATTTTGAAGATAGTATTATTTTTCAAATAATTGTTGAAAAATTATTTTTAAAAATTGATTTCTTTTCAAATATTGAAGCATTTGTACAATTTATTGTTTACTTCTTTTTCTTCCGCCGACTGTCGTTGCGAGATTTTGTTGTCAACATTTGATCCAGCTGTTGAGAATTTTAGGCATGTTGTATCAATGAAAAGCGCTAATGCATATAAGTGATTTCTCTTTAGTATGAATTGATGGTAGTCATAAGTATGATGCGTGGCACAGGAATCACCAACATTTAGTTGCATGATCTGTAGATATTTCTCCATTTGACATACTATGAATGTTTCCTTTGAAAAATTACGTACGTTATATGATTTTGCTTGCGTTTTTTACAAGACATAATGATTTTAACACAATTTTTCCAGTTCAGATTTCAAAGGACTTATCATTTTTTCGACAAAAAATTGCTTCACAAAAGTCGAAAGGCGTCTGAATTTTTGAGAATTGTTGCTGTAGAATGTTTGATAGTAAGCTTAGAATTAATAAGATTCATCTTCATGTTCAATATATTTATACACATAATTTATTGATTTATGATTGCGTTTAGTTACCTGAGATTTCCGTTGTGATAGAGGAAAATATTTAGGCAAACATTATGCTAGTGGAAACGTTGAAAATTTTCAAGTGTTTGAAAAAACTTTTAATTTTATAATGCTTCTGGTGATTTGGAGCTAAAATTAAGAAGGTAGAAGGATCTTGAAATGTAACGAACAATATAATTTTGATTTGATCGCTACCGAACGGGCATTATTGTGGTCAATCATTTCACAGGACACCTAACTATATTGTTTTGAACAAAAAGATAAAATACGACCGAAATAGTTTCAGGTGTTTGTTTTCGCTGTATGCCGAATTTCAAAAGTAAATCATTGAGCTTCTTTATAAAAACATTCTTCAGTAAGCAGTTTAGTTATTAGTTAACTTTTTTTTCATTTAACTCATTTTTTTAATGGCAGGAAGTATGGAGTGTGTTCCAAAAAATTGACCTTTTATAATAATGTCTCTAAAAGTGGTATTACGTGCTTTATCGAACTATTTTTTTTATTATTCTATTATTTAATTAACATTTACATAACAATTCAATGATTTTTCATTTCAAGAAAAAACAAGCCGCGAGGTGCGACCCTTGAGGTCCACACGGTCAACTTCCCAGTAATATCTACATAAACATCAACAACATTACAACAATGAGAGGTATTCATAGCAGTAACAGGAATGAGTTAATAAGAATCATATCGTCTACGGGAGGGTCCATTGATTACGTAAGGTTTTTGGTCGATGAGGACAGATTGAATATTCACGCGGATCAATCGGTGGGGGCCTTTTTGGTCTTGAAAATTTTTGTTGGTTTTAATAATTTAAGCATTTTTTTTTTAAATAAAAGACTATAAAAACTATGTAAAATCTGCTCAAATTATGCAAATATTTTAAAACTTTGATTGAATTTACAACAATTTTTTAGAATAAAAAAAAATAAAGTAAAAGCATTCGTATGAACCCTCTTTAAATGGTAACTTTGAATGATTTTTTATTTTTCAATTATTTTTTTTATGATCAAGGAAGAAAATTTTGCCGGTTTCTCTTCAAAACCTGATAAGAATGTATACATTTTATAAACATTTATTACTGTGCTGTGCAAATCAGGTTAAAAAATATTTTTTATGAAAAAAACTATAATTTTTTGCATTTTCTTCTATTAAATTAAAAAAAAGCTGGAACGAGTTTTTATAATGTATAAACTTCACAAAGATATTAATACACGTCAACTAACACCTTAATGATGCAAATATTATATCTGGTTCGTGAGATATAGAGAATGATAAAAATGACCGTGAAAATCATGATGACTTTTAATAGTTTTTTATTTTTAATTGAATTTTTTACGTAATCATGACAAAATGTTTTGATGTTGTTTTTACAAACATTGTTTGGAGTATATAAATTTTATAAAGATTGTCTACTTATTAACGCAAATCAGGTTAAAAATTTATTGTTTATGAAAAAAACCCTAATTTTTTGCACTTTTTTTTTTAAATTAAAAAACGGCTACAACGATTTTTTTAAAAATTTGATAGATTCACACAAATGTTGATACGCGTCGATTGACACCATGATGATGCAAATCGTATGTTTGGTTGGCGAGATATAACGCATGTCAGAAATGACCTTCAAAGGGACAAAACAGCAAACCCCCCCGACCGAAGTATCCCAAAAACTAATCAGCTCTTAAGATTGCAAAGACGCTTCGATTGACACCTTAACGAAGTCGATACAACTTTGTTTACGTGACTTATGCTCGTAGAAAAAAGTGTCCACGTACGTACGTACGTACGTACACACACACACACATACATCTCCCTTTCTAAAAACACTTTATATATACTCTATAGACCTCAAAACGTAAAGAAATGTTGAAAATTTCAATTTCGATTTTCGAGGCGATTACAAGAACTTCCCATATACTGGGAAGTTAAAAATTCGGATCTTTCCGTTAACTCCACGCATAAGGTTCCGTACAACGGTATCATCGACTACCGAATGCGTTTCTCCACTTATTTTGAAAACCCTTTTCGGTTTCGGCAATTTCGTTTGTTTTCTTCATTTTAGCCCAATATCTTTCGATTGGTCGAAGTTCTGGACAGTTTGGAAGATTAATTGCTTTGGGTACCACGGAGATGTTGTTGTCCTTTTACCACTTCATTGTTGATCGAGCAGAATGACTTGTCGCTAAATTCGGCCAAAATGCTACAGATGGTTTCTCGATAAATGGTTTTAGTCGCTTCTTTAAACACTCTTCAATGTATACTGCTGAGTTGATGGTACCCTTTGCTACAAATTCCTCTGATTTGACACCACATCGACATATTGCCTGCCAAATCATATATCGCTTGGGAGATTTAGTGCTTTTTTGGTTTTATGTTTTTGGCTAACACAACCCTTTGATCCTGCTGTATAGAAGTCCTGAAGAGGCAACTCTGCGAAATCAGCGTTCACGTATGTTTCATCGTCCAACACAACACAATCGAATTCGGTCAGGTAATCCTTGTATAGCTTTCGAGCCCGATTTTTCGCTTCTTTCTCCTTTTCTTGGGATCGATCGGGTACTTTTTGGATTTTATATAATCTAAGATTATAATGCTTCTTGATTCTCTGAATCATTACGTTCGATGTTTGCACTTTCTGCACCACATCTCGAATGCATGTGCTAAGACTCTGCAAAAATTTTCTCTTTACCTTTCGGCTCAAATTTGTATCGGATCGACTTTTTTTCTTTCTGACCCAGACTTTCTGGCAACAGGTTGGCCCTTTTTGTACTTTTTAATCGATTGTTTCACTGTTGCAATCGACGAATTGGCCCCCTTTGCTAATACCGAATATTTACGAAGGGGATTTTCCAGGTATTTGCATACAATCAAACTACGCACTTTTTTCTTGATTTGATGACATATTTTCTTTTTTGTCGCATTTTATAGCTAATTTTTCATACCTGATGAAGACTTAAACTCATCCCAAACAGGAGCTATGCAGGAGACACTAAAGGTAAATTTTTTCCGATACCGTCCTCAAAAGAGTTCATGCTTAAGAATAAAGTGTTCGTCAGAGTCTCTTGATTTTCGACTACATTATTATTGTGGATAACATAGCTATTCAATGCCAGTTAAAGATGAAAATAAAAACTAGTGAGCGGTATCCGGCGAAGTTTGTGTGTGTGGGTATATAGAAATAGATCTTGCGAAAACCTCCTAAAAATTTTCGTAGCGAATTGTTTAAAAAGGTTTTTTTTATATCTTTGGTATTCATTGGGCCTACAGTACTGTGAGGTCTGGAAGCGATATTTTCTTTTATTTTATATTCTAGATCGTTTTGCCATCACTTCAAAGTTATGAATTTCTCAAATCCAATCAGCCAATAATGGCCTTGGCTTCATATAGTGAAACATATTGTAGACTTCATTAGATTGTGATATAATATGTAACACAAAGTTTTACATAACAATGCAAACGGGTGCCGCTTCGGTTTTAAACTATCATATTTTGTATATTTTTTATGAGTCTATCGTTCCCTTCAAATATTTACAATTTCTTTTTTTATTTAATCACAGCCTGTTTGATATGAATAACAGTATGTTTGCATTTATTAGTAGAAGATCAAAAAATACATTTGAATTATATCAGTTTGACTGAATATCATTATTATTTGCTTTGAACACGAAAATTCATAATACTTTTGCAAAAAATATCTATAAGTTTCAAAGCATTTCGAACATCAACTTTGTTTCGAAGCACAATTATAGTCCTGTGCACTATATGGATACTTATGGCTACATGAAAGTGTCTTGTACGTATTGCAAGCTCAAATAATAGTATCGTTTCAATCAATTAGTAGATGCATCTGTAATGATCGAGTAATCTAGATTCCACACGAAATCAATCAAATGTAATGCTCAAGAATCGTATTTCACTTCTAGATAGACACATTGAGATACTACAAAAGCGGCTAATCTATCAATCGCAATGGAATTAACTATCACTTAACCAATTATCCTTAAAATTGGATGACTTTATGCCCCAAAAGCATGTTTTCAAGGCAATATATCATTACCAATAATTGATTGTTGCAGGAATTGCTCTTTTCATTCGAATGCAATCTATTTGATTGTTCATCAATTTGCAAAGACAATTAGTCTAATTTTCACTTGATCAAATGCATCGTTGATTTGATGGTGTTACAACACAGGTGCGCTGAACATTCTGTTATGGATAAAATTTATGATTTTTTTTCTGAAAAAATAGAAACAGGAGATTTTTTGTAAGAAATTTAACAATCAAAAGTGCTTTTGGTGTTCAATGCGACTTTTTTGCGACCGTTGCAGTTAAAGTCTTCTGAATTTCGGCTGGTCTATCCAAAATTGTAAGTTTTATGGACTTGGTAGGCATCAAAATAACACTTGTGTGGCTTTCAGGACCGAAAGATAACTTCATTTAGCCAACCTCTGTGTGCAGAATCGTCACAAAATAAAGCTAGTATATTTTAGAATTTTTTTGAAAAAAAAAAATGTAGATAAATGCAAAAGTTATTTGATTTCTTAAACAACTATTTTCAATCGAATGATAATAACAATTATACACATAATAGCAAAACACCTTCTTTGAATAAAACTCAAACTATGAGAGAGAGAAAAATAATTTCTTGATTGAATTGAAATTATTGCGTATAAAATTAGCAAGCTTCCGAAATTATTTTTGGTATTGCTCAAGGTGCAATAAATCAAGTGAACGAGAGCTCTGAGTGAGATGACCAACGAAGCGCCGTCAGCAACACGCTGATAGCGGTACGTGCTGGTGAATCGACAAGACATAGAACTGCGTGGCTTAGCTGTTGAGGTTTTTAACTTCGCGAGCACCAAAATAATGGTTCGATAAAATGACAAAAGCATATTGGGTTTTAATGAAGTTTTGATTTTAACCTTAAGTGAATATCACTCATAAGCAGATAATTTTCGACAGTATTGGAGATTTGAGGAAAGAGGTTCTTTGGAGAGGAAACTGTATTTTTATACGAAAGAAACAAAGAAGATCATACAAATTCACTATCATTGCAGTTTGATGACATGAAGTCATTTTATATTGCTTAACTACTGTGGAATATCATCTTGTAGGGTGGCATTTGGTGTTTCAGTGAGGAAATTTTACTTTTCACATCGACGCAAAAATCCACAAAGTGTGGCCTTTTTCGTAAATTTTTGAATAACAAACAGGAGACTACATATTTCTCGCTTAGGTTTTGAAAATTCACGGCAAAAATATTGAAATTCAGACGCTATTTACATCTCGTAAGTGATTCTAAAATAATGCTAAAAATGGAATGAGCTACCTACTAAAATTTCACAGAAATCCGCAACTATGCTTGTCATAATACCATATTTTCAATATTTAAACTCTCTGATTAAATCTGTACAGCACAAATTCACTCGTTTTCTTTTCTTTAAATATAATATTGCTTACATGCCCTATACTGAGCGACTTTCCATGCTTCAATTTCCTACTTTGAATTCCCGTAGACTCCTCTTAGATGAATGTTTTCTGTTTCGGTTTCACCACCGCCAATAAAACTTAACCCGCCACGACTGCTTAATTTTTCGTTTTTCTGAATGTTTAAAAATTTGAAAAAAAATCGTGTTTTTTCTGCTTGTCTCACTCCTAACTTTAAAACGGTTCATTTTTAGGTCAAAGTTGTGTGACACTAAAAGTTGCGTAATAAAATTTTCTATAAGATAGGATTAGTTAAAAAATCCTCAAACATTCAACCCTTGTCGCATATTGCAATAAATATAAAAAAAACAGGGAGAAAAAAGCCTTTTTTTATTTTTTTTGCCACTTAAAATGCACTTAGGACCTTTATATTTTGCTTGAAAAATCTTTACAATATCATAAAACAGCTAACAAATTTTCATCAAAATCGATTCAGTAGATTGCCCATAATAATTGTGTAATCTAAATTTATTTTAAAAAAATCAAAAATTTTTGAAAGCTTGCACGTCAGAAACTTAAACTTATAAAAGTTTGAAATTTTTTTCATATACAAATTACAAAATTTAAATCGGATACTTATGGCGGTCTAAGCAATTTTTGCAAAAACTGTAAAATAAAAATGCGAAAAAAACTTTAAAACTTTTATAAGGTTAAGTTTCTGACTTGCAAGCTTTCAAAATTTTTGATTTTTTTAAATAAATTTAGATTGCACAATTATTATGGGCAATCTACTGAATCGACTTTGATGAAAATTTAGCTATTTTATGATGTTGTAAAGTTTTTTCAAGCAAAATTTAAAGGTCCCAGTGCATTTTAAGTACCAAAAAAAATTAAATAAAAAAAGGCTTTTTTCTCCCTGTTTTTTTATAGATTTATTGCAATATGCGACAAGGGTTGAATGTTTGAGGATTTTTAACTAATCCTATCTTATAGAAAATTTTATTACGCAACTTTTAGTGTCACACAACTTTGACCTAAAATGAACCGTTTTAAAGTTAGGAGTGAGGCAAGCAGAAAAAACACGATTTTTTTTTCAAATTTTTAAACATTTCGATTTTTTGTTTAATGTTCCCGACTTTTTTGAGAAGGAGCATAAATCAATTATTGTTATACGAGCTATTCCCCAACTTTTCCTGCAAACATCAGCGTGCCCCCCCCCCCGCAACGACCATCTGAAAACAGATCCGCCCTGGTCTAAATGTGAATATTTTAGGTGCTTATTTTTTGTATTTCCTTTCTCTTTTCTCTGTAAAGTTTCGCGTATAGTGTGAAGTGACCAACAGTAATCAACCATCATTTGATATTTTACCGTCCCTGGTATCGTTTCTCTTTTATGTCCTGATAAAACCGTTACTCCTGCTTGTCACTCAAGTTTTCTGAAAAAAAGTCGAGATGGTTGTGCAAAAAGTGTACTCTAAGGCTCATCAGACAACCAAGAGTTTTGAACTATTCTTTCATATTAGCTACGATAAGTTCCTCGTTAGGGGCTTTCACATTGCCCAAAAACTTAGTCAAAACTACTTTAAATGATATCCAAGCCTCCTTTTCCTTTGCACTCATCGTTTCTTCGAAGCTGGAATCGAACATTATTTTACAAATATCAGGCCCAACGAAAACCCCTTTTTTCAGCTTAGCTTCTGATAAATGTGGACATTTTCTACACAAATATTTAAAACAATCACCATCTTTATGCAAAGCTTTTACAAATTGTTTCATTAAGCCCAACTTTATGTGTAGTGGTGGTAGAACAATCTTTTTGGGATCTACTAAATTTTTATGCAAAATGTTCTTCTCGTCAGGTGTTGAAAATTTTTCTTACGGGCCATTGTTTTTGGGACCAATGTTGATCCTTTGCTCTGCTGTTCTACTCATATATAAAACATGGAAACTCCCTTTTGTCGACAAAGGAGCATGGATAAAACTTTTAAATCTCCACATAGCATCCAATCGTGAGCTACATTGTTAATTTTCTGTAAAATTATGTTGAAGTTAAGTTAAGATTTTCATACGTTTCTTTCATATGGACTGAATGAGCAACAAGCAATGAAGCATAAATATTTCCATTGTGTAACACAACACCTTTAAGGCTAGTTTTTGATGAGTCTATAAAAAGTCTCCAAACTTCCTTGTATTCAATGCCAAATTCATTCATTAGACTGTGAATATCATGGCCGGAAACCAAATCCTCTTCCTGCGTGAAAAATTGCGCAAACTGTTTATCTCTTGTTATATATTGGTAAATAGTTGTTCTACATTCCAATAAATATTTATCTTTCAGTCTAGAACCAATAAAGAGACGATAGATTAAACACTGACATTTATCAGAACTACCACCCCAATAACATTTGCATTTACTTCAATTTTATAGCATTTAATTTTATTGCCAACCTTACAACACTAGAATTTATTGCCAAACTTATATCATTTGATTGATTAAAAATATTTTTTTCACATTTTGAATAGTAAAATATTTTCTTGTAATATTAAAATGTGAGAAATTGGTCAGTGATAGGACTTTTATATTATTATTTTCGGAATCAGCTTACCAAAGAAAACAAGAATTAGGTAAAATTATTCAAAAAGTTTTTTCATCGTTGCCCTGTGTTATTATTCATTAAAAAGAGAAACATGTAAACAATTCCACTAGGTTTACGTGTGCTTGTCCAGGATTGCAAACGAATAGCCAAATAGTAAAATTTGAGACGTGTGACGATGATTTAGGCAAATATAAACAAATTTAAATTGAAAAATTTCTAAACATTTTGTTTAAAAACTTCTTCATTTAAAATGTATTCAAAACCTTTGAGGATATATTCTCACATGCCTAAGCTTCCATGCCAAAACATCATGACTGACATAATGCACGAACAAGTAGTGTACAGTAAGGATTATAAAAGCTAAATAATTAAATTTTCGAACATCACGTGGCAAGAGCGCTTATGTACTTTACGATGGATTAATATGTTACTATTCGGATTGAAAACGAATAGAAATTTGTACCAGGAAAAAGAAACACAATGAGCTAGAAAAGATTTTACAATAAAGGAAGATTATTTTCTTGTCCAAAATGTCACACTTATTACAAGGGCAAAAAATGATATGCTTTTCGTTAAATTTTTGAACAACAACATGATATATGAAATGTTGATACCAAGTCTTTTCATATGAAAAGATAAAATATTGCTGTGGTATAGCATCCTTTATCTGGAGGTTGTGATAGATTGTCGTTAAGAAACGATATGACACCTAATTCGGTAGCGTAGAGAAAGTTTTTACATACAATATTGATACAAAATAGATATGTAGTTCAAGTAAAGTATTTATAGAAACACTAAAAGAAAGCTTATGCAAACGAATAATATATCAAACATACATATGTATATGTAAATAAGTAAAATGATTATTATGAAAAAATATTGATGATGTTTATGCTTGACAAAAAAATATTTATATTTCTTGGAGAAAATAAGAACTCAAATCCGATTGATTTAACCCATCGCCTGCCTACGTTTTTTCGGCACCTTCGGTCTGCCCACATGGGTCGTTTCCGTCTTGCCATTTTTTCAAGCTGTTAAAGTGCTGTAAAAAATCTGAAAAAAATCATGGAGGTTCTTCAAACCTTTAACTTGAAGTATCAACCAGAAAATTATCAACAATGAGGTTGTTTAGTATATTTTTTATTTAAAAAAATGAAAGAAAACGGAGTAAATGCATTTGTTCACTAAAAAATCATAACTTTAAGACGAATAATGAAATCGACACAAAAAAAAAGAAAATTAAAGGAAGAGAGTGTAGCTTTCAAGAAAAAAATATAGCGCATTGAATTTTTGTTAAAAAAACCCTTGAGTTTGCAACCTCAATATGGTCAATAATTTGAATCTAAATTTCGTATTGAAAACGGTAATAAAAATATAATAATTCAAAAATTAGTAATGGAATCATTAAAAATCAATATTTGACACGTGCCGATGAGCCGCTCTCAAATCAGGGGCAGTGTTATTGGCCAAATATCTATCAATATCGATGTTTGTACACTTCAAAATTGTTTCCATCATATCAGTTGTAAATAACACGTTTCAGAAATCTAGCGGTGTGATCGAAGAGGCAGCTGCTTAGGTAATATTATTGTTATGTTTGATCTGCTTTTACAGCCACAAACAACACTTTTAACTCTTTCCGGGGCAGTGGTATACTTTTTATACCACATTTTCAATTTTTTTTCCTGGGTAATAGGGGCACTGGTATACTTTTAATACCATCTGGTTCTATGCTATAGGCCCTTATCAGTGAAATGCATTTTGCTTTTTTTTATTTGAATTCAACTTTCAGGTTTTTCAGAACCGTTATATCGGAGAGACGGTTACTTGTTGCGAGCGTTTATTTGATTCGTTTATTCTAGTGAGGGTTGTATTCGCAATAGCATGCAAAGTGAAAGAATCTGCATTCAATAGAGTGAAAATTTATTTACTATCATTATTTTCAGTAACAGGTGCAGTACAAGATTGGTATTAGCATTACAAGGACGCGGTATAAAATGTATACCAGTGCCCATTACAATGAAGAAATATATTTCAGGAAAAAGGGAAAATGAACCGAAGAAATCTCACTGATGACGAAATTCTTCAATTTGATGACGAAATACTTCAATATATGCCCAAAAAGCCAATAAAACGGGGTTACAAGGTGTGGCTGATTTGTGATAAGAGTGGTTATACTTATAATTTCGAATTATATACCGGCAAGAAAGATGAAGCAACTACAAAAAATTTGCGCGAAAAAGTTGTTTTACATTTGTCTTTCATTATCGCCAACAGAAATCACAAGTTGAATTTCAACAATTTTTTTCAATTTTCACGATTTGCTTGTGGAACTAAAAAAAAGGCATTTATGCTTGTGGAACAGTGCAAGCAATGAGGAAGCATTTATCAAATGAGTTAGTACCCGACAAACACTTACGCAGAGGTGATTTCGACTGAAAAATGAGCAGTACAGGGCTATTATTTTTGAAATGGATGGACACTCACGATGTTATCGAGATTCAAAGACGAGAATTTGATGGTAGCCTTCAGACAGTTAATTGTCCTGGTATCATTTATGACTATAACATACACATGAACAATGTGGATAAATTTGATCAGATGAAAAAGTACTATGAACTGGACCGTAAAAGTCGAAAATGGTGGCTCCGAATTTTATATCACTTCCTTGATGTGACTCTGGTAAACGCCTACATAATTGCGAAGTTCGAAAACTACGAAGTAACTCTAAAGGACTTCAATGTAGAAATTATATCTTACTTGACCAGCATTTCTCTGCCAACACGAAAGGGAGGACCAAAAAATCACATCAAAGCCAGTTGAGAAACGCAAAAATAAGCCGTTCCGAGAAGTATCGTTCCGTAAAACTGGCCAGCATTTACCAAAAAGGACATCATCACGTCGATGCGCTCTGTGCAGTGTTTGGAGTCATCAGCGTAGAACGAAGTGGAAGTGGTCCTTGTGCTATTTTCCACTTTGTATGAGTGGCAATAAAACATGTTTTCAAAGGTACCACTCTCAGTAAAATGGGCAGTGGTATAAAAAATATACCACGTCTTTGCAGAGAATCCTTCAATGAAAAAAAATAAATGTTAGTGTTTTTATATTTAGCTTGAAGTTATATATGTGAAAATAAACAAAGTTTTTCAATAATCAAGCTGTTTATATTTTGCCCGGAAAGGGTTAAACGAATAAACGAAAAAAATTACCTACGGTCGTCTGCCTACGTGGGTCCTTTTCGTCCGGATAGAATTTGATATTGTCACCACGATGGCTAGAACCGGACTGGGACAGCGAAAGTTGGCAGACAGGTACTAGAGGGGCGTAATTTTTTTTACAGAGGTACAGCAGCGTCATTCTTAGCAGTGTACAAAAGTTACAACTTTTAATTTTTGCTCGGACGTCGAAGGGTTAAATATGTGTTAGTAAACTGAGTTTCACTAAATTTACAAGTGTCGCAAGCGACTAATAACAACCTTATTTAGTCGTTAAGAGAGGGGTTTTCCAGCAAAACTCAGCACTGGCGCATAATAGCTTATTTATACTGCCACGAAATTACATTGTTTTGGTTCCATTTGTGATGTTGACTATTATTGGGTGCAAAACTATGTATTTTTCATACATAACCATACCTTCAAAACGTATTTTGGACAAAATCACGAATAATATCAAGGTTGTAATCGATGTTTCAATATGCAATAGATGTCGCTAGTTGATATATTTAAATTCACCACCCTGTTTGAGACAATATGTCAAGAAAATGCAGTTTGTACATTGCAGGAAAAATAAATCGAATTCAAACAGGTGTGAATGCAAAGAACTGCTTCAAATATATTTTCATCGACTTTTCTTAGCTGTTTAAAAAAAACACTGATATTCTTGAGATAATCTTCATTCATAAGAGCTTTTATAAATATTTAGGTATCCATTATTTTGAAGCCGCATGTGTTGAACATTTCTGTCAGACAAACGAAACCATCTGAGTGCAATGTAAACGGATCGATGCAATTCGAAATACGTCAATCATAAATACGTATTTTCGAGGCATTGTTAATGGCCTATAAGCCTGAAACCAGTCAGGCATGGCTGCAAGACTATGTTTCAGGATTTGACTGTTCTATATGTGGTGGTGAAATAAACCATAAGTCAAATTCACAGTATGTTAGATTTTAATCCTTGCATATCCTTAAGGACATTTCAAACTAATTACTTTGCATTTGCACAATATTGGCATTCTAAAAGCTCGAAGTACACAGAACTATCAAACAAAGCACATTCATCATCCATTTAGTATATGATATAATCACAATATGCATGTGTTCATAACTTAAATTAGGCAGGGTAGAGATCCTCCTAAACATAGTTTGTACTGTTGCCGAAAGCTTTGAGGATACATTGGATGGCAGGATGCCTTTTCTGCTTATCTCACATTGCTACCATGCGTGGAATTTCAACATTTTACAGCCAACACGTTGCTTTGGGGTGAGAAAATTCATGAAGTACTTAAAATATTTCTATGAAATTTTAAATTTTGGATTAGGTCGCTTTCGCATAATAGAGTTATGAAAGGAAGACGCCGAACCAATCTAAATTCATATTTAATTATAACTAACATGCTTGCGAAAAACCGTCGATTGTAAAGTCATTAGCCAAATCATTTAAAATAATCAGAAAACAAGCTAGGAATTTAACGTGATTGAAAAACAAGTCGAATGCTAAGCACCTATACTTAATACGTGGTATGCACGCACATATGAAGGTAAGCTGATATTATGTAGGACGTCTACCCGTATAATCTGCGGGCAATACAAATTAATGGGAACGAAAACCATTTGTTTCCTGACAAAGTGAGGCTATAAGTCCACTGTGACACTTTTGGCTATTCTTCTGAAAGTTTTTCGGGATTCGTATTAAGCTGAGTGATTGATTGCGTTACTACAGGCATGTTTCCAGGTTGGCTTAAATCATCACAGAGGTATTTGAGATACTCCCTGAGATAATACAATGATTACTTTCTGAATGGCATGTATACATGATCAGAATATACTATATAAACTTCCTGAACAATTTGAAACACGGTAAAATATGTTGTTTTCGCAATAAAGGACACATACAGCAGCTTATTCGTGGATATATCGCAACCAAACATTTCCCATGGGAAAGATTTCTTACTCAAAGAAGTTGAAAAGTTCGGATGCAAAAGAGCATAGTTTTCCATTCGAAAAATTTAAGTTTCCATATGTTTGAACTTTTTATAATATTTGAGACAGATAAACTTCTCATTCCTATCAATAACAAATGTCTACTCCCAAGGAAAATGTTTTTCTAATTTGTAATCAATAGCGATGGATTTGAAGAGAGAAAGAATGTGTTATTTTACAAATCCGATTTTATTGAAAGTTGTTTGGGCAGTTGATTTTAAATGCTTGAGACATTTCGATAGCCTAAATAGCATCCAAACATTTTTCAAGGTCGTATTGTTGTTATTTACATTTAGCAGTCAATAAAGATACAATGAGGGATTATTTAAACTTGAAATCACGACGAATTCGATTCTCATTAAACTTGAACGCACATGTTTTCAATTTTTCGTTTCATATGCATAGTAAAATAAATACCATAGAACGGGGAAAAGCGTGCTCAATATGTATTTTAATTTTTAAAATTTCATATTGAACGTAAACAGAATATTTAAAATTTCCATATATAATAAATAAAATTTTTAATACCAAAGGTTATTTTACATGCATTTCACATCTAAACTGAGCAGCTGTGTTAAACTGTTCTGCATTTAGGCTAGTGTGGAAATTTTTTGTAAAATATTGAATATGACTGACTGTTAGGTCTAAAAAAATCAATACGAAAATCATTCCGCCGACGAGATGGAACCCTGCCCAAAAAAATTTAAAACCAACAAAAAATTTGAAAAAATATTACAAGTTTCGAAGAGCAACCATCATTCGAAGACAAGCATTTTATACTTACAAAATTGGAATCAAAAAAATTTATTCTGGGTCAAATCATCACTGATGTTGATGAGAATGCTTTCGAAGTAGAAACGATGTCTCAAAAAAGGAATTAAGAATCCTATTTTGAATTTCCACTTGTACCAAAGGTAAAAAATGTGAATCGCAATTACATTTTTCGAAAGTTAAAAATTGAGCACATCAAAAGTGAAATGTATTGTTTCTCTTTTTCAGATTCCGAAAAAATTATAAATATAATTAAAGCCCGCAGTTCACAGTGACTTGATGCGTTATATATTTAAGTTTATCAAGTGTTGGAATAATTTATTTTCTAATGATCATCATTTTGATTTATCATTGACCATGTTTGTTAATTGTTATAATGGATGTTCTATAAAATTTCAATAAATTTAGCTTCAAGTACAGTTGTTGTAAATGTATAATTGTTGATGAAATCTACATTCAGAAATTTGTTAACATAAGATTCCTTATTCCAATGTTTGAAGCAGCAGTTGCAAAAATCATGAACATGCCAGACATTTTTCCGGGAAAAAACGACCCTTGAGGCCTACAAGATCAACTGCCCAGTAATATCGACATAAATATTAAAAATATTAAACACAAAAATAATAATGAAAATAATACTACTTTAAATAATAATAATTAGAGCTTCTCATAAAAGTCATTGAGATAACTTAATATTAATCGTATCATCTACGGGAGCGTCCGTTGATTACTTACGGATTTTGGTGGATTGATTGAATATTCACGCGAATCCATCGGAAGGGGGGCAGGTTACAAAACCTTTTCTACGTAATTTGTTATTTTCATTTCGATGCTTGAAGGACAAAGAGCTCTAGCTAAAATGAATGCAGTTTTTGTTATTACGCTCACTGAAGAGATTTTGTTGCATGGTGGTCAATATGAATAGTTGTGTTCAAAATTGCCATCACTTCGGTAGAATCACTGCATTTGTATTTTTTCACGATTTTACATCAATAAGACTAATAATAATTTATTATTTTCAGTTGGTCTTGAAAAACATTGAATATGCAGTCAATAATGGGTTTAAATGTATGTAAAAAGTAAAATGTATTACAAATGATGAGGGAGGAAGTAATTGAAATCTTACGAACACTAAAGAATTAAACTACAATTTTTTATATTTTTTGGGTTTGAACCTCCGGGTCTAGTCGACAACCCGCCCACTAGTGTGCTTTTTGGTTTGCGACTTGCTAACACTATTTTTTGCACATCAATGGATCAGTTGAAGTATAATGGGCTTAATCCATCAATAAGCCTAGTAGTGGTTGTGCTGTCTGGTGACGGATGGTAAATGACAGCACCTGAAGAGGATGCCGTCCGTCACCCCGAAACCACACTACAATTTTTTATTTGACGAGAGTTTTTACAGCATTTGATCTTGGGAAGTATCGACTACAAAACATTCAACACGTTGATTACTACAAATGCAAATTTGATTGAATTTTTCTTTTATTTTTCAAAATTTAAGCAGTTTTTTTATTAAAATTAAAACACCATTTCAAATCTGCTCAAACTATGCAAAGATTAATAAATTTTGATTGATTTTCCAACAATGTCTTTAGAATAAAAGAAATAAAGTAATATCATTGGTATGAACCTTTTTCACATGGTAGCTTTGAATGAGTTTTTATTTTTAATTTAGTTTTTTTTTATTATCCTGGTATTATTTTTTGCTGGTTTCTCTTCAAAAATTAATAATAATGTTTATATTTTATATACATTCATTACTCTGTTTTGCAAATCAGGTTAAAAAAAATTTATGAAAAAACCTTACTTTTTGCGCATTTGCAGACAGCTCAGACGATTCTTTATGAAGTTTAAAACATCACAAAAATGTAAATATACGTCGGTTGACACCTTATTGATGCAAATATTATATTTGGTTCGTGAGATATAGTGAACGACATAAATGGCCTTGAAAGTCGTGATGACTTTTAATGATTTTTTTATTTTTGAGTTATTATTTTGCAATCATGAGTTTTGCTGGTTTCGTTACAAAAACTGTTTGGAGTATATTAATTGTTCAAACATTGATCACTGTGTTTTGCAAATCAGGTTAAAAATTTATTGTTTTTGAAAAAAAAAAACAAATTGTTTGCGCTTGTTTTTAATAAATTAAAAAACGGTTACAGCGATTTTTTTAAAAATTTCCCTAAAAGTATTCAGTTCTTAAGATTACAAAGACGCTTCGATTGACACCTCAACAATGTCGATACAACTTTGTTTACGTGAGTTATGTTCGTAGAAAAAACCGTCTACGAACGTACGTACGTACACACACATGTCATTTTCTAAATACACTTTAAATATACTTTAAGGACCTCAAAACGTAAAGAAATGTTGAAAATTTTAATTTCGGTTTTCGAGGCGATTACAAGAACTTCCCATATACTGAAAAGTTAAAAATGTCCATCAAAGAACTCAGTATTGCTACTGTATCCAGAAATTAAGGATGAAACTAGCTAAGCTTGGTTGGAAGTATATTCGATGCGCAAAGGAAAATCTGAGAGAAAATGCACAACAACGGAAAGATTACATATAGGTGGAGGCCAAAACTAAAACATCGAATCGATTTCGACAGGTTCAACAGATAAATAAAGCAGCTGCTTCATCAAAAAGCCACTTTTAACCTAAAGGATGAACAATTCCGGACGGGATTTCAAATAAAAACAAAGTTTCGGAAAGAAGATTGGTTGCAAGTAATACATTTCAATCGTCAAAAAATCGAATTTCCTTTCATGTGTCTTGTCTAGATTCATTTCTGTGATAAAACGATGCTTTAAGCTTTGTTTTATTGTAAATATTTTGCAAGACGTATCAGTGAAGCAAAGTGCAATCCTTTGTGTTTTCAAGCAACTACTCAACAAACGCTTCTAGCCATGTTGCAGTAAGAAGTTTCGAAAATCTTAGGCTGCTGTCCTTTGCTGATGATACCATGAAGTACAAACTGTATTAACGAATCTTGAAGGAGCAATTTTATGAATGAAGAGTTGTAAAAATCTTAAGCATGGTACAATATAAATTTCGACAATGCACCTTGCCAGAAAGCTAAAGTAGCGAAAGGTTTCCTTCAAAGAGAAAGAATTTCACCCGGATTGGTTTGGAAACTTGCATAGCTTTGATACAATTGAGAATATTTGGGGATGTTTGCTTCTAGTTCTGAGGACTGACATTGATTCGTCAATAGTTAAGCCGACTCAAACAATGATATTTGAATTCATTTTGTCATTTAAGGATTGGTTAAAATCGATTGCAAAATATCTGGAATGTATTCAGTTATACAAACAAAATAGAATGCAGATACGAAGAAGCAAAGAAAATAAGATTGTACAAAAAAATATCGGAGTTATGTATGACGGTTTATTCTAGCGGACATCCTACGACAGCCTCAAGCTTGTGTAAAGGGGGTTGCAATCGATCCACTGCTGGCGTGTTAATGAAGCATGAATGTAGGGAAAGTAAAGTTGGGCTCCCTTTGTTCCGAAACCTTAACAGGAGTATACTTGGTATTACAGGTCTCGGAGCCCTAGAGGTTAAGAAGGGTGAAACGTAGTGGTTGTAGTTTAACAGGTACATCGCAGGTAAGGGTACTATATGTACCATCGAAAATTTGTATCTCTGCCGTGCAATGGTCAAACCGTCTAAATGACATTTTCAAGATATTTAGATATGTGCGTTTAGGGACATTATACCTTCCCTTCTTTCAAATGAGCTTAACATTTTGTTTCATTTCCCTCCCCTTCAAGAGTTATGACCCTGGCCATTCCATCTATAATACATCTTGCTGCTAATTTCACATAAAAAACAAGTGGCAAACCATCTAAAGTACTTTAGATGATTTGTCCATTGTACAGCTATACAAATCAGAAGGAAAATAAACGTCTATTAGTACAGTCAAAGCGTCCGAATTTTGATGTAAGCCAAGCATTTTGGGTAGGCAGAAATTTTTTTAATGCAATGCGTGGCCAATAGTATAGATAGCTTAAGTTCGAGTTTCTCGGGTCGCAGCTCCTGTCCTTTGGGCTCCATCTTCAATACAAAAGAAGTTGGGGCACCCTCATATCTCCGAAACCATGGCTCCCACAAGAAAATTGTGTATGACATACTTGCGTAGAATAAAATGTTTAGCAAGTCTTTCATACATCACTTTTACAGTGGGTAAATAATAAAAAAGTTACAAACCAAAAACCACACTCAAAAAGGGGGGAACATCTTTCGGGCGCCACAACTTTTTTAGTTTCACGTTTAACGCGAAACACATTGAAATGCTTTTCAAAGATAATTTTGTCACAAATCGTTTGCAGTATTGATTGTTGCAATCACTGCACATTAACGGGAGTTATTTCATCCCAAAGGGGAGAAAGTCGCGTGAAAACCCGTGTTTAGGTCAAATAGTCGGCTTTTGATGGAAAACCCCCGTTGCAAAACTCGCGGAGAATTTTGGTAGGCAAGCACATTTTTGGTGCAATGTGTGGTATGCCTTACTGGCAGTTTAAATCCATGTTTCTGGGGTCGCAGCACCAAGCCTCTGGGCTCCATCTTGAAAACAAACAAAAAGTGGGGCACCCCTATATCTCCGGAACCATGGCCCCCACAAGAAAATTGTATATGACAGACTTGCGTAGAATTAATTTTTTTAGCAAGTCGTTCATACATCACTTCCACGTGGCATCAATAATTAAAAAGTTATAGGCCTAAAACGACATCCAAAAGGGGGGGGGGACATCTTTCGAGCGTCACAAATCCATTGTTTTCACTTTAACCCCAAAACACATTGAGAATAATTTTAAGACAATTTTGTTGCAAGTCGTTTGCGGTATTGCTTGTTTCGATCACTGTACCATGTCGGGTGTTATTGTGTCTCGAAGGGGGACAAGTCTTAGGAAAAAAATATTTTAGGACCAGATAAACAGGTGTTTAAATGCTTTTTTCCTATGACTTGCCCCCTTTGGGACACAGTTACTCCCGGCATGGTACAGTGATCGAAACAAGCATTACAGCAAACGTTTGGTGATAAAACTGTCTAAAAGTTGTTTACGGACGAATTTCGCGGTAATAGGGGAAACAAAGAAGTTGTGGCGCGCGAAAAATGATCCCCCCTTTTCAACGTCGTTTTTGGCGTGTAACTCTTTTAATATTGACAGCACGTGAAAACGATGTATCCATAACTTACTGCAAATTGAACTTTACACAAGTTTGTCATATTCAACTTTTTTGTAGGAGCAGTGTTTTCCAAGATATGGGGCCGTTCCACTTTTTTTGTTCTCAAGATGGCGCCAAGGGGATTGGAGCTGCGACCCCAGAAACTTTAATTTAAGCTCACATAAAGGCATACTACTCATTGCAATTAAAAAAATTCTGCCTACTAAAATGCTCCGTGAGTTTTACAATGGGGGCTTTGCCATCGGAAGCCAATTATTTGGCCTAAAATGCGTTTTCCCCCTTTGGGATGTAATAGCTCCCGCCAGTGTACAGCGATCAAAACAATCAATACATCAAACGACTTGCAACAAAATTGCCTTAAAGTTGTTTCCAATGTGTTTTGGGGTTAAAGTGAAAACAAAGAAACTGTGGCGCCTGAAAGTTGTTCCCCCCTTTTTGGGTATCGTTTTTGGATTGTGTCTTTTTTATTATTGACACCACGTAAAAGTGATGTATGATCGACTTGCTAAACATTATATTCTACACAAGTTTGCCATACACAACTTTCTTGTGGAAGCCACGGTTTGGAAGATATGGGGGTATCCCACTTTCATTTGTTTTCAAGATGGAGCCCAAACGCCATCATCGGGGATCCCAGGAAATTGAAGTTAAGCTAAATTTACCATTCTCCACGCATTGCAATAAAATTTTTCTACCTTTTGAAAATGCACGATCAACTCCCAATTGACTGGACTATTTGGAGCGTTTGTCCGTTGTTTTCTTAGGCAAGTTTTCCTTCTACACACACTGGACAAAACGTTTAAATGATTTTAGACGGTTTGCCGTTGTATTTGAAGCTGTGTTTCAAGCGAGAAAACAAATCAAAAAATAAGTTTCCTTCGTTTTCATCCCCGCATTGGCGATTTTCCTGAATCTTGAATTCATGGTGCATTTTTGTACGTTGATTGAAAGGTTTTTGCAAACAAATTTGGTAATGTAGGCAAGACGGGGAAAATGCGGAAGCGTTTTCACGCGAAATGTTTGATGCCATTTATCTCGATATCGAGAAACTGCAGTTAGACGCTTTGGCCATTGCACGGCAGATCTGCTCAAGTCACCTTTGTATAGTTATATGACGGCGTGCTGTTGTATATCAATAAGGATAGTACAACCCAGAGGTTTAAGGTAGCCTTCGTTTTGACCAGTAAATATGAAAGGACCAATGCACTCTAAAAACAAATTGGTTTTTATAGTACATTTGATTACCTAGTACTTTTCCAAGGCCCTAATATACGATGCTTCGATACCTCATGCTTAAGAAGCTGTAGTGT